>CM057349.1:489584317-490218317 GCA_030015575.1 Agapanthus africanus
TCTATTCTTTTTTTGGAATGTTGTCAGGAGGACCTGACTCTCTGGAGATCGAGCCCAGCTCAGAAGACTTGGAGCAGTTCGTCGACGACCCAGAGCTCTAGACACTTGTATATACTTTTACTTTCAGTTTCATGCCATTATTTAGGCATTGCTTTCCAGTCTTATATTTACTTTCCAGCATTGTATTGTAAAAAATGTATAATAAATAAAAAGTTGTTGTTCATTTATATCTCATGTCTTTCTCGTGTACTTTTTTATTATATTGCTTATATACGCTTAGCGTGTTTACTACTGAGTAAATACGTCGCGTGACCCGTCACGTCTCCTTACCGTACTCTGGGAAGTGGGGCGTGACAAGTTTTGTTGACGCCCCATGCATGTCAGTTTTGCATGGAACCCTACCATGCAGGGTCAGTTCTGCATGGCAACCTAAGCAATATAACACACGAATTATAAGACTCGGCAACTAAACATTCTTTATATTTCATATTCCATGGATCTATCCTAACCCTATTTTTCTTTCAAGGTTATGGATTCCCCGAACAATACTAGCACCAATGTGATCGGCAATACCACACCACCACCTCTTCCATTTACGCCTATCGTTGTAGCTCCGATCAACGAGGAGACGGTACTGCTCGAGGTAATAAAGAGCCTCTTGGAGGGACAACAACAACCGATTGCCATATTAATGAACCGCCCAGAAGCAGAAGTGTCACGCCCCGCTTCCCAAAATACGGAAAACGAGGAATGACTAGGCCAGCCATGCTCCTACGGTCAAGGAATAATCCCGCCGTAGTCACACTTCGGCTTCTAGCATTACATGGTAATCAGTAAACAAAGCACAGAAGTAAAGGAAATACATCACTAAATTATTACATCAACTTTCATGTTCACAATTTACAAATAAACAAGAAAAGAACTGCTAACCAAGTTCGAATACAAGGTCTCTTTTAGGGAAAGCAGAAAAGAAGAAAAAGGTACTCCAGACTAGACCTCCGCTGGCTCGAAAGGTAAATACGACTCCTGCGCTGGTTCTTCCTCGATGTCTGAGCATGCATACTCAGGTCGTCAGAGCGATGTAATAGCAATATTATAATAATGACATGAAACAGGCAAATAAGGCAATAACAGTGGAAGTGAAATGCAGATAATCACTATGTCACTAAATGATGCAGAATATGATCTGTGTCCCTATCAGTCTCTAAGTCATGTTTGAAATCGAGTTGTGGAAAGGAGGATCATGTTTAACGGGAGTCTCGTACATACCCGAGACAACGTCCCACACGCCCGGGACATAACCCCGTCAGCCGGATCACCAGATCCTACCTAATATATATAAGAGTCGATGTTCGAATGATCATCCTCTAAATCACGGTCCTCGCTAAATACGATGCTCTTTTCACTTCGATTTTCCCTTTTCCCTTAGGTTTATACTATTGATGATTATGATTTAGTCGTGTACAAGTATGCACCAATAACACGGTTTTGTCACTGTTCACTGTATTAATCACTGTCACGAATCATTCACTTTTCCATTGGCGTACTTGGTACTCCTAAACCAATACCATTCACGCACGATAATGCAATGTCCACTGAATAATAACGCGCACTATCACTATGTATATGACAATTGGGTAAGGTATGTACATTCATGCAGTTAACAAGTCACGTGTAATATGAACTATTATGCACTTCATGAGCTTACAAAAATTGCAGTAAATCATATGTTCAGAATTCAGGGAAACGATACAAATACGGTAACAAGTATACTCTGTCGGCAGTTCAGCAAAATTTGTTTCGGATTTCTGGTATTCAAGTTACAGCCATTTCAATTTAAGTGTTCGCTGTAGGAAATTCAGTTTCTGAACTGAACGTCCGTTTCACAGCATAATTTTCACCCAGTTGGGATCAGAATTTAGTGACGCTACAGTTGAATAAAATTTATGGTTTTCAATAGGGTTTCCAACGCACTAGACGGATTATCAATCGAGTCTCTACGTCAGAAGTTATGCACTGTTCAACACTAGGGTATCAGTTCTGATTCTGCTTGGGACTGCTATACGTCCTGTTTTTTTAAATTGCAGTTTAAATAGTAAATAACGATAAAAAGGGGTAAAATCACTTGCGTTATTTATCTAACAGTTTCATATTCAATAAAGTATAGGGTTCCGCAACATACAAGTTCAGTCAGCAAAGTGGTAAGCATTACAAGATAGAAATCAACAACCATAGCTGCTCTAGACTGCAGTCCAGAGCCGCTCTCCGAACCAATTATCATCATAATTTGAGTACAGAAACAATTAAGAACTTGTATAGGTTCCAGGTCGTCGAGTCATCTTCGATTTGAGCCCTCAAACGCATCATTTTAATGTGTACACAATTAATTATGATTCTAACAAGTTTCAGACGCGGAAAATATTCAGTTTTAACGGGTGTAATTGGGGGTGATCGTTCAAGCCAATAACGATTATATTTTCCAGTCAAATTTCACCACAATGTTCATTGCCACACGAGACAGAGTATATGATCAAGTTCCGTCAATTTAATGGAAGGTTTTCTTTCGGGTTTTGCATCGAGCATTTGTGTCATATAGGTTTTCACGAATTATAAACACAGAATTAATAGGTTTTAGAAATGTAACAGTACTAACTAGCATGTAGAAAGTAGGGTACTTGCCTGGAGACGTTTTGGTGACGCACGGCAGCGGCAACGGCACGAGCGTGCGACGAACGTCACGGTTTGGATTCACGGCCTTGGCTCGCGTTTCGGGTTCGTCATCGGAGTTGCCCGGGGGACGGCTCATGGTCACTGGAGGCGGAGTGTGGTGCTATGGATATCTGTGAGTGCACTGGGGTCGACGGTGGTCGGCGGTGGTCGCTCCGGCGACGGGCACATCGGGGAGTTCGGTGTGGGTTTAGAGCTTGGTGGTTTTGGAGAGAGAGAGAGGGAGCAGTGGGGGCTCGGGTTTGTGAGCGAGGAGCGAGGGATTTGGTCGTCTCCGTCATCGTCGTGGGGCTCAGAGGGGTGTTCGTCGGCAAGGAGGTTGCAGGGTTCGAAGCTCGGCGGTGGGTTGGATGTGCAGGGGGCTGTGCTTGGCGGTTGAAGGTGGTGAGGAGGGTGTGCAGGCGAGGGGGTGAAGTAGTGGGTGAAGAGGAGAAAGTTGCGAGGGAGAAGAAACGAGGTGATTCCAGTCGTCGTCGTCGTCGATGCAGGGATGAAGGGAGACGAAGGAGAGAGGAGGAGGGGTTTGAGAGGTCGAGAGTGAGGAGGAAGAGATGAGAAAGAGGGATGAGGGTGAGCTTGAGGAGCTCACGCGGTCATGGTTGAGTTGAGGGGGAACGTGGGTCGGCGGCGCGGACGAGGCGACGTGGGCACGAAGTGGAGAGAAAGTGAAGGAAATCGAGCGGGAAAAGATTTGTGGGGAGGAAGAGAAGTTTGACGGGTCAGGTTTGGGTTTGGGTATTAGGTTAGGGTACGGGCCGGGAAGATTTGGGCCGGTGAGGGAATTTTAATTATTTGGAATTTGTTAATTTTGTTCTTGGGCTGGGCTTGTGGGGAAATGGGTTATTTTATTTAAAAAAATTGGTTTTTATTTTTTTTTGTTGGGCTGAGGAGGGGATTTGTTTAATAAATTTGATTTTTGTTTGTTTTGGATTTTGATTTTTTTTAAGGTTTAGAAAAAAATTAAATAGTGAAAAAACCTACAATAGTTTCACACAAAATTTCGAGGAAAGGGGAAATATCGGGGAACTAGGAAAATAGAAAAAAAATTATTGATGGACGGGGATTTACATCATACTCCCCTTACAAAAATTTCGTCCCCGAAATTCAACAAGGATACAATGAAACTAAAGTACTAAACAAAGAGATATGGAAAACGTGCACGGATATCTTCTTCCCGCTCCCAGGTAGATTCTCGTGGGGAACGACCGCCCCAAGTCACTCGGACTAACGAAATGACCTTATTCTTCAGCACTTTCTCTTTGCGGTCGAGGATGGTGGTGGGCCGCTCCTCGTAAGATAGGTCGGTACCTAAAGTTAACTCCGAATAGTCCAGAACATGGCTCTCATCCCGAACATAACGCCGCAACTGAGACACGTGGAAGGTATTGTGCACACCAGCTAACGATGGAGGCAAGGCAAGTCGATAAGCCAGCTCTCCTACTCGCTCTAGCACCTCAAAGGTCCGATGAAGCGGGGACTGAGTTTCCCGCGACCTCTGAACCTGATAACTCCGCGGGTAGGGGAAATCTTCAGGAATACGTGATCTCCGACCTCAAATTCTAGTGCTCTCCTGTTGATATCTTCCCAACTCTTCTGTAGATCCTGCGCCGTCTTAATGCGCTGCCTGATCATTTGGACCTTGTCGACTATCTGAACAATAAGCTCGGGACCCAGTAATCTTTGTTCTCCCACATCATCCCAACAAACTGGGGATCGACACTTCCGTCCATAAAGTGCTTCGAAAGGAGCCATCTGGATGCTAGCATGGTAACTGTTGTTATAGGAAAACTCGACTAGATGCAGATGATCTTCCCAGGAACCCTGAAAATACAACATGCAGGCTCTCAACATATCCTCGAGCGTCTGAATCGTATGCTCGGATTGTCCGTCCATCTGCGGGTGATAAGCTGTGCTGAACTTGAGGCGGGTACCCAAACTCTCCTGTAAGCTCCTCCAAAAGTGCGAAACAAATCTGGTGTATCGATCTGACACAATGCTGACCGGGACTCCGTGAAGTCGCACTATCTCCTGCATGTATCTTTTTGCCAGTGACTCTGTTGACTGCCCCACTCGGAATGGTAAGAAGTGTGCAGCTTTCGTGAGGTGATCGATGATAACCCAAATAGCGTTGTTGCCCCTAGGGCTCCGTGGTAAGGCCGTCACGAAATCCTTGGTAATGTGCTCCCACTTCCATTCTGGTATCGGCAGCGGTTGTAACAATCCTGCTGTCCTCTGATGTTCCGCCTTCACCTGCTGACATACCAAGCATCTGATACGAACCGCGCAATTTCTCTCTTCATCCCATTCCACCAAAAATGCTGCTTTAGGTCCCGATACATCTTCGTACCTCCCGGATGCACAGAATAAGCTGAGCTATGCGCCTCAGCCAGTAACTCTTCTCGAACATTGCCCTTGGGTACGCAGAGTCTACCACCGAATCTTATAAAACCGTCTTCGTGTATGATTAAGTCTGTTCTCAGCCCGGCTTCTACTTGCGCTCTAAACTTTTGCAATCGAGGATCATCCGCTTGTGCAGCCTTGATGCGATCCACAAGGGAAGACTGCACCTGTAGTTGCCAAAATTGACTGATTGCGCTCGGTGTGACGACTTCAAGCTCGAGTCTCTGAAAGTCCTCAATAATGCTCCTCTGACTGATCAACATCATGACTGCTGGCTTGCGACTGAGAGCATCTGGTACAACATTTACTTTCCCCGGGTGATACTGAAGGTCCAAGTCGTAATCTGCCATCGGCGCTGCCTCATGTTTAGTTCTTTCTGAGTGAAGACGTACTTCAGACTTTTGTGATCTGTGTACACTTCCACTTTCTCGTCCAATAGATAGTGCCTCCAAATCTTTAACGCAAAAACCACCGCAACTAACTCTAAGTCATGCGTAGGATAGTTCTTCTCATGATTTCTCAGCTGTCGAGAGGCGTAAGCAACTACTCGACCGTGCTGCATCAGAACACAGCCTAATCCCTTCCCTGAGACATCACTATGTATCACCAAACCATCGGAATCATCTGGTACTGTAAGAATAGGCGCCGTGGTTAACTTCTGCTTCAGTGTGTCAAATGCTTGAGTGCACTCTTCTGTCCACGTAAACGATACATCCTTCCGTGTCAACCTCGTCAACGGTTCAGCGATTCTTGAAAAGTCTTGGACGAACCACCAATAATATCCTGCCAGTCCCAAAAAGATTCTGATCTCGGCCATTGACTTCGGTGTTGGCCAATCTCTGACAGATTCTATCTTTGCCGGGTCCACTGAGATGCCTTCGTCCGAAACAATGTGTCCTAAGAACTGAACCTTGTCGAGCCAAAATTCACACTTGCTCAATTTCGCGTACAGCTTCTCTTCCCGAAGAATTTGTAGAACCGTACGCAAATGCTCAACATGCTCCTCCCGGGTCTTCGAGTAGACAAGTATGTCGTCGATAAATACAACGACAAATGTGTCCAAGTACTTTGCAAACACCCTGTTCATCAAGTCCATGAATATTGCTGGAGCATTGGTAACACCGAACGACATCACAAGGAACTCATAATGTCCGTATCGGGTCCTGAAAGTCGTCTTGCATACATCCTCGGCTGCTACTCTGATATGATGATATCCAGAACGGAGATCCAACTTCGAAAATACCTTGGCCCCACTTAATTGATCGAATAAGTCGTCGATGCGCGGAATTGGGTACTTGTTCTTTATTGTGACTTTGTTCAGCTCCCGATAATCTATACACATCCGCAGCGATCCATCTTTCTTCTTCACTAACAGAACTGGTGCACCCCATGGTGATACGCTTGGCCGAATAAATCCCTTCTCTAAGAGTTCTTCAATTTGCTTCTTCAATTCTGCCAACTCAACCGGTGCCATTCTGTACGGAGCCTTGGAAACTGGTGCTGTACCTCGAGTTAAATCGATCGAGAATTCCAAGACGTGTGGAGGTGGTAGACCTGGTAAATCTTCAGGAAACATGTCCAAAAAGTCCCGAACAGTCTCTGGGGCTGCGCTCTCATCAATCTCCATAGCTGTCAGCTCTTTTGGCTTGGCTCTATACTAGGCTGGCTCCAAAGATTCGCTCCCGCCCTCGAAAATAAACTCCGGGTGATTGGGAATGCGGAAGATCACATTCCTTGCTCAGCAATCAATAACTGTATGGAAGGTACTCATCCAATCCATCCCGAGAACTGCGTCATAGCTGCCTGTCTCGATCAAAAGGAAATTCGCATAGAATTCTCTGCCACACACTATAACCGGACATGATCTACATTCTCGACTAGATACTATCACGCCATTACCCGTATGTATTTCCAAACCCTTGGTTAGTGGTTCATGTGGTATGGAGTGTGTAGCAATGAAATGCTCAGATATGAAACAGTGTGATGCTACAGAATCAAATAGTACTCTAGCTGGCAAGGAATGTACGAGTAGAATACCTATGACAACTTCTCCTGAAGCTTCTGCCTGCTCAGCGGTCAAGGTGAAAGCCCGTCCCTGACCGCGGCCTGTGTAAGGTTGCCTCTGCTCCTGTGATCTCTACTGCTGCTGTCCAGAACCTCCCTGTATCTCTACTCGCTCGGGGCAACCGCTAATTCTGTGCTGACTAGATCCGAAAATCAAGCACTGTCCCTTGGCGCGGCGACAGTCCTTCTGGGTATGCCCATCTCTATTGCAGTAGCCGCAAACTATGTTCTTGCTCTGGGGGCGATGCTGAGGCACGAATGGGCGCTTCATCTGCGTCATTCCAGGCCTGTGAACTGGTATGACTCCTCGAGAAGGTGCGTGGGTGCGTGATGGAACGACTGAGGGCTTCCTGAACTTGTTGATCAATTTCTCCTGGATTCGCGCCGCGTTGAGTACCTGTGCAAAAGTCTGCAACTCAAGTGATGCAATCAACTGCTGCAGCTCAAAATCGAGTCCCTGTAAGAAGCGCCTGGCCCTAGTGGCCTCTGAGGTGATCATATACGGAGCAAATAGGCTCTGTCACGCCCCGCTTCCCAGAGTACGCAAGATTGGGCACGTGACATAGCCAACCATGCTACCTGTGGGTAGGAAGTATCCATCCACAGTCACATTACGGCTGTAGAGATATCAAGAACAAGATAAAAAAAACTATCTAACACATGTCCAAATCCAGAATAACAAGAGTCAATGATAAATAAGTGCGGAAGCAAATGATCCAATACAATAATAGAAAAGTACGTCCCATAATGCGGGCTCACATCTGGAAATAAAATGCAAGAAATAAACTAATCACTACAGAACTCACAAATCAGCCTGCTGGCTGAAGTACTCCTGCTCGGTCGGCGACAGTGGTAAAGAATCTGGGCCATAAAAAATCCAGACGTCAGCGCGTCATGTCAACTAATAATATAATATGAACATGGTAATAAGCAATGCAGAAGTAAACATGAATAAAGCAATAGTATGAAACAAGCAGTGCAGGGTAGTGTGCAGTGAGTAACTAAACTGTTCTATCGGGTTCCTATTCTAAAGTCTTTGAAATCAATTCGAGTAATCCTCCATGTAACTCAAAGGATATGTCCCGTTACCCCCCGGGACCACGGATCAGGAAGATGGGAACCAATAATGGTTCTGTCCCGTTACCCCCCGGGACCACGGATCAGGAATGTAAGAGTCACGAATGGCTCTGTCCCGTTACCTCCCAGGACCACGGATCAAGTAATACCCTTTTAAGTTACACTTTAGATTACCCGTTTGATTTCCCCATACCCCCAGGTTATATGTGTCAAGTCAGGTATTCAGTAATCAAGGACTAATGCCAACACAAGATTAGGTAACAGGTCAGGTTTGTCTGGATAGACAACAGGAATGGTCCATGAGGACCCCAAGTCAGGTTTGTTGGCATTAGGCATGAGATCAGGTAACAGGTCTGGTCATGGTACATCAGGTCAAGTCGATAGTAAAGGGTACTATGTCCGGTGCATCGGTATATATATATGTCATGTGTAGCAAGGTCAGGTCAATATGTAACATAATTGAGGGTGTGCTCACAACAGGTATATAATCGAACAAGGAGTAACAGCAGGAAATAAGCAATGAATTAAACAACAATAAGCAATTTATTTAATCACATTAATGCATTGGTATAGTACAGACGTTTCATCATATTAGCAAGTTTTAAGCACCCCTTGCGGTGCAATAAATCACAAGGTGGCGCAATATTAATATCAGAATGTAATAGAGCTACAAGTGTAAGGTTACCGTCCTTTAAACGGTAAATGTGATTAACGGGTAACTTCGTTATTAGGGTTAAAGTGGCAAAATGTTGTTTTAGGGTAACTGTATCATGATATAAGTCATATTGCGTCCAAATGATAAAATAGTTATATCTAGTTAAGTTTGCAAGTTTAATGAGTCAAAACACATTTAATTATACAGTATAGCATGTAGCAAGTAATACTTGCCTCGACGGTTTCGCGAACCGGGAAAAACGGACGTAACGTCGGCGGAAAAACACGCGACGGACGCACGGTTCACGGATCGAGTCCAAACAACGAACAGTGGGACCAAGCGGACCGGGGTACCTTGCTGGAATGTCGGGTCAAGTCGTCGGCACGGCCGGATTCCGGCGAACCGCCAAAACAGTGACAAAAGTTAGAAAAGACTATGCACGGACAAATAACAACCAGCGAGGGGAAAAAGGAAGGGGGAAAGTGAAGGAAGGCTTACTGGGGTTGCAAGGGTTGCGATAGCGACGGGGTCGACGGCGATGGGGCACCGGCGAGGAACAGTGAACGTAGAGGAGAACTGCCGACCACGAACCTTGTTAACAGCGGAAAGGAAACAGAAGGGAGAGAGGAAGAAGGTGATCTCACCGAGGGGTGTGCCTGCGAGGTCGGGGACACGGGAATAGGGTCGTCGGCGGCGACAGGCGGCGGTCCGACGGTGTGCAGGGTTGAGAGCGAGGCTCGTGGTGGGTTGCAGGTGCACGGGGAGAATGGCGAGGGTCGTGGTCGAGACGAGGAGGCGCGGGCGAGGGTGGCGGTGGTGCCGGCAACGAGGTTGCGGCGGCGACGGGGAACAAGGCGACTAGGGTTCTCGCGAGGGCTCGTGGTGGTTCTATGGAAAACGAAGAAGGCGAGGAAAAAATATATATAGGGGTTAGAGAGAGAGAGAGAGAGAGAAAGTAGAGAGAGATAGAGATAGAGAAAGAGAGAGGAGAGATAGAGAGGTAGAGAGAGGGATGGAGGCGGGCCCACGAGGGTTTAAAACCCCTCGTGATTGGCTGATGGTTTTGTTTGAGAAGGAGATTTAAAAGATTTAAGGGATTTAGAGATATAACAGTAAGATTATGTGAATATATTATGGTTTTAGATTATTTAATTAAATTGGGATTTTGGCGCTAAATGAAACATTTCCAAATCGCGCCCAGGTTGCGCCTAAAAATTTGAAATTTAAATAATAGGATTTTAAGCGGGTTCCAAATTTTAAAATGAAATGTTTTATGATTAAAAAGTATGCCCCCAAGTCGGACACTTGCACGCGCGCGTAGCCGTCCAAACTCGTCCGTTTCACCGAACGGGATGAAAACTCGACGCGCGGACGCTACCACGCGGCTAGGGGTGATGAGTAGGCCAATATGGATATTTTTAATTTCATTTTAGGTGCTAAAATTTGTTATATGCAAAACTGACTTAGCCGGTTAAAATTTTGCAATAAGGACCAAACAAGCAAGATAAATGAAATGAGCAATTTCAAACACTCAACCAGTAACAGAAATAGTATTATTGGGCTCGGGTGTTACATCATACCCAACTACAAAAGAATTTCCTCCTCGAAATTCCAAGAATACAAGATAGATAACTACAGGAAAAGGTGAGGAAACTTCTGCCGGATCTCGTCTTCTCGCTCCCAAGTGGATTCTCCATGCGATCGATTACCCCAAAAGACTAGCACAAGGGGGATAACCTTGTTCTTAAGAACCTTTTCCCTTCGATCCTTGATTTCAACTGGTCGCTCCTCAAAAGTTAGGTCCTCCCGTACAGTTAACTCCGAATGATCCAAGACGTGGGTTTCATCTCGAACATACCTTCGTAGTTGAGATACATGAAACACATCGTGCACACCTGCCAAGAATTGTGGTAACGCCAAACGGTACGCTACCTCTCCAACACGCTCCAATATCTCGAAGGGTCCAACGAATCGAGGACTAAGCTTTCCCCGACTCCCAAAACGAATCACTCCTCTAGTTGGTGATATCTTCAAGAATACCAAATCACCCACGGCGAACTCTAGAGGTCTTCTTGACGTGTCAGCCCAACTTTTCTGTCTGTCTTAAGCTGCCTTCATATGCTTTCTGATGGCGTTAACCTTCTCAACGGTTTGTACTACCAAATCTGGTCCTAGTAATCTTCGTTCACCAACATCATCCCAACAAACAGGTGAACGGAACTTACGACCATATAAATCTTCAAACGGAGCCATCTGAATAGTCGCTTGGAAACTATTGTTGTAAGAAAACTCCACCAAGTGTAGATGATCCTCCCAAGAACCCTTGAAGTCCAACATGCATGCTCTCAACATATCTTCAAGAGTTTGGATCGTTCTCTCCGACTGACCATCAGTTTGAGGATGATAGGCTGTGCTAAACTTCAATCGAGTCCCCAAACTTTCCTGTAAACTCCTCCAGAAGTGTGATAAGAACCGAGTGTCCCGATCGGACACGATACTCACCGGTACTCCATGCAATCTTACAATCTCCTGCATGTACCGCTCTGCCAAAGTCTCCGTTGATTGACCAACCCGAAAAGGAATAAAGTGAGCTGCCTCGGTCAACCGATCGACAATCACCCATACTGCATTGTTGCCCTTTGGACTCCGCGGTAAAGCCGTCACAAAATCCATGGTTATATGTTCCCACTTCCACTGAGGAATCGGAAGTGGTTGCAACAAACCAGCAACCCGTTGGTGTTCAGCCTTGACTTGCTGACATACCAAGCACTTAGCCACGAAGCGAGCGATCTCCCGTTTCATGCCTTCCCACCAGAAATGCTGTCGAATATCTCGGTACATCTTTGTACCTCCTGGATGTACAGAGTAAGCTGAATTGTGTGCCTCCTTCATAAGCTCTTCACGCACATCCCCCTTTGGCACACATACACGGCTACCATACCTCAACGAACCATCTTCGTGGACCAGTAAATCTGTTCGTAGTCCGGCTTCAACCTGCTCTCGAAACTTTTGCAGTCTAGGATCCTGCGATTGTGCCGCTTTAATCTTCTCAACTAAGGACGACTGTACTTGCAACTGCATCAACTGTCCCGCAGAATGTGGTAGCACCACCTCCAAGTCAAATCTTCGAAAATCCGTAATGATCTCCCTCTGCGTAGTCAATACCTGAATCGCTGGTAACCGACTAAGCGCATCCGGCACGACGTTAACTTTTCCCGGATGGTACTTAAGATCAAGGTCGTAGTCGGCCATCAGCTCCAACCATCTGCGTTGCCTCATGTTCAACTCCTTCTGAGTGAACACATACTTCAAACTCTTGTGATCTGTAAAAACTTCGACTCTCTCGCCCAAAAGGTAGTGTCTCCAAATCTTCAAGGCGAAGATCACAGCCGCAAGCTCCAAGTCATGAGTCGGGTAATTCTTCTCATGGGTCTTCAGTTGTCTTGATGCGTAAGCCACGACCTTCCCATTCTGCATCAAAACACATCCCAATCCTTTTCCAGATGCGTCGCTGTGAATCACCAGTCCTCCGGAATTGTCTGGTACGGTCAGGATAGGGGCGGTTATCAACTTCTGCTTCAACGTCTCGAAAGCCAATGCACATCTATCCGTCCAAATAAAAGGTACTTCTTTGCGCGTAAGCTTGGTCAACGGTTCTGCTAAACGAGCGAAGTTCTCCACAAATCTCCTGTAGTACCCGGCCAAACCAAGGAAACTTCTTATCTCAGCCACATTTCTTGGAATAGGCCAATCTCGATTTGCTGCAATCTTTTCGGGATCGACGGCGATTTCATCGCCCGACACAACATGCCCCAGAAACTTCACTTCTTCCAGCCAAAATTCACACTTACTCATTTTCGCATACAATTTCTCCTGTCTCAGTGTCTGCAGTGCGATCTTCAAATGCTCAGCATGCTCTTCCAAACTCTTCGAGTAAACCAGAATGTCGTCAATGAATACCACAATAAACTGGTCCAAGAATGGTGAAAAGATTCTGTTCATCAAATCCATGAATATTGCTGGCGCATTCGTTACTCCGAAGGGCATCACTAGATACTCGAAATGTCCATACCGATTTCGAAACGCCGTCTTGCAAATATCTTCTGCTTTTACTCGGACCTGATGATATCCGGATCGCAAATCCAGTTTCTTGAATACCTCGCGCCACTAAGCTGCTCAAAAAGTTCTCCAATGCGAGGGATCGGGTACTTGTTCTTAATAGTCACCCGGTTTAATTCTCGATAATCAATGCACATCCTTCTCGTGCCATCCTTCTTCTTTACTAAAAGAACTGGAGCTCCCCAAGGCGAGTTGTTGCTTCGAATCCAACCCTTCTCAAGTAATTCACCAACTTGCTTCTTAACTTCTTCCAATTCCACTGGTGCCATTGGATAATAAGCTTTGGATACTGGCACTGCACCAGGAATAAGGTCAATCGCGAACTCCACGTCTCGCTTCGGCGGTAAGCCCGATATATCTTCAAATACGTCCATAAAGTTGCGAACAACTGCCGGCTTTTCAGTACTATCAACTTCCATAGCTGCAAGAACATTGTTTGGATGCCTAGCCCTGAACTCGACTGGCCCGATAGAACTGCTTCCCCCAGTGAAGGTAAACTCACGGTGTCCGGGAATCTGGAAAATTACCTTCCTTGCCCTACAGTCAATGTGGGCGTGGAAAGTGCCAAGAAAATCCATTCCCAAGACAACTTCATAGCTGCCCGTATCTATTACCAAGAAATCTGCAAAGAGCTCCCGTCCGCATACAACAACTGTACAATCTCCACATTCCCTACTAGCTATGATTTTTTCATTCCCAGTGTGTATGTCCCAAAAACTAGATAGGGTCGTGCAGGTAATCGAGTGCGTAGTTATAAATTTGGATGACATAAAACAGTGGGATGCTCCGGAATCAAATAATGCCAATGCGGGAAAACCATGAACGAGTAAAGTACCTGAAACCACTTCTCCTGATGCCTTAGCTTCCTCAGCTGTCAAGGTGAAAGCTCGAGCCTGATTAGGTCCCTGAGTCAGCTGTTTCTGCCCTTGGAACGGTCTCTGCGGAGGCTTCTGTATATCATCCCTCGTGCGAAGCTTTGACGGACAAGCACCAACTGCGTGATCGGCTGCTCCACAAACCAAACAAAGTCCCAGCTTCCTTCGGCAATCCTTCTGTACATGTCCGGGCAAACGGCAGTAGTCACAAATCATGCCTTTTCTTCGATCAACGACCACAGGCTTCTTCATTGGTGCTACCCCACGTCGATCCACTGGAATACATCTGCGCCCATAATCTCGGTTAGGTACAAATGCGGGCTTCCTGGCCGCAACTGCTGTCTGCTGTAGGTTCCCTTTCATTCCCGATAAACTCTGCTGCTCCCTGGCTGCCGTAAGAACCTGCGAGAAAGTGGTCAAACCCAGGGAGACAATCTGCCTCTGGATGTCCACATCCAAACTGCGCAAGAACCTTCGCGCCCTGTCTGCCTCGTTGGCGACTAAGGGTCCAGCGAAACGGCTGAGTCTCGTCCACTCTGCTGCATGTACGTCCACGGGTGCTCCATTTTGCCTCAGCCCAATAAATTTCTCTTCCATTTCCTCCCGTGCAGTCCGCGGGAAGAATTTCTCCAGGAAACTCTTAGAGAAATCCGCCCAACTGATTGGCTTGGGCAAGCGGGTCTCCTCCACAAGCCACCACTCTCGGGCGTAATCCACCAGCTGAATGCGCACCACATCAACTCTTTTGTCCGCTGGGATCTGTGCCGCAATCAGCAAATTCTCCGTGTCCACTAGCCACTGCTCGGCTGGCAACGGCTCCTCCAGACCAGTGAAAGTAGTAGGACCCAAACGTCTGAAATCTGCCACGGTCCCTACCCGGTCAACTGGTTTCGCTCCAGCGTTGTTTACAGACTGCCGAATGGCCTGCAAACCCTCCTGAAATGAATCTGCTTGCTGCTGGATCAGCTCAGTATGCCTCTTCTGATTTTCCAACATTCCACGTATCACTCCCAACATGGCGGCTTCATCCACGCGCCTCTGATACGTCTTGAAATTCTTATCTGCCATATTCCTGAAATCAAAACACCCAACATTAGCATGTTGATAGATTCAATATATATAAATCAAGGCTAGAACTCCAAGATACTTAAATAGAGTACCGCATTGTCACTATGCCGCGGTATCATAGCCACAATTACTTAACTCCACCCAAGTCGCCTAAGTCCTAGAGATAACAAGAAGTCAGGTTTTCGAGTTAACATGCAAAGTAAGTTTGCACGTCGACATAATCCGGAAGAATGTGATTCAAGAATGGTAAAACAGTCAAGGTGGTAGGACATGTTTTCCTAAGCACGGGTATTCTGATTCGTGTATCGGGTACAATACCCAACTACAAAGAATCAACCCAACTAACCTATGCTCTGATACCAAAAGAACCGTGTCACGCCCCGCTTCCCAGAGTACGCAAGATTGGGCATGTGACATAGCCAACCATGCTACCTGTGGGTAGGAAGTATCCATCCACAGTCATATTACGGCAGTAGAGATATCAAGAACAAGATAAAAAAACTATCTAACACATGTCCAAATCCAGAATAACAAGAGTCAATGATAAATAAGTGCGGAAGCAAATGATCCAATACAATAATAGAAAAGTACGTCCCATAATGCGGGCTCACATCTGGAAATAAAATGCAAGAAATAAACTAATCACTACAGAACTCACAAATCAGCCTGCTGGCTGAAATACTCCTGCTCTGTCGGTGATAGTGGTAAAGAATCTGGGCCATGCAAAACCCAGACGTCAGCGCGTCATGTCAACCAATAATATAATATGAACATGGTAATAAGCAATGCAGAAGTAAACATGAATAAAGCAATAGTATGAAACAAGCAGTGCAGGGTAGTGTGCAGTGAGTAACTAAACTGTTCTATCGGGTTCCTATTCTAAAGTCTTTGAAATCAATTCGAGTAATCCTCCATGTAACTCAAAGGATATGTCCCGTTACCCCCCGGGACCACGGATCAGGAAGATGGGAACCAATAATGGTTCTGTCCCGTTGCCCCCCGGGACCACGGATCAGGAATGTAAGAGTCACGAATGGCTCTGTCCCGTTACCCCCCGGGACCACGGATCAAGTAATACCCTTTTAAGTTACACTTTAGATTACCCGTTTGATTTCCCCATACCCCCAGGTTATATGTGTCAAGTCAGGTATTCAGTAATCAAGGACTAATGCCAACACAAGATCAGGTAACAGGTCAGGTTTGTCTGGATAGACAACAGGAATGGTCCATGAGGACCCCAAGTCATGTTTGTTGGCATTAGGCATGAGATCAGGTAAAAGGTCTGGTCATGGTACATCAGGTCAAGTCGATAGTAAAGGGTACCATGTCCGGTGCATCGGTATATATATATGTCATGTGTAGCAAGGTCAGGTCAATATGTAACATAATTGAGGGTGTGCTCACAACAGGTATATAATCGAACAAGGAGTAACAGCAGGAAATAAGCAATGAATTAAACAACAATAAGCAATTTATTTAATCACATTAATGCATTGGTATAGTACAGACGTTTCATCATATTAGCAAGTTTCAAGCACCCCTTGCGGTGCAATAAATCACAAGGTGGCGCAATATTAATATCAGAATGTAATAGAGCTACAAGTGTAAGGTTACCGTCCTTTAAACGGTAAATGTGATTAACGGGTAACTTCGTTATTAGGGTTAAAGTGGCAAAATGTGGTTTTAGGTTAACTGTATCATGATATAAGTCATATTGCGTCCAAATGATAAAATAGTTATATCTAGTTAAGTTTGCAAGTTTAATGAGTCAAAACACATTTAATTATACAGTATAGCATGTAGCAAGTAATACTTGCCTCGACGGTTTCGCGAACCGGGAAAAACGGACGTAACGTCGGCGGAAAAACACGCGACGGACGCACGGTTCACGGATCGAGTCCAAACAACGAACAGTGGGACCACGCGGACCGGGGTACCTTGCTGGAATGTCGGGTCAAGTCGTCGGCACGGCCGGATTCCGGCGAACCGCCAAAACAGCGACAAAAGTTAGCAAATACTATGCACGGACAAATAACAACCAGCGAGGGGAAAAAGGAAGGGGGAAAGTGAAGGAAGGCTTACTGGGGTTGCAAGGGTCGCGATAGCGACGGGGTCGATGGCGATGGGGCGCCGGCGAGGAACAGTGAACGTAGAGGAGAACTGCCGACCACGAACCTTGTTAACAGCGGAAAGGAAACAGAAGGGAGAGAGGAAGAAGGTGATCTCACCGAGGGGTGTGCCTGCGAGGTCGGGGACACAGGAACAGGGTCGTCGGCGGCGACAGGCGGCGGTCCGACGGTGTGCAGGGTTGAGAGCGAGGCTCGTGGTGGGTTGCAGGTGCACGGGGAGAATGGCGAGGGTCGTGGTCGAGACGAGGAGGCGCGGGCGAGGGTGGCGGTGGTGCCGGCAACGAGGTTGCGGCGGCGACGGGGAACAAGGCGGCTAGGGTTCTCGCGAGGGCTCGTGGTGGTTCTGTGGAAAACGAAGAAGGCGAGGAAAAAATATATATAGGGGTTAGAGAGAGAGAGAGAGAGAGAGAGAGAGAGAAAGTAGAGAGAGATAGAGATAGAGAAAGAGAGAGGAGAGATAGAGAGGTAGAGAGAGGGATGGAGGCGGGCCCACGAGGGTTTAAAACCCCTCGTGATTGGCTGATGGTTTTGTTTGAGAAGGAGATTTAAAAGATTTAAGGGATTTAGAGATATAACAGTAAGATTATGTGAATATATTATGGTTTTAGATTATTTAATTAAATTGGGATTTTGGCGCTAAATGAAACATTTTCAAATCGCGTCCGGGTTGCGCCTAAAAATTTGAAATTTAAATAATAGGATTTTAAGCGGGTTCCAAATTTTAAAATGAAATGTTTTATGATTAAAAAGCATGCCCCCAAGTCGGACGCTTGCACGCGCGCGTAGCCGTCGAAACTCGCCCGTTTCACCGAACGGGATGAAAACTCGACGCGCGGACGCTACCACGCGGTTAGGGGTGACGAGTAGGCCAATATGGATATTTTTAATTTCATTTTAGGTGCTAAAATTTGTTATATGCAAAACTGACTTAGCCGGTTAAAATTTTGCAATAAGGACCAAACAAGCAAGATAAATGAAATGAGCAATGTCAAACACTCAACCAGTAACAGAAATAGTATTATTGGGCTCGGGTGTTACATCATACCCAACTACAAAAGAATTTCGTCCTCGAAATTCTAAGAATACAAGATAGATAACTACAGGAAAAGGTAAGGAAACTTCTGCCGGATCTCGTCTTCTCGCTCCCAAGTGGATTCTCCATGCGATCGATTACCCCAAGAGACTAGCACAAGGGGGATAACCTTGTTCTTAAGAACCTTTTCCCTTCGATCCTTGATTTCAACTGGTCGCTCCTCAAAAGTTAGGTCCTTCCGTACAGTTAACTCCGAATGATCCAAGACGTGGGTTTCATCTCGAACATACCTTCGTAGTTGAGATACATGAAACACATCGTGCACACCTGCCAAGGATTGTGGTAACGCCAAACGGTACGCTACCTCTCCAACACGCTCCAATATCTCGAAGGGTCCAACGAATCGAGGACTAAGCTTTCCCCGACTCCCAAAACGAATCACTCCTCTAGTTGGTGATATCTTCAAGAATACCAAATCACCCACGGCGAACTCTAGAGGTCTTCTTGACGTGTCAGCCCAACTTTTCTGTCTGTCTTGAGCTGCCTTCATATGCTTTCTGATGGCGTTAACCTTCTCAACGGTCTGTACTACCAAATCTGGTCCTAGTAATCTTCGTTCACCAACATCATCCCAACAAACAGGTGAACGGAACTTACGACCATATAAAGCTTCAAACGGAGCCATCTGAATAGTCGCTTGGAAACTATTGTTGTAAGAAAACTCCACCAAGTGTAGATGATCCTCCCAAGAACCCTTGAAGTCCAACATGCATGCTCTCAACATATCTTCAAGAGTTTGGATCGTTCTCTCCGACTGACCATCAGTTTGAGGATGATAGGCTGTGCTAAAATTCAATCGAGTCCCCAAACTTTTCTGTAAACTCCTCCAGAAGTGTAATAAGAACCGAGTGTCCCGATCGGACACGATGCTCACCGGTACTCCATGCAATCTTACAATCTCCTGCATGTACCGCTCTGCCAAAGTCTCCGTTGATTGACCAACCCGAAAAGGAATAAAGTGAGCTGCCTTGGTCAACCGATCGACAATCACCCATACTGCATTATTGCCCTTTGGACTCCGCGGTAAAGCCGTCACGAAATCCATGGTTATATGTTCCCACTTCCACTGAGGAATCGGAAGTGGTTGCAACAAACCAGCAACCCGTTGGTGTTCAGCCTTGACTTGCTGACATACCAAGCACTTAGCCACGATGCGAGCGATCTCCCGTTTCATGCCTTCCCACCAGAAATGCTGTCGAATATCTCGGTACATCTTTGTACCTCCTGGATGTACAGAGTAAGCTGAACTGTGTGCCTCCTTCATAAGCTCTTCACGCACATCCCCCTTTGGCACACATACACGGCTACCATACCTCAACGAACCATCTTCGTGGACCAGTAAATCTGTTCGTAGTCCGGCTTCAACCTGCTCTCGAAACTTTTGCAGTCTAGGATCCTGCGATTGTGCCGCTTTAATCTTCTCAACTAAGGACGACTGTACTTGCAACTGCATCAACTGTCCTGCAGAATGTGGTAGCACCACCTCCAAGTCAAATCTTCGAAAATCCGCAATGATCTCCCTCTGCGTAGTTAATACCTGAATCGCTGGTAACCGACTAAGCGCATCCGGCACGACGTTAACTTTTCCCGGATGGTACTTAAGATCAAGGTCGTAGTCGGCCATCAGCTCCAACCATCTGCGTTGCCTCATGTTCAACTCCTTCTGAGTGAACACATACTTCAAACTCTTGTGATCTGTAAAAACTTCGACTCTCTCGCCCAAAAGGTAGTGTCTCCAAATCTTCAAGGCGAAGATCACAGCCGCAAGCTCCAAGTCATGAGTCGGGTAATTCTTCTCATGGGTCTTCAGTTATCTTGATGCGTAAGCCACGACCTTCCCATTCTGCATCAAAACACATCCCAATCCTTTTCCAGATGCGTCGCTGTGAATCACCAGTCCTCCGGAATTGTCTGGTACGGTCAGGATAGGGGCGGTTATCAACTTCTGCTTCAACGTCTCGAAAGCCAATGCACATCTATCCGTCCAAATAAAAGGTACTTCTTTGCGCGTAAGCTTGGTCAACGGTTCTGCTAAACGAGCGAAGTTCTCCACAAATCTCCTGTAGTACCCGGCCAAACTAAGGAAACTTCTTATCTCAGCCACATTTCTTGGAATAGGCCAATCTCGAACTGCTGCAATCTTTTCGGGATCGACGGAGATTCCATCGCCCGACACAACATGCCCCAGAAACTTCACTTCTTCCAGCCAAAATTCGCACTTACTCATTTTCGGATACAATTTCTCCTGTCTCAGTGTCTGCAGTGCGATCTTCAAATGCTCAGCATGCTCTTCCGAACTCTTCGAGTAAACCAGAATGTCGTCAATGAATACCACAATAAACTGGTCCAAGAATGGTGAAAAGATTCTGTTCATCAAATCCATGAATATTGCTGGCGCATTCGTTACTCCGAAGGGCATCACTAGATACTCGAAATGTCCATACCGAGTTCGAAACGCCGTCTTGCAAATATTTTCTGCTTTTACTCGGACCTGATGATATCCGGATCGCAAATCCAGTTTCGAGAATACCCTCGCGCCACTAAGCTGCTCAAAAAGTTCTCCAATGCGAGGGATCGGGTACTTGTTCTTAATAGTCACCCAGTTTAATTCTCGATAATCAATGCACATCCTTCTCGTGCCATCCTTCTTCTTTACTAAAAGAACTGGAGCTCCCCAAGGCGAGTTGCTGCTTCGAATCCAACCCTTCTCAAGTAATTCACCAACTTGCTTCTTAACTTCTTCCAATTCCACTGGTGCCATTGGATAATAAGCTTTGGATACTGGCGCTGCACCAGGAATAAGGTCAATCGCGAACTCCACGTCTCGCTTCGGCGGTAAGCCCGATATATCTTCAAATACGTCCATAAAGTCGCGAACAATTGCCGGCTTTTCAGTACTATCAACTTCCATAGCTGCAAGAACACTGTTTGTCGGCCTAGCCTTGAACTCGACTGGCCCGATAGAACTGCTTCCCCCAGTGAAGGTAAACTCAGGGTGTCCGGGAATCTGGAAAATTACCTTCCTTGCCCTACAGTCAATATGGGCGTGGAAAGTGCCCTGAAAATCCATTCCCAAGACAACTTCATAGCTGCCCGTATCTATTACCAAGAAATCTGCAAAGAGCTCCCGTCCGCATACAACAACTGTACAATCTCCACATTCCCTACTAGCTATGATTTTCCTATTCCCAGTGTGTATGTCCCAAAAACTAGACAGGGTCGTGCAGGTAATCGAGTGCGTAGTTATAAATTTGGATGACATAAAACAGTGGGATGCTCCGGAATCAAATAATGCCAATGCGGGAAAACCATGAACGAGTAAAGAACCTGAAACCACTTCTCCTGATGCCTTAGCTTCCTCAGCTGTCAAGGTGAAAGCTCGAGCCTGATTAGGTCCCTGAGTCAGCTGTTTCTGCCCTTGGAACGGTCTCTGCGGAGGCTTCTGTATATCATCCCTCGTGCGAAGCTTTGACGGACAAGCACCAACTGCGTGATCGGCTGCTCCACAAACCAAACAAAGTCCCAGCTTCCTTCGGCAATCCTTCTGTACATGTCCGGGCAAACGGCAGTAGTCACAAATCATGCCTTTTCTTCGATCAACGACCACAGGCTTCTTCATTGGTGCTACCCCACGTCGATCCACTGGAATACCTCTGCGCCCATGATCTCGGTTAGGTACAAATGCGGGCTTCCTGGCCGCAACTGCTGTCTGCTGTAGGTTCCCTTTCATTCCCGATAAACTCTGCTGCTCCCTGGCTGCCGTAAGAACCTGCGAGAAAGTGGTCAAACCCAGGGAGACAATCTGCCTCTGGATGTCCACATCCAAACTGCGTAAGAACCTTCGCGCCCTGTCTGCCTCGTTGGCGACTAAGGGTCCAGCGAAACGGCTGAGTCTCGTCCACTCTGCTGCATGTACGTCCACGGGTGCTCCATTTTGCCTCAGCCCAATAAATTTCTCTTCCATTTCCTCCCGTGCAGTCCGCGGGAAGAATTTCTCCAGGAAACTCTTAGAGAAATCCGCCCAACTGATTGGCTTGGGCAAGCGGGTCTCCTCCACAAGCCACCACTCTCGGGCGTAATCCACCAGCTGAATGCGCACCATATCAACTCTTTTGTCCGCTGGGATCTGTGCCGCAATCAGCAAATTCTCCGTGTCCACTAGCCACTGCTCGGCTGGCAACGGCTCCTCCAGACCAGTGAAAGTAGTAGGACCCAAACGTCTGAAATCTGCCACGGTCCCTACCCGGTCAACTGGTTTCGCTCCAGCATTGTTTACAGACTGCCGAATGGCCTGCAAACCCTCCTGAAATGAATCTGCTTGCTGCTGGATCAACTCAGTATGCGTCTTCTGATTTTCCAACATTCCACGTATCACTCCCAACATGGCGGCTTCATCCACGCGCCTCTGATACGTCTTGAAATTCTTATCTGCCATATTCCTGAAATCAAAACACCCAACATTAGCATGATGATAGATTCAATATATATAAATCAAGGCTAGAACTCCAAGATACTTAAATAGAGTACCGCATTGTCACTATGCCGCGGTATCATAGTCACAATTACTTAACTCCACCCAAGTCGCCTAAGTCCTAGAGATAACAAGAAGTCAGGTTTTCGAGTTAACATGCAAAGTAAGTTTGCACGCCGACATAATCCGGAAGAATGTGATTCAAGAATGGTAAAACAGTCAAGGTGGTAGGACATGTTTTCCTAAGCACGGGTATTCTGATTCGTGTATCGGGTACAATACCCAACTACAAAGAATCAACCCAACTAACCTATGCTCTGATACCAAAAGAACCGTGTCACGCCCCGCTTCCCAGAGTACACAAGATTGGGCACGTGACATAGCCAACCATGCTACCTGTGGGTAGGAAGTATCCATCCACAGTCACATTACGGCTGTAGAGATATCAAGAACAAGATAAAAAAACTATCTAACACATGTCCAAATCCAGAATAACAAGAGTCAATGATAAATAAGTGCGGAAGCAAATGATCCAATACAATAATAGAAAAGTACGTCCCATAATGCGGGCTCACATCTGGAAATAAAATGCAAGAAATAAACTAATCACTACAGAACTCACAAATCAGCCTGCTGGCTGAAGTACTCCTGCTCGGTCGGCGACAGTGGTAAAGAATCTGGGCCATGCAAAACCCAGACGTCAGCGCGTCATGTCAACCAATAATATAATATGAACATGGTAATAAGCAATGCAGAAGTAAACATGAATAAAGCAATAGTATGAAACAAGCAGTGCAGGGTAGTGTGCAGTGAGTAACTAAACTGTTCTATCGGGTTCCTATTCTAAAGTCTTTGAAATCAATTCGAGTAATCCTCCATGTAACTCAAAGGATATGTCCCGTTACCCCCCGGGACCACGGATCAGGAAGATGGGAACCAACAATGGTTCTGTCCCGTTGCCCCCCGGGACCACGGATCAGGAATGTAAGAGTCACGAATGGCTCTGTCCCGTTACCCCCCAGGACCACGGATCAAGTAATCCCCTTTTAAGTTACACTTTAGATTACCCGTTTGATTTCCCCATACCCCCAGGTTATATGTGTCAAGTCAGGTATTCAGTAATCAAGGACTAATGCCAACACAAGATCAGATAACAGGTCAGGTTTGTCTGGATAGACAACAGGAATGGTCCATGAGGACCCCAAGTCAGGTTTGTTGGCATTAGGCATGAGATCAGGTAACAGGTCTGGTCATGGTACATCAGGTCAAGTCGATAGTAAAGGGTACCATGTCCGGTGCATCAGTATATATATATGTCATGTGTAGCAAGGTCAGGTCAATATGTAACATAATTGAGGGTGTGCTCACAACAGGTATATAATCGAACAAGGAGTAACAGCAGGAAATAAGCAATGAATTAAACAACAATAAGCAATTTATTTAATCACATTAATGCATTGGTATAGTACAGACGTTTCATCATATTAGCAAGTTTCAAGCACCCCTTGCGGTGCAATAAATCACAAGGTGGCGCAATATTAATATCAGAATGTAATAGAGCTACAAGTGTAAGGTTACCGTCCTTTAAACGGTAAATGTGATTAACGGGTAACTTCGTTATTAGGGTTAAAGTGGCAAAATGTGGTTTTAGGTTAACTGTATCATGATGTAAGTCATATTACGTCCAAATGATAAAATAGTTATATCTAGTTAAGTTTGCAAGTTTAATGAGTCAAAACACATTTAATTATACAGTATAGCATGTAGCAAGTAATACTTGCCTCGACGGTTTCGCGAACCGGGAAAAACGGACGTAACGTCGGCGGAAAAACACGCGACGGACGCACGGTTCACGGATCGAGTCCAAACAACGAACAGTGGGACCACGCGGACCGGGGTACCTTGCTGGAATGTCGGGTCAAGTCGTCGGCACGGCCGGATTCCGGCGAACCGCCAAAACAGCGACAAAAGTTAGCAAATACTATGCACGGACAAATAACAACCAGCGAGGGGAAAAAGGAAGGAGGAAAGTGAAGGAAGGCTTACTGGGGTTGCAAGGGTCGCGATAGCGACGGGGTCGACGGCGATGGGGCGCCGGCGAGGAACAGTGAACGTAGAGGAGAACTGCCGACCACGAACCTTGTTAACAGCGGAAAGGAAACAGAAGGGAGAGAGGAAGAAGGTGATCTCACCGAGGGGTGTGCCTGCGAGGTCGGGGACACGGGAACAGGGTCGTCGGCGGCGACAGGCGGCGGTCCGACGGTGTGCAGGGTTGAGAGCGAGGCTCGTGGTGGGTTGCAGGTGCACGGGGAGAATGGCGAGGGTCGTGGTCGAGACGAGGAGGCGCGGGCGAGGGTGGCGGTGGTGCCGGCAACGAGGTTGCGGCGGCGACGGGGAACAAGGCGGCTAGGGTTCTCGCGAGGGCTCGTGGTGGTTCTGTGGAAAACGAAGAAGGCGAGGAAAAAATATATATAGGGGTTAGAGAGAGAGAGAGAGAGAGAAAGTAGAGAGAGATAGAGATAG
This sequence comes from Agapanthus africanus, assembly GCA_030015575.1. Lineage (NCBI taxonomy): Eukaryota > Viridiplantae > Streptophyta > Magnoliopsida > Asparagales > Amaryllidaceae > Agapanthus > Agapanthus africanus. The sequence goes on from CM057349.1 coordinate 489,609,519, forward strand.
AAAAAGAGAGAGGAGAGATAGAGAGGTAGAGAGAGGGATGGAGGCGGGCCCACGAGGGTTTAAAACCCCTCGTGATTGGCTGATGGTTTTGTTTGAGAAGGAGATTTAAAAGATTTAAGGGATTTAGAGATATAACAGTAAGATTATGTGAATATATTATGGTTTTAGATTATTTAATTAAATTGGGATTTTGGCGCTAAATGAAACATTTCCAAATCGCGCCCGGGTTGCGCCTAAAAATTTGAAATTTAAATAATAGGATTTTAAGCGGGTTCCAAATTTTAAAATGAAATGTTTTATGATTAAAAAGCATGCCCCCAAGTTGGACACTTGCACGCGCGCGTAGCCGTCCAAACTCGCCCGTTTCACCGAACGGGATGAAAACTCGACGCGCGGACGCTACCACGCGGCTAGGGGTGATGAGTAGGCCAATATGGATATTTTTAATTTCATTTTAGGTGCTAAAATTTGTTATATGCAAAACTGACTTAGCCGGTTAAAATTTTGCAATAAGGACCAAACAAGCAAGATAAATGAAATGAGCAATGTCAAACACTCAACCAGTAACAGAAATAGTATTATTGGGCTCGGGTGTTACAGGCTCAGACGGTTGAACTCTGCCGCGTATACGTCCACGGAATGGCCATTCTGCTTTAGTAGAATGAATCTTTCTTCTATCTCAGCCTTGGTGGTGGAAGGGAAATAATGGTCCAGGAAGCACTCCTTGAATTTGCTCCATTCAATTGGCTTGTCTAGTCTGTTTTCTTCCACTGACCACCATGTACGGGCTTCATCTTCCAACTGGATCTTTATCACATTCACTTTATCTTCCTATGGTACCCTGGCTGCCGTCAGTAAGTTCTCCATATTCACTAGCCATTGCTCGGTCTCGAGTGGCTCTTCTAACCCTGTAAATGCAGCTGGATGCAACCTCCGGAAATCTGATACGGTGCCAGCCCTGGTAGAAAAAGCTGGTGGAGCAGTGCCCTCGGAGGCGGTAATGAGTGCGGAGGGTCCCTCTGCAGCGGTAATAGCCCTGAGTCCCTCGGCGAGTAAGTCCGTCTTCCTCTCCTGAGCTTTTGCGAGAGAGGTCAGTGCACTAAGTATCCTCTCCATGCGGTCCTGAGAACTTGAGTCCGAGGAGTGGTCGTTCGGGGACTTCATATCGCTGGAAGATATTCAAAAGGATATGATTAGATACAAGGATGAAGTTCAAGAATAGTGAAGCGAAAATAATGTAATACAATATAGTTAATGTTACCCCTTACTACTAAACCTGGCTCTGATACCAACAAAACCATGTCACGCCCCGCTTCCCAAAATACAGAAAACGATGGATGACTAGGCCAGCCATGCTCCTACGGTCAAGGAATAATCCCGCCGTAGTCACACTTCGGCTTCTAGTATTACATGGTAATCAGTAAACAAAGCACAGAAGTAAAGGAAATACATCACTAAATTATTACATCAACTTTCATGTTCACAATTTACAAATAAACAAGAAAAGAACTGCTAACCAAGTTCGAATACAAGGTCTCTTTTATGGAAAGCAGAAAAGAAGAAAAAGGTACTCCAGACTAGAACTCCGCTAGCTCGAAAGGTAAATCCGACTCCTGCGCTGGTTCTTCCTCGATATCTGAGCATGCATACTCAGGTCGTCAGAGCGACGTAATAGCAATATTATAATAATGACATGAAACAGGCAAATAAGGCAATAACAGTGGAAGTAAAATGCAGATAAACACTATGTCACTAAATGATGCAAAATATGATCTGTGTCCCTATCAGTCTCTAAGTCATGTTTGAAATAGAGTTGTGAAAAGGAGGATCATGTTTAACGGGAGTCTCATACATACCCGAGACAACGGCCCACACGCCCGGGACATAACCCTGTCAGCCGGATCGCTAGATCCTACCTAATATATATAAGAGTCGCTGTTCGAACGATCATCCTCTAAATCACGGTTCTTGCTAAATACGATGCTCTTTTCACTTCGATTTCCCCCTTTTCCCCAGGTTTACACTATTGATGATTATGATTTAGTCGTGTACAAGTATGCACCAATAACACGGTTTTGTCACTGTTCACTGTATTAATCACTGTCACGAATCATTCACTTTTCCATTGGCGTACTTGAAAATCCTAAACCAATACCATTCACGCACGATAATGCAATGTCCACTGAATAATAACGCGCACTATCACTATGTATATGGCAATTAGGTAAGGTATGTACATTCATGCAGTTAACAAGTCACGTGTAATATGAACTATTATGCACTTCATGAGCTTACAAAAATTGCAGTAAATCATATGTTTAGAATTCAGTGAAACGATACAAATACAGTAACAAGTATACTCTGTCGGAAGTTCATCAAAATTTGTTTCAGTGCAATCGGATTTCTGGTATTCAAGTTATAGCCATTTCAATTTAAGTGCTCACTGCAGGAAATTCAGTTTCTGAACCGAACGTCCGTTTTGCGGCACAATTTTCACCCAGTTGGGATCAGAATTTAGCAACGCTACAGTTAAATGAAATTTAGGGTTTTCAATAGGGTTTCCAAAGCACCAGAAGGATTCTCAATCGCATCTCTACGTCAGAAGTTATGCACTGTTCAACACTAGGGTATCAGTTCTGATTCTGCTTGGGACTGCTATACGTCCTGTTTTTTTAAATTGCAGTTTAAATAGTAAAATACGATAAAAAGGGGTGAAATCACTTGAGTTATTTATCTAACAGTTTCATATTCAATAAAGTATAGGGTTCCTCAACATACAAGTTCAGGCAGCAAAGTGGTAAGCATTACAAGATAGAAATCAACAGCCAAAGCTGCTCTGGACTGCAGTCCAGAGCCGCTCTCCGAACCAATTATCGTCATAATTTTAGTACAGAAACAATTAAGAACTTGTATAGGGTTCCATTTTGTCGAGTCGCCTTCGATTTGAGCCCTTGAACGCATCATTTCAATATGTACACAATTAATTATGATTTTAACAAGTTTCAGACGCGGGAAATATTCAGTTTTAATGGGCGTAATTGGGGGTGATCGTTCAAGCCAATAACGATTATATTTTCCAGTCAAATTTCACCACAATGTTCATTGCTACATGGGCCAGAGTATATGATCAAGTTCCGTCAATTTAATGGAAGGTTTTCATTCGGGTTTTGCATCGAGCACTTGTGTCATATAGGTTTTCACGAATTATAAACACGGAATTAATAGGTTTTAGAAATGTAACAGTAATAACTAGCATGCAGCAAGTAGGGTACTTGCCAAGAGACACTTTGGCGATGCACGACAGCGGCAACGGCATGAGTGCGTGACTAACGGCACGGTTAGGATTCACGGCCTCGGCTCGCGTTTCGGGTTCGTCGTCGGAGTTGCCCGGGGGACGGCTCGTTGTCACTGGAGGCGGAGTCTGGTGCTATGGATCTCTGTGAGTGCGCTGGGGTCGACGGTGGTCGCTCCGGCGACGGGCACAACGGGGAGTTTGGTGTGGGTTTGGAGCTTGGTGGTTTTGGAGAGAGAGAGAGAGAGGGAGCAGTGGGGGCTCGGGTTTGTGAGCGAGGAGCGAGGGATTTGGTCGTCTCCGTCGTCGTCGTGGGGCCCAGAGGGGTGTTCGTCGGCGAGGAGGTTGCAGGGTTCGAAGCTCGGTGGTGGGTTGGGTGTGCAGGGGGCTGTTCTTAGCGGTTGAAGGTGGTGAGGAGGGTGTGCAGGCGAGGGGGTGAAGTAGTGGGTGAAGAGGAGAGAGATGCGAGGGAGGAGAGACAAGGTGATTCCAGTCTTCGTCGTCGTCGTCGTCGTCGGTGCAGGGATGATAGGAGACGAAGGAGAGAGGAGGATGGGTTTGAGAGGTCGAGAGTGAGGAGGGAGAGAGGAGAAAGAGGGACGAGGGTAAGCTTGAGGAGCTCGCGCGGTCGTGGTTGAGTTGAGGGGGAACGTGGGTCGGCGGTGCGGGCGAGGCGACATGGGCACGAAGTGGAGAGAAAGTGAAGGAAATCGAGCGGAAAAAGATTCATGGGGAGGAAGAGAAGTTTAACGGGTCGGGTTTGGGTTTGGGTATTAGGTCAGGGTATGGGCCGGGAAGATTTGGGCCGTTGAGGGAATTTTAATTATTTGGAATTTGTTAATTTTGTTCTTGGGCTGGGCTTGTGGGGAAATGGGTTATTTTATTAAAAAAAATGGTTTTTATTTTTTTTGTTGGGCTGAGGAGGGGATTTGTTTAATAAATTTGATTTTTGTTTGTTTTGGGTTTTGATTTTTTTAAAGGTTTAGAAAAAAATTAAATGCTGAAAAAACCTACAACAGTTTCACACAAAATTTCGAGGAGAGGGGAAACATCGGGGAACTAGGAAAATAGAAAAAAAAATTATTGATGGAAACGGGGATTTACTGGAAGCACCTGGAGTGAAGCAATTCCGGGCATTGTATCTGAAGCAATTTTCTGGAAAAGAGAGCCCTTTGGAAGCTGAAGAATGGGCTCAATCAATTGAGGACGATCTGGCAGCAGCACAAGTGCCAGACATTGCTTAGGTAAGGGTTGCGAAGCTGCAACTTACTGATAACGCCCGAGTATGGTGGAAGGCTGAAAGCCATCTTGCCCAGCCGATTGAATAGAAGACATTTCGCGACATGTTCGACGCAAAGTATTTTCCAGAGACTGCCCGATTCAACATGGAGCAGTAATTCATCCACCTATAACAAGGCTCTATGTGGAGCAAATCTGTGGATGAGTATGATACCGAGTTCACCATGTTGAGCAGGTAAGACATGTCTTAAATATTCGATTATCTAATATCACCTATTATATAGCTAACACAAGACCGTAACAAGTTCGCGGCACACCTCATTTCGATTGCTGAGATCAGGGCCGAACAATTTCAGCAGGGGTTGGGCTAGGAAATCCAAGCTGATCTATCTACAGAGGATTTCCCAACCCATGACCTAGCTTTGAAGGCTGCCCGTCGATACGAGACGGTAGTGAAGAAGAAGGGCAGACCCCAATCTGCCGGTATGAAACGACCTGCTACTCAGATAGCAGGAGGAGCCTCTTCCAGGCCACCGTTTGTACCTAGGGGACCGGGAGTACCTTTCAACCGGCCCAGTCCAGATTTCTGCTTTTATTGCAAAAGGAATGGACACTTGGCGAAGGATTTTAGGCGTGTTAATCGCCTTTGCTTAGTCTGTGGCTCATCCACACATGATATTGGGTCTTGTCCTCACATACTCAATCAGAATTCTGCACCCAGACCGGCTATCACTTATCCATAGCGGCCAACTATCCAGGCACCTGCTCCTCGACTTGCTCTCCCAGCTCCACCTCCTCGTGGACCTACTGCACCTTTTCCTCGTCGGTTTCATCGAGCGCAAAGGAACCTACCTCAGGGACAGAGGAACGGACAGAGGAATGTTTCTCCAGCAAGGAGGACTGTACCTAGGCGACAGGCTTTCACAATGACCGTGGAAGAAGCTGAAGCCACTGGCCAAGTCATTACTGGTAACTTTCCATCTTTCAAATCTGTTCAATACTTGTTTACATCCATATATCTTTTCCTATACCTAAAACATATCCCACGTAACTTAGGTACGATCCTAGTAGCCTCACTTCCTGCACTAGCACTCTTCGATACTGGAGCATCTCATTGCTTTATGTCTCAACGGTTCGCACGAACTCATGCGATTCTAGTCAAACCTCTCATATCCAGTTGGAATGTCAGTTCAGGGAACATCGTTCTAAAGGCAACAATGAGATACGACCTGTATCCAGTGGTCGTATGCAGCAGAGAACTCTATGCTGACTTTAAGGTGCCAAACAAACCGAACTTCGATGTAGTTTTGGGTATAGATTGGCTAGGAACTTTCTACACTACCATTGACTGTCGTCAAAGGAGGGTAGTGTTCGAAATTCCAGAGCATCCGGTCTTTTATTTCAAAAGTGGAGACCATACCCTGGAGCCTAGCACATATAAAGCAAAACCGAAGAAGGCAGTGATTGCAACTCTACAAGCAGGAGAAGTTAAGCCAGAGGTGGTTCGAGAGTTCGACGACATATTTCCTGAAGACATATCAGGTTTGCCTCCCAATTGAGCACTTGAACTCGGAATTGATTTAGTACCTGGTGCACAACCAATATCAAAGCACCGTATCGATTAATCCCTGCAGGTTTGAAGGAGGTCCGTACTCAGCTGGACGAATTTCTGCAGAAAGGATGGATTCGTCCCAGTACTTCAAGTTGGGAATCTCCAGTTTTGCTTGTGAAGAAGAACGAGGGTTCATACAAAATGTGCATTGATTATAGAGTTTTGAACGAAGTTACGATAAAGAACAAGTATCCACTACCGTGAATCGACGATCTGTTCGATCGGCTAAGTGGGTCTTGCGTTTTCTCAAAGTTAGATCTTCGTTCGGGTTATCATCAGGTGAAGGTCAAAGAGCCGGATATCCTGAAGACGGAATTTAGGACTCGCTATGGACATTATGAGTTTCTTGTGATGCCATTTGGAGTGACCAATGCACCAGCCATATTCATGAACCTATTGAATCAAGTTTTCCGAGAGTATCTAAACAGGTTCGTTGTCATATTCATCGATGACATCCTGGTATATTCAAAGAATCGGAAAGAGCACACTGAACATTTACGAATTGTCCTGGAGACTTTGCGACAACATCAACTCTTTGCCAAGTACAACAAGTGCGAGTTTTAGCTATAACAAGTCGGATTTCTTAGACATATCGTTTCAGGTGAAGGAATCTCTGTAGATCCAGCTAAAGTATCAGTAGTAAGCGAATGGACGACACTGAAGACAGTGAAGGACATTCGAAGTTTCTTGGGTTTAGCAGGATATTACAGAAGATTTGTCGAAGGATTTTCGAAGATTGCAACAACCCCTGACCAAGCTCACGCGTAAAGATGAAGAATTCGTGTGGTTAGAAGCATGCGAACAAGCTTTCGTAGAACTCAAGTCAAGATTGACATCAACACCTATTCTCGTAATACCGGACCAATCTGGAGGTTTCGTAGTATATTGCGATGCATTCGGTAAGGGATTATGACGTGTTCTACATCAGCACGGTAAAGTTGTAGCTTATGCATCAAGACAGCTGAAGATTCACGAGCGCAACTATCCGACGTATGATCTGGAGTTGGCAGCCGTTATCTTTGCACTCAAGATTTAGCATCCTTATCTTCTTGGAGAACGGGTAGATATCTACACAGACGACAAAAGTCTGAAGTATGTGTTTACTCAGAAAGAGTTGAATATGCGGCAGAGAAGATGGTTATAACTCATAGCAGACTTTAACATCAATCTACAATATCATCCAGTGAAGGTGAATGTAGTGCCTGATGCACTTAGCCATCAACCACTATCAATGAATCTCACCGCACAGTGGAAGCTACAACAAGATTTGCATCAGATGGAGATATAAGTGGTCATGCTAGGTAACGCTTCAAGTTTGATGCACTTACAAGTTCAGTCTACAATTGTCAATCAGATCAAAGCAGCTCAAGCAAGTGATGCCAAGTTGCAAAAGATCAAAGAAAAAGTAGAAAGTGGACTTCGAACAGACTTCATCATTCACGAAGACGAATCTTTGAGATACGGCAGTAGATTGTGTGCACCACAAAGTTCTGTTCGGGAAGAGTTGATGAAAGAAACTCACAGCTCCCCCATACTCAGTACATCCTGGTGGTACAAAGATGTACAAAGATCTACGTCAACATTACCGGTGGCATAGAATGAAGCGTGAAGTAGCCAGAAGCGTAGCCAAATTCTTGATGTGTCAGCAACTAAAAGCTGAACATCACAGGACTGCTAGTTTACTTCAACCGTTACCTATCCCAGAATGGAAGTGGTAACACATTACCATGGATTTTATGACTGCTCTTCCTCGCAGCACAAAAGGTAACGATGTTGTATGGGTTATTGTGGATTGACTCACAAAGTCGTCTCACTTCATCCCATTTCGAGTTGGCCAATCTACCGAGACACTAGCAAATATGTACATGGAAGTAAGTATGAATCTAAGTAAAATTTAACTCTTCATAGTGTACTATTTCTGATACCCATGAACTCATGCAGGAGATTGCGAGATTACATGGAGGACCAGTTTGCATTGTCTCCGATCGTGACACCAGATTCCGATCGCAGTTTTGGAAGAGTCTGCAAGCTAGCTTGGGAACAAGTCTAAACTTTAGCACATGTAACATTTCAAAAAAATAAAATATTATTTTGGGAAAATTCTGGACAAAAAAAATTATGGAAATTCTAAAATATGTTATTTAGTGGTAATTGTGTTTAATGTAGGGTTTTTGGTAAAAAAGTTTACCAAAACGACTTTTAAATATTTTATCTGGTTTTATGAATATTTTATTGGAATTTTATCTGGACTGCACACACTTGTGCATGTTAGCTTAGGTTAGTCTAGGGTTACCATGTTTAGATGAGCATGGTGGGTTAACCATGTTTAGCCAACCATGATGGGTTAACCATTTGGTTAAGATTATTGGGGTTAATTAAGGGTCTTTAGCTTTGTTTAAAGGAGATTAGGATGGGGGTTGACTTGTGTAGGGAGAGAGTGAGCCATGATGGCTTGTGCAAGCTAGCATGTTTTAGGAGAGAGAAAGAATGGTGGCTTAAAGCAAATGTCACACCCCATTTCATTTCAAAACTTTTGTTTCCCTCTCACACTCACATCTCTCTCTCACACCTACACTCTGTAAGTCAATGTACAACACCCCACGACTTGCGGGGAGGCGGAATAATGAAAAACGATCTTGTTTAAAGCGTAAACATCGACTAACCGAGAATCTTTGCATAAACAATAACTAACAAGAAACCATAGAAGGGTTAACTACTATGATAAGTGATTATACCTATAGAACCGAGTCCTTTGTTTTGTCGATCTCCACTTCCTCTTCGGCCTTCTCTATGTAGTAGAAGATCCACCCGAGAGCTTAACTACAAGCTTCACCTCTAACTTGAGGTAACTAGGTTTCTTAAATCGCTAATCTAAGTAACCTAGGTGATATAGAGAGTGGTTAAGGATTAAGTAGTCTACTCTAATCCTTGGTCTCAACACATGAGAGGGGAGGATTAGGGTTTGAAGAGGGAGAGCTTGAGGAGAGAGAAAGTGAGCAAGAGAATGAGATGAGATAATAAGCTATCATAATATATATCAAGCATTATGATTTATCCAACAAAAGAAAATGAAGGATTAATCATCATGCTTAATAAATACAAGAGAGTGATTCATCTCCATGAGTCACTAAGCATTTATGATGCATTAATGATATGGATGAATCACTCAAATGACTCACTAATCTCATTTAATGCATATGCCACCTTAACCCCTAAGTCACCATCTTCTAGAAGCTTCTCGCGCAATTACGAGAACGCCCCTCCTATCCGTGAAAACACGGAAAAACTTTAGACTGTATAAATCCAATAACCGGATACTAGAAACTGGCTTAAACCAAAGCCGACTAATAAAAACTGTCCGGATGTCGTACGTGCGTAAACACACGTATGCGTCCGAACCCTTGTCGTAGAACTATACGACCTCTATATCGTTTCGCCTGGAGTAGGGAAACTCTCTGTGTGGGACTCTAGAGACTCGACTACTACGCTGGCAGTGGGTTTAACCACAGACCGCAAGCGGCACTAGCTGTACGTGACGGTCCCCAGGTAGATGTCGATAAGAAGGCCGATGAGGAAACCCATCCGAACTCCTACTGAGTCTGATGTGATAATCTCCGTACAGTCCGGTCTGTTTGTCTAAGACTATCGCATATCGGGCCTAGGGGGCGGCAAGCGTCAGTCCCCTAATAGCGGTATAAGTCGTGTCGGAGCGAAGCCCATTACACCCTGAGAAACTACTGGAACCTACCAGCAAATCTTGCTTGCCCTGGCCAGGGACTTTGCGTAATGGCTCTCTGACACAGCGCGATATCAACCCCCAATACCGGGAGAGACGAATCCTGTCTAACCACCACTGCCTCCAAGTGCTCAGGACTGCACCCAACTGCTACCTGTCTGCACGACTCCTTTGAGCCGTGGTAGGGTAGCAATCTAAGAACAGTGGGACACACTCGAGGCGAAGTAGCAGTGTCAAGTCTGCGGACTATGCTGTACTCATGTCACCTGGGAACTGTTCACTGACGACTGGTATAAAACCAACAAACAGTTCCCTGTGAGTCCTGTCCGGTGTACCCGTAACCTAACGAGCACCTGCATACTATCTCCAGTACGACGTACTGACGGCTGTGGGACAGACCATCTCCCTAACTTGGATGAGAAGCGTACACACTAGTCTACTCCGGAGTATCGATGCCCTGTCTCGATAATCCTACGACTAGGGACCTGAATAAGGATGTGCTTGTAGACTACCCAGCCCCCACTAGTGTAACTGCCATCACAATGCTGGTAGTCAAGCAAGATCCTAAGAGCTCTATCAATACGTATACTCATATATTAAGATAGAAAAACCAAGTAGCATACTACCATGTTTAGCAAGACTGTTATATACATGTGAATATCCCAAGCTTCCAATAAGTAATATACAAACTAGTATGATACAATAATGGCCCCTAGGGCATATACACTAACACACTCACATCAGCACAACTTCAGCCCCTATATCAACACATCAGCAGCTACATCAGCCATAAAACAGCCCCCTACATCAGCTGCTGAAACCATACATCAGCCCAACACTTCAGCCACCATCAACACATTTCTGCCCCAATTGCATCAGCATCTGCAGCAAAAGCAGTAACATCATTTAAAACAACCCCACACCCTCATCACACCACACACTATCACCAAAACAACCACAACAAAACATCAGCCACAGCAGTAGCTGCTGCAACAGCAACAAAAAGGAAAATAGCAAGCAGCAGCAGCAGCCTGATGCAGCAACAGCAACAAGGGAAAACGGCCCAAGGAGCAGCTCAGCATGCAGCACAGTCCTTCCTCCTTCCTTCATCCTCCCTTCTCCTTCATCCTAGGACCCCCTTGAGGTATAATCTCACAACCCAACTCCTATCTTGCCAAGTTCTGGTTTTATAGCTGAAATTTAGTGTTATTATGTGGTTTAATGCTAGTTTAGGTAAATTTGAGTGAGATTTGGGCCAAGGGAAGGTTGTGATGGTTGGTATAGCCCTATTAAGTGTATTTGAGACCAGATTAACCAAGATTACCCCAGATTCCCAGTTAGTTACCTGAATGTTTCGACTTGGCGTATTTTATCGATTTTGTCGACTTTGTGGCCTTTCTGGAAACTGCTATCAATCCGGACCTCCTAAAATAAAATTGACTTGGCAGTGAGATGTGCAGGCTGGTAGAAACCAACACCCAAAGCCCTAGCCCCAACCACCTTCCTATGGCCGCAGATATATTCCCCCTGGCCGCAATTTGCGGCCAGAGCAGTGGGGAACCCCCTCATTTTTTGTGCACGGCTCTTTTACCTGTAAACTTGACCCTGGGTATGTCTAGTTTTGACTGATTCCAGTTAGGGTAGAATCTGGGTTGATTTTCTTGAGTTGACGCATGATTTATGACTTGTTTTCGTATGGATTTTGGTATTCGATGATTCGTGACTGTCGGGTGGCGTTTGAACGCCAACGGTAGCAGGTTGTTGGCTGTGTTTGCACGCAAGGCTACAGGTTTTTACCTATGAGCGTAGCGCGTACCATTTTGGTTTCCGACATGGTTTTCATGTGTTTTAGCGTGTGATATCCTTGTAGGTACCCCGCGTGGCGTCGAAGCGTTGGAGATGCAAATGGCGACATCGGCACCGGCACGCATAAAGCTAGGTGAGTAGATTTATATCTATGGGGAGAAGTCGGGTGGATGGCGTATAGCACCCCCGCAGTTCATAGTGATGTATACGGATGCGTATACACACTAACAATTTATATATGTTGTTTGGGATTAATTATTGATGTTAAGATGGATATTGGTGTGTTGGATTGGTGAAAGGTTACGAAACCCTAGGTAGTGGGTGCACTACACATACATTTACACACATACATACTTGCATACATCCTTATTTCATATGTGGTTATGGGATTCTATATAGGTATGTGTTCACGTGGGTATGGGACTATGTGTTCACATACAGATTTGAGGATGATACTTGAGTTTGAGATGAGTCGATGATATTTGATCCGAGATTATGATATCGGTGATATGGTAAAATTCATATTTGAGATATGTCTTGATGCTTTAGCAGATTTTGGGATGATAATGCCATAGGAATAGTGATATATATATATAAAATGGTCGACATGTGATTACGTTACGAGATGTGACATGATATGATATGACAAGATTAGTATGATAGGCCGCATTCGACGATGTTTACTCCTTGTGATGATATGTGATGATGATATCGATTTATACGAGACTGTCGATCAGTAGTCAGATCATAATTATAGTGATGATGTTAGCTTTGTACTAGACGCAGGTCAGTACCCAGATTATGATATTTGATATAGAGAATACCAGATGAATGATATGATGAATGTGATATTGACCCGTACCCAGATTTGGGGATGCCGTACGACGGATTTATGTACGAGCTGTAATTTGATGTTTGATTCGCTCTCTTGACTTGGGAATAACCGATTATAGAGATATGGTATCGGATGTGATATTATCGAGGCGGGATCACCGACTATATATATTTATATGTATCGACTCAGAGGTTAGGCGGTTTCCCTTACCTACTGTTAGCTTTAGCTCAGCCTTACAGTGGTGTAGCTATATGACTCTTATGATATTAGATGCAGTTTAGCAATCATTGTGTTTGGTATTCATCTCCCGCACATTATTATTGTTGCTCTGCATCGTATACTTATTGTGATTCATATTCTATTATTGATATCATGCTGTTAGGACACCAGCACCATTACCGATGATGCGTATGTACCACGCACACCTACTTGCCAGTTCACACACATCTTCATCGGTAATTGCCATGTCACTACACAGTAGTATTATTGCTGCAGGATATGACCCTTGTATGTGCATACTATTATTCCATGTTGCATGTTATACTTGCACTTCATTGATATGTCACATACATCATGTTTTCTGATTATGCGCATTGAGATATGTTGTTCTATGATGTTTCTGGATTTGGAAACTGTGGGTATTTCAAAGAGATTATGTAATTGTTTTAAAAACCCGGTTACCCTTGATATGATATTTCAGTGCGTCCACCATGTGTTTTCTCGGTGCTGAGAGCGACATGTGAAACTCGATTCGAAGAGGCGGATGAGGCCGATTGCGGGTACATGGTGGGCCCGGTGCGGTACCCCGGGGCAAGAAGATCGCAGGAGATGGCATTGAGCCTGGCAGGGGAGCACTACCGACCGATGATTTTACCCGACGCGTCGGATATCCGGAGGATACCGTCGTGGTCTTGAGATTGATGGTAGGGGCCGGTCTGGATTGACGGCGCCCTAGATAGTGAGACTTATCAGAGACATTGAGATATTGAGATTGAGGCTATGTTTTGTGCCGATGCTGGGCACAGGTTTCATGATGTTTTTCCATGATTTTTACTATATCCTCATATTTACATGCATGATACTTATTGTCATTGGGTGATACGTGGACGGGATCCACCTATATACAGACATTGATCACATACAGACTCTGATTACATTGATCATACTTTTCATGCATTCATACATCATTCATATGATACATTGCTACCTGAGGCACTGACACTGACACGGGCACATGGGATTACATTTGGGTTAGATAGTTACCCTAGCCATTGTTAGAGGTTGCTGGTTATATATTTGAGGTCGTATGACATAGGATTGCGTCATACATGCGATTTTCTGTTCGTAGATATTTTTCTATTCACGAGTTGGCAACTCACCCCCGTTGTGCCCCAGTTTCTTGCAGGTGTTGCCATACGGGTTTCATTACGGCTTTACGGGCACAGCTTCTTTCAGGTGACTTGCTAGTAGGTGGGTTATTTGTATTGTACCCATCATTATGCATTGTATATTATATTTTAGTTGTATCTAGAAGTTCCATCAACCAAAAATGTACTTATTTGAGATAGAGACCAGTGATGTTTATTCTTTCGACCTTAGAGTCGCGTGTTACGTTTCTATGGATTTCTTGCTGTTTGGAGTTTCCTTTCCTGTTGTGATCCTCGCCTTTAGGCGTTGTATATTATGTTGCAAACTGGTTGATTTACATATGGTTTTTCCTTCACTCCACTACTTTTCTTGGTTTGGATTTCTGGGCTCGGCTTACTTAGAGCTCGTACGCCTTGAGACGTTCGCAGCCTAAGTGCCGGTCATGTTCCGTACTTTCGGGTCGTGACAAAGTTGGTATCGGAGCGTTAGGTTTTACCTTCGGAACATTGGATGACCCTTGGTTGATGGAATAGGTGACTAAAGTAGAGTGACGTACCGTGGGTATGTCCGCGGCATATTTACGATACACCGCTCCACTTAAGAAATCTTAGGATGTACATTTCTTTGTTCAGTATTATATTCCTTCCTGATCTAGCCTCATCGGTACCGGTTATGGTTTTGCTGCCACGATTACGGGCAGGGGGAGCTACGGTTAGAGTTGCGGTCAGTATGAGATTGTCACGAACGAGGACTGACCGGGGCGTGATTCTGGCGACACACGATTGTAGAGATGTGTCTTTTTACTGTGTTTTCGCGCCACGAGCATTGGATGGATCGCTGTATGAGATTGCTCGGACGTGCCGATCAGCACCAGAGGATCGAGCCACTGATAGAGGCCAGCCAGATATTGATGATCATTGATGTATGGCTTATTCATGATGACTGAGGCACTGTTCAGCGTGCATGCGAGTGAGACAGTATTGCTGTGAACGACGAGATATCTCCCCAGATGTTGGAGCTATTGCGGTACGAGTTGTACTAAGAGATGATAGAAGGTTGCTAGTCCCCGAGGATGAATGACTAGGGCGTGTGGTTTGTTCGCTACCCCGATGCGAGGTCATCAGATAGATTGATTCCAGCTAGAGACGACTTCACGCGGAGACGTTGAGAGTCGACAGAGACGATCAATGTCAGTAACCTATTATTCCAAGTTTAAAGTATTCGGGAAGACATGCAGGCAATTCTATGGTCCCTCTAGAAGAATGAAACCCTAACTCGACTTAATGACCGTGTGAAATCCTTTGAACCTTAGGGTTTGCGGCAGTTCTGCGGCGCCATTAGTGAGGCTTGGGTTTGCCCTTCTACGGCTGGACCACCGATGCTGTGGTATGTACTCAATACTATTATACTGTACCCAAGATGTTGAGCTCTTGGGAGATTATGAGGTCTTGACAAATCGATCGGATGGCTCGACTTAATTCGAATGCTAGATGGTGAGATGCACTTCTTGGGAGACTCCAGATACGAGGATAGCCGTTGGAGCTCAGTCCATGCAGCCACGACGAGACGAGTCCGGAGCTGTCGACAATAGAGAAAAGTGGAGCAAGAGGTTCGTGCAAATCTGGGCAAGATGAAGTTCCACTCCGCCGACACCAGATATGAGATACGCATGCCGAGGCATTGTACTGGGATATACCTTACAGAAGAAGTCGCGATAAGCATGCAGCCGTTCCGGAACAAGAAGCAGAAATAGTAAAGGACGATGACTTCCGGACAGTTGGTAGAGATGAGACTTGGAAGAAACCTTGAGCAGGATTCTTTCCAGGATACTGCTGCAATGATACTTGCACCCAGGATCAGATGTGTCATGTACATTCAGAGAGCCAGAGGCCGACGCCAGTGACATACTGCTTCGCGAGTGGTCGTGAGAATTGACCGAAAGAGTACCAGAGAGGGCCAGAACGGAATCGTCCCCGTTAGCACATCTGACAGGGCCGATGAGCCGATGGATCGTGAGATTGGTAATCCACAGAGAAGACGTGGACCCAGGAGTGGTCATGTTACGCACACCAGCAGGCCAGAGTTCAGGATCGTCGACGAGATATGCTATGAGTGACCACGACAGTTGGCCAGAGATTCTTAGAGGATGCGCTTGAGCGGGACTATTCCGCCATACTTGATTTCGATGTTTTGGGCGATCTATTTGCATGACCGATTTTGATGATTGGGTTTCATGACATTTGTTTTCATGCACCTTGGTTGCACCTGTTGAGTATTTACGATTTTGCACAGTTGTTGCACTTGATATCGTTTTCGTACCTTGGTTTCGCATGTTTATGATTTTATGGGTTTCATACGTTTTGTGCGTATACACGCACACGATTTGGTTTTTGCACTCGGTATAGTTCACATATGCTTGCCGTGCAGTGATTCGTATTTTGTGCACTTAGATGTGCTGGACTTCGATTTCGATGGTGATGCTCGATATTTGTCTTATGTACTTTATGCACCTGATTGGATTTTGCGCATGTTCGGCGCTTGATATTGGATTACATGATTTCATGCATGATGGATGCACCGGATTTGCATTTTTAGCGCATGTTGGGCACATGTTATGAGATGCGATTTTGGTGCACACCAGATGCACTAAATCGAGATTCTTCGTGCATGTCAGATGCACCTGTTTTTGCTGTCAGGCACACACGTGGCCCATGACAGATGCTTCATGCACACCCGATGCACTTAGATGTTGTTTCTGTGTACATGTATGGCACATTTATGGATCTTGATTTCTATGCGCACCAGACGCACGTAGTTTTCATGTGCACTTTTTGGGATTAATTTCTTTATGGAGCAGTACATTTTTATGATATTGCGATTTGTTTTCGCACTGAGCAGGACTAGTCAGAGGACAGTGCCTGGATATATTTTGCATGCATAGATAGATTTCAAAGGGATTTCCAAAAGCGAGCTATAGTCTCATTATTTACATACGTGTCCGATATGACACGAAACGTTCTAAAACGAGGAAACCCTTCTAAATTGTTTTCAAAACGGCGGATCGTGCTTATTAAACGAAAGATATATACGTATTTGGCTATTTTCATATAGAGACGTCCGCCACTGTGCAGTGTTATACACATTGCACATCGACTTTAAAGAATTGGGCATGCACTTCCTTCAAGATATTTACATGTACAGATTTGATATTTACATATATAGTTCCGATTTATAGCATATCGGTTTTGCTTTGGATTTGGCATTCGTGTTTTCGCCTTGACTCTGATGATTGCGGGATGCTTGACGGAGTTTTGATTTCGAGTTATCTGCTCGTTACGCATGCGCATGGATTGCGCTACGATGCGTTTTATGTATCGATGATTTCGGAGCCCCGTTGACTTGGACATTTTATTGAAATGTTTTAGAATTTGGGGGTTTAAATTTAAATTCGGGGACCGAATTTCTTTAAGGGGGGAAGACTGTAACATTTCAAAAAAATAAAATATTATTTTGGAAAAATTCTGGAAAAAAAAATTTATAGAAATTCTAAAATATGTTATTTAGTGGTAATTGTGTTTAATGTAGGGTTTTTGGTAAAAAGTTTACCAAAATGACTTTTAAATATTTTATCTGGTTTTATGAATATTTTATTTGAATTTTATCTGGACTGCACACACTTGTGCATGTTAGCTTGGGTTAGTCTAGGGTTACCATATTTAGATGAGCATGATGGATTAACCATGTTTAGCCAACAATGATGGGTTAACCATTTGGTTAAGATAATTGGGGTTAATTAAGGGTCTTTAGCTTTGTTTAAAGGTGATTATGATGGGGGTTGACTTGTGTAGGGAGAGAGTGAGCCATGATGGCTTGTGCAAGCTAGCATGTTTTAGGAGAGAGAGAGAATGGTGGCTTAAAGCAAATGTCACACCCCATTTCATTTCAAAACTTTTTCTTCCCTTTCACACTCACATCTCTCTCTCACACCTACACTCACATCAGCACAACTTCAGCCCCATATCAACACATCAGCAGCTACATCAGCCACAAAACAACCCCCCTACATCAGCTGCTGAAACCATACATCAGCCCAACACTTTAGCCACCATCAACACATTTCACCCCCAATTGCATCAGCATCTGCAGCAACAGCAGTAACATCATTTAAAACAACCCCATACCCTTATCACACCACACACTATCACCAAAACAACCACAACAAAACATCAGCCACAGCAGTAGCTGCTGCAACAGCAACAAAAAGGAAAATAGCAAGCAGCAGCAGCAGCCTGATGCAGTAACAGCAACAAGGGAAAACGGCCCAAGGAGCAGCTCAGCATGCAGCACAGTCCTTCCTCCTTCCTTCATCCTCCCTTCTCCTTCATCCTAGGACCCCCTTGAGGTATAATCTCACAACCCAACTCCTATCTTGCCAAGTTCTGGTTTTATAGCTGAAATTTAGTGTTATTATGTGGTTTAGTGCTAGTTTAGGTAAATTTGAGTGAGATTTGGGCCAAGGGAAGGTTGTGATGGTTGGTATAGCCCTATTAGGTGTATTTGAGACCAGATTAACCAAGATTACCCTAGATTCCCAGTTAGTTACCTGAATGTTTCGACTTGGCGTATTTTATCGATTTTGTCGACTTTGTGGCCTTTCTGGAAACTGCTATCAACCCGGACCTCCTAAAATAAAATTGACTTGGCAGTGAGATGTGCAGGCTGGTAGAAACCAACACCCAAAGCCCTAGCCCCAACCACCTTCCTATGGCCGCAGATATATTCCCCTGGCCGCAATTTGCGGCCAGAGCAGTGGGGAACCCCTTCATTTTTTGTGCACGGCTCTTTTACCTGTAAACTTGACCCTGGGTATGTCTAGTTTTGACTGATTCCAGTTAGGGTAGAATCTGGGTTGATTTTCTTGAGTTGACGCGTGATTTACGACTTGTTTTCGTATGGATTTTGGTATTCGATGATTCGTGACTGTCGGGTGGCGTTTGAACGCCAACGGCAGCAGGTTGTTGGCTGTGTTTGCATGCAAGGCTATAGGTTTTTACCTATGAGCGTAGCGCGTACTATTTTGGTTTCCGACATGGTTTTCATGTGTTTTAGCGTGTGATATCCTTGTAGGTACCCCGCGTGGCGTCGAAGCGTTGGAGATGCAAATGGCGACATCGGCACCGGCACGCATAAATCTAGGTGAGTAGATTTATATCTACGGGGAGAAGTCGGGTGGATGGCGTATAGCACCCCCGCAGTTCGTAGTGATGTATACGGATGCGTATACACACTAACAATTTATATATGTTGTTTGGGATTAATTATTGATGTTAAGATGGATATTGGTGTGTTGGATTGGTGAAAGGTTACGAAACCCTAGGTAGTGGGTGCACTACACATACATTTACACACATACATACTTGCATACATCCTTATTTCATATGTGGTTATGGGATTCTATATAGGTATGTGTTCACGTGGGTATGGGACTATGTGTTCATATACGGATTTGAGGATGATACTTGGGTTTGAGATGAGTCGATGATATTTGATCTGAGATTATGATATCGGTGATATGGTAAAATTCATATTTGAGATATGTCTTGATGCTTTAGCAGATTTTGGGATGATAATGCCATAGGAATAGTGATATATATATAAAATGGTCGACATGTGATTACGTTACGAGATGTGACATGATATGATATGACAAGATTAGTATGATAGGCCGCATTCGACGATGTTTACTCCTTGTGATGATATGTGATGATGATATCGATTTATACGAGACTGTCGATCAGTAGTCAGATCATAATTATAGTGATGATGTTAGCTTTGTACTAGACGCAGGTCAGTACCCAGATTATGATATTTGATATAGAGAATACCAGATGAATGATATGACGAATGTGATATTGACCCGTACCCAGATTTGGGGATGCCGTACGACGGATTTATGTACGAGCTGTAATTTGATATTTGATTCGCTCTCTTGACTTGGGAATAACCGATTATAGAGATATGGTATCGGATGTGATATTATCGAGGCGGGATCACCGACTATATTTATTTATATGTATCGACTCAGAAGTTAGGCGGTTTCCCTTACCTACTGTTAGCTTTAGCTCAGCCTTACAGTGGTGTAGCTATATGACTCTTATGACATTAGATGCAGTTTAGCAATCATTGTGTTTGGTATTCAGCTCCCGCACATTATTATTGTTGCTCTGCATCGTATACTTATTGTGATTCATATTCTATTATTGATATCATGCTGTTAGGACACCAGCACCATTACCGATGATGCGTATGTACCACGCACACCTACTTGCCAGTTCACACACATCTTCATCGGTAATTGCCATGTCACTACACAGTAGTATTATTGCTGCAGGATATGACCCTTATATGTGCATACTATTATTCCATGTTGCATGTTATACTTGCACTTCATTGATATGTCACATACATCATGTTTTCTGATTATGCGCATTGAGATATGTTGTTCTATGATATTTCTGGATTTGGAAACCGTGGGTATTTCAAAGAGATTATGTAATTGTTTTAAAAACCCGGTTACCCCTGATATGATATTTCAGTGCGTCCACCATGTGTTTTCTCGGTGCTGAGAGCGACATGTGAAACTCGATTCGAAGAGGCGGATGAGGCCGATTGCGGGTACATGGTGGGCCCGGTGCGGTACCCCGGGGCAAGAAGATCGCAGGAGATGGCATTGAGCCTGGCAGGGGAGCACTACCGACCGATGATTTTACCCGACGCGTCGGATATCCGGAGGATACCGTCGTGGTCTTGAGATTGATGGTAGGGGCCGGTCTGGATTGACGGCGCCCTAGATAGTGAGACTTATCAGAGACATTGAGATATGGAGATTGAGGCTATGTTTTGTGCCGATGCTGGGCACAGGTTTCATGATGTTTTTCCATGATTTTTACTATATCCTCATATTTACATGCATGATACTTATTGTCATTGGGTGACATGTGGACGGGATCCACCTATATACAGACATTGATCACATACAGACTCTGATTACATTGATCATACTTTTCATGCATTCATACATCATTCATATGATACATTGCTACCTGAGGCACTGACACTGACACGGGCACATGGGATTACATTTGGGTTAGATAGTTACCCTAGCCATTGTTAGAGGTTGCTGGTTATATATTTGAGGTCGTATGACATAGGATTGCGTCATACATGCGATTTTCTGTTCGTAGATATTTTTCTATTCACGAGTTGGCAACTTACCCCCGTTGTGCCCCAGTTTCTTGCAGGTGTTGCCATACGGGTTTCATTACGGCTTTGCGGGCACAGCTTCTTTCAGGTGACTTGCTAGTAGGTGGGTTATTTGTATCGTACCCATCATTATGCATTGTATATTATATTTCAGTTGTATCTAGAAGTTCCATCAACCAAACATGTACTTATTTGAGATAGAGACCAGTGATGTTTATTCTTTCGACCTTAGAGTCGAGTGTTACGTTTCTATGGATTTCTTGCTGTTTGGAGTTTCCTTTCCTGTTGTGATCCTCGCCTTTAGGCGTTGTATATTATGTTGCAAACTGGTTGATTTACATATGGTTTTTCCTTCACTCCACTACTTTTCTTGGTTTGGATTTCTGGGCTCGGCTTACTTAGAGCATGTACGCCTTGAGACGTTCGTAGCCTAAGTGCCGGTCATGTTCCATACTTTCGGGTCATGACAGTACAGCTTATCATCCACAAACAGATGGTCAGTTTGAGCGAACGATTCAGATACTTAAAGATATAGTAAGATCTTGTATGCTAGACTTCGGAGGATCGTAGGAAGATCACCTACATCTTGTGGAGTTTTCATACAACAATAGCTACCAAGCAAGTATTAGAATGCCACCATTTGCAGCTCTATATGGAAGGAAGTGTCGTTCACCATTAAATTGGGACGACATCGAAGATAGAGAACTCATTGGACCTGAGATGATAGTGGCGACTGTAGATGTAGTCCGCACTATCAGGAAACGAATGCGCATAGCCCAAGATCGATAGAAGCACTGGGCTGATGCAAAGCGCCGACACTTGGAGTTCCAACCGGGAGATCATGTCTTTCTGAAGATTTCTCCAAACCGTGGAGTGATTCGCTTTGGAAAGCGAGGTAAGTTAAGTCCGAGATACATTGGACCGTTCGATATACTCAAGCGAGTCGGAGAAGTGGCATACCGCTTGGCACTTCCGTGTGCAGCAGTTACCGATAACTCCAAAACTAATTCAGAACGTCAATTTTGTTTAAGTGTCTGACTCGGTCGGAGTCTTTAGTCTAATCTGAAATCAATCCATCGATGTATACAATTCAATATAACTCCAAGGCAACATGAATCCTTTTATACCAGAATACAATCTATATCAACGTGACTTGATTTAACTGATCCATGGATATACATTTGAGTTGTCTACATGACTATCATTTATATCCTTATCCGTTTACATGAACAATTGATATCATGGTTTCGGCAAGTCTTATATTTACAAATCACTACAAAACAATACAATAATACATTACGGGGTTTAAAGGGGTAGATTGGTACGGAATGTGTTTAAAGTCGCATGAGACGGTCACTTTAATACACCTGACCTGAATATCCATTGCCGTTGTCTCGTGGGTTTTGACAGGGCCTTGTACTCCTTATACCATAGTCCACGGGGTAAGCTGGACTCTTCTCGTTTACACTGGCATATTCTGTACCAAACTACAAACAATTGCGTTAACATAATTATCAACATTATACCAGTTATATTCTCATTACCTGTTTAGTCTATTTCCATCTCTCTTTGGGACTTACCGAGCGATTGTTCGCTGACGACATTCCTTTTCTATTCTTTCTTTGGAATGTTGTCAGGAGGACCCGATTCTCTGGAGATCGAGCCCAGCTCTGAAGACTTGGAGCAGTTCGTCGACGACCCAGAGCTCTAGACACTTGTATATACTTTTACTTTCAGTTTCATGCCATTATTTAGGTATTGCTTTCCAGTCTTGTATTTACTGTTATGCCCCGCTTCCTAAAATATGGAATACGAGGGATTGACAAGGCCAGCCATGCTCCTACGGTCGAGGAAACATCCTGCCGTAGTCACACTTCGGCTTTTAGTTTTACGTGGTAATTAGTAATCAATGCACAGGTAATGAGAAATGCAGTCGCTAAATCAAAACAGATATAAAACTAACCAGATAGAGTCAAAGGAAAGATAGTGCTGACGTCGCTGATTTAGATGTCCGCAATATCCTCAAGGTACGACAGGTGCTGATCCAAGCTCAATCCACTTCTCAGTCTGAGCATGCATACTCAGGTCGTCAGAGCGACACAATAGCAATATATATAATTGCAAAAGTAAACACGTGCAATGATGATGAACATGTAGCAGTAAATATAGAATGATGACGCGCATGAAATAATCGGTACAGGTAAACAGTAAAGTAGGTATATCAAATCAGTAGTCAATGCACGCCAATGTCACTAACCCTATCAGTCTCTAAGTCTCACTGTCCAGGTCGCTAAACCTATCGTCTGTCTAAGTATGAGCGTCAACCACGCAGGAGTATCTCCAACCCAAGGATAGGGCCCCAGGGGCAAGGGAACACGGGCCCGAATCACGAACGATAATAATCAGTAACACCATCCATACAACTCCTAAAATCACGGTATATGCCGGCAATGGGACTCCTGAGATTCCATTGAACTCGCACTCAAACTATCCCACACCCCGTGGTCTACATCAAACACCGACCATAAACCTAAATACTAGTCAGTCCATGGCAAGTCTACGCGAGAACTGGAGACAGGATCTCCATCAAGCATGTCTCGACTGGTACCCAAGATCAATGGACTGTGTTTGATGCCTTACCTATGACACTAATATAAGTGCTTCCATAACCGTCCCATACCAGTTATAGTTACACTTACATATGCCCCATAGGCGTCGACAATGCAATAATTTAACTGGTTTCGCTGATTATGTACAAGTACGTGTCACTTCACTTATTCATTCACGCTTTAACACTAACGTACTTGCCACAATCTGAATAACTAATATCTATCAATGGGTAATGTACACGATCACCAGGTCATCACTGCTTCATGACCACTATTCAATGAGGATACAACTACTACATGATATGATGAGAATGCAACTAATTATGATAGGAATAAAATATCAGCAGCCAGTGTCCTACCACTTGAATAATTTACTATAAATCACACGTGCAGAATTTAGCAAAACAATATAAAAGAGATAAGCATCAGGTTTAATTATCCGTCCATCAAAATTGGTTTCGCGTCAATTGGGCTTCAGCTTCTCTAGTTATGGCCAATTGGGAGCATAATTAGGCGATGCTACAGTTCAACTAATTGTATATTTTTCTGTTATGTTTCCAACTCATCAAATGGATTATCAATAGCAGTTTTGTATTAAAAGTTATACCCTTTCTAGTGTAGCTATGCAAGAGGAGTCACTGCAAAAACTGCAGAACACCTAGGTACGTTAAAATGCAAATTAAATATCAAATGATAGTGAAACCGCACAGGACCAGTTTCAGGTGTTATCTAACTAAATTATCTATGCGACCATATAGGGCTCCATGCATTTTCAGTTTTATGCAGGTATGTACAGGTGCTTAAATTCAGGTTTCCCCCGTAGAATGCTGCCCCGGACTGCAGTCCAGAGTTGCATCCCCGGTCAAATCTCGTTGCCATAATCTATTGATATCGAATTATAAACTAAATATGGTTCTATATTCTTGAGTCGACTTTGATATGAGCCATAGAACGTTATGTTCCAACCAGTATTTGATTTTACAAAGATTTTAGTGGGTTAACCTGGGCGGTAAATTTCAGTTTTAGCGTCGTCTTTAGGGCGATGCTACAGAATTATAAGCACGATACATTTAACGTAAATCCTTACACTACGATCATCAATCAGTAAGGGGTTTGCCGATCATAAATTTCGATAATTTAAGATAGGGTTTCCCCTCATGTATCATGTCGAACACATAGGTTACGTACGATTATCAGTTAAAACATCGGTGTCGGTTAATTGACCAAGCTAGTTGTTATTCGGTGAAAACGTAAATGATGTTGTTATGGGTCAGTAAATTCCAAGTCGGGTTCCATTCAATATAATCAACTAAGAGGGTTCGCTAAAATAATTGAATTACAATTTTTCTTTCTCAATGTATACGTGCGTGTGCGTGTATGTCATCTACTTGGCTTACACCCACACACCTCATACATTTTCCTACCAATTAAGTTACTACTCTGTGTTTATTAAACTAGGCATGCACATATTATAAATTGAACAAGTGAAGGAGGTTCACTTGCCTAATACGACGGCAGAACGATGACGATCGCACGGACACGAACACGGCACGATCACGACAGGGGCATAGCCACAGGCACAACACTTCACGGCTGCGACAGCAATCAACTGGCTCAGCCACGGGCTCTGGAGAAGAGGGTGCTGGGCTCTGGCTCCGGGGAAGGTTGACGGCGAGGTAGGCAGCTGGAGGTGCTCGTCGTGGCGACCGCGGTGGGTTCGGGCGTCGGCTGGAGGCAATGGGTGCAGGGGCTCAGTGTCGTGGATGGGGTTGCCGGCGTTTAAGTTGGTCGGGGCTCGTCGGCGAGGCGCAGGGGCGCAGCCTGCAGTGGCACGGGTGATGATGTGGTGATGCCCTAGCGGCGGCCTCGACAGCGAGGGGATCTTGGAGCTCGGGTGTGCAGTAGCTTGGGGATGGTGAGCAGGGGAGGATGAAGTCGATGGCTGCGGGTGCAGGGATGAGGGTGTTGGGTGCTTGGAGGTCGTGGAGTCGATGAGCGATGGAGGGGAGTGTTGTGGTGTGCTAGGGAGTTTGGTCATGGCGGCGCTCAGGAGAGGGAGCCGGTTGAGGTAAGGGAACGAGAAAAGGGAGGGGAGGCTCGTTGGGGTTGAGTTGGAGGAGGTGAGAAAAATGAAAACGAGGAAGAAAACAAAGGGAAAAGAAGGGGGAGCTCAATCTGTTCTCCGCCGAATACGGGAGACGGAACCGCGTAGGTTCGTCTCGCCTGAATTTAGGGGCAGATGCTATTTGGTTTTATCCGTCCACCTCTCCGAAGATGCCAAGTTGATTTATGGCACCGTGTATCGGAGGTTTAGACGGATGCGGCCGTTGTAGCAGACTTCGTCAGATTCCCCCTCATTGTGAGGGGTTTTTTATTGTGAGGGCGCCCTTCCCTGCAGGCGCAAGCCCTTGCAGTTAATTACACTACCGCATCACGGTAACAACTTTCTCCTTCTCCAGATGGTCACTTCGTGTCGTGTATGTTTGTTTTGTTTTGTGGTTGCCCGTGGATTGTATATGAAGACTAATTTATGTTGTCACCCGTAGGGCGTGGATTAGTCCAAATCCATATTTTCTTAGATTTGGGTTTCGGTTTCGGTTTAAGAATCGTTAATCTCATTTGAGACTAAGATCAACTTAAACGTTTGTTAAGGATACGTTAGTCCAATTTTAGACTAAGATCAACTTAACCATTTGTTAAGGATACGTTAGTCTACTTTTAGACTAAAATCTACATAACAAGATCATTTAGATCCAACAAAAGAGCATTTGGACTCTATTGTTTTAGTTTAGGGACATTACAGTCCAAAAGTTTAAGGACATCATAGTCCATGGAGTTTAAGGACATCATAGTCCATGAGTTTAAGGACCCCACAGTCCGTGGTAGTTTAGAGACATCATGGTCTGTAAAGTTTAAGGACATCATAGTCCATGAGTTTAAGGACCCTACAGTCCGTAGAATGTATGGTTGTCGGGACCCGTCACCTCTCTGAAGACGTTGAAGGATTACAACGACAAATATCAGAGGAGTGAAGAGATGTACCCTTGAACCAATATTGGTTGGGAGATCTGTAGTCCGATTTGGGACTAAGATCAAAGATTTATGAGTATATGGGCTCAATTAATCTGAATTAGAGATCTGTGGCCAATTTGGGCTCGGCCCATTCATTTAAAATGTTAGACATTTAATTAGGCTCAGTCCTTTTTCATTTAACAATGCTGAGCATTGGTTCTGACAACTTTTTGTCTTTTATTGAATGTTGAGCACTTATTATGGCTCTAGGCTTTATCATTTAAAGAACAATTTATGTTCTCTCAGTGCACACGTGAGAAGCACGCGGCGCGCTTGGTGCTGAGCGGCAGTTAAAGAGCGCAGAGCGCTTCTGTTGAGTAGCGCACACGTGAGGAGCACGTGGCGCGCTTGGCGCTGACGCCAGTCAATGAGCGCAAAGTGCTTCTGTTAAGTAGCGCACACGTGAGGAGCACGTAGCGCGCTTGGCACTGAGCGCCAGTCAATGAGCGCTGAGGTGCTTCTTTAAATTTGGAGCGCTAAGGCTCTGCAGCGCTGTGCGCTAGATTTGGAGCGCTGAAGCGCTTCGTTTAATTGGAGCGTTAGGGCTCTTTTTAGGCAACTTTGCTCTCTGAGAATTAAATTCTCTCTTATAAGAGACTTTGTCTCATGGATTTAAGAACAAAGTTCTTATTTTATAGGAGATGTTTTAATTTCTTATGTTCTTGGTAGAATGCTTTGCCTTTATGGATCTGTGATCCTAAGAGAATTGAATTATTCTCCCCCCTTTTTATAATGAGATGTTATGATCTCTTTGTGAAAGACAATTTGTCTTATAGATCTATGATCTAGCAAAAGAATTAAGTTCTTTTCCTGATGAGATCCTTTGATCTCTTTGTTTTACCTTGAAGAAATTCTTCTTCTGAAGAGAGCTTGTTCTTCTCTTTTAACTTTTTCAAAGTTTGTGGGGGGGGGTTCCTCTATGTCAGACTTGAAGTCTTGGGGCCTTTATATAGGGCAAGCTGATTTGTTGAATCAGTTGAAGAGATCTTTTCTCTAATTGATTTAGGGATTTCCCTACCGTTGGATCTTTGATCCTAGGGCTTCTGATTTACAGAAGGCAATCTTCTTGTTTTTAACAAGATTGGGAAATCTTTTCATATAGAATTTATTCTGTATTTTGGTGATTTTTAATCACCATTGGGTCATTGATCCAACGGTGCTCTGATTTTCAGAGCACAATCTTTCCTGTTTGGAAAGATTGTGAGAAATGTTTCCTTAACAGAATCTTACTCTGGTTAATTGATGATTTTTAATCATGTTCGTTGGATTTTTGATCCAACGGTTGGGAACATTTAGTTCCAGCGCTAGCGCTCTCGTGCTTTGCACGTGGTGCGCTGCTTAGGGCGCAGCGCACTTAGCGCTAGCGCTCACGTGCTTTGCACGTGGTGCGCTGCTTAGGGCGCAGCGCACTTAGCGCTAGCGCTCATGTGCTTTGCACGTGAGCGCTACCTCAGAGTTTTTGACTCTCAGCGCTGGCGCTGCTATGAAGCGCTGCTTCATTTCAAAATTTGAAATTTGAACAGAGCACTTCTCTGATTGGGGGAAACAAATGCCCCCCCATCGTTGTGCTCACGTGGCCCACACGTAAGTGCGGCGGTGGCAGCATCTCCGCCATTGGATCAACTTAGGAGTTGAAACGGCTCTCAGTGCCTATAAATAGGGTCTCTGGCCCTTGAGATGATCTCTATTCATCTTCTCTCTTGTTTTCTGAGAATTAATTCTTCTTTAGAGCATAGCTTTCTTGTTTTAAGAACTCTTAAGAGTCAAAACCCTGCCTAATTTTTTTGGTAAGATCTGAACTTATTAATAGAGCTTTACTCTTCTCAGATCATAGATCTAAAAATATTTTTAGGGTTTTACCCGTTAACAGAGCCATGCTCATCTTTAGACCATAGATCTTAAAAATAGTTTTAGGGTTTTACCCATTAATAGAGCCATGCTCATCTTTAGATCATAGATCTTAAAAGTATAATCTTTTTTTAGGGCGATTTAAACCCATGAACTGGAATACTGTTCATCTTCCATAAAGAACTCTTAGAGTTTGTTCATAGATCTTGAAGATCTAAGAATTAAAAACTTTACTTTAAATTTTCTGATGGATTATTCCATCATCTTTACAGAACATGGCTCTTCAGAATTTTTCTTGAGGAATTTTATTCTTTTCATCATCAGAGTTGACAGATGTCACTCTGTTGTAAAGCGCTGCTCTCAATGGGAGATTTACTCCTTGGCCCGAGGGGCCCTCATTAAATGAGAATCCTTTGAGGATTTCCTCATTTAATGACAGCCTCATCAAATGACGAGACTGTTTTATTAATGATAAACCGTCATCTAGATTGAGTGGGTCCCTTTTGGTCCCTTTTCACTGCATTGCAGTGCGGTATGAATTTAAATTACCTAGTGATAGAACTTAAACTGTAGCATTGACGGCTGAAAATTTTGTTCTTTTCCGTGCAGGTACTATGTCTTTCGACACTTCTTTCCCGTTCTTCTGTTCGGAAGGCGGATTCCCCGAAGCGCCTGTGAATAGGGAAGTCTTCGCGCTGATAAAAGATCACGACCCAGAGCATAAGAATCTTCATCTATGGGGAACATAGTACAATCAAATTATCAGGGCCGACGGAGCTTTTCTTGCGCGACACCCTCGGAGCCCATTTCAGCGATCTCTTACGCCGACCCACCCCCAGTGAACTACACTGTGGAGGAGGTCAATTGGACTTCAGATGGTCTCCTTTAGCCTTCTTTGGCTGCGATACCCGTACAGCCTCCAATGGCGTTGGATATCTTGGGGCGACGTATATGTCAAGGTGAGTCGCGCCCTTGGGGACAGCCTTATAACATAGGATTAATTCCCTGCCACCCAGCTGGATATTTGCCATGGGCCCAGTACATTTTGTCCGCCAAGAGGTTGCAGTTGCTGAGGCTCAGGTTGTATCCCGCGATTTACATTTCTCTCTTTCAGTACTCCACGCCTCCTACATGGTGGGTAAAAGCCTTTTTGGAACAATGGAACGTTCCAACTCACACCTTCCTTTGTTGGATAGGGAAGTCTCAATCTCTCTAGAGGAGTTCGCGGAGATCTCTGGCTTGCCTGTCAGAGGGGAGCATTATAAGGAACTACTTCCTCATGATGAGTACGTCTTTGCTGCCAGGTCGGTGATGATGGGATTTACCCCAGAAAATGCCATTCAACATCAATCCCTAAGTTTGATTAAGGTGTTGAATATCTACGAGGGCTTATTTCTTGAATCTGGGAGCCGTGGGGTTCATTTCACAGACTTCATCGCTCATTTTCTCTGCCCGAAAGTCCTGTTGAAGGACGCCACGAAATTCGCCAAACTCGACGATCCTTTTGGCTTAGGCTTGGGCAACCTGCCGACGGCGGAGGCGGATCAGAAGAGTTTCTTTCTCCCCGACATCCCGGTCGTCTCTTTTGCAGAGCTTGCAGCTCCTGGGGTCGACGAAGAAGCGTTCTTTTTGGGGTTTCTCGGGCTATGGCTAAGCTGGTTTGCGCTTCCGATGCACCCTCGCCATATAAGGACGGCCGTCTTCTACCCAGCTCACAAAATGGTTATTGGGGTGAAAGTGGCCGTTGGGGTCGCTGGGTTAGCCCATTTGTATCACGGCCTCAGCCTAGCGGCAGATACTACCCAACCGGGGGTGCAGCCCGTAAACTTCTCGATGCATTATTTCACCTTGTGGCTCGAGTTGCATGTGCTTGGCGCCTTTAGAGTTCACAAAAGGCCCCCCTTTTATGAAAGATATAACTTTCCTCGCTTGCTGCGGCTAGTTGACGCTTCCATTTTGGAATCGACTCCGCGAGAGGCTTAGGGCTTACTCCTTCGCCCGTGTACCGTCGGGGATGGCATGACCTTCGTTGATAAGGTCTTAAATATCGGTAAAGAATCTTCAAAGACGATGCGGCCGCTGCGGGACACCTTTAAAGACGGTGCCTCTACCTTGAATGCTCGGGAGATTCTTCATCTATATTCAATCAGGCCGAGCTTTTTGGTGTTCAGGCAGAATGATGCGGCGTTGTTTATGAGATACAACCTGCATCGTTTCGCCCAACAATCTGTCTATAATCAGGGTGTTCCGCTCGAGGCTTTTCTAGCTGAGCCGATTGCCACAGAAGAAGGCATCCGCAACGCGCTACACCATTTCATGAGGTTCAACATCGGGTCTAACTTCTTTATCATTGAGCCAGGCTGCGTCCTGAAGGTGTTGAACGTGTACGTGGCGTGGTACCAGAACGCGATGGGTGCCATCATCAGGGTGGAAAAGAAGTTGTTGCTTGATCGTAAGGGTGCAGCCCATGCTGGTAATCCAGCTATTCCTTTGAAGCAACAGGCCATCGTTCGTCCTCTTTTGAGAGAGGTTGCTGCGGTTGTGATACCACGTGAGATGCCCGAGCTGCCGCTGTCTCGTGCTCCCGTCGAAGTGGAAGCTGTAGCATCTCCTGAGTCTGACTTGGGTGCGGAGATCGGTACTCGTCGCCCTAAATTGCCTGCCAAGCGCAAGCTCGTGTTATCTGCTGCCGGAGTTAAGTCGCAGAAGAAAAAGAAATCGATACTTTTTGTAGACGTAGTATTTGGCCAGGAGCCTCATGCTCCTTACAGCGAGGGCCTAAGTGAGTACAGACTAACGAGGGCTTATTTATGGCGCCAGATGACACCGATCTGGAGGCTGCCACGCAGCTTCTGTTTCCCCCAATCAGAGCAAAGCTCTGTTTGAATTTCAAAATTCAAAAGGTGAAGCAACGCTTCAAATCCCTTGCGCTGCGCGCAGAGCACCACGTGTCAAAAGCAGATACGCCAGCGCAAGGAGCGCTGCGCCCAAGGCAGCGCACCCCCAATCAGAGCAAGGCTCTGTTTTAAAATTCAAATTTTAAATAAAGGAAGCAACGCTTCAGATAACTTACACTCTGCGCTGCGCGCCACGTATCAAACAGTGGTGTGGTAGCGCAGTTGCGCTGCGCTCTGCGCGACACGTGTCAGCGCAGGAGCGCTAGCGCAGTTGCGCTGCGCTCTGCGCTGCGCGACACTTGTCAAGCGCAGGTGCGCTAGCGCCAACTGCGCCAGCACTAAAATTTAAAATTATTTAATTAATCAGAATTAAAATTCTAGAAAGATCTTTCCAATCTTATTAAAATAAGAAGATTATCTTTTGTAAAACAGAGACCTTAGGATCAAAGATCCAACGGTGGGGAAATATCCCCAGATCAATCAGAGAAAGATCTCTGTAACTAACTCAACAAATCAATTGGCCCTATATAAAGGCCCCTAGACTCCAAGTCTCATACATATACAGATATAGAGAAAAGGGAGAACTCTGGAAAATTTGAGAAGCAAGCCTTTGAAGAAAGAAGATCATCTTCTTCAAGGTAAAGAATTAAATTCTTAGAAGAACAGAGATGAAAACACCTCACAAAAAGAAGAATTTCTTCTAAAAAGATCAAAAATCTAAGAACAAGATCAAGATCTTCACTACAAAAAAGATCAAAAGAGATCCAATCACAAAAAAAAAATTAATTAAAGAAGTATTACTTCTTAGATCTTTTGATCTATATAAAGGCACAGCCTTTTGATGAACCATTGGTTCTTGAATCTTGAGGTAGAACCTCTTTAGAACAAGAAAAACTTGTTTCTTTGATCTAAATTGGATCAAGATACGCTCTGCGCTATTGGACAGTGTCTTGCACTTTTGAAATGAGCCTTTGCGCTCCTTGAATTGGCGCACTGCGCCAGAGAGCGCCACGTGTCAATCACAGAACAATCTGCGCTCTGCGTTCCTAAATATAGCGCACTGCGCTCTTGGAATGGCGCACTGCACCAGAGCGCGCCACGTGTCATTCAATAGCGCAGCGCACTGACGCAACGCACTGCGCTAACAGACTTGCGCTTAGCGCAGAGCGTGACACGTGTCACCTCCACATGCGCTAGCGCCTTGCGCTCTTTAATTGGCGCAAAGCGCTTGACAAGCCACGTGGCGCACTATCAGACCATTATAAATGCTATGCATTATTTAAAAGGGCAGAACTTAAGCAAAAGTCTAACAGACCAAATAAAAATGCTATGCATTTAATTACAGAGCCCAATGTTATGCATTATAAAGGGCAGAGCCCAAGTGAAGTCTATCAGATCTATTTAAATGCTATGCATTATTAAAAAAGGGCAGAGCCCAAGTGAAGTCTATCAGATCTATTTAAATGCTGTGCATTATTTAAAAGGGCAGAGCCCAAGTAAAGGCCTAACATGCCAAATATAAATGCTAAGCATTTAATTACAAAGCCCAATGCTATGTATTGTTTAAAAGGGCAGAGCCCAAGCAAAGGCCTAACAGGCCAAAGATAAATAAAATGTTGAACATTTTTCAATTTGACTTAGCCAAATTCTCGCCATAAGTCCCCAATATAAATTGAACTGAGCACGACTGCTCTCCCAATCAATTTACACCCGGTTCGAGAGTACATCTCTTTACTCCTCTGGCATCCGTCGTTGTAATCCCTCAACGTCGTCAGAGAGGTGACGGGTCCCGACAACCACACACTATTACGGACTGTGGGGTCCTTAAACTCATGGACTATGATGTCCTTAACCTTGACCGTGATGTCTTAAAACTAATGCCGGACTATGATGTCCTTAACCTTGACCGTGATGTCTTAAAACTAACACTGGACTGTGAGATCTTTAAACTCACGGACTATGATGTCCTTAACCTTGACCGCAATGTCTTAAAACTAACATTGGACCGTAATATCCTTAAACTACCTATCGACCGCAATGTCACTAAACTAAACAATAGAGCCCCCAATTGCTCTCTTGTCGGATCTACACGATCCCGTTAAGTCGATCTTAGTCCAAAATTAGACTAACGTGTCCTTAACGAACGTTTAAGTCAATCTTAGCCTCAAATAAGGCTAACGTATCCTTAAACACACCCCCAACCCAAATCTAAGAAATATACGGATTTGGACTAGTCCACGTCCTACGGACGACAACACAAATTAGTCTCCGTATACAATCCACGGGCAACCGAACACAAAAAAAAACACCCACGACACGAAGTCACCATATGGAGAAGGAGAAATTTGTTACCGCGACGCAGTAGCGTAATTAACTGCAGGGGCTTGCGCCTGCAGGGAAGAGCATCCCCACAATCAAAAACCCCTCAAGCGAGGGGGAATCTGACGAAGTCTGCTACATCGGCCACATCCGTTTAAACCTTCGTACATGGTGCCATAAATCAACTTGGCATCTTCGGAGAGGTAGATGGATAGCACCAATTAGCATCTGTCCCGAATCTCAGGCAAGACGTCTCTGTCGTGCCGTCTTTCGGAGGGGAACAGATTCTGGCACACCCGGTGGGACCTTTTCCTCTTTCCACTCAACACTTCGTGTGTCGTATTCGCGAACGAATCGCGGTTTGTTAATGGTTGCCCTCGGGTTTCAAGTTACTAAGATTTGGTCTCTTGCTTGGTGCAGAAAGCAAACAGCAATTTCATTTACCTGCTCGAACTGCAACTGCAACCGACGCTCCGCCTCACCTGGAGGTGTAGCCTATGGACCTCAAGCGGCATCACTGTTCACGATGCCGGTAGAACAAATCACCCAGGCTACTACTGGACTGTTTTTCGGGACCATGCTCCCGCTAATGAGCTTCACTGCCCCAGTGCCCATACCAGAAGTTCCTAAGAAGTCGGTCTTCGATCAACTTACAGCTGCTGCGGCCCCTCTCAACGAGTCACCCAACACCAATGCCCCGGTCTTCTCCAGACTGGGCTAAAACTCCTGCGGGCCCACGATGAAGCTTGCGGTCCCAGAGAAGGTTATTCAAAAGAGAGTAGCCAAACCTACTCCTGAAGTCGTCAAGGTGGCTTCTCATGCTAAGAGATCCGTCTTTACAAGACTGACCGTCCCAACTCCCACTCCCGCTCCTGCTGCTCAGAAGACATCAGTCTTTAATAGGCTGACACCGACAACAACCCCTCACCTGAACAGGGGGCAAGACAAGGCCGTCCCCGTCACCGAGCCAATTCCCACAGCTCGACATGCTCGACGTCGCCACTGGCGCCGAGTGAGGAATTCCGGAGGTAGCTCCCCTTCTGGGCTAGCTCCACCAGCCCCGGCGGCGGAAATTAATGCGGTTGTTCCAACTGGGAACAGCTTTGAGCTGTTGAATAAGGTGCGTAGGAATTCTCCTACCGCTGTACTAAAAAGGTCTCCCCCTTCACTGGAGAAGGTTACGGAAGTAAAGCCAGAACGGTCCCAATCCCCTCAGTGGCTGTCCTCCAAGATCTATAAAGTCTGGCGGCAGGCCCGAGACTCGGTGATCGATCCAAATTTCTCCCGCCAGCACAAGAAGCTGAAGGTCTAACAGGAGGTAAGCCATCCTGCAAAGCCACGAAAAGCTGTCTGGGTGCCCACCTCAACGGCCCCCTCAACTTCCACTGTTCATAAGAAAAGAAGGCCGGAGAAGACCCCCATGCTGGCGACAAAAGTCAAAAACACTGAACCCAAACGCCCTAAGTCTGCGGGCATGGTCGTCCATACCGTTTACATGGCATCTGGGAAGGAGGATAGCCACGCTTCGACAGGACACAGACCGCTTACCCGATCCATCACAAGATCCCAAGAACAACAGCAACAGAAGCTCTAGGAGATGTTGACTGCGATGGCCGCGCTCACCGGACCAAAAGAAAGCCCGTAGGTATAGAATGCTTGAAAGGAAGGATAAAAAGGCTGCGGAATAAGCGGCCAATATAAAGCAGATGGCTCTTCTGTTCCAAGACATGGTCGGGATGATGATACAGCCGGATCCTCCAGCCGAAGATCC
Source organism: Agapanthus africanus (assembly GCA_030015575.1). NCBI lineage: Eukaryota > Viridiplantae > Streptophyta > Magnoliopsida > Asparagales > Amaryllidaceae > Agapanthus > Agapanthus africanus. The sequence goes on from CM057349.1 coordinate 489,645,186, forward strand.
TCCGATTGTCCTCGAAGACGACAGAGGAGAAACGTCAAATCCACCTCCGGCTCTTTCAACAGCCAAAAAGGAAACAATCTCTAAGGCCGCCTTAGACGATTATATTGCTCAACAAATAAGAGTTCACCAGGCAACTGAGACAGCCGGCCAAGTTGTCAAAAAGGAGCGACCATATCCAAGCTAGTATGATCAGATAAAGTACCCACCGGGCTACACGATCCCGAAATTCCATGTCTACAAGGGGACAGGCAATCCCCATCAACACGTAGCCCAATTCAGAGCTCTTTGTGGTAACACCGGCGGCGATGATAAGCTCTTACTTCGCTAATTCGTCGGCAGTTTATCGGAGACGGCGTTTGAGTGGTACTCTGAGCTTCCGAATGACTCTGTCAAAACTTTCGCAGAGATGGAATTGCTATTCACCCAGCGATTCGCGAGCGCCAGCGAACGCACCCCAATAACAGCTTTGATCAATGCAAGGGTGAAGCCAAGCGAAACATGGGTTCAATATACAATCCGATGGCGGAATTTGTGGTCGAAGTGCGAACAACGCATCGAAGAAGCACCAGCGGTGGGCATGTTCGTGGGCACCCTAGATCCTCATGCGACTATTTCACAGTTCATGATGTTCTTTAAACCGACCATGTTCCAGGCCCTAATCGATAAGCTAGCCCAGATGGATCAAATGGGTCACAGACCGTCTCCCCCGAAGCCGGAACCGCGAAACGACAAGGGTAAAGGGAAGGCGACCTTCGTTGCGAACACCCAACAGCAGCCCGGTGCCCCAAAGCTAGCAGATCAGCTGGAAGAGAGACGACGCTATTACAATGAGAAAATGAAGCGTCCTTACTCATTCCCGCGAAACAAGACGAAGAGGCTGTTCAAGTTGGCTATGCACAATAGGCTTATCAGTTTTCCGAATCCCAGGCGACCGCCGCAATTCAGCGAAGTGAATAACCCCAATTACTGCCCTTACCATCAAACGGTAAGTCACCCGATCGAGGATTGCTTCGTCTTTAAGGGATGGATCGAAGATCAGTACCTACAAGGCAAGTTTGCGCTGCCAGAGAGCGCCACGTGTCAATCACAGAACAATCTGCGCTCTGCGTTCCTAAATATAGCGCACTGCGCTCTTGGAATGGCGCACTGCACCAGAGCGCGCCACGTGTCATTCACTGGCGCAGCGCACTGCGCTAACAGACTTGCGCTTAGCGTAGAGCGTGACACGTGTCACCTCCACATGCGCTAGCGCCTTGCGCTCTTTAATTGGCGCAAAGCGCCTGACAAGCCGCGTGGCACACTATCAGACCATTATAAATGCTATGCATTATTTAAAAGGGCAGAGCCCAAGCAAAAGTCTAACAGACCAAATAAAAATGCTATGCATTTAATTACAGAGCCCAATGCTATGCATTATAAAGGGCAGAGCCCAAGTGAAGTCTATCAGATCTATTTAAATGCTATGCATTATTAAAAAAGGGCAGAGCCCAAGTGAAGTCTATCAGATCTATTTAAATGCTGTGCATTATTTAAAAGGGCAGAGCCCAAGTAAAGGCCTAACAGGCCAAATATAAATGCTAAGCATTTAATTACAAAGCCCAATGCTATGCATTGTTTAAAAGGGCAGAGCCCAAGCAAAGGCCTAACAGGCCAAAGATAAATAAAATGTTGAACATTTTTCAATTTGACTTAGCCAAATTCTGGCCATAAGTCCCCAATATAAATTGAACTGAGCACGACTGCTCTCCCAATCAATTTACACCCGGTTCGAGGGTACATCTCTTTACTCCTCTGGCATCCGTCGTTGTAATCCCTCAACGTCGTCAGAGAGGTGACGGGTCCCGACAACCACACACTATTACGGACCGTGGGGTCCTTAAACTCATGGACTATGATGTCCTTAACCTTGACCGTGATGTCTTAAAACTAATGCCGGACTATGATGTCCTTAACCTTGACCGTGATGTCTTAAAACTAACACTGCACTGTGAGGTCCTTAAACTCACGGACTATGATGTCCTTAACCTTGACCGCAATGTCTTAAAACTAACATTGGACCGTAATGTCCTTAAACTACTTATCGACCGCAATATCACTAAACTAAACAATAGAGCCCCCAATTGATCTCTTGTCGGATCTAAACGATCCCGTTAAGTCGATCTTAGTCCAAAATTAGACTAACATGTCCTTAACGAATGTTTAAGTCGATCTTAGCCTCAAATAAGGCTAACGTATCCTTAAACACCCCCCAAACCCAAATCTAAGAAAGATACGGATTTGGACTAGTCCACGTCCTACGGGCGACGGCATAAATTAGTCTCCGTATACAATCCACGGGCAACCGAACACAAAACAAACACCCACGACACGAAGTCGCCATATAGAGAAGGAGAAAGTTGTTACCGCGACGCGGTAGCGTAATTAACTGTATGGGTTTGCGCCTGCAGGGAAGAGTGTCCCCATAATAAAAAACACCTCAAGCGAGGGGGAATCTGACGAAGTCTGCTATATCGGCCGCATCCATTTAAACCTTCGATACATGGTGCCATAAATCAACTTGGCATCTTCGGAGAGGTGGACGGATAGCACCAATTAGCATCTGCTCCGAATCTCAGGCAAGACGTCTCTGTAACGCCGTCTTTCGGAGGGGAACAACTTCCAAGCAATTAGCTCACAACAAAGCAGGAATGATCGCCCTCGCACAGTCAGGTATACTTCAGTCGTATTTTTTCACGGTTGTTTTAATTATCATCCTTTGACTGACGTTTTCTTCTTCAACAGGCATCTCTACTGAAAAGGCTCCCGCGACTTCTCTCAAGACTTTTGAAGAGGAGGAAAGGCTTCGTGCTTCCTTGGGCATTGGTACATCTCGGCTCACTGTGCCTTCATTCCCGTTTTTATGGGTAAACTAAATCTTCTTTTTCATCTTATTGCAGGGACAACCTCGACTCAGGTTATCCCGAGTGCAGTGCCAATCCTGCAAGTCGGCGTTGTAACGCTTCCTGGGCCGACTGCCAAAGTCTCAGTTCCCTCAGTATCGCCGAAGGAAGCTTCGCTTAAAAAGCCGATGACGGACGCCGCAGAGGTTCCAGAGGCAGAATTTGGTTCGGACGATGACGTCTCCTTGACGGAGGTCTTGAGGAGGTCAGCTCTCGTGGCTCAAGCTGAAAGGAAGCTCAAGAGGCGCGCAACGAAAGAACGCGAAGCCGCCTTGGCCATAGGTGCAAGCTCGAGCACTGCTCCCTATGTCCCTATTTCTGTAGATGGTGCTCGGCTGCCCTGTCTATCGCTTATAGACAGGTGGTACGCGCGGCTCGGGAAGCAATTGAAAAGCCGTCCCAAGGTAACATAACATTGGGTCCTTTTATTAGAGTTTGATCTTCAGATTCTCATATATCATACCCTGTAGGGCCAAGTCCTGATGAAGAGGTGGTAGGTGAGATGACGGCAACCACCGAGCCTAAAGTGGCTACTCTCTCCCAGGAGTCCGGGACTGCTCCAATTACCGCTCTTTCTGCCTACGGTTCCCTGCCATCGCCTGGCGTTGCGAGTGTCACGACGACTCTCGTAGAATCGGGGGATGAAGCCACGGGCGGCGAAACCCTTCCAATGGAGGAAAGCGAAGCCGTCGCTGCGCCTAGTGATGCTCTTGTCGCGGTTTCGATTGGCGACTCATCAGGTAGATTTTGGGTTATTGTTTTCCTTTTTATTCCGCAATCCCTTTCAATCCCTTCTGACGACATTTCTTTTGTTTCTAATGCAGATGTGGTGAGCATTGAAGTTGTGCCACCCGAAGAAGCATAGCCGGTTACCGCTCTGGCGGTCGCCGACCCTTCGCCTTCTCTTGCGTCCTCTCAAATGCTGGAAGGTATGGGTTTGTGATTTAATTTAAATCGAGGATAGCGTCTTTCGTGTATTGACCATGTATCATCGTAACCTTGCAGGAGTTCTCTTTGATCATTTGTATCAAGTGCTAAACCCGCACTTCTCCTTCCAGTCGAAAATTAGTCTGCCTGCTGGTGCCGGTGAGTATCTTTTCTAACCGACATCTTTTCTTTTCTTTAACGGGTGGCCTGCCATTGTAACTGTAAACTGATTACAGCACTACAAATTGAAGGAGGGAACGAGTGAATTGTCACGCTACCAGTACTCCTAACTCTGCCACCTGTCGTAGCCGGTATAGTAGCCTTCGCCGCTCTTGCATCCTCTTTATCTCTCAAACCGATGTCTGACTATGATTTGTTTTGCAGCAATCACACCAACTCCAGCTCCCTTTGAGTCTCAGATTCCCATGCCGACAGGGTCTTTCGCTAAACGCCCTTCTTCCAGGGGTGCTGCGAATAGCTTGCGGATGTTAAGCGAGTTCGTCGAGGACCTTGACGCCGAGGCCTTTGCATCTGCTGCAGATTTTGCCACTGAAGTTAATCTCATGTTGGAGATACTCATGAACTTCTATAGTGAGGGCGTTGTCAAGTCTTGGGTAAACTACTGCAGGAAGATCGAGGCCTGTCTGCATAAGATTGAGCTCAGGCATCCCGTTCCAGAAATGTTGGCTTTGAATTCTCAACGGGCCGCATGGGTTGAGCAGAGCGTTCCTTTCTTCCGCCATTTCGAACAAGAAGCGACCTTGAGGCGAAAGGAATGCAAGGAGATTTTAAGTGAATCCGCTCAGCTGCGTGCCCAAGTTGAAGCAAACACTGCGCAATTGAGGGCTGTCTTTGACAATTTGCGACAATTCTTTTCGGAAGGACTAGCACTAAGGCAAAAGCTCGATCTTCTGGAGCGGGTTACGCGGAATCACAAAGTTTCTCAACGGGAAATCGATGAGAAACTTTCGTCTGGCATGGAGCAACGAGCTCGATTCGAAGCAGAGCTGTCTATAGCGGTTGACCATGAAAAGGAGCTGAGAGGAGCGTGCGAGCAACTGGTTGACATATTGAATACGCCTCCTTCTCAGTAGCTGCCTTTTTATCAATTAAACATTTATAATCTTTGAATAACATGTATCCATTTTTTATTCTTTTGTATGATTCATCTTGTATTCAATTGAATTCATGAATAAAAGATACACACATTTTTTATCTCCCACTGTTGCTTTCTTCTCTTTGCTGTGTTGTTGCCATGTGATTTTAGCAAGTGTGGCCTGTAGATAGTATGCAGCTGTCTATCTTGGACTCTTTGCAGGATGGTGATTGCTTAGGAAACAGGGTTAGGATCTGCCACCTAAGACTTTTCAACTTTATGAGCCGTGAGGGTCTCACAAAGACTTTTCTCCCTACAAGTCAAGAGGATCTCGTAGGTGTATTTTCTCCTTAGGAATCGTGAGGATTCCTAAGTGTGGTTTTCTTTTGAGAGTTGTAAGGATCTCACAAGAGAATTTTCTTCCTTAGAAGTCGAGAGGACTTGTAAGTGATTGATGAGTTGACCTGCTCCTGAGTCAAAGCATTACTTTAACAAGGAGTTCGAGGGTTGACTTTGGCCGTTTTCCACGGGGTCAAGATTGACTTTAGCCGTGTTCCACGGGGTCAGGGATTGACTTTGGCCATATAGGGTCGAATGACTTTAGCCATACGGGGTCAGGATTGACTTTGGGTTGTCTGTACACCGCTGAGTTATGGATCTGGGAACTTTGCAGCGGCTCCGAGATAGTCTCTAGGCTTTCTGTGAACCTTCGAGATTTGGAACTAGGAGCTTTGCCATGGCTCCGCTTTGCTGACGTTGCGTCTGCTGTAATGAGACGAATGTTGAGGTGGTCTCTAGATTGTTTATGAACCGTCGAGATTCGGAACTAGAGACTTTGCCATGGCTCCGAGATTGATTGTCGCGTTTTAATCCTGCTAGAATGAGGAGGAACGCTGTTGTGGGTCTCCAGACTGTAGATATGGCCGTCGAGACTTGGAACTAGGGACTCTGCCGTGGCTCCGTTGTTTTGACCCTAGGGTCAGTTTCTGATGTTGCATCTGGATCCTGCTGGAGTTGAGAAGGAACGCTGCTGTTGATCTCTAGGTTGCTTGTGAACCGTTGAGATTTGGAATTAGGGACTTTGCCATGGCTCCGTTTGGTGGATGCCGCGTCCGTATCCTGCTGGATGAGAAGAAACGCCGTTGATGATCTTTAGGCTGTAGATGTCGCCGTCGAAATCTGGCTCTCTTTCCGACGGAGCCTGGTGGGATGACATAATTCTCTCTTTGTTTGTGTCCCTGGATTGTATACAGGGATCGATGTGATCTCATCTGTAGGGCAAAAGTTTCATGTTATATGTATTATTTTTTTTGTTTTCTTTCCGCGATGCTTTATCATTTTAGCTTTTTGTATCGCGAAAGTCGCGATTGCCCAATCATTTCGGCTATTTTTTCTTTTTACTCGCTGTTTTTTATTGCGAGTTACCAACCATTTTGGCTATTTTGTATACATATATTTTACTTGTTGATTTTGTTTTAAGTTGCCCCATCATTTCGGCTGTTTCATATACATTTTTGGCTCGCTGATTTTTTATCGCGAGTATGGAACTTGGAATCTGGTGCCAGTCTTAGCATCGGCATTGCTACGACTGGAATATTATCAGGAGCGTATCATCATTTGCCGTGAAAGGACTTGGGATTCCATACCGATTTAGGCATCAGCATCGCTACAACTGAGATATTGCCAGGAGCGAATCATCATTTGCCTTTGTTGGTTCGACCAAAGGCGGCTTAGCAATCAGGATTAGGATCCTTTCGACTAAGGCTTTTAATTTCATGAGCCGTAAGGGTCTCATAAAGGTTTTTCTCCCTACGAGTCGTGAGGATCTCGTAAGTGCGTTTTCTCCTTAAAAATTGTGAGGATTCTTAAGTGTATGTTCTCTTATAAGTCGTAAGGATCTTACAAGAGTGTTTTCTCCTTATAAGTCGAGAGGAGCATATCCCTAGTCGCTGGTGGGACTTTGTTAGGGAAATGTTTATTCGTGTCCGTGGATTGTATACAAGGGTCAATATTGAAACGCTTGTAGGACAAAAACGGGGTGTATGACGGCTTAAGAACAGGTTCAGATCCCTGTAGCTTAAGGCTTTTGAATCCTATGAGCCGTGAGGGTCCCTGTCACGCCCCGCTTCCCGGTATACGGCGAAGGGGACGGGACTGGTCCGCTATGTATATACTCAGAAGTATATACGCTAAGCGTATCTAAGCAATATAAAAATAAATACACAAGAGACAAGATATAATAAAAACAACAACTTTTATTTATTAACATTCTTTTGTACAATGCATGAAAAGGAAATACAACTGAAATAAAACGATGCCTAAACAATGGCATGACAGGAAATGAAAATTACTGAATGGAAAATGTACAATGAAACTAGAGCTCTGGTTCTCCAGCAAACTGATCTAAGTTTTCTGCAGATGGCTCGATCTCTGCCGGGTCTAAACCACCTGACGACATTCAAAGAAGAAAGAAATAGAATGTCGTCAGCGAACAAATCGTTCGGTAAGTCCCAAAGATAGGGAGAAGTATAAAAGAAGAAAGAGAGAGAGAGTACCTTTTAATATTGTATTATATTATTGTAATGTTGTATTAACGCTGTTGTTTGTAGTTTGGTACAGAAAAATGCCAGTGTATACGAGAGGGGTCTCAGTATGCTAGAGACCAGGGCAAATGGAAGTACAAGGCTCCGTTATACAACCCGGAACAACGGCAATTGGATTCATGTTAGGTGTCTTAATCTTACCGTTTCGTGCCACTTTTAACACCTTCCGTACCAATCTACCCCTTAAACCCCGTAGTGTTTTGATTGTATTGTTTGTTTTGTAAATTGTATTGATTGTATAATTGATTGACTGACCAAAACCATGATATCGGTAAATGGATATAACTATAGAATCATGTTAATGGAATAACTGGAGAACCATGTAAGTGGAATGTATATTCATAGTTCGGTTCAGTCAAGTTGTATAGATTGATAATTGGATTCATGGATTCATGTTGAAGATTGTAGATTGAATTGAATCATATTCAAGTCAGATTGATTAGACTCAAACCCGAGTCAGACAATCAGAAATGTAAATCAAAATCTTGATTATTTCTTAAACCTATAATTGCTAGGGTCCTTAGGGTGATTTATAAAACTTGAGGGGGTTTTATGTAAAAATACTTTTTATATACTTTTCAAAATACAACTCAAGTATTCATTATTCTTCTTTAGAGTTGTAATGAAGGTGGATTTTATATTGTGATATTTCTAGTGAAAATATCCTAATTTCATAAATAAAGGTATTTATTTGTAATATTGATTTATGTAAAATTGATTCTTATGATTTTTAGAAAAAAGGTGGAATAGTTATATCATAACAAAATAGATATTTTAATGCTAAATATACATATATTTATACAAAAATAATTTTAATAAATATTTTATATTCTAAAAATCTCATTTTCTTAAGATGTCGTATTTTAAATCTTTCGAGATCGAAGGCTCCTTGCGGAGGTCTGAATCTCGCACTACTAAGCCTGAGAATATGCGATAAACCGCACCATCCCGAACGGGTTCCCCAAAATGGGTTGTAGCGGCGCTTTGCAAAGATCGTAAAATACTAAATCCTTTAGAAAACGGTTTTATAAAGTAAATGGTATTTATTTGTAAAAATGTCAATTTTCCGTATTCTATGTTCTAGGTTCTCCTAAGTCAACTAGTCTATTCCTAACTGGTCCAGACGACAAGTTGTGAGATGCCTCAAATCGCCTCTTCACCGCCAATTGTGGCCAGGTAAGTACAAGTGAAGAAAGGAGGGATCCGCTCACGAATCATCGTGAGACGAGCCTTTTAAAGTTACCTTTCCCACTTGCCTAGCATAAACACCATAAAGTCAGGTTTAGATAAACGACCGATGTCCACAACTTATCGTATTTTCATAATAAATGGTACTTCTTTAAAAATGTATCAAAACTAAATCTTTTAGAAATGGTTTTATTAAGTATATGGTATTTAAATGCAAATGTTTGTTTTTTCGTATTCTAGATTTTCGGGGGTGTTGCATATGAGTGTGTGAGGAGGTAGGTCGTTACCTCGTGATCTACTTTAAATGTATAGCAAGTTTGATAGGGTTAAATGAAGGATTGAAACAATATGGTATTTAAGTGAAAAAAACGATAAATTGAGATAGTTATCATTTCATGTGATGAAACTTGTTCAAATTGTTTGATTAGTGTTTAATAGTCAACATGAGGAAGTTTAAGTATGATTGTATTAGTGAGAAGTGGAATTTTATAGAAAACCGAATCGGAAATCAGATTTTTTCCGATTCCGTCGGGTTTTGAAAATCCATATTTTGAGAATGGAAAAGAGAGATAGAAAAGGGATTTACGGTTTTAGGACACACAAAAGGGTGAGAAGGAAGTAGTGGAATTGCCGATGTGTTGCGTCGTTGCCGGTGGTTCCTAAAACGATCGCCGGAAGTTCCGCCGGGAAATTCGTCGGAGCTTCTCCTCGAGCTCGTTTCGATTGTACACTAGAGTTCTAAGGATTTTTCTTGAAAGTTGGCTTAGAAATGTGAGTGAGAGGGTAGAGGGTAGGGTGGTATTTATAGGGTTAGGCTAGGGTTAGGGTAGATGAAGGGTTTTTAAATAAAAAAATGTAAAAATGATAAAATCATTAAAAATTAGAGTAAATAGGGTATTTCAAAGGTCTCTGAAACCGATCTAGGAATTTGAAGTGTACAGGGGGGTTTAGAAGATGAAGAGACACAACATTGAAGAAGGGAACTCGGCCGTCCGGCCGAGTCCGGCCTGCGGCGCCAGCCCGAGTCGGGCCAAGTCAGGGCATGGGGAGGTGGGGGGTCGTCTAGTGTAGCCTCTGGTATATTTAGTTTTTTAAGTGTAGTGGGAAAAGCTGGAGTTATCTTGTGTGGACTGTTGGGCTTCCATAAAATTTAAAACAAAATAAATATTAAAAATAATGTGGGGCATGGGATTTGAACTCTGGTGGCTTGGTTCAGCAATGCAAGCTATTACCAATGAGATACAAGCTCCTTCTTGTAATTAAATTGCTAATTAATTACTTAAGTCTTGTGCTCAGGCAATAAATACTCCTTTATGGATTTTTGAATTTTTTTTGTAAAAACTTGTATAGGAAATTTTGGGTTGTTACATTCTCAAACGGGAATTCTCTTTACGAGTCATGAGGATCTCATAAGTGTGTTTTCTCCTTAGGAATCGTGAGGATTCATAAGTGTATTGCTCCCTTATGAGTCGTAAGGATCTCACGCAGGTATTTTCTCCTTACAGGGTCGAAAGGACCTTGCAAGTGTCTTTTAACGAGATTGCGCCCTTTCGGGTTTTCACAAACTCACCGGTAGTCCTACTGTTTTTACTCACGGAGCCCTTTCGGGTTTTTATCCGTGCCCATCTCGCTTATGGACATACCGTTTTTTTTGCATCTGCTTTGGGATGCTGCGGTCCGTAGTAGTTTATAGACGTCTCGGTCAGTTGCATGTTTTAGGACATTGCGGTCCATCATTAGTTTAGGGACGTTTCAGTCCGTCGCACATTTTCGAGGCGAGGTTTCGTTGGATACTACTTATAGAGTTCAGGCTTAGGAAGATTGCGAGCGGACATAGGCGTTGTCATCTATCATTGACCTAGGCCGTAACTCGTCGGGCGTAGTATTTTTTCAAGAACCGGCCGTTTATTGGCCTGAAGGGTCTTTCACCATGCATATCCATGAGCAAATAAGCCCCACCCTGGTAAACTTTATCTATGATGTACGGGCCTTCATAGATCGGGTCGAATTTCCCCCGTTTGGCACGATTGGGGATCATAGGTCTCTTGACCACTAGCACGAGTCCGCCTTGGCGGAATGTTCTCGGTCTAGTCAATCTCTCGTATGAGCGCGTCACTTTTACTCTGTAAGCTTCCAAGTTTTGCTGCGCTATGAGCCGGGTTTCGTCAAGGGTATCAAGTTCCTCAAGCCGAAGATGACCGTTCGCTAGCTCATAATGAACTGCCACTCGTAAGGATGGTAGCTCTATCTCCAAAGGGAGTACTGCTTCAGCGCCGAATACCAATGCAAACGGTGTTGTATTCGTGGCCGTTTTGAACGTGGTCCGATATGCCCAGAGAGCTTAATGCAATCTTTCGTGCCAGTCCTTCCTATTTCAAGACACCGTCTTCTTTATGATCTTCGTCAAGGTCTTCTTGAAAGCCTCAGCTAGACCATTAGCTCAAAAATTATAGACCGAAGAGTATCTCCAGTCTATATTATGCTGCTATGCGAAGCGGCTGATTTTATGGCTTCTGTAGGCCGGCCTGTTGTCGGAGATAATCCATCGCAGAATGCCGAACCGATAGATGATGTATGTCTTGAAGAAATGGAGGATATTCTCCGTCTTCACTTCTCTTAGTGGCACTGCTTCTGCTCACTTGGAGAAGTAATCAGTTGTCGCCAGTATGAACCGATGGCCTCTAGACGATGCTGGTTCAATGGGCCCGATTATGTCAGTTCCCCACATTTCGAACGGCCAGCTAGCCACCGTTGGATGCTGGTGGATAAAGTCCCCGTGAATTTGGCACGAGTGGCACTGCTTCGCGTATTCGAGGCAGTCTTGAATCATTATGGGCCAATAGTAGCCCATCCTTTTGATCTTCAGTTTCATCTTCGGTCCGGCTTGGTGAGAACCGCAGAGTCCGTTGTGAGTTTCTTGGATGACTCTCCTTGCTTCTTTAGGTCCCAGGCATCTTAGCCATAGAGAATCAAATGATCTCTTATATAGAGTGTCATTGACGAAGCCGAAGGATAGAACTCGTTTCATATGCTGATGTTTTGAGAACGCATCTTCAGGTGTTCGACGTGATTTGAAGTAGTCTATAAAGATTTCTCTCTAATCTTTAGCCTTTTCCCAGTCCTTTATTTGTAGGGTCTTCGTCTTGGTCGCTCCCTTTTCTTCGGAAGACTCGGGAGATATTTCTGCCGGTGCAAGAACCCGACGACTTTGCACAACGATGCTCACGTCATTGAGGTTCTCGTCAGCTAGTTCTTTAGCAAGTTTGGCTAACGCATCCGCCTTGCTATTTTCCACTCGCGGTATGCTTTCCAGAGCGTAGGAAGGGATTTGAGTCAGCAATTGTTGCACTCTCTCACCGTTCCTTACCAACTCTGGTTTGTACATTTGACAGTCGCCGTTTACTTGACTAACGACTAGCTGGGAGTCTCCGTATATGAGGAGGTTTTCGATTCCCATGTCGATAGCGACCTCAAGACCTGCTATCAAAGCTTCATATTTGGCTCATTGTTCGTCCTCGGCTCTGTTAGGGAAAAGGCAAGGCACATTATCCCTCCTTGTGGAGTCACGTAGATAAGGCCTACCCCAGATTTGATTATGGGGGTGATGTGCTCTCGCTTCTTCATAGAAGATGCTCCGTCGAAGTAGAGTTCCCATTGGGTATCATTCCCTCCTTTCTCCCTGTCGATCGTGTCAAACGCGTGCTCGTCTGGCAATTCGCAGTTCAAGGGAGAGTCGGCAGGTATTGGATGCTCAGCGAGGAAGTCGGCGACGGCCTGGCCTTTCACTGCCTTGAGAGGTCGATATGTTATCGAGAACTCCATTAGGAGGAGGGCCCATTTAGCGAGTCGTCCCGTTAGTATGGCTCTTGACATCAAATATTTGAGAGGATCCACTTTTGATATGAGATGGACCTCATACGCCAAAGCATAGTGTCCGAGCTTCGTTATTGCGAAGATTAATGCCAGGCAGTGTTTTTCAATGAGGGAGTAGTTGTTTTCTGCCCCCAGGAGAACTCGACTCAAGTAGTAGAGGGCTCTTTCCTTCCCTTGATCATTCTCTTGTGCCCGTAGCGCGCCTAAGGAACCTTCAAGGGCAGTTGTATACCGGATGAGAGGTTTTCCCTTGACCAGAGCGGTCAATACCGGTGGATTCTGCAAGTACTGCTTGATTTCGTCTAATGCGCTTTGGCATTTACGATCCCAGATGAACAGGGTCCCCTTCTTCATTAGGTGACTGTAGGGGTGGCATTTTCCGGAGAGGTTAGCTATGAACTGCCAAATATATGCGAGCTTTCCTTGGAGAGACTGCAATTGCTTGAGAGTTCTTCGGTATTTCCATGATCGCCTTGATCTTTGATGGGTCTATCTCGATCCTCCGGTGTTGTACAATGAATCCTAGGAATTTACCTGAGGAGACTCTGAACGCGCATTTGAGAGAGTTCATCTTCAAGTTGTATTTCCAAAGGCGCTGAAGCACGATCTTCAGATGCTCCCAATGCTCCTCGTGTGATTTGCTTTTAACTACGAGGTCGTCGATATAACATTCGACGATTTCATGTATGAGGTCGTCGAAAATCTTCGTCATGGCCCTCTGATAGGTAGAGCCGACGTTCTTCAGGCCGAAAGGCATTACTCTGTAGCAGAATATGCCCAGAGGAGTCCGGAAAGCGGCATGCTTCCGGTCTTCGGGATGCATCTTTATTTGCCCTGATGAGCCGTCCATGAAGGAGAAAACTTCGTGAGTGGACGTGTTGTCTATCATCAGTTCAGTAACCGGTATAGGGAAGTCATCTTTCGGACAAGCTTTGTTGAGGTCCCGAAAGTCCACGCAGATGCGTACCATCCCATTTTTCTTTATCACTGGGACGATGTTGGTGATCCAGTCGGGGTATTGAACTTCTTGGATGAAGCCAGAATTGATTAGCTTCTTGACCTCGGCGTTGATGGTCATTTCAAGTTTGAGCCGCATTCTTCTCGGTGCTTGTTTGACTGGCTTGACGTCCGGAGATATTGCCAATTTGTGGACGGTTATTTCTGGATCTAGTCCTGGCATCTCAAAGTAGTTCCATGCGAAACAGTCTTTATACAGCATTTGCACGTCTCTGAGTGTAGCCACCTTTTCTTCAGTCAACAGCTCACTGACGAACGTCGGCCGTGGGTCATTTGCCGTTCCCAAGTCGATCTTTCTGAGGTTATCTGCAGTAGTATGTATCCTATCTTCCAGCTCTTTTGGCACCGGTGGAAACTCGGAGATCACTTCGTCATCATCGTTTTCGAAGCACCAGGAGAGGTCATCCATATTCTCGGGCACTCCTTCTTCTGTCAGCGTTATTACGTGATAGGTACGAGATCGCTTCCAAGACCGTTGTTGATCAAGTTCTACTCTCGCTATGTGCGTTGCTTTCGGCACATGCCTTTTCGGTGGGGCTACTCTCCAACTGTCAGATAGAGCGAATCTGCCGAGTTGGTATTGGTCTTCAACCCAATTTTTGAATGTGAAGCAGTCTTCGAGAGGATGTCCTATCACTCGGTGATAAGAGCAATAATCTGGGTGATGGACCTCGTTTGCTTGTTCGGGGTACTTAGATTCCGGGAGTGTCATCATTTGATGCTTCATGACAAGGTCGAATATCTTCCTTATCTTGTCTTGGGGAAAAGAATAAGCTTGACCCATCTTCTTTTCAAGAGACGGAACTCGGCTGCCCAATTCTCGATCGCGTGGTTTCTTGGACCCGCTTTGCTGCTGCCGAACTTTTTTTCCGTTCTTCAGTTTATTTTTGCCTCCGCGTCGAGTCTTCCGTATGAAGGGCTGATGACGAAGGGCATCATCATTCTCCGTAACCTGCTGAATGTTGGATATAGTGCCCTCAAAGTCAATTATTAGATTGCAGGCATGTGATTGCAATGATTGAAGAGGACCTATGCCGGTAGGACAGTCTTACTCGAGATGATAGTATGCTATCTGGTTTGCCTTTATCAGTCATGCACATGTTCAGGTGACTGATTACATGTTACACATTGATAGGGCTCTTAGGATCTTGCTTGACTACCAACAGTATGAGGGCGATCATATAAGTGAGAGTTGGGTGGTCTATAAGCATATCCTTAATTGAGGTCCCTAGTCGTGGGAGTTTCGAGACAGGGCATCGATACTCCGAAGTAGACTAGTGTATACAGTCGAGACCCCGACGAGGGGCGGTGGCCGGTCTCACAAGCCACTGGTGTCAGTTGGATCACCTAAGATTTATACAGGTGCTCATTGGGTTATGAGTACACCGGACAAGACTCGCTGGGAACCTGCTAGTTGGTATTATACATATCGTCAGATAGCAGTTCCCTGGTGACATGTGTACAGGTTAGTTCATTGACCTGAGGTCGTCATTTATCTCGTGTGAGTTCTCACTGTGCTTTGATTTCTACCCTACCACGGCTCAAAGGAGTCGTGCAAACAGGTAGTTTTTTGGTACAGTCCCGATCCACATGGAGGCATGTGAGCGGATCGGCAGGGGATTCGTCTTTCCCGGTATTGGGGGTGGAGGTCGCGCTGTGTCTAGGAAAGCCATTACACCAATTCCTTGGCCAAGGCAGGTGAGATTTACTGGTAGGTACTCTAGTAGTATCTCAGGGTGTTCAGGGCTTGTCTCCGACACGACTTATACCGCTATTGGGGGTCTGACGTTACTAGCCCCTAGGCAGGATATGCGATACTCATAGACGAATGGACCGGACTGTATATACATTGTCACTGTTAGGCTCAGTAGGGTTTCCGGATGAGTTCGCTCATCGGCCTCCCTTGAGGTCAGTACATGGGCAGCCGTTACGCACAGCTAGTGCCGCCGACGGCTTGTGGTTAAACCCACTGCCAGGGTACTGACGAGTCATTAGAGTCCCCCACAGATAGTTTCCCAAGTTCGGGCGAAATGTTGTAGAGGCCGTATGGTTTTATGGCAGGGCTCGGAAAATGCACGTGCGTTTACGCACGTGTCATATTTCGGGCAGATAATACTGGTGGGCTTTGGTTTAAGCCGGATCCATGTATTATACTTTGTAGATATAATATCTTTGTCTCAGTTGCATTTGTATTCGGTCGTAATACAAATGCATGTATATTTATACCGTTACGGGGTTATCCTGAAATTCGTTTCGGGATCACTTTTGGAAGTTGCCAGTTTCCAGTCAGCCGTATTTAACATTCGGTTAAATGCAGATTTATCTTTTCTTGAGATGAGTATGGAAGGTTCTAGAAGTTTCTAGAAGAGGTGACTAGGTTAGAGTGGTGTTATTGTTTCATTGGTTGCATTTAATGAAAGGATGACTAAGGTTATGAGTCATTGTTTTCATTAATGCTTTTTGTTCATGAGTAGGATTTTTGTGTGAGATCTTTTCCATTATGGTTACCCCCCTTCTCTCCTACACTCACCCCCTTCCATATATTGTGGCTGGCCCCCTCATGGATGCCCACTTGATGAATTCATTCTCACTTGGTTAAAAGATTATGATAGTTTAGGTGTATGGAAATTTCATAGCTCATTTCATTCCATCACCCGACTCAAATGGCAACTTCATTAACCGTTCGTCCATGGCTTTGGACGAAGCGAGACAAAGTGTTCTACTCTTTCTCTACATCATCTTGGTCGTCTCTTCTAGCAAACTTGACGATCGAGTTGCCTCGGGTCAGAGGCGGGAGCCCGTTTAAAGAACCGATGACGTGGTGCCACCTGGACGAGAAGATCGGAGATCGACGAGATCGGAGCAGCCACAACAGGAGCATGGGATGATGGTTAAAGAACGAAGGACTCGGATCGTTCGGTATAACCTTTCTACCCTCTTTACAGTTTGTTAGTTTAGCGTTAATGGCAGATCCGGGTTATAGTATGCGATAGCGCCAGTTATAAATGTTTTTGTTCCGCAATTGGCGTCAGTTTGACGGCCGGGGCACTACCGTAGACTTACACTGAAGAAGGCGCTGCGTCTTGGCTTTCTTATAAATGGCCATTTCGCGGATATGGTCATCTCGGGCCTTTTGACCCGCTTCCCTTATTAGCTTATCCATTTGTTCTTCGAACGACGAACTTGGCACTTTCATGACGAGACCTTGTTTTGGTTCAGGGTTAGCGTCTTCTAACAGAGTATCTCCTTCGTCATCGAAGTCATGTATAACGTAGCAGCCATGGAATCGCTCTCTTCTCTTGGATTGAACATATCGAAACCTGATCGTTTCCATTCTCCCATTGGACAACTTTCGCTGAGTTCCATGAACGTTCCAGATCCTGTTGTAGAACTGAGCTTGTCATGCGATCTGTGTAAAGGGCACGCCTTGGCGCCTTAACAGTCTTTTTAATCCTTCTGTATAGTATCTAGACAGACGGATGGGCTGGAGCCTGTCAAGTGTAGAATGGGCACCTGCCAGATTTCTTTCTCCACTTTGGTTTCCGCGGATCGATAAAAGAGGATCACTTTTTCATCTCTTCGCCTGGGAGGGACGTAGAGTGTTTGCAGCTCTTGTACACTATAGGTATCAAGTGCGTCGAGCTATTTGTAATGCTCTTGCGGAACCATGGCGATTTGCAAACTTCGTTCATCGCCAGTAAAGGCTTGTATTGATGGCCGAACAGAACATACTGTATGAGCCTCATCTTCAGAGTCGCTGCCGAAGACCAGAATAGGGGTGGACGGTCCCGGCTTGTTGCATTGGGGGTCCCTGAATAGACTATCTCTTCCTCCTCTTCGGTATCGCTCCCAAAGACCAGAATAGTGGTGATAGCTTTCTGCTTATTCTCTGGCTTATGGCACCTTTCCGTGTCTTCGAAGTCTGGCAAGAAATATTTTGCATCTTCATATTTTCGGACTTCATTCACGGAGAATGGGTTCAGCTCCTCTGTCACAGTGTATTCAAGCCCATCTTTGAAGTACTTCATACACTGATGTTGCGTAGAAGGGATGATGTTGTACTCGTGTAACCAAGGCCGACCGAGCAAAGAGTTGTAGAAAGTCTTGGCATCAAAGACGTGAAACTTGATGTCAGTGACGAGCGACCCGAAGCGTAACGTCAGTATCACAGACCCGAGCGTTCGTGATGACTGGGAGTCGAAACCGGAGATGGTGATTTTATCCCGAGCGAGGTGCTGCACGCTCATGCAAATTTCCTTTAGCACTCTCATATTTAGGAGGTTGACAGAGGATCCGTTGTCGACTAAGATCTTCCCTATCTTTATGTCATGGCAGTATCCAGTGACATACAAGGGACAGTTGTGCCCGCACGTCCCAAGGAGGAGGTCTTCATTGCCGAAAGCGATGTCAGCTGTGTGAACTTTTTCCAGCTCGTCCTTCATCTTTTCTTCGGCAAGGAAAGCTTGAAACTGGCCAGGCTCTGGTAGTGCCTTGATCATAGAATCTCTTGCCTCTTTGGATAGCAGAAGGGCGTCAAGAATGCTTAGCTGCGATGGTATTTTCCTCAGGTGTGCCAGAACGTTGTAATCCACCTTGTTTTTCTTTGGCGGGTCTTTGGCTGGCGGGTCTTTGGCTGCGACGAGTCAATCATCGAGGGCGATATCTTCAGGTACTTTTTCCTTCCCCTTATCTTTTCTATCCGATCCCCTATTTGCGGGTCCGAGATTCTTTTCGGGTAGCGTGCGATTACGCAGCTGAATGTTCTCGCAGGTCGTTGTCTCTTCTGTTTCGGAGATGAATTCCTTGAAGAGAGGGTCGATGGCTATTTCTTCATCCGAATCGCTCCCGAAGGTGAGAACTTATGATCCTTTGCTATCAACCATGTGACAGTTTCCGGTAGTTCTTTTGTGCTCATCTGTCGTGCTTCTTTGTTCCCGACGAGTTTTGCGCTTCATCCGCTTGAAATGCTGCCGGTGGGCAACATATCCTTACCACCAGTTTTTAAAGGCATTGAATTCTTCGGTAGGATATGCAATCCTTTGATGGTATAAACAGTAATTAGGATGCACCTCCGTTTTGTCAAAGTGTATCCCATCAGGAGTGTTTCCTTTGGAGGCCGGTAGCTTCATCCCCATTGATAGGGCTTTGGCAAACATTTTCCTTGTCTTGAACCTGCTTTTGCTGGCGGCCAAAGTGCTCCTATCTGGTTGGGGTATTTCAATCCTTTCGTTCAGTCGCCGACGTTTGGATTTTTCAAATATGGCCATTTCGCGCTCTCGATCAGCTTTGCTTTTCTGAAGAGCTTCGTTCAGGAATACGTCAATCATTTCGTCTGACGGTCCTAGGAGTTTAGGCTCAGGATTTGCCCCCAGTTTCTCTGCATCCCGAGCTTCTTCACCGTTTATTAACGAGTGAGAGATTACGTGGCAGCTCGCCACATAGTTCTCAGGTTCATCTGACGAGTCTTCTCCCTCATCTTTGAAGATGTGGTTGAGCAACTCTTGGAGTGTGACCGGGGTTCGCGCCTTCTGGTTATATTCTTCCAACGCGTCAATATGTTTTTTCAGGTCCGTGCGTTTGTCATCAGACTTCACGGGCTTTTTGGTCTTCTTCTTCTTCTTTGAAGACTTTGACGGCTGGGCCTGAGCGTTTTGATTATCGCTACCAATTCTTGGAGTCAGGCACGACTTCAGCATTCCCTCAATGACCTCGGGTTCCAGCAGATTTTTCCACCTGATTGTCGGGCATGTTTGGAGATCCTTCAGCATTCTTTTCGTCTTGGCTGAAAGAGCGACCTCCTATGGAGCTTCTTCTATAAAAGAGCATGATGCCCCCGGCGTGTCCCCCCTTTTAAGAGCGTGCGGCTGAGGCGGTCTTACTTTCCAATTCTCAGATAGTGCGAATTTTCCTTGTTGGTATTGGTCTTCAATCCAGCCTCTGAAGATGAAGCAATTTTCGATTGGATGGTCTATCACTTGGTGATAGGGGCAATAATTGGGATTATTGGCCTCATCGGGTTGCATTGGGCGTTTTGGATCCGGCAAGGTGATGAGCCTGTTGCGCACCGCCAGCTTAAACAGTCTCCTCGTTTTATCCCGAGGAAACGAGTAATAGCGCTTCAGTTTCTCATTAAAGAATCGCCGTCTATCGTCTTGGCGATCAGTTGGTTTTGGACCACCGGGCTGCTGCTGAGCATTGGCGATGAAGGTCTCTTTCCCTTTCCCCTTTCCGTTTCGAGGCTCCATCTACGAAGAAGACGGTCTATGAGCCATCTGATCCATTTGGGCCAGCTTGTCAATCAAGGCTTGGAAAGTAGTTGGCTTGAAGAACATCATGAATTGTGAAATGGTCGCCTGAGGGTCGAGGGTCCCTACGAACATGCCTACCGCAGGCGCTTCTTCGATGCGCTGCTCGCACATCGACCATAGATTCCGCCACCGTATCGCATACTGCACCCATGTTTCGCCTGGCTTCACTCTGGCTTTAATTAACGCGGTGATCGGGGTGCGCTCGCTAGCGCTGGCGAAACGTTGGGTGAACAGCAATTCCATCTCCGTAAAAGTTTTGACGGAGTCGTTGGGAAGTTCTGAGTACCATTCGAACGCTGTCTCCACCAAGCTGCCGACGAATTGGCGAAGCAGTAGCTTATCATCCCCTTCAGTGTTGCCGCAGAGAGCCCTGAACTGAGCGACATGTTGATGGGGATTGATTGTCCCCTTGTACACATGGAATTTAGGAATTGTATATCCTGGTGGGTACTTTATCTGATCGTACCATCCTGGATATGGTCGCCCAGTTCTGACGACTTGGCCAGTTGCTTCATTCGTTTGATGAGCCCGTATTTGCTGAGCTATATAATCATCGAGCATGGCTTTGGAGATGGTCTCCTCCTTGGCTGCTGACAGAGCCGGCAGAGGATTTGATGTCTCTCCTCTATCATCTTCAGTTATGACTGGAGGATCTTCGGCTGGAGGATCCGGCTGGATCATCAGGCCCACCATATCTTGGAATAAAAGGGCCATTTGTTTTATGTTGGCCGCTTGTTCCACAGCCTCTTTGTCCTTCTTCTCAAGCATTCTCCATAGGAATTCGGCATCCGTTTCCTGCTCACGACGCTGCTTCGAAGATGTCTCCGGGCCTGCTTTTGGTCCAGTGAGTGCAGCCATGGCTGTCAGCATTTCTTGGAGCTTTTGTTGATGTTGTTCCCGAGCCATAGTCACAGACCGTATAAGTGGTCGGTGACCCGTAGAGATATGGCTATCCTCTTTTCCGGAAGCCATATAAACAGTATGCACCACCATGCCCCTAGACTTGGGGAGTTTAGATTCAGTGTCCTTGCGATTTGCCAAAAACGCAGGGATCTTCTTCGGCCTCCTTCTTCTGTGGGCAGTCGAAGTTGAGGGAGCCGTTGCAGCGGGCACCCAAACAGATGACACCTTCTGTGGCTTGACAGGGTGATCCCTTTCTCGCCGAACTTTCATTTTTTTCTGTCGGCGGGGGTAGTCTTGATCAATCACGGAGTCTTGGACCTGTCACCAGACCTTGTGAATTTTGGAGGACAGCCGCTGAGGCGGCTGCTCCAGCTTCGCCTTTGTAGCGTTCTCCATAGGTGGAGGAGATCTTTTCAGCACGGCAGTCGAAGAGTTCTTGCGCACCCTCCTGAGTGGTTCAAAGCTGTTCCCAGTTGGAACAACAGCATCAACTTCCACCGTTGGAGCTGGAGAAATCAGTCCAGATAGGGAACTGCCCCCAGCTTTCCTCACTCGGCGCCAGTGGCGATGTCGAGCATGCCTTGCAGACGACATTGATTCAGCTATGGGAGTGGTTCCCTCATGCCCTCTGTCTTGGTGAAGGGTTGCCGTTGGTGCCAGCCTATAAAAAACTGAAGTCCGTTGAGTGGGGATGGCCAACCTGTAGAAGGCAGACTTTCGAGCAGGGGAAGCAGCCTTGGTGACTTCGCCTGAAGCGGGAGTTAGAGCGGATAGTCTAGCGAAGACTGATCCCTTAGCAGAAGAAGCTGTTTCCCCCAACCAGAGCAAAGCTCTGTTTTAAAATTCAAAATTTGAAAATTAAAGCAACGCTACAAATTCAGCGCTAGGCGTGCCACGTGTCAGACACAGACGCGCTAGCGCCAGCTAGCGCAGCGCCCTAGGCAGCGCACCTCCAATCAGAGCAATGCTCTGTTTTAAAATTTCAAAACTTAAAAATTGAAGCAACGCTTCAGATCCAGCGCTCTGCGCTGCGCGCCACGTATCAAACACGGGTGCGCTAGCGCTGTTGCGCTGCGCTCTGCGCTGCGCGCCACGTGTCGAACGTAGGTGCGCTCGCGCAAGGTGCGCCAGCGCTGGAATTAAAAATTCCCCACCGTTAGATCAGAAGATCTAATATTAATAAATTATTAATTAATCAGAATTAAAATTCTGTTATGGAAAGATCTTTCCAATCTTATTAAAACAAGAAGATTATCTTCTGCAAAGTAGAAGCCTTAGGATCAAAGGTCCAACGGTGGGAAATATTCCCAAATCAATCAGAGAAAGATCTCTTAAAACTGATTTAACAAATCAATTGGCCCTATATAAAGGCCACAAGACTTCAAGTCTCATATAGAGAAACCCCCCTGCAAACTTTGAGAAAAACTCAAAGAGAAAGAAGAGCAAGCTCTTAGAAAAAGAAGATCATTTCTTCAAGGTAAAGAATTAATTCTTGAACAACGGAGATGAAATCATCTCATTAAAAAAGAAGAACTATCTTCTTAAAGGATCACAGATCTACAAAAGACCAAGGTCTTTGATAAAAAGAAAAAGATCAAAAGATCTAATCATAAAAATAAAAGAAGCATTTACTTCATTCATAGATCCTTGATCTACAAAGGCAGAGCCCTTTTATAAACAAGAAATTTTGTTCTTGAATCATGAGGCAAAGCCTCCTTTAAAAAAAAGAACATAAACTTGTTCTCTGATCATAAATTTGATCAGATGCGCTTTGCGGTACTGAACAGTGCCTTGCACTTATGAACTGCACTTTTGCGCTCCTTGGATCGGCGCTCAGCGCCAAAACGCGTCACGCGTCACGTGTCAACCATAGACACTACTTGCGCTTTTAAAACAGAGCACTGCGCTTCTGGGCTGGCACTCAGTGCCAAGCGCGCCACGTGTCACTCATTGGTGCACCACCAAACTGGCGCAGAGCGCTCATAAATTGAAAGCGCAATGCGCTCATAAACTAGCGCTTAGCGCTAAACGCGACACGTGTCACCTTCGTGTGCGCTACCTAACAGAAGCGCAATGCGCTCTTTAATTGGCGCAAAGCGCCTAACGTGCCATGTGGCGCACTGTCAGAACACACTTTGTTCTGATGAATGCTATGCATTCAATACAAGACAAAAATTGTCAGGACCAAATGCTCCGCATTACTAAAAGGGCCAAGCCCATGTAAAGGCTCAATAGCCAGAATTAAAAATGTTAAACATTTTAATTGGACTTAGCCCAATTCTGGACATAAGTCTTCAACTTATATTGAACTGAGCCCATCTGCTCACAAATATTCAACAGATCTTAGTCTCAAACTGGGCTACAGATCTTCCAATCAATTCACACCGGTTCAAGGGTACATCTCTTTACTCCTCTGATATCTGTCGTTGTAATCCTTCAATGTCTTCAGAGAGGTGACGGGTCCCGACAATCACACATCTCACGGACTGTGGGGTCCTTAAACTCATGGACTACGATGTCCTTAAACCTTATAGACTACGATGTCTCTAAACCGGACTGTGGGGGTCCTTAAGCCCATGGACTACGATGTCCTTAAACCTTATAGACTACGATGTCTCTAAACCGGACTGTGGGGTCCTTAAACTCATGGACTACGACGTCCTTAAACCTTATAGACTACGATGTCTCTAAACTGGACCGAGATGTCCTTAAACTAACAACGGACCATAATGTCCTTAAACTAATCGACCGCAATGTCCCTAAACTAAACAATAGAGCCCAATTGCTCTTTTGTCGAATCTAAATGATCCTGTTAAGTTGATCTTAGTCTAAAAATTAGACTAACGTATCCTTAACATACGTTTAAGTTGATCTTAGTCTCAAATGAGGCTAACGTATCCTTAAATCCAGACCAAAACCAAAATCTAAGAAAATACGGATTTGGACTAATCCACGCCCAATGGGAGACAACATACATTAGTCTCCGTATACAATCCACGGGCAACCACAAACAAAACAAACACCCACAACACGAAGCGACTATCTGGAGAAGGAGAAAGTTGTTACCGCAATGCGGTAGCGTAATTAACTACAGGGACTTGCGCCTGTAGGGATGAGCGTCCCCACACTCAAAAATCCCTCCAAAACGAGGGGGAATCTGACGAAGTCTGCTACATCGGCCGCATTCGTTTAAACCTTCGATACACTGTGCCATAAATCAACTTGGCATCTTCGGAGAGGTGGACGGATAGCACCAATTAACATCCGCCCTCGAATTTCAGGCCTGACGTCCCAACGTCCCGGTCGCGTCCTTCGACGGGGAACAGATTCTGGCACGCTCGGTGGGACCTTTTCCTCTTTCCACTCCACACTTCGTATGTCGTGTTCGCGAACGAATCGCGGTTTGATATGGTTGCCCTTGGGTTCTAGGTACTAAGATATGGTTTCTTGCTTGGCGCAGAAAGCGAAACATCAATGGCATCCACTTGTGTGAAGTATTCCAACTGCATCTGCAACTCGCGCTCCGCCTCATTTAGAGGCATATCCTACGGGCCCTAAAGCGGCCTCTTTGTTCACGATGCCGGTGGACCAGGTGACTCAGGCCACCACCGGATTGTTCTTTGGGACTATGCTCCCACCGATGAGCTTCAGCACCCCTGTACCAACACCAGAAGCTCCCAAGAAGTCGGTCTTTGATCGGCTTGCTACTACCGCGGCCCCTCTCAACGGGTCGTCCAACTCCAGCTCCTCGGTCTTCGCCAGACTGGGCTAAAGTTCATGTGGGCCCGTGATGAAGCCTGCAATCCCAGAGAAGGTTGTTCCGAAAAGGATAGCCATCCCTGCTCCTGAAGTCGTCAATGCGGCTTCTCCCGCCAAAGGGTCGGTCTTCACAAGACCGACTGTTCCGGCTCCCACTACGGTTCCCGTCCCTGCTCAGAAGTCTGTTTTTGACCGGTTGGATACCGCTTCACAACGGACATCAGTCTTCAAGAGGCTGATGCCAGCAACGGCCCCTCACCTGGATAGGGAGCAAGACAAAGCCATCCCCATCACCGAACCAACCCCAACAGCTTGACACGCTCGACGCCGCCACTGGCGCCGAGTAAGGAAGGCTGGGGGCAACTCCCCCTCTAGGCTAACTCCACCAGCCCCAACGGTGGAAGTCAATGCTGCTATTCCAACCGGGAACAGTTTTGAATTACTGAACAAGGTACGCAGGAACTCTCCTACCGCCGTATTGAAAAGATCTCCTCCACACGTGGAGAATGTTACAGAGGCAAATCTGGAACAGCCCCCTCGGCGGCGGTCCTCCAAAGTTTACAAAGTCTGACGACGGGTCTAGAAGTCGGTGGTCGGTCAAGACTATCTTCGCCGACAGAAGAAGCTGAAGTTTCAGCAAGAAGAGAACCGTCCTAGCAAGCCACAAAGGACGACAACTGCCTGGGTGCCCGCTGCAACGGCCCCCTCAACATCAACTGCTCAAAAAAAAAGGAGGCCAGAGAAAGCCCCTATGAATACGGCAGAACGCGAAGACGCCGAGACCAAACGGCCCAAGTCTAGGGGAATAATGGTTCACACTATTTATATGGCATCCGGGAAAGAGGATAGCCGCACTTCTACGGGCAACCGACCGCTCACCCGATCCATCACAAGAGCTCAGGAACAACAGCAGCAGAAGCTTCAGGAGATGCTGACTGCAATGGCCGCTCTCACTGGGCCAAAAGAAAGCCCGGAGGCATCATCACAGCAGCGTCACGAACAAGAAACTGATGCTGACTTCCTACGCAGGGTTCTCGAAAAGAAGGACAGAGAAGCAGCATAACAAGCTGCCAATATAAAACAAATGGCGCTTCTCTTCCAAGACATGGTAGGAATGATGTTACAGCCAGATCCTCCAGCTGAAGATCCTCCGGTCATTATTGAAGATGATAGAGGGGAGACATCAAATCCTCCTCCGGCTCATTCGGCAGCCAAGGAGGAAACCATTTCCAAAGCCGCACTCGATGAATATATAGCTCAGCAAATACGAGCTCACCAGGCGAATGAAGCGGCCGGCCAAGTCGTCAAAACTGGGCGACCGTATCCAAGCTGGTATGACCAAATAAAATACCCGCCGGGATATACGATCCCTAAATTCCACGTGTACAAGGGGACATGCAATCCTCACCAACACGTCGCCCAGTTCAGAGCTCTTTGCGGCAACACTGGGGGCGATGGTATGTTTTTGCTCCGTCAATTCATCGGCAGCTTGTCGGAGACAGCCTTCGAATGGTACTCCGAACTTCCGAACGACTCCGTCAAAACTTTTGCGGAAATGGAGCTATTATTCACCCAGCGATTCACAAGTGCTAGTGAACACACCCCGATAACGACATTGATTAATGCCAGGGTAAAGACAGGAGAGACGCGGGTCCAATACGCCATACGATGGCGGAATCTGTGGTCGAAATGCGAACAGCGGATCGAAGAAGCGCCAGCGGTAGGCATGTTTGTGGGCACTTTGGACCCTCATGCAACTATCTCCCAGTTCATGATGTTCTTCAAGCCGACTATTTTCCAAGCCTTGATCGACAAACTGGCCCAAATGGACCAGATGGGTCATAGACCGTCTCCTCCAAAGCCGGACTCTCGAAACGAGAGGGGAAGGGGAAAGCGATCGTCGTGGCCAATGCTCAACAGCAACCTGGTGGCTCGAGACCAATTGATCGCCAAAATAACAGAACTCGATCTCTCGAAGATAAAATGAATCGCCCTTACTCGTTCCCTCGAGACAAGACAAAGAGGTTATTCGAGCTTGCACTCTGCAACAGGCTCATTACGCTCCCAGAGACAAGACGCCCAGCGCAACCGGGCGACATTAACAATCCTAACTACTGCCCTTATCACCGAATGTTGGGCCATCCGATCGAGAATTGTTACATCTTCAAAAGCTGGATAGAAGATCAATACCAGCAGGGCAAATTCGTATTATCTGAGAATTGGAAGGTGAACCCGCCTCGGCCACACACTCCTAAGAAAACAGATACACCGGGGGCAGCATGCTCCTTTGTAGAGGAAGCTTCGTGGGAGGTCGCTCTTTCAGCCAAGACAAAAGAATGCTGAAGGATCTCCACACATGTCCGGCAATTAGATGGAAGAATCCACTGGAGCCTGATATCATCGAGGGGATGCTGAAACCGTGTCCAACTCTAAAGATTAGTGGTGATAGTCAAAGCTCGCACACCCAGCCGTCGAAATCTTCGAAAAAGAAGAAGAAATCCAAGAAGCCCGTGAAGCCTGGCGACAAGCGCACGGACCTACAAAAGCAGATTGACACGCTGGAAGAGTATAACCAGAAGACGCGGACTCCAATCACGCTCCAAGAGTTCCTCAGCCAAGTCCTTGAGGACGGAAACGATGGTAATGAAGAAGACTCGTCGGATGAATCTGAAGGTTATGTGACAAGTTTCCATGTGATCTCTCACTCATCGATAGACGGTAGGGAAGCTCCTCATACAGAGAAACTGGGGGCAGGGCCTGAGCTGGAACTTCTGGGACCATCAGATGAAATAATTGATGCATTCCTAAACGAAGCTCTTCTGAAAAGCAAAGTTGATCGGGAGCGTGAGATGGCCATATTTGAAAAGGCCAAACGTCGGCGACTGGACGAAAGGGCTGAAATATCCCGGCCAGACCAAAATACCTCCATTGCGAATAAAAACAGGTTCAAGACGAGGAAGAGGTTCGCCAAAGCCATATCAATGGGAATGAAGCTGCCACCCTCCGAAGGAAACATTCCTGGTGAAGCAGAAATTCATCTTAACTACTGCCTATATCCTCGGAGGATCGCACACCCCACCGAAGAGTGCAATGCTTTTAAAAGATGGTGGCAGGGATATGTTGCTCACCGACAACATTTTAAGCGAATGAAACGCAAAACTCCTCGGGAGAAAAGAAGTGCGACCAAGGAGCATAGAAGAACTATCGGCAACTGCCGCGTGGTCAACGCCGGGGGATCGCAAGTTCTCACCTTCGGGAGCGAATCCGACGAAGAAATGACTCTTGGTCCTCTCTTTAAAGAGTCCACCTTGGGAAAAGTGGAGGAACTGAAGACCTGTGAAAACATTCAGTTACGCAATCGTACGCTGCCCGAAAAAATCTTGGGCCCTCAAGCAGTGGGTCAAATAGAAAAGATAAGGGAAAAGAAAAAGTCCCTGAGGATATCATCCTAGATGACCAAGCCATCAAAGAGCTGGCAGCTAAGGACCCGCCAAAGAAAAGTAAGGTGGACTACAACGTTCTGGCATACTTGAGGAAGATACCCTCGCAGCTCAGTATTCTCGACGCCCTTCTGCTATCCAAAGTGGCGAGAGATTCTTTAATCAAGGCACTGCAGGAACCCGAGCAACTCCAAGCTTTCCTCGCCGAAGAAAAGATGAAAAACGAGCTGGAAGAAGTACACACAGCCGATATCTCCTTCGGCGATGAAGATCTCCTCCTTGGGACATGTGAGCACAACCGTCCCCTATATATCTCCGGATACTGTCATGACATCAAGATAGGTAAAATCCTGGTCGACAGTGGGTCCTCCGTCAATCTCCTTAACGTAAGGGTGTTGAAGGAAATCTGCATGAGCGTTCAACACCTCGCTCGCGATAAAATCACCATCTCCGTATTTGATTCCCAGTCATCACGGACGCTTGGGTCCGTAATACTGACGTTACGCTTTGGGCTTCTCGTTATGGACATCAAGTTCCATGTCATTGACGCCAAGACATGCTACAATGCTTTGCTCGGTCGGCCCTGGTTGCACGAATACAACATCATCCCTTCTACACAACATCAGTGTATGAAGTATTTCAAGGATGGTCTCGAGAATACTGTGACAGGAGAGCTAAACACATTCTCCGTGAATGAAGTCTGCAAGTACGAAGATGCAAAATACTTCTTACTAGACTTTGAGGACACAGAGAGATGTCACAAACCGGAGAACAAAGCTATCCCCACCATTCCGGTCTTCGGGAGTGATACCGAGGAAGAGGAAGAGATAGTTTATTCAGGGCCACCCCAGTACAGCAAGCCGGGACCGTCCGCTCCTATGTTGATCTTTGGCAATGACTCTGAAGATGAGGTCAATGCCGTATTCTCTGCCCGACCATCCATACAAACCTTCGCTGATGAAGAGCAAAGTTTGCAAGTTGCCATGGTTCCGCCCAAGCATCATAAAGAACTAGACGCGCTTGATACCTACAATGTGGAAGAGCTGTAGACGTTCTATGTCCCTCCCAGACGAGAAGGTGAAAAGGCGATCCTATTCTACCGATCCGGGGAAACCAAAGTGGAGAAAGAAATCTGGCACGGCGCAGATTCTACACTCGACAGGCTCCAGCCCATCCGTTTGCCCAGATATTATACGAACGAACTAAAAAGGCTATTAAAGCGCCAAGGCATACCTTTCAAACAGACCGCTCGAAAAGCTAAGTTCTATGACAAGATATGGAATGTCCCCGGAACTCAGCGAAAATTGCCCAATGGGAGAATGGAAACGACTAGGCTTGGGTATGTTCAATCCAAGAAACGGGAGCTACTCCGCGACTGTTACGTCATACATGACTTTGATGAAGAAGGAGATGCTCTGTGGGAAGATACTAACCCTGAACCAGAAAGGGCTCCCGCCGTGAAAATGCCTAGTCCGTCGTTCGAAGAGCAAATGGACAAACTTATAAGGGAAGCAGGTCAAAAGGTTCGAGACGACCATAATCGCGAAATGGCCGTCTACGAGAAAGCCAGGACGCAACGCCTCCTTCAGCAGGCCGTGAAAAACGAAAATGCTCATGCTTGTCAACCCGTTATACCAAAGGCCCGATGCAGAGGCAGAAATAAGCCAAAGAACCGGAAATGCGTTCGACAACGATAGAGCGGGACCAAGAAGCCACGCGATCAAGAACCGAGCAACCAAGATTCATCTCTTATATAGAAGATGGGTCGAGCATACTCTTTTGCCTAAGAAAAGACAAAGAAAATACTTGATCTTGCCATAAAACATCAACTGATTACACTCCCGGAGTCTAAGCACCCCGAGCAAGCAGGCGAAGTCTCTCATCCAGACTATTTCTCCTATCATAGGGCAATAGGACATCCTATTGAAGGCTGCTTCACCTTCAAGAACCGGGTCGAAGATCAATATTAGCAAGGCAGGTTCGCTCTATCCAGTAGCTGGAGGGTAACCCCGCCGCAGAAGCATGAACCCAAATCCACGAGGGTAGAACTAGATCCACATCGGTCTTGGAAGCGAACTCGTACCTGTCACGTGATAATGTTATCAAAAGAAGAACCTGAGAATATGGACAAACTCCCCTGGTGCTTCGAAAACGATGATGACGAGGTAATCTCATAATTTCCACCGGCGCCAAAGGAGCTGGAAGATGGAATACATACTACTGCAGATAACCTCAAGAAAATTAATTTGGGGACGGTGATTGAAACGATTTCGGATTGTGTATGTAGAAAATTATGTAGAAATCACAACCAAAAATATTTTGACCGCAATCAATAATGGTGTCGGATGTAGCGCGTTAGTAAGTGCGGATCGTCCACAGGGAAAGTGTAATCATTCGTGTTTCGATTTAGATGAGTCGAAACTTTAAAGGAAAGAAAACAAACAACAATTCATGATTTGTAAATTGAAGTTCAAGAATTAGGAAAATCTAGTCTAAATCAAGAAACGATAAAATCAAGAATTGAGAATTTGTGATGATTTCCAAATCAAATATCAAGAATCGAAGTGAGGTTCGTAAGAATCGAAGTGAGGTTCGTAGGAATCGATCGGATCTATAGATGTGATGAAATCTAGCGATTACGTATTCTTATCCATCGATGAATTGATACTAGATCGATGATGATCGACGAGAATTAGGAATTTCTTGTGAAACTAGGGTTTCATCTTCTATCCCTTGTTCCTTCGTCGATATCATTCACATTCTAGCCTCTAGTAAATTCAAGAATCGATCGTGGATCCCTAATTTCGAGCGATCACAATCACGAAAGTATCGCAACGAAACTAGGTCGTCGATTCTTCAATTTGCTAGGGTTTACAAAACTCGTAGGACTTAAGAATCATTTTAAGATTTGTTACATCATCATTCTATTGATCGTCTCGACTCCTTTACGAGCGGAGTTTTACTCAAACATTACAACAAGAACCACAATCATAAATTGAGATCGAATCATGATGCAAGAATTTAAAGAAAGCAAGATTAAAGAATTTCACCTTTTATTTATCAACAATTCCGTTACAAATCGTTCAAGAACTACAAGAGGAAGAACTCGATCGTCGATTTGGCTTCGCTCGTCTCCTTGAGTCGCGGATCGGCTTGGATCACTTGCTCGATTGAAGATCGGCTCCGCTCTTAAAAGGTTGAAGGCTTCTCACTTGAATGGTACTCGGGATCTTGAATTTAGCTTTGGATTTTGGATTTAGGGCTACAAGATGTGTCACTCAACTTGTAGGTGAATTTGGGGGAGATGAGAGATTAATGAACAACCTCAACCCTTAGATCTAGGCTCCTTTTTATAGGCTTCAAAACCCTAGATCTAGAATTCAAAATTTGAATTTCCCTCCAAAAGTTTGTTAGAGAGAGGCTTCTAAAAGAGGTTAGTTGGAGGGAATATTTTAGAATAAGATATATTCTAGGTTGAGTTTGTTAGGCCGAGTCTTCTGGATGAAGCCACGTGGCATTTCTGGAGTATTCTAGAAGCTTGGACTGTTACAAGAAGCACGTGGAGGAAATTTGAGCATCTGAACCCATCAAGCCGCCGCGGAACCGCGGCGCAAGCCGGCTCCGGCCGCGGTTCCGCGGCTCAATTGGAGCCTTGGGGCTTTATTCTTCTGTGATGAGTTAGGGCTGACCTTTTGGCCTTTTTCTGATATGCTGAATTTTATATTTCTCTCTAGATTGCTACCAGCTCTCAAGTCTTTGAGTTGGCGTAATTTTTTTGATCAGCACTATGACAATTTTGGCCTTTCTTCTGGAATTTCCTGCACATACTCCGAAACAAGTGTTGCGCAATACAAGGATGATGCGATGCCATGATAAACAGTCAATTTCCCTAAAAATGCCGGTTTTAGAGTATAACACATGTAATCTGGTATTTCAGGGATGTTTTGCTAATATGTGCAATATGAATACTGAACACTTCTAGATGAGTGCAAATGATAAGGAAATTGTCGTGTTAAAAATGCAGTATTTTCGACTGATCAAATTCCCCCAAACTTATTTTCGGTCGTCTCGAGCGAACTGTTTTATTAAAAAGAGAAGGAGAAAATAAAAAAAGAGAAAAACTAACTAGCACACTTTCGTAGGCAACACGATTGCACTGAGCATGTGCAACAAGCCTTTAAACCTCTAGGTGTCCCTAGTAGGAGGAGTGTTGTCTCCTAAGAGTTTTCAGCGGATTGCACCCACAAAATTCAATAATAAAAGGAAGACCGTGAATATTACATTTAAAGAAAAGAATTGTAAAAGAAAAGCATTGAAAATTAGGGTTTCCAACTAAGCTAGCTTTTCGGTTGTCATGAGCCCTTATCTTAATAGTCATGAAAAGATGTCAGAAATCACATGACCCCTCAATAAAACATCGTCTTATTCTCCATTCCTATCTTTCGTCCAAACATCGATCATATAACCCTACGTGTGTGTAATATACATCCCTACACCCGGAGAATTCAATTCAAGCTATCATACTCTTGTCCATCTGCCTCAGTACTTTTTAATTAATGAATATTTAGATGAATTTGCTCACACACTTTCATGCGACCATTAATACTTCTTGAGGTACTAACCGACCGATTACTCATGTTCTTGCTTATTTGGTGTATTTTCCTCGTCTTGCACCACCTAAGGCTTAGCAGTGACTCTCAGACCAGTTGGCCTTAGGGCACTAGGTGAAGAGGCACCCTCGCTATATTTTTTTATTACTGCCTTGGGGATAACAAAACCAGTGTTCATTTTTCTCACCATTTTATATTTTATTCATTTTTTTATTTCCTTCATACATCGGCTTTTAGAGAAGAGCATTTCAAGGTATCCTCTACTATCCCGAGCTTCAAGATGTGTGTAAGTGCGTATAGTAGGGTATCAACGTTCAAAATGTTTGGCTTCCAGAATATGAACTATTTTTCAGAATTATTTTTATCCTCTGATTAGTGACTTCCTTCATCTTACTAACTCTTGGGACAACGGCTCATAACTACTTATTACTAGTTCGTATAAGAAAACTTCTAATTTTCTTGGTTTTCTTAAATTTTTCTAGTCTCATGGATGTAATTTTTTACTATCTAATCTTTTACTATCTTATTTATGTACAATTTTTTTTTTTGAAAATTTTTAAATTTTTATAGGTATTCAAAATTTTTTGTGCTTATGCAAAGTATGATGCAAATGATGCGAAAATAAGCACAAACCTCCCCCAAACTTGTTTTCAACAGTGTCTTCACTGTTGCCTTCTGCTAAATCTCAAAAAACCTGTAAGCCTGGGAGGAATTTATTAGTGGGGACAAAATATATAAGTGAAGATCCTCCCCCAAACTTATTTTTGGCTCATCTTTTTGAGTAAAAAATTTCTTTTCAAGAGCCAGATTATACCCCCCCTACAAACTTGAGTTATGCAATGTTAATCTTTTGAAAGTCATATGAGGGGTCAAGAATCATTGGTCGATGCCAAGCTTTGCAAAGACCGAAGGTCAACACCAACCATTCGAAAATTTTATTAATGTAGTGCTCAGGTTGGTGGAAGAAGAACTGGGGAAAGGGTAAGTGGTGGAATAGAATGTGTGTGCGTCTCATTTTGGAGAGATGATGCAGTGAATGTGATGGATTACTCGCATTCTTTTTACAGTTCAGAAGAAGGGGTGGAGGTTCAATTTCATTGATTGGGAGATGATTCATCTCAACACCCGTGTCATTCAAAAATGCGAGTTCATCAGCGAAGATCTCCTCAAAATTTCCATCAATACCCCGATGAATAATGTCATCACAAAGTGTGGGGTGATCTTCAGACTCTAAGAACGGTTCACAATCAGTGTTAGTTGTTGACCCGGACAACTCGGTGGAAGAGTCCGTATGTGTATGATACATAGTTGGGTTAAACAATAACGTATGAAAAGAGTCAAGATCAGTATCAGGAGGATCATCAAATTCGCTGTTGTCGACATCCATTAAGTCGACAGAACAGACCTGAGCAGTAGGTTCGGAGGGTACACTTCCCAACTTGTAAATGTTTAGCTCAATTGACCTATTCCCGAAAGATAGGGTCATAGAACCATTACGACAGTTGATGATAGCATTGGAAGTGGCCAAAGAGGGGCGACCTAAAATCACCGAAATTTGATTCCGTGGGTTCGCTACAGGCTGTGTATCAATTACAATAAAGTCTACAAGGAATACGAATTCCCCGATTTTTATTAACACATCCTCCAGTTTACCCCTAGGTTTGGTGATTGATCGGTCAGCCATCTGGAGAGTTATGCTCGAGGGCTTTAACACTCCGATACCTAGTTGCTCATAAACTGAATATGGAAGCAAGTTAACACTAGCGCCAAGATCAAGTAAAGCACGGTTGATGTGTTTTTCCCCGATAGAAATGGAAATAGTAGGACAGCCAGGGTCCTTACGTTTCCTCGGTACTTGTTGGGGGAAAGCCGTGTCTACAGTCTTTGCCATGAATATCTTCTTGGGCACTTGAGTCTTCCTCTTCCTAGTGCACAAGTTCTTAAGAGTTTTCGCATAGGACGGAACTTGTTGGATGGCATCTAGGAGAGAGATGTTGATGTTAACTTGCTTAAACATGTCCATAATCTTCTCCATATATGGACTCGATTTGTTAGCCCTTAACCGATTAGGATAAGGTGCTTTAGCAATAAGCGCCGGATCCATCATAGGAGAAGGAAGTGTGTATGGACCTGATCCCAGAATAGAAGTGGGGATCGTCTGAGGAGAACTAGAAGAGATGGGCTGAGGTGGCGAGCCTTGTGGGAAACGGAGAATAGGCTCGGAAGAAAATGGTGGGGTAGAAGAACTGGGGTTAGAATTAGAAGTGGAAGTGGAAGGAAAGGTCTTAGCCGGGGTGTTATTAATTGATTTATCAGTATCATCAAACTCTTCCCCAACGTGATTGTCAAGCACTCTTCCAGATCTCAACGTGATTGCATTCACATGATGTGAATAGCCAGGATTGGGCAAAGGTTGAGCTGGAAGTTTTCCTTTCTCTCTTGCACTCATTTCGGCTTTTAGTTGTGCAATTTGTGCTTCCATCGATTTGATATTCTCATTTTGAGAGACAATGATCTTCATCACATTCTCGACGGAAGATTGCAAACTTGCCGTCCCTTGGATGGATTGTTTCATGAAAGTATCCAAGGTTTGTGCTAGTGCAGAGGTATTATCTGTACCGGTCAATTTCAAAGAGTTTTCATGTGGTGCAAAAGTATTGGCCGGATTTTGGAAGTTTTGTGATTGGTAGGGGTGCTGACTCAATTGAAGTGGTGGTTGCTGTTGTGGTGGAGGGACCCTTTGGAAATTGCTTTGGTTTGGAACCGTGTTTTGATTTTGTTGTTGGATCCAAGCAAAATTAGGGTGATTCCTCCAACCCTGATTATATGTGGAAGAGTATGAATCGTTTCTAGGTCTTTGAAATGCGGCATTGGTATGCTCATGACCTTGAAACGGACATTCTTCCGTCAAGTGAAAAGGATCAGAACAGCATCCATATACAGTTTTGGAGAGTGACATTTGATTTAGGGCGGCAGCTAAAAATTTGTTTTCCATATTGTCAAATTTCCTGTGTAAAGCTGAAATTTTAGCTCTAACTCCTTTGGAAATATTATTGCCATCCCTAGACGATTGACTCACACCCTCCCACTGTAAAGATTTTTCAGCGAAATCTTCTAGAAATTTCCAGGCTTCTCCATCATCTTTGGTCATGAAGTTGCCTTGACACATGGATTCAAGGGTCTGTCTTGTGTTAGGATTAATGCCCTCATAAATGATTCGGCACAGTTCCTATCTCGGGATTCCGTGATGTGGACATTGAACTAACAAATCCTTGAAGCGTTCAAGACATTTTGAAAATGGTTCATTTGGAAGCTGGGTGTATTGATTTATTTCGCTACGGATTCGAGCTGTCTTATGATGTGGGTAGAATTTTTTTAGGAATGCTTTAACGAATTCTCCCCAGTTTAAGATAGAATGTGCGGTAGTGTTATATAGCCACTTCTCGGCTATATCGCACAAGGTGAATGGGAGAAGACGTAGATGCATAGCATCCACAGAAAGCTGTGAGGTACCCATCATTGCGCATACATTTTCAAATTTGGTGATAAATGCATATGCGTCTTCAGACTCGAGACCGTGAAATTTTGGTAGAAGGTTGATGTATTGGGGTTTAATTTCAAAATTTTCCCCGTTGGCTGGTGGAATGGAAAGACGGGTGGAAAAGGGACCTCGTGTAGGATAGCACCACTCTTGGAGAGAGATGCGGGGTGGATTCTGCGCACCAACGGACAGCGGCAGAGTGGTGGTAAAGAAGTTCGATGGAGATGGATTCATCGATGTGGGTGTGGTGGTGGGTAAAGAAAAGGTAAATGTAGAAAAACCGACTTTAGGGTCGATTGAAGGGAACGCGGACTAAACGGGCACTAGAATCCCGTGTCCAGCCTATCTTACACTAAAAAGGGTTAGTACAAGTGGCAGCGTGACTTATAATTAGGGGAAAGAATGAATGTGATTGGTGTTTGTTTTGAAAAATATACGGATTTTTGAAAAAATGATGCAATCACAACAAACGCAACAAGCAAAACCCTAAAATCTAGTGGTCACCTAGGTCAAAGCTCTAGACCGCTCCTAACTGCCAAAAGACAAGTCGCAGGATCAATCCTCCACTGCCTCATTGTCTCTTCTGTGGCCAGGTAAATGCCAGGTAAGTAGGAGGTTCTCCACTACGTAAGTAGTGGGCCTAATTAAGTAACCACTAGCCTTCGACACACTTGCCTTAGACACCACAAAAGAAACGCGGATAAGCAATGAATTACCCACGGCCTTTTCTTGTCCTAAGTAAGCGCGACGGTTCTTAGAGTCATCTCTAGATATTTTTTAGTTAATGAGGGTAAATGCGGATGCAAACAACCAAAAAATCAAAAACACACACAATTTATTTTGCTTTTGCGGCACTGCGATTTATTTGCAAAGAAACCTGCAGCAAAGTGTTAATTGGAGCAGATGTGGAGAGAGATAAGAAAGTTTTAGAGGACCTGAGAAAATCTTGTGCAGCAAAGCTACAGTAGAGCCGCGATTCAGCCGCAATAACTCCCTATTGCCGCGCTTCCGCGATTGAAAAGACTGTTCACTGCAAAAAAAATTTACAGAGAGGAAGTCAAACTGCGGCGGAATCGCCGCAATTGCGCATTAATGCCGCGGAATCGCGGTTGTAAGCACTGGTCACTGCACAAAAATTCTTCAGGCTGCTACTGTTCACCTACACAGCTCTCTGGAATGCTCTGAAAATTTTTTCCACGGCTTCGCAAATTCCAGATTTCCTCGCAACAAATCATAACAACACGTTTAGGGTTTGTGCGAATTTAGATCTAAAAATATAGATGGAATAAACTTGTTAACTCAAATTTCAAAATACGAACAATTAGCGCACTATCCCCGGCAACGGCGCCATTTGATTGAAACGATTTCGGACTGTGTATGTAGAAAATTATGTAGAAATCACAACCAAAAATATTTTGACCGCAATCAATAACGGTGTCGGATGTAGCGCGTTAGTAAGTGCGGATCGTCCACAGGGAAAGTGTAATCGTTCATGTTTCGATTTAGATGAGTCGAAACTTTAAAGGAAAGAAAACAAACAATAATTCATGATTTGTAAATTGAAGTTCAAGAATTAGGAAAATCTAGTCTAAATCAAGAAACGATAAAATCAAGAATTGAGAATTTGTGATGATTTCCAAATCAAATATCAAGAATCGAAGTGAGGCTCGTAGGAATCGATCGGATCTATAGATGTGATGAAATCTAGCGATTACGTATTCTTATCCATCGATGAATTGATACTAGATCGATGATGATCGACGAGAATTAGGGATTTCTTATGAAACTAGGATTTCATCTTCTATCCCTTGTTCCTTTGTCGATATCATTCACATTCTAGCCTCTAGTAAATTCAAGAATCGATCGTGGATCCCTAATTTCCAGCAATCACAATCAAGAAAGCATTGCAACGAAACTAGGTCGTCGATTCTTCAATTTGCTAGGGTTTACAAAACTCGTAGGACTTAAGAATCGTTTTAAGATTTGTTACATCATCATTCTATTGATCGTCTCGACTCCTTTACGAGCGGAGTTTTACTCAAACATCACAACAAGAACCACAATCACAAATTGAGATCGAATCATGATGCAAGAATTTAAAGAAAGCAAGATTAAAGAATTTCACCTTTTATTTATCAACAATTCCGTTACAAATCGCTCAAGAACTACAAGAGGAAGAACTCGATCGTCGATTTGGCTTCGCTCGTCTCCTTGAGTCGCGGATCGGCTTGGATCACTTGCTCGATTGAAGATCGGTTCCGCTCCTAAAAGGTTCAAGGCTTCTCTCTTGAATGGTACTCGGGATCTTGAATTTGGCTTTGGATTTTGGATTTAGGGCTACAAGATGTGTCACTTAACTTGTAGGTGAATTTGGGGGAGATGAGAGATTAATGAACAACCTCAACCCTTAGATCTAGGCTCCTTTTTATAGGCTTCAAAACCCTAGATCTAGTATTCAAAATTTGAATTTCCCTCCAAAAGTTTGTTAGAGAGAGGCTTCTAGAAGAGGTTAGTTGGAGGGAATATTCTAGAATAAGGTATATTCTAGGTTGAGTTTGTTAGGCCGAGTCTTCTGGATGATGCCACGTGGCATTTCTGGAGTATTCTAGACGCTTGGACCGTTACAAGAAGCACGTGGAGGAAATTTGAGCATCTGAAGCCATCAAGCCGCCGCGGAACCGCGACACAAGCCGGCTCCGGCCGCGGTTCCGCGGCTCAATTGGAGCCTTGGGGCTTTATTCTTCTGTGATGAGTTAGGGCTAACCTTTTGGCCTTTTTCTGATATGCTGAATTTTATATTTATCTCTAGATTGCTACCAGCTCTCAAGTCTTTGAGTTGGCGTAATTTTTTTGATCAGCACTATGACAATTTTGGCTTTTCTTCTGGAATTTCCTGCACAGACTCCGAAACAAGTGTTGCGCAATACAAGGATGATGCGATGCCATGATAAACAGTCAATTTCCCTAAAAATGCCGATTTTAGAGTATAACACATGCAATCTGGTATTTCAGAGATGTTTTGCTAATATGTGCAATATGAATACCGAACACTTCTAGATGAGTGCAAATGATAGGGAAATTGTCGTGTTAAAAATGCAGTATTTTCGACTGATCAGACGGCAAGTGACCCGCGGCCGACTTTCGTCAGTGAGCTGTTGTCTGAAGAAAGGGTGGCTATGCTAAAAGACGTGCTCATGCAGCATAAAGATTGCTTCGCATGGAACTATTCCGAGATTCCAGGACTAGATCCAGAGATTGCTGTCCATAAATTGGCAATTTCTCCAGACATTAAGCCGATCAAACAAGCACCGAGAAGAATGCGGCTCGAGCTTGAGATGAGCATCAACGCCGAAGTCAAGAAGTTAATCGACTCCGGCTTCATCCAAGAGGTTCAATATCCTGACTGGATCGCCAACATTGTCCTAGTGATGAAGAAAAATGGGACGGTGCGCATCTGCATAGACTTTCGGGATCTCAATAAAGCCTGCCCAAAGGATGACTTCCCAGTACCGGTTACCGAACTGATGATAGACAATACGTCTACTCATGAGGTTTTCACCTTTATGGACGGCTCATCAGGATACAATCAGATAAAGATGCACCCCGAAGACCAGAAGTATACCGCTTTCCGGACCCCTTCGGGCATATTCTGCTACAAGGTGATGCCCTTCGGTCTAAAGAACGCTGGTGCTACCTATCAGAGGGCCATGACGAAGATCTTCGATGACCTCATACATGAAATCGGCGAGTGCTGTATCGACAACCTTGTGGTAAAAAGCAAATCATACGAGGAACATTTAGAGCATCTGAAGATCGTATTTCAACGCCTTCGGCAATACAACTTGAAGATGAACCCTCTCAAATGCGTGTTCGGAGTTTCCTCGGGCAAATTCCAAGGATTCGTCGTCCGACACCGAGGTATCGAGATAGATCCGTCAAAAATCAAGGCGATTATGGAAATGCCCCCGCCAAGGACTCTCAAGCAATTACGATCTCTCCAAGGGAAGCTCGCGTATATCCGGCGATTTATAGCCAATCTCTCAGGCAAGTGTCGTCCCTACAGTCACCTAATGAAGAAGGGAACCCCGTTCGTCTGGGATCGCAAATGTCAATGCACACTGGTCGAAATCAAGCAATACCTGCAGAATCCGCCAGTGCTGGCCGATCCCGTTAAAGGAAAACCTCTCGTCCTATACACAACAGCCCTTGAAGGTTCTTTAGGCGCGCTGTGGGCACAAGAAAACGACCAAGGGAAGGAGAGAGCCCTTTATTATCTGAGTCGAGTTCTCCTGGGGGCAGAAAGCAATTACTCCCCCATCGAAAAACACTGCCCAGCGTTGATCTTCGTAATAACGAAGCTCGGATACTACGCGTTGGCACATGAGGTCCATCTCATATCGAAGGTGGATTCTCTCAAATATTTGATGTCGAAGGCCATATTAACGGGGCAGCTCGCTAAGTGGGCCCTGCTATTGATGGAGTTCTCGATAACTTATCAACCTCTTAAAGCAGTGAAAGGCCAGGCCATCGCCGACTTCCTCGCTGAGCATCCAATACCTGCCGGTTCTCCCTTGAACTGCGAATTGCCAGACGAACATGCGTTTGATACAATCGACAGGGAGAGAAGAGAGAATGATACCCAATAGGAACTCTATTTTGATGGGGCGTCCTCCATGAAGAAGCGCAAACAAAGCACCCCTATAATCAAATCAGAGGTAGCCCTCATCTTCGTGACTCTACAAGGAGGGATAATGCGTTTTGCCTTCTCCTTAACAGAGCCGAGAACGAACAATGAAGTCGAGTATGAAGCTCTGATAGCAGGTCTCGAGATCGCTATTGATATGGGAATTAAAAACCTTCTCATATACGGAGACTCCCAACTGATCGTTAGTCAAGTAAATGGCGACTATCAGACGTGCAAGCCCGAGTTGGTGAAATACGGCGAGAGAGTACAACGACTGCTGACTCAAATTCCTTCCTACACCTTGGAGAGCATACCGCGTGTGTAAAATAGTAAAGCGGACGCATTAGCCAAGCTCGCTAAAGAACTGGCCGACGAGAACCCCGATGACGTGAGGATCGTTGTGCAAAGCCGTCGGGTTCTTGCTCCGGCAGAAGTATCTCCGGAGTCGTCCGAAGAAAAGGGAACGACCGAGCAAACGACCATACAAATAAAAGACCAGGAAAAGGCTGAGGATTGGAGGGAAATCTTTATAGCTTACTTCAAATCCCGTCGAACACCTGAAGATGCGTCCTCAAGACATCAGCTTATGAAACGAGCTCTGTCTTTCGCTTTCATCAATGATACCCTGTATAAGAGATCATTTGATTCTCTGTGGCTAAGATGCCTGGGACCTGAAGAGGTAAAGAGAGTCGTCTAAGAAACTCATGACGGACTCTGCGGTTCTCACCAAGCCGGGCCGAAAATGAAGCTGAAGATTAAAAGGATGGGCTATTATTGGCCCACGATGATCCAAGACTGTCTCGAATACGCGAAGCAATGCCATTCGTGCCAGATTCACGGGGACTTTATCCACCAGCATCCGAATCCACTACATCCAACGGTGGCTAGCTGGCCGTTTGAAATGTGGGGGACCGACATAATCGGGCCCATCGAACCAGCGTCATCCATAGGACATCGATTCATTTTAGCGACAACTGATTACTTCTTCAAATGGGCAGAAGTAGTACCGCTGAGAGAAGTGAAGACGGAGAATATCCTCCATTTCTTCAAGACACACGTCATTTATCGGTTTGGAACTCCGCGACGGATCATTTCCGATAACGGGCCAGCCTACAGAAGCCACAAGACCAGCCGCTTCGTACAACAGCATAACATAGATTGGAGATACTCTTCAGTCTATAATCCCCGAGCTAACGGTCTAGCTGAAGCTTTCAACAAGACTTTGACGAAGATTG
Organism: Agapanthus africanus; assembly: GCA_030015575.1. Lineage (NCBI taxonomy): Eukaryota > Viridiplantae > Streptophyta > Magnoliopsida > Asparagales > Amaryllidaceae > Agapanthus > Agapanthus africanus. The sequence goes on from CM057349.1 coordinate 489,687,309, forward strand.
TGAAGAAGACGGTGTCTCGAAATAAGAAGGACTGGCATGAGAGACTGCATGAATCTCTCTGGGCGTATCGAACTACGTTCAAAATGGCCACGAACACAACGCCGTACGCATTGGTATTCGTTACGAAGGCGGTACTCCCCCTCGAGATAGAGACACCCTCTCTACGAGTAGCAGTTCATTACAAGCTAACAGACGAAGAGAATGCTCACCTTCGGCTTGAAGAGCTCGATGCCCTTGATGAAACCCGGCTCATAGCGCAACAAAATCTGGAGGCTTATAAAGCGAAGATGACGCGCTCATACGAAGATTGACTAGGTCGAGGACATTCCACCAAGGCGAACTCGTGCTAGTGGTCAAAAGACCTATGATCCCTAATCGCGCCAAGCGGGGGAAATTCGAGCCGAACTATGAAGGCCCGTATATCATAGACAAGGTCTACCAGGGTGGAGCCTATCTACTCATGGACATGCATGGTGAAAGGCCCTTCAGACCAATAAATGGTCGCTTCCTAAAAAAGTACTACGCCTGACGAGTCACGGTCTAGGTCAATGATAGATGACGACGACTATGTCCGCTCGCTATCTTCCTAAGCCCAAACTCTATAAGTAGTAGCCAGCTAATGAACCGAAACGTCCTTAAACTAACAGCGGACCGAAACGTCCTTAAACTAACAGCGGACCGAAACGTCCTTAAACTAACAATGGACCACTATGTCCTAAAACTAGTTGTTGACCGAAACGTCGATAAACTACCGTGGGTTACAGCATCCCGAAGCTGATATAAAAAAAGGAATAAAAAAAGAAAGAAAAATAAAACGGTATGTCCATAAGCAAAATGGGCACGAATGAAAACTCGAAAGGGCTCCGTGAGTAAAAACAACAGAGCTACCGGCGAGTTTTGTGAAAACCCGAAAGGGCGCAGCCTCGTTAAAATAAAAAAAGAGAGAGAAAATAAAAAGAGAAAACGGTATGTCCATAAGCAAAATGGGCACGGATGAAAACCCGAAAGGGCTCCGTGAGTAAAAACAGCAGGGCTACCGGCGAGTTTTGTGAAAACTCGAAAGGGCGCAATCTCGTTAAAAGACACTTGCAAGGTCCTCACGACTTCGTAAGGAGAAACCACCTGCGTGAGATCTTTACGATTCACAAGGGAGCAACACACTTAGGGATCCCCGCAATTCCTAAGGAGAAATTACACTTGCGAGATCCTCATGACTCGTAAGGAGAACCCTCTTATGGGACCCTCACGGCTCATAAGATTCAAAAGTCTTAAGTTAAAGGGATCTGAACCTGTTCTTATGCAGCCCCCACAACCTCCAATACTGCCCTACAAGCGGCTCAATACTGACCCTTGTATACAATCCACGGGCGCGAATAAACATTTCCCTAACAAAGTCCTATCCGTGACTAGGGATATGTTCGCACGGTGAACGACCCTTGTAAGTCCTCTCGACTCATAAGGAGAAAGCACTCTTGTAAGATCTTTACGACTTATAAGAGACCATGCACTTAGCGTTCCTCATGATTCCTAAGGAGAAAACACACCTACGAGATCCTCACGACTCGCAGGGAGGAATACCTTTATGAGACCCTTACGGCTCATGAAGTCTAAAGCCTTAGTCGACAGGATCCTAACCCTGTTCGCTAAGCCACCTTTGTTTAATATCGACAGAGGCAAATGATGATTCTCTCCTGGCAATACTCCAGTTGTAGCGGTGCTGATGCCGAAATCGGTGTCTAATTCCAAGCTTGCAGCGAGAAGCTAGCGAGCCACACATGCATACGAAATAACCAAAAAGATGGAGCAGCTTGCAGCAAAATCAGCAAGTAAAAATGTATGCATGCAAAATAGCCAAAATGATTGGGCAACTCGCAATAAAAAGCAGCGAGTAAAAATAAAATAAATGGCCGAAATGATTGGGCACCGCGAAAAATAGCCGAAATGATTGGGCAATCGCGACCTTTGCGATATAAAAGCTAAAATGATAGAGCATCGCGGAAAGAAATAAAATATATAAATAAAATTTATGCCCTACAGGTGATATCACATCAATCCCTATACACAATCCAGGGGCGCAAAAAAAGAAGGAATCACGCCTTCCCTCCCCAGGCTCTATCAGGAAAAGAAGCCATATCTCAACGGCTCACAGACAACCTGGTGACCGCTCCGATATTCGTCTCATTACAACAGACGATACGTCATCCACATGACCCCGTTCGGAAATACGTCATCAACATGACCCCGCTCGGAAATACGTCATCCACATGACCGCGTTCGGAAATACGTCATCAACAGGACCCCGCTCGGAAATACGTCATCCACATGACCCCATTCGGAAATACTGTTTCCTGATTTAAAATCAGAAAAGCTTATGAAAAAAGCTTCAGAAAAGGGTCACGTGCTTACACGTGACCAGCAGTCACGTGTTGGCACGTGACACCTAAAAGCATCAGCAAGGCAAATTCAGCTTCTCGATAACATCAAAGAAAAGGGCTTCAGAAAAGGTCACGTGCTCCCACGTGACCTGGGTCACGTGTTGGCACGTGACAATCAAAAGCGGCTTCAAAGGCAAACCGATTCCCTGATCAAATCAAGAAAAAGGCTTCAGAAGAGGTCACGTGTTATCACGTGACCAGGGTCACGTGTTGGTACGTGATAATCAAAGGCAGCAGATTTGTTCTCCGGCTAAATCAAGAAAAAGAGTCCAGACAAGGGTCACGTGCTCACACGTGACCAGGGGTCACGTGATGGCACGTGACGGTTAAACAACAACCAGAAGACAGAGCGCAAAAAGAAAGAGGAAGGCTCATTCCAAGGGGGTCACGTGGCCACACGTGACCGACTTCAAAACGAAGAAAACAGAAAGCAGAGCGCAGAAAGAAAGAAGAAAGCTCGTTCCAAGGGGGGTCACGTGCCCACACATGACCAAGGGTCACGTGGCCACACGTGACCGGTTTTCAAAGCCTATCTTTTAACAGAATCAAATTCTGAGGAGAGATCACTTAAATCTTTCCAAAGGAAAAAGATTATAAGCAACCGATTAAATTAAAGATTTAGAGGTGATTAAATATCATCTATCTATGGGAAAATCTCGAATTTGGAAAGATTTCCCCTCTAAATCTAACTAAAATAACAAAGGAGAATCTCTGGATTTAAAATCCAATGGTGAATAAAATTCACCTAATAATCCAAAGGTCCAAAATGAATGATGGATGCAAATCAAATCTCCCAATGAAAGATTCATCAACAACTAATTGACTCGGCTGCTTCTCCTATAAATAGGAGCCAAGGGACACACGAGAAAGATATATGCAGAGGGAAGAAAAGGGAGAGAGCCTGGATACTTTGAGGATTTTGAATCTTCTGCAAAAGAAAACCCTAGGTAAGAAAGGGAAGGTTTTTTTTGAAAGAAAAGAGAATTTAATTCTCAACAGAGTTTAACTCTGATATAAAACAGAAGGATATATTTCTTCTCTCTTGGATAGAGGATCTGTAAAGTGCACATCTCCCCTTGAAGTTGAGAATTTAATTCTCAATGGGTTGAGATCCTGTCATGCAGATCCAAAGCATAGAGAGGGAATGGAAGCATGAGAATTTAATTCTCACAGAACTATAGGAATTTAATTCCTTTAAAATAAAATTAGGGTTTGGCCCTGTGTTATGGGAATTTAATTCCTTCAGAATGAAAAGAATCAGGGTTTAACCCTAGTTAAGAATTTAGTTCTGTGAAGACAACAAGAATTTAATTCCCTTAATATTACTCCCCAGAATAATTCTCTAACAGAGAGTGGGAGTTTAATTCCTTAAAGCTTTTATTAGGGTTTAACCCTATTCAGTTCTTCACATATATGAGGAATTTAATTCCCACAGAAAATTCAGAGTTCAACTCTTCAAAAGGAACTAGGAATTTAATTCCTCTGAAATTATTGTCAGGGTTCAACCCTACGAGGAATTTAATCCCTAAAAGGGATTAACAGATATCCTAAATAACTACAGAAAAGAAGGGTCACGTGTCACCACGTGACCCCCCCAAAAGATCTACAGAAAGCCCTTTGAGGCAGTGCCTCACGTGACCCACGTGACCCTTGGCAGAAGCTTTAACATACCTCATTTAAACACCCGTCACGTGATGACACGTGATGATCCAAAAGATGTGATCTTTTCAGCAGAACAAACGAGGGGAGGGCGCCCTCACGTGCTACCACGTGACCCCTCTTGCCTCAGCGTCTAACGCTAAATTGGAACTCCCGAATCCAGTGTTAAAACACTGTTGGGCCTTAGTGTTCAACACTAATCAAAGAGCTTTATTTGCAGTGTTCAACACTGATTACCTTAATGTTTAATACTAATTTGAGATCTCTGTTGCCAGTGTTTAACACTGATCTGTTTTAGTGTTTAACACTAATTTGAAAGCCTTGTTGCTGGTGTTTAACACCAATTATCTTTTGGTGTTAAACACTAACTTGTCAATCTCATCCCCAGTGTTCAACACTGATTAGTCTGTAGTGTTTAACACTAGGCATTGGCGCAATTGGCTAAATGGCCAGAGACAAAGTCTCTCCTTCAATGGACCAACGGGAAGCCAATATTCCAAACATGATTGGACTTAGCCCAAGCTGGCCATAAGTCCTCAATTCAGACTTAATTGGGCTAATGGGCTCATAACATTATTAATTGGTCTTGATACCAAATTGGACCAAAGACTATTTAATCCACTCCGGTTTCCAGGGTACATTTCTTCACTCCTTTGATACTTGGCATTGTATTCCCTCAATGTCTTCAAAGAGGTGACGGGTCCCGATGACCACACATTGATATGGACTGTGGGGTCCTTAAACCCATGGACTACGACGTCCTTAACCTTGACCGAGATGTCTTAAAACTAACAATGGATTGTGGGGTCCTTAAACTCATGGACTACGACGTCCTTAACCTTGACCGAGATATCTTAAAACTAACAACGGACTGTGGGGTCCTTAAACCCATGGACTACGACGTCCTTAACCTTGACCGAGATGTCTTAAAACTAACAATGGACCGCAATGTCCTTAAACTACCCATGGACCGCAATGTCCTTAAACTACCAATGGACTGCAATGTCCCTAAACTGGAACAATAGAGCCACGCATGCTCTTTTGCCGGATCTAAACGATCCCGTTTAAGTTGATCTTAGCCTCAAAGATGGCTAACGTATCCTTAAACCTTCAAACAGACTGGACTATGAATCTCCCCCAATTAACTCTGGTTCGAGGGTACATCTCTGAACTACTCTGACATCTGTCGTTGTAATCCTTCAACATCGTCAGAGAGGTGACGGGTCCCGACGGCCATACATACGATGGACTACTATGTCCCTAAACTGGAACATTGGAGCCCAAATGCTCTTTTGTCGGATCTAAACGATCCCCATTAAGTTGATCTTAGTCTCAAGTTAGACTAACGTATCCTTAACAAACGTTTGAGTTGATCTTAGCCTCAAGTATGGCTAACGTATCCTCAAATCAAACCCCCAAACCCAAATCTAAGATAACACGGATTTGGACTAGTCCACGCCCTACGGGCGACGACATAACTCGGTCTCCATAAACAATCCACGGGCAACAAAACATAAAATAGACACACACGACACGAAGTGATCATCTGGAGAAGGAGAAAGTTGTTACCGCGATGCGGTAGCGTAATTAACTGCAGGGCTTGCGCCTGCAGGGAAGAGCGTCCCCACAATCAAAAACCCCTCAAGCGAGGGGGAATCTGACGAAGTCTGCTACATCGGACGCATCCGTTCAAACCTTCGATGCACGGCGCCATAAATCAACTTGGCATCTTCGGAGAGGTGGACGGATAGCACCAATTAGCATCTGCCCCGAACCTCAGGCGAGACAGCCACGTCTCGGCCGCCGTTCGGAGGGGAACAGATTCTGGCACGCCCAGTGGGACCTTTTCCTCTTTCCACTCCACACTTCGTGTGTCGTGATTCGCGAACCAATCGCGGTTCGCTAATGGTTGCCCTTGGGTTTCAAGATACTAAGACTCGGCGTCTTGCTCATTGCAGAAAGCAAAGGATCGATGGCTTCTACTTCTGCGAAATGCTCCAACTGCTCGGACTGCAATTGCGACCAATGCTCTGCCTCGCCAGGAGGTATAGCCTACGGACCCCAAGCTGCTTCGTTATTCACAATACCGGTTGACCAGGTGACTCAGGCCACTACCGGATTGTTCTTTGGGACTATGTTCTCGCCAACAAGCTTCGCGGCGCCGGTGCTGACAAAGGAAGCTCCCAAGAAGTCGGTCTTTGATCGTCTTACCCCTGCCGCGGCTCCTCTCAACGAGTCGCCCAACATCAGCGCCTCGGTCTTTTCTAGATTGGGCCAGAAATCCTGTGGACCCATCATGGGGCCTACAATCCCAGAGAAGGCTGCTTCTAAGAAAGTGGCCGCTACTGCTCCCGAAATCGCCAAGGCGGCTTCTCCGGCCAAAAAGTCGGTCTTTACAAGATTGACGGCTTCAGCTCCCGCTCCTGCTACCCAAAGGACATCGGTCTTTGACAGGCTAACACCAGCAACGACCCCCCACCTACATAGGGGGCAAGACCAAGCCATCCTCACCGCTGAACTAACGCCGTCCGCTCGACACGTTCGATGTCGCCACTGGCGCCGAGTAAGGAAGGCTGGGGGCAACTCCCCCTCTGGGCTAACTCCATCAGCCCCAATGGCAGAAGTTAATGCTGCTGTTCCAACTGGGAACAGCTTCGAGATGCTAAATAAGGTGCGAAGGAATTCTCCTACTGCAATGCTAAAGAGGTCTCCTCCCCCACTAAAAAAGGTTGCGGAAATAAAGTCAGAACAGCTCCGATCCCCTCAACGGCTGTCTTCCAGAATCTATAAGGTTTGGAGGCAGGCCCGAGACTCGATGATCGATCCAAACTTCTCCCGCCAGCACAAGAAGCTGAAAATCCAACCGGAAGCCGGTCACCAGGTTAAACCACGAAAGGCTGTCTGGACGCTCACCTCAACGGCCCCTTCAACCTCCACTGCTCATAAAAGGAGGAAGCCAGAGAAGATCCCCCAGCCTGCAACGACAGCTAAAAGCACTGAGCCCAGACGCCCTAAGTTTGGGGGCATAATGGTCCACACCGTATACATGGCGTCAGGAAAAGAAGACAGCCGTGCGTCTACAGGTCATAGACCGCTCACACGGTCGGTGACCAAAGCTCAGGAGCAACAGCAAAAGCTCCAGGAAATGATGAATGCTATGGCCGCACTTACCGGGCCAAAAGAAAACCCAGAAACGTCCTCAGACAAACGCCAGGAGGAAGAAACCGACGCCGAATTCATTCGTCGGATACTGGAGAAGAAGGACAAAGAGGCTGCTGAACAAGCAGCTAACATACAGCGTATGAGCCTTCTCTTCCAGGATATGATAGGAATGATGATCCAACAGGACCCACCCGCTGAGGATCCCCCAATCGTTCTTGAAGACGACCGAGGAGAAACGTCAAATCCACCACCGGCCCTCTCAATGGCCAAAGAGGAGACAATCTCTAAGGCTGATTTGGTCGACTATATAGCCCAGCAAATCCGGGTTCATCATGCGACTGAGGCAGCTGGTCAAGTCGTAAAAATGGGCCGGCCGTATCCAAGCTGGTACGACCAAATCAAATACCCGCCGGGCTATACAATACCAAAATTCCACGTGTATAAGGGGACCGGCAATCCCCATCAACATGTTGCCCAGTTCCGGGCCCTTTGCGGTAACACCGACGGTGATGATAAACTGTTACTTCGCCAGTTCGTGGGCAGCTTATCAGAAACAGCGTTCGAATGGTATTTGGAACTCCCGAACGATTCTATCAAGACGTTTGCTGAAATGGAGCTGCTATTCACTCAGCGATTCGCAAACGCCAGCGAACGCACTCCAATAACAGCACTGATTAACGCCAGGGTAAAACCAGGCGAAACCTGGGTCCAGTATGCTATACGCTGGCGGAATTTGTGGTCGAGATGCAAACAACGCATTGAGGAAGCACCCGCGGTGGGCATGTTCGTGGGAACCCTAGACCCTCACGCAACTATCTCCCAGTTTATGATGTTCTTTAAGCCAACCACATTCCAGGATTTAATCGACAAGTTGGCTCAGATGGACCAGATGGGTCATAGACCACCTCCCCCGAAGTCGGAACCTCGGAATGACAAGGGTAAAGGAAAGGCAACCTTCGTCGCGAATGCCCAGCAGCAACCCAATGCCCCAAAGCTGGCGGATCAATTGGAAGAAAGACGCCGCTATTATAATGAGAAGATGAAGCGTCCCTACTCATTCCCACGGGACAAGACGAAACGGTTATTTGACCTGGCAATACGCAACAGACTTATAAACCTACCAAATCCAAGGCGACCGCCACAACCCACTGAGGTGAATAACCCTAACTATTGCCCTTACCATCAAACGGTAAGTCATCCAATTGAGGATTGCTTCGTCTTCAAAGGATGGATTGAAGATCAATACCTCCAGGGGAAGTTTGCACTGTCCGAAAAGTGGAAGGTGAACCCACCACAGCCGCATACTCCTAAGAAAGCAGATACACCGGGGGCAACCTGCTCCTTTATTGAAGAAGCTCCATGGGAGGTCGTGCTATCAACTAAAACCAAAAGAATGCTGAGAGACCTTCATGCGTGCCCCGCGATCGAATGGAAGGACCCTCTTGAACCTCAAATTATCAAAGGGATATTGAAGCCCCGCCCAACTACGAAGACTCGCGATAAAAGCCCAAATACTCACGCCCAACCGTCAAAATCTTCGAAGAAAAAGAAGAAGGAATCCAAGAAGCCCGTGAAGTCTGGAGACAAGCGCACGAACTTGCAGAAGCAAATCGACGCACTGGAAGAGTACAATCAAAAGGCACGAACTCCTGTCACGCTGCAAGAGTTCCTCAGCCACATCTTTCAAGAGGACGATGATGGAGAGAGCTCGTCGGATGAATCCGAGGGATATGTGGCGAGTTGTAACGTAATCTCCCACTCGTTTACTGACGATGAGAAAACTCCTGGCACTAGGAAACTGGGGACAGAGCTTGAACCAGAGCGTGTGTGGCCAACAGATAAAATAATCAACGCCTTTATAGATGAGATTCGTCTAAAGAGTAAAGCGGATCAGGAGCGTGAGATGGCCACATCGGAAGGAGCCAAATGCAGGCGACTGAACGAAAGAGTTGAAGTACTCCCGCCAGATCGAAAGGCATCCGAGGCAGACAAGAAGATATTCAAGACGAGAAAAAGGTTTGCCAAAGCCATGTCAATGGGAATGAAGCTACCACCCTCGGAAGGAAACACGTTCAATGGGGTGGAGAGGCACTCTGTTTATTGCGCATATCATCGGAAAATTTCACACCCTACGGAGGAGTGCGACGCCTTTAAGATATGGTGGCAAGGATATGTTGCTTATCGGCAACATTTTAAGCGCATGAAACGCAAGACTCGTCGGGAACGAAGGAGTACTGCCGACGGGCACAACAGAACTATTGGCAGCTGTTATATGCTTAACGCCGGAGGGTCATAAGTTCTCACCCTTGGGAGCGACTCTGATGAAGAAATGGCTCCGGGCCCTCTCTTTAAAGAATCCGTTTTAGGGAAAGAGGAGAAATCGGAGGCCTGCGAGAACATTCAGCTGCGTAACCGCACACTCCAAGAAAAGAATCTCAGGCCCGCAAATAGAAAAGATAAGGGAAAGGAAAAGGTCACTGAAGATATCACTTTAAATGACCAAGTCATGAAAGAGCTGGCTGCCAAAGACCCTCCTAGGAAGGGTAAGGTGGACTATAACATCCTAGCATACCTAAGGCAGCTACCTTCTCAGCTTAGCATTCTCGATGCCCTCCTATTATCAAAAGAAGCGCGAGACTCACTAATTAAGGCGTTATAAGAACCTGAGCAATTCCAAGCCTTCCTCGCCACTGAAAGGATGAAGGATGAACTGGAGGAAGTGCATACGGCCGACATCACTTTTGGTGACGAAAACCTCCTTCTCGGGACATGCGACCAAAACCGTCCCCTATATGTCTCTGGATACTGCCATGATATCAAGATAGGCAAGATCCTGATGGATAATGGATCCTCCGTCAATCTTCTTAATGTTCGGGTGTTGAAGGAAATCTGCATGAGTGTGCAACACCTCGCTCGTGACAAAATCACTATCTCCGGTTTTGATTCACAATCGTCACGGACTCTCGGATCCGTGATACTAACATTACGCTTTGGACTCCTCGTCACAGACATCAAATTCCATGTCATTGACGCCAGGACCTGCTACAACGCCTTGCTCGGTCGTCCTTGGCTACACGAGTACAATATCATCCCTTCTACACAACATCAGTGTATGAAGTACTTTAAGGATGGTTTCAAGTATACCGTAACAGGTGAGTTGAACCCATTTTCCGTCAACGAAGTCCGCAAATACGAAGATGCGAAGTACTTTTTGCCAGATTTCGAGGATACAGAAAGGTGTCGCAACCCTGAGAACAAAGCCGCCGCCACCATCCCTGTTTTCGGGAGCGATACCAAAGAAGAAGAAGAGATAGTTTATGCTGGGCCATCTCAACGCAACAACCCTGGGACGTCCGCCCCCATGTTGGTCTTCGGAAGTGACTCGGAAGATGAGGTTAATGCCGTGTTCTCCAATCGGCTGTCAATACAAGCACCCCCTAGCGATGATCAGAGTTTGCAAATCACCATGGTGCCGTGAGAACACTACAAGGATCTCGACACACTTCAAGCTCACAATGTGCAGGACCTGCAAACATTTTACGTCCCTCCCAGGCGAGGGGGTGAGAAGTTAATCCTATTCTACCGATCCTCAGAGCCGAAAATAGAGAAAGAGATCTGGCATGGCACGGATGTTACACTCGACAGGCTCCAACCTATCCGTTTGCCCAGATACTACACAAATGGACTAAAGAGGCTATTGAAGCGCCAAGGAGTACCCTTAAAACAGACTGTTCGACAGGCTCGGTTCTACAACAGGATTTGGGATGTCCCTGGGACTCAACGCAAATTACCCAACGGGAAAATGGAAACACTTGGGCTTGGATACGCGAGAACCGGAAAACGGGAACGGGCCCACAGAAGCTACGCTATATATACCTTTGATGAAGAAGAGGACGCCCTGTCAGGAAATGCCAACCCCTCATCAAAATTAGATCCCGCGATTGAAGGGCCGAGTCCGTCGTTTGAAGAACGAATGGACAAGCTTATCAGGAAAGCGGGTCAAAAAGCTCAGGAAGACCATAACCGCGAGATGGCCATCTACGAGAAGGCCAGGACGCAACGTCTGTTTCAACAGGCTGCAAAAGACGAAGATGCTCATCCTTGTCAACCCGTTGTACGAAAGGCCCGACGCAGAGACAGAAATAAATCAAGAAGCGGAAAGAGGAGCCGACAACAACGACGCAGGATTAGAGAGTTACGTGATCGGGTATTGCGCGGCTCGAATTTTTCCCTCATGAAGAAGATGAGTCGAGCGTACTCCTTCCCCCGAGACAAGACGGAGAGGTTACTCGAGCTCGCTATAAAACATCAAATGATCGCGCTTCCAGAGTCTAGACGCCCTGAGCAAGCTAACAAGGCGTCTCATCTGAGCTATTGCTCTTATCACCGAGCCATAGGACATCCTACCGAAGACTGCTTCACCTTCAAGAACTGGGTCGAGGACCAGTACCAACAAGGCAGATTCGCTTTATCCAACGGATGTAGGGTAACGCCGCCACGTAAGCACGAACTCAAAGCCGCAAGAGCAGAACCGGATCCACATCAATCTTGAAAGCGGATTCGCACCTGTTACATGATTACAATATTAAAAGAAGAGCCTACATAGATGAGCTCCCTTGGTGCTTCGAAAACAATGACGATGAGGTAATCTCAGAATTTCCACCGGCTCCGAAAGAACTGGAAGATGGCATACATACTACTGCAGATAACCTCAAGAAGATTGAGTTGGGATCGGCAGATGATCCGCGACCGACATTCGTCAGCGAACTGCTATCTGAAGAAAGGGTGGTTGCGTTAAAGAACGTGCTTCTACGGCATAAAGACTGCTTCGCGTGGAACTACTCCGAGATGCCAGGATTAGATCCGGAGATTGCTGTGCATAAATTAGCAATATCCCCAGATATCAAGCCAGTCAAGCAGGCGCCGAGAAGGATGCGACTCGAGCTTGAAATGAGCATCAACACCGAAGTCAAGAAGCTGATCGATTCTGGATTTATCCAAGAAGTCCAATATCCTGACTGGATCGCCAACATCGTCCCGGTAATGAAGAAAAATGGGACGGTGCGCATATGCGTGGATTTCAGGGATCTCAATAAAGCCTGCCCGAAAGACGATTTCCCAGTACCGGTAACCGAGCTAATGATAGATAACAGTCCACTCACGAGGTTTTCTCCTTTATGGACGGTTCATCAGGGTACAATCAGATAAAGATGCATCCCGAAGACCAGAAGCACACCGCTTTCCGGACCCCTTTGGGTATATTCTGCTACAAGGTTATGCCCTTTGGTCTAAAGAACGCCGGTGCTACCTATCAAAGGGCCATGACAAAGATCTTCGACGACCTCATACATGACATCGTCGAGTGCTATATCGATGACCTTGTAGTAAAGAGCATGTCATACGAAGAGCATTTAAAGCATCTGGAGACTGTATTTCAACGCCTTCGACAATATAATTTGAAGATGAATCCCCTCAAATGCGCGTTTGGAGTCTCCTCGGGTAAATTCCTGGGATTCATCATCCGACATCGAGGTATCGAAATAGATCCATCTAAGATCAAGGCGATCATGGAAATGCCTCCACCAAGAACCCTCAAACAGTTGCGGTCTCTCCAAGGGAAGCTCGCATATATCCGGCGGTTTATCGCCAATCTTTCAGGCAAATACCGTCCTTACAGCCACCTGATGAAGAAGGGAACTCCATTCGTTTGGGATCACAAATGCCAAGGTGCACTAGACGAGATCAAGCAGTACCTGCAGAACTCTCCAGTGTTGGCTGCGCCGGTCAAGGGAAAACCCCTCATTCTTTATACAACCGCCCCCGAAGGTTTCTTAGGCGCATTATGGGCACAAGAGAACAATCAAGGGAAAGAGAGAGCACTCTACTACTTAAGTCGAGTTCTACTGAGGGCAGAAAGCAACTACTCTCCCATTGAAAAACATTGCTTGGCGTTAATCTTCGCGATAACAAAGCTCAGGCACTATGCGTTGGCACATGAAGTCCGTCTCATCTCGAAGGTGGACCCTCTTAAATATCTGATGTCAAAGGCTATATTGACGGGTCGACTCGCTAAATGGGCTCTACTCCTGATGGAGTTCTCAATAACGTATCGACCTCTTAAGGCAGTGAAAGGCCAGGCCATTGCCGACTTCCTCACTGAGCATCCAGTACCTGCCGGTTCTCCGCTGAACTGCGATTTTCCGGACGAGCATGCATTTGATGCGATTGGCGGCGGCAGTACCTGATGGGAACTCTATTTCGATGGAGCGTCCTCCGTAAAGAAACGAAAACAAGGTATCCCAATGATCAAATCGGGGATAGGCCTCATCTTTGTAACTCCACAAGGAGGGATAATGCGCTTCGCCTTCTCCTTAACAGAGTCGAGGACAAACAATGAAGCTGAATACGAAGCTCTGATAGCAGGCCTCGAGATCGCCATCGACATGGGAATTGAAGACCTCCTTATATACAGGGATTCTCAACTGGTCGTTAGTCAAGTAAATGGTGACTACCAAACGTGCAAACCGGAGTTGGTAAAGTACGGCGAAAAGGTGCAACAACTATTGACCCAAATTCCCTCCTATACTTTGGAGAACATACCACGCACGGAAAACAGCAAAGCAGACGTGTTGGCCAAACTTGCTAAAGAACTGGCTGACGAGAACCTCGATGACGTCAGAATCGTAGTACAAAGCCGTCGAGTGCTCGCCCCGGCAGAAATATCTCCGGAATTATATAAAGAAAAGGGGGCGACTGAGCAGATGACCCTATAAATGAAAGACCGTGAGAAGGCTGAGGACTGGAGGGAAGTCTTCATAGACTACTTTAAGTCCTACCGAATGCCCGAAGAAGCGTCCTCAAGACATCAGCTCATGAAACGATCTCTATCTTTCGCTTTCGTCAACGACACTCTATACAAAAGATCGTTTGATTCTCTATGGCTAAGATGTTTAGGACCAGACGAAGCAGAAAGAGTCGTTCAAGAGGTTTATGACGGAATCTGTGGTTCTCATCAAGCAGGCCCGAAGATGAAGTTAAAAATTAAACGGATGGGTTACTATTGGCCCACGATGGTCCAAGACTGCCTCGAGTATGCGAAGCAGTGCCACTCGTGCCAGATTCATGGAGACTTTATCCACCAACATCCGAATCCACTACACCCAACGGTGGCTACCTGGCCATTCGAAATGTGGGGGACTGACATAGTCGGCCCCATCGAGCCAGCATCATCCCGGGGACATCGTTTTATCCTGGCGACAACTGATTACTTCTCCAAATGGGCAGAAGCAGTACCACTGAGGGAAGTGAAGACGGAGAATATCCTCCACTTCTTCAAGACGCATGTCATTTATCGGTGTGGAACCCCACGGCGGATTATCTTCGATAATGGGCCAGTCTACAGAAGCCATAAGATTAGCCGCTTCGCGCAGCAACACAATATAGACTGGAGATATTCTTCAGTTTACAACCCACGAGCTAACGGTCTGGCCGAGGCCTTCAATAAGACCTTGACGAAGATCATAAAAAAGACCGTTTCCCGGAATAAGAAAGACTGGCACGAGAGGCTGCAAAAGGCCCTTTGGGCCTACCGAACTACGTTCAAGACGGCCACGAACACAACGCCGTACGCGTTGGTATTTGGGACGGAAGCAGTGCTCCCCCTCGAGATAGAGATACCCTCTCTACGAGTGGCAGTCCACTACGAGCTGACGGACGAAGAAAATGCTCACCTTCGGCTTGAGGAGCTTGATGCCCTCGATGAAACCCGGCTCATAGCGCAACAAAATCTAGAGGCCTACAAAGCAAAGATGACGCGCTCGTATGAAAGATTGACCAGGCCGAGGACATTCCGCCAAGGCGAACTCGTACTAGTGGTCAAAAGACCTATGATCCCCAATCGTGCCAAGAGGGGAAAATTCGAGCCGAACTATGAAGGCCCGTACATCATAGATAGGGTCTACCAGGGTGAAGCCTATCTACTCATGGACATGCATGGTGAAAGGCCTTTCAGGCCAATAAACGGCCGCTTCCTAAAGAAATACTACGCTTAATGAGCCACAGCCTAGGTCAATGATAGATGACGACGACTATGTCCGCTCGCTATCTTCCTAAGGCTCAAAGAGTAATAGCTGGCCCTCTCTTCGACGGACCGAAATGTCCTTAAACTAACAACGGACCGAAATGTCCTTAAACTAACAACGGACCGAAACGTCCTTAAACTATCGACGGACCGAAACGTCCTTAAACTATCGACGGACCGAAACGTCCTTAAACTAACGACGAACCGAAACGTCTTTAAACTAACGATGGACCGAAACGTCCCTAAAACTACTACCGCAGCATCCTTAGGCTGACGAGATAAAAAAAAAGAAGAAAAAAAATGATAAAAAAATGGTATGTCCATAAGCAAAATGGGCACGGATGAAAACCCGAAAGGGCTCCGTGAGTAAAAACAGCAGGGCTGCCGGCAAGTGTTCGTGAAAACCCGAAAGGGCGCGACCTTGTAAAAAAAAGAGAAAAAGAATTTAAAAAAAACGGTATGTCCATAAGCAAAAGGGGCACGGATGAAAACCCGAAAGGGCTCCGTGAGTAAAAACAGCAGGACTACCGGCGAGTATTTGTGAAAACCTGAAAGGGCGCAACCTCGTTAAGGGACACTTACAGAGTCCTCTCGACCTTGTAAGGAGAAACCACCTGCGTGACATCCTTACGACTCACAAAGGAGCAACACACTTAGGGATCCTCACGATTCCTAAGGAGAAAATGCACTTGCGAGATCCTTACGACTCGTAAGAAGAATTCTTTTATGGGACCCTCACGGCTCATGAGATTTGAAAGTCTTAAGTTACAGAAACCTAAACCTGTTCTTAAAGCAAATCCTCCACAACCTTCGATATTTCCCTACAAGAGGCTCAATACTGACCCTTGTATACAATCCACGGGCGCGAATAAACATTTCCCCAGCAAAGTCCCACCCGTAACTAGGGATATGTCCATATGATGAACAACCCTTATAATTCCTCTCGACTTATAAGGAGAAAACCCTCTTGTAGGATCCCTACGACTTATAGAGGAACATACACTTAGGAATCCTCACGATCCCTAAGGAGAAAATACACCTGCAAGATCCGCACGACTTGTAGGGAGAAATACCTTTGTGAGACCCTTACGGCTCATGAAGTCAAAAGCCTTGGTCGACAGGACCCTTAACCATGTTTACTAAGCCACCTTTGTTCAATATCGACAGAGGCAAATGATGATTCGCTCCTGGCAATATTCCAGTTGTAGCGATGCTGATGCCGAAAACGGTGTCCAAAATCCAAGCTCGCGGCGAAAAAGCTAGCAAGCCACACATGCCTACGAAATAGCCGAAATGATGGGGCAACTTGCAATAAAAAGTGGCAAGTAAAAATTTATGCATGAAAAATAGCCGAAATGATGGGGCAACTCGTAATAAAAAGCAGCGAGTAGAAAATAAATAAATAGCCGAAATGATTGGGCACCGCGAAAAATAGCCGAAATGATGGGGCAATCGCGACCTTCGCAATATAAAAGCTGAAAGATAGAGCATCGCGGAAAAAGAAATAAAATAAAAATAAAATTTATGCCCTACAGGTGATGTTCCATCACACCCTGTACACAATCCAAGGGTGTAAACCAAAAAGGGAACATACCTCCCCCAAGGTTTCACCAAAGAAAGAAGCTAAATCTCGACGGGCCACAAGCGACCTAGAGATCATCCCAACACTCGTCTCGTAACGACGGACACAACTTCAAGCTAAGCGGAACAGCGACAACTCCCAGTTCCATGGCTCGGTGGTATACGTATCGCCAACAGTCAAACCTCCATCCCGTGAAATGCGGATATAATCAACAAAATTCCTGGTTATATGGAACGCGGATAACGTCACTCTTTGACCCCGTGGAAAACGTCCAGAGCGGATCCTGGTCCTCGCAGAGCACGGCAGTGAACCCGTGTGAAGCATCCAGAG
Organism: Agapanthus africanus; assembly: GCA_030015575.1. Classification (NCBI taxonomy): domain Eukaryota; kingdom Viridiplantae; phylum Streptophyta; class Magnoliopsida; order Asparagales; family Amaryllidaceae; genus Agapanthus; species Agapanthus africanus. Next base: position 489,704,557 of record CM057349.1, read on the forward strand.
CGAAGCCTAGTCCTCGCCGAGCACGGCAGTGAACCCGTGTGAAGCATCTAGTGCAAAATTCCTGGTTATGTGGAACGCGGATAACGTCACTCTTTGACCCCGTGGGAAACGTCCAGAGCGGATCCTGGTCCTCGCAGAGCACGGCAGTGAACCCGTGTGAAGCATCCAGAGCGGAGCCTAGTCCTCGCCGAGCACGGCAGTGAACCCGTGTGAAGCATCTAGTGCAAAATTCCTGGTTACGTGGAACGCGGATAACGTCACTCTTTGACCCCGTGGAAAACGTCCAGAGCGGATCCTGGTCCTCGCAGAGCACGGCAGTGAACCCGTGTGAAGCATCCGGAGCGGAGCCTAGTCCTCGCCGAGCACGGCAGTGAACCCGTGTGAAGCATCTAGTGTAAAATTCCTGGTTACGTGGAACGCGGATAACGTCACTCTTTGACCCCGTAGAAAACGTCCAGAGCGGATCCTGGTCCTCGCAGAGCACGGCAGTGAACCCGTGTGAAGCATCCAGAGCGGAGCCTAGTCCTCGCCAAGCACGGCAGTGAACCCGTGTGAAGCATCTAGTGCAAAATTCCTGGTTACGTGAAACGCGGATAACGTCACTCTTTGACCCCGCGGAAAACGCCCAGAGCGGAGCCTGGTCCTCGCCAAGCACGGCAGTGAACCCGTGTGAAGCATCCAGAGCAAATACCGGACTGTGGAGTCCTTAAAATCCACGGACTATGATGTCCTTAACCTCGACCGTGATGTCTTAAAACTAACGATCAACCACCCCGATTCCCTACAGATTCTGCCTTGGTTTAAGGGTACATCTCTTCACTCCTTTGATACCTGGCGTTGTAATTCCTCAACGTCTTCAAAGAGGTGACGGGTCCCTGCAACCAAACATCGGACTGTGGAGTCCCTAAATCCACGGACTATGAGGTCCTTAACCTTGACCGTGATGTCTTAAAACTAACATCGGACTGTGGAGTCCCTAAATCCACGGACTATGAGGTCCTTAACCTTGACCGTGATGTCTTAAAACTAACATCGGACTGTGGAGTCCCTAAATCCACGGACTATGAGGTCCTTAACTTTGACCGTGATGTCTTAAAACTAACAGCGGACTGTAGAGTCCTTAATCCACGGACTATGAGGTCCTTAACCTTGACCGCGACATCTTTAAACTACAATACATGGAGAAACCCCTGACTCCGTAAAACACGGACAAGGGTGGCCACATCCAGCACTTACAAGTCCTCACGACCTGTAAGGAAGAAAAACTCTCTTGTGAGATCCTTACGACTCTCAAGGGAAAACCCGCTTAAGAATCCTCACGATTTTTAAGAAGAACTTACACCTATGGGATCCTCTCGACCTGTAGGGAGAAAAATTCTTTATGAAACCCTCGTGGCTCATAAAATGCAAAAGTCTTGGGAAGCAGATCTTAACCCTGAATCCTGAGCCATTGCTGTCCTGCAAGGAGATCAAGGTAGAATATCCGCAGAATACATTCAATGAAAAGGGGACACACCATTGAGAAGAAAAATGTATATTTTATTCATAAACCAAAATGGATACAAAGTACAATTCATGAAAGAAACAAAAAGAAAGATACTCTCATTCATGAGTATGTACAAAAAAAAGGAGAAAAGATACAAGTCCTCAAGCCGGCGGGCGGTGCAGTAATTTTACCAGCTCATCGTTCCGTTGCTGAGCCACGGCTTCATGACGCAAGATCTCCAGAAGACGAGCCTCCGCCTGAGCTTGCTGAGCCTGATACGAAGCTAGCCGAGCTTCGAGCTCTTTCTCGATGGCTTTATGAGCCTCGACCCTCTCACGAGTGAATGTGGCAGCTTTATCGAGAGCCACCACCTCTTTTATGGACTCCTAGAGCACTCGCCAGAGTTCGTATGCTTTGTTGGCTTTGGCTGTGAAGCTAGCCTGAAGCTCGCCCAGCGCCTTAGAAACCAGCTCCCTCTCCGAGAATTTACGGCCGAACCCCTTTTCTCGCACGACAATACGTTCGCCACGCGTTGCCCTATCAGGCCATGTAGGCTCACTCTCACGACCGCAACCCTAGAAACAAGACATTTACCAGGCCGTATAAATGAGCTTCCGGTCGACAGGAATAATCGATCTAAAACGCGCTCACATCACCTGACGTGAAAGGCAACAAGAAAGATCTCCGACATATTTCAAGCATGCATTCGCAATCATATGAGTATTCAAAAAAAAAAATATATATATATATATATATATAATAGCATTTGCAATCGCATGAACATTCATAATGCCCAAAAAGTCTGATGCGCAGGAAAGTGATGATAGCATTTGCAATTAAAGAAATTTCTCATGAGAAGAATACAAAGTTTATTTATACAAGCGGAAACATACATACTAGTACCAAGCCTACATGGAAGTCCGGCACAAAACATAGAAAAGGAGGGACTGATTTAAAAATGTTCTACGCTAACGAGAAAAGGTCACCAAATACGGGATCAACGGCACAGGGGTTAATGAAGCAGAGGACAAAATTCTCCATCTCTCTCTCTGCTTTCTCCAGCACATCAAAGCGACGGTTCTCACGAGGAGTCGCCCCCCATCGATTGGCGCCATGTTCGTCCGCGAAAGCAGACATAATAGCTCGTCGGGCCTTTATCTGGCTCAGCAGATGAATTGAGCAATCCTTCAAAGCCTGAGTAATCAAGCGCGCTTCATGAAAGCCCTCGAGCTTTTCTTCAGCCGCGTCAAGCATCGCCAGGGTCATCTCTGCCGGGTGAGGAGGGATGTCGGCAAGCACGGCCGTGAGAATTATCCGGAGCTAGAGGGAACCCATCAGGAGGGGGGACCCCCTACGAATCGAGAGTTCGTACATTGCTGAGTCGCATTCGTCGTCGGTAAGAAGTGGATCCACCAACCGAGCAGCAAAGCGGGGGATCATCTCCTCGATAGGCACTTCCCATGGCTGTCGACGAGCGTGTGGACGGTTGCAGGCCATGGCACTCAGCTACTCCTCAAATTAAATCACGTCAATATGGGAATAAATTTCTCTGTGAGGAGGAAATAGGCTATGGCCTCAAGACTATAAAGGGGAGCATTAAATGCTGCGAGCGAGAGAAAATTGCATGATGGAACCCTTCCAAGGCCCAAATAAGGGAAGACATTGTAAATCAGGAAAAGGAACGATTTCCAAGGCGCTTTCTCTGCATCCAATACCATGCACAGAAATGTGGCATGAAAAATTGAATAGCCCCACAAAAGGCCCCTCACGTGTGGAGCACGTGAGCACCACGCTTGGTGCGTACTAAGAAATGAAACAATGCCTTGCACACATCAAAAAAAATGAATGACAAAATTCCAAAAAAAAGGGAGGGGGGCACGCAAACACAAAAGGACACGATAAGTTTATCATTCATGCTTTAAAAAGGTTCATACAAAATGAAAAGAAAATGATTACAACGGCAAGACCTCAGGCGCGGGGCACGGATTGAGAAACTCAAGCTTGACCTTGTCCAAGATCCTCCAAGCATTTCGAACCGCCCGAGTATGTTTTCTCTCGCGATCGCAAGCGTCGGGATCCTCGCGGATGTCCTCTACCCTCCGGTAGGAGGCAAGTATGGCCGACTGCTGAAACGCCTGGTGCAAAAGATCAATGAGGTTGTCACGCCTTCTCTTCGAGATCAGACTCATCAGATACACCGAATGTACCTTATCCTCGGCAACGTCCAATGCCCTGAGTGGCACACCGGCGCAGAAGAGAGGGAGCGCCTCCTAAATCGCCAGCACGATGAGCCTCAGAAGAGAAGAGCGACGGGGGAGTAGCCGATGGTTGTACTCGTCAAAGCGGCTCATAATCTCAGCACACTGAGCGTTGGTGAACTCCTGATTCTGACTACGGCCCAGGGCACGAATATTCCCGTAGGAAATGATTTCGTTGAGATTATACAAATGAGCGTCCATGATACCTGAAATAAAAATCAGGACGATTTATTACAAACCCTCTTCTTCTTCACTAATCATAGAATGACAAGGAAACCCTAAGAAGCCTCCATGTGAAGAAACTGAGTTCTTCATTGGAATTAAATTCCTTATTAAGAAAAGGGAATTAAATTCCCAAAAACATTTTTGGATGGAATTAAATTCCATGGAGTTGAAACGCCATCATCATCTCCCCAAAGATCATCTAAACCCTAAGAGATCTACAGTTCGAAAGATAGGCGGTTTCATGTTCTTATGGAAAAACTTGAAGAAAAATGGGTTCCTTGTTAAAAAGAGTAAAAACCCTTGTTTTGGATTTAAAATCCAAAGGAATGTGAAAATTTACTGTTTGTCCAAGAACATTACCTGAGGAAAAAGGGTCACCTGAACAGAGTTAAACTCTGAAAATTGTTTCAAGACAGAGAACTAAGCTCTGGAAGCGAGAATTAAATTCTCAAGGGAAAAAGTTCTCAAAAGAAGAAGATGAACAAAATGAAGACTCTTCGGAAGGGACATGAACATTTATAGGATGTGATGGAGACGTTTCATCTCCCCAAATCCCTAGAGGAATCCAACAGTCACAAAAGATGACAGCGTTGCACTCACGTGCGGACACGTGAGAACAACGCTGTGGGGGCATTTGTTTCCTGATTTAAAATCAGAAAAGCTTATGGAAAAAGCTTCAGAAAAGGGTCACGTGCTTACACGTGACCAGCAGTCACGTGTTGGCACGTAACACCTAAAAGCATCAGCAAGGCAAATTCAGCTTCTCGATAACATCAAAGAAAAGGGTTTCAGAAAGGGTCACGTGCTCCCACGAGACCTGGGTCACGTGTTGGCACGTGACAATCAAAAGCGGCTTCAAAGGCAAACCGGTTCCCTGATCAAATCAAGAAAAAGGCTTCAGAAGAGGTCACGTGCTATCACGTGACCAGGGTCACGTGTTGGCACGTGATAATCAAAGGCAGCAGATTTGTTCTCCGGCTAAATCAAGAAAAAGAGTCCAGACAAGGGTCACGTGCTCACACGTGAACAGGGGTTACATGATGGCACGTGACGGTTAAACAACAACCAAAAGACAGAGCGCAAAAAGAAAGAGGAAGGCTCGTTCCAAGGTGGTCACGTGCCCACACGTGACCAAGGGTCACGTGGCCACACGTGACCGACTTTAAAACGAAGAAAACAGAAAGCAGAGCGCAGAAAGAAAGAAGAAAGCTCGTTCCAAGGGGGGTCACGTGCCCACACGTGACCAAGCGTCACGTGGCCACACGTGACCAAGGGTCACGTGGCCACACGTGACCAGTTTTCAAAGCCTATCTTTTAACAGAATCAAATTCTGAGGAGAGATCACTTAAATCTTTCCAAAGGAAAAAGATTATAAGCAACCGATTAAATTAAAGATTTAGAGGTGATTAAATATCATCTATCTATGGGAAAATCTCGAATTTGGAAATATTTCCCCTCTAAATCTAACTGAAATAACAATGGAGAATATATGGATTTAAAATCCAATGGTGAATAAAATTCACCTAATAATCCAAAGGTCCAAAACGAATGATGGATGCAAATCAAATCTCCCAATGAAAGATTCATCAACAACTAATTGACTCGGCTGCTTCTCCTATAAATAGGAGCCAAGGGACACACGAGAAAGATATATGCAGAGGGAAGAAAAGGGAGAGAGCCTGGATACTTTGAGGATTTTGAATCTTCTGCAAAAGAAAACCCTAGGTAAGAAAGGGAAGGTTTTTTTTTGAAAGAAAAGAGAATTTAATTCTCAACAGAGTTTAACTCTGATATAAAACAGAAGGATATATTTCTTCTCTCTTGGATAGAGGATCTGTAAAGTGCACATCTCCCCTTGAAGTTGAGAATTTAATTCTCAATGGGTTGAGATCCTGCCATGCAGATCCAAAGCATAGAGAGGGAATGGAAGCACGAGAATTTAATTCTCACAGAACTATAGGAATTTAATTCCTTTAAAATAAAATTAGGGTTTGGCCCTGTGTTATGGGAATTTAATTCCTTCAGAATGAAAAGAATCAGGGTTTAACCCTAGTTAAGAATTTAGTTCTGTGAAGACAACAAGAATTTAATTCCCTTAATCTTACTCCCAAGAATAATTCTCTAACAGAGAGTGGGAGTTTAATTCCTTAAAGCTTTTATTAGGGTTTAACCCTATTCAGTTCTTCACATATATGAGGAATTTAATTCCCACAGAAAATTCAGAGTTCAACTCTTCAAAAGGAACTAGGAATTTAATTCCTCTGAAATTATTGTCAGGGTTCAACCCTACGAGGAATTTAATCCCTAAAAGGGATTAACAGATCTCCTAAATAACTACAGAAAAGAAGGGTCACGTGTCACCACGTGAATCCCCCCCAAAAGATCTACAGAAAGCCCTTTGAGGCAGTGCCTCCATGACCCACGTGACCCTTGGCAGAAGCTTTAACATACCTCATTTAAACACCCGTCACGTGATGAGACGTGATGATCCAAAAGATGTGTTTTCAGCAGAACAAACGAGGGGAGGGCGCCCTCACGTGCTACCACGTGACCCCTCTTGCCTCAGCGTCTAACGCTAAATTGGAACTCCCGAATCCAGTGTTAAAACACTGTTGGGCCTTAGTGTTCAACACTAATCAAAGAGCTTTATTTGCAGTGTTCAACACTGATTACCTTAATGTTTAATACTAATTTGAGATCTCTGTTGCCAGTGTTTAACACTGATCTATTTTAGTGTTTAACACTAATTTGAAAGCCTTGTTGCTGGTGTTTAACACCAATTATCTTTTGGTGTTAAACACTAACTTGTCAATCTCATCCCCAGTGTTCAACACTGATTAGTCTGTAGTGTTTAACACTAGGTATTGGCCCAATTGGCTAAATGGCCAGAGACAAAGTCTCTCCTTCAATGGACCAACGGGAAGCCAATATTCCAGACATGATTGGACTTAGCCCAAGCTGGCTATAAGTCCTCAATTCAGACTTAATTGGGCTAATGGGCTCATAACATTATTAATTGGTCTTGATCCCAAATTGGGCCAAAGACTATTTAATCCACTCCGGTTTCCAGGGTACATCTCTTCACTTCTTTGATACTTGGCATTGTAATCCCTCAATGTCTTCAAAGAGGTGACGGGTCCCGATGACCACACATTGATATGGACTGTGGGGTCCTTAAACTCATGGACTACGACGTCCTTAACCTTGACCGAGATGTCTTAAAACTAACAATGGACTATGGGGTCCTTAAACTCATGGACTACGACGTCCTTAACCTTGACCGAGATGTCTTAAAACTAACAACGGACTGTGGGGTCCTTAAACCCATGGACTACGGCGTCCTTAACCTTGACCGAGATGTCTTAAAACTAACAATGGACCGCAATGTCCTTAAACTACCCATAGACCGCAATGTCCTTAAACTACCAATGGACCGCAATGTCCCTAAACTGGAACAATAGAGCCACGCATGCTCTTTTTCCGGATCTAAACGATCCCGTTTAAGTTGATCTTAGCCTCAAAGATGGCTAACGTATCCTTAAACCTTCAAACAGACTGGACTATGAATCTCCCCCAATTAACTCTGGTTCGAGGGTACATCTTTGAACTCCTCTGACATCTGTCGTTGTAATCCTTCAACGTCGTCAGAGAGGTGACGGGTCCCGACGGCCATACATATGATGGACCACTATGTCCCTAAACTGGAACAATAGAGCCCAAATGCTCTTTTGTCGGATCTAAACGATCCCCGTTAAGTTGATCTTAGTCTCAAGTTAGACTAACGTATCCTTAACAAACGTTTGAGTTGATCTTAGCCTCAAGTATGGCTAACGTATCCTCAAATCAAACCCAAACCCAAATCTAAGATAACACGGATTTGGACTAGTCCACGCCCTACGGGCGACGACATAACTCGGTCTCCGTAAACAATCCACGGGCAACAAAACATAAAATAGACACACACGACACGAAGTGACCATCTGGAGAAGGAGAAAGTTGTTACCGCGATGCGGTAGCGTAATTAACTGCAGGGGCTTGCGCCTGCAGGGAAGAGCGTCCCCACAATCAAAAACCGCTCAAGCGAGGGGGAATCTGACGAAGTCTGCTACATCGGACGCATCTGTTCAAACCTTCGATGCACGGCGCCATAAATCTACTTGGCATCTTCGGAGAGGTGGACGGATAGCACCAATTAGCATCTGCCCCGAACCTCAGGCGAGACAGCCACGTCTCGGCCGCCGTTCGGAGGGGAACAAATACGTCATCTACATGACCCCATTCGGAAATACATCATCCACATGAGCCCGTTCGGAAATACGTCATCCACATGACCCCGTTCGGAAATACGTCATCCATATGACCCCGTTCGGAAACACGTCATCAGCATGACCCCGCTCGGAAATACTTCATCAGCATGACCCCGTTCGGAAATACGTCATCCACATGACCCCGTTCGGAAATACGTCATCCACATGACCCCGTTCGGAAATACGTCATCCATATGACCCCGTTCGGAAACACGTCATCAACATGACCCCGTTCGGAAATACGTCATCCACATGACCCCGTTCGGAAACACGTCATCCACATGACCCCGTTCGGAAATACGCCATCCACATGACCCCGCTCGGAAATACGTCATCCACATGACCCCGTTCGGAAATACGTCATCCATATGACCCCGCTCAGAAATACGTCATCCATATGACCCCGTTCGGAAATACGTCATCCACATGACCCCGTTCGGAAATACGTCATCCACATGACCCCATTCGGAAATACGTCATCCATATGACCCCGTCACGGAAATACGTCATCCATATGACCCCGCTTCGGAAATACGTCATCTACATGTCTATCCCACTAAACACGTACGGGTCCTCTCGACTCATAAGGAAGAAAAACTCTCTTATAAGATCCTTACGACTTATAAGGGAAAACACACTTAGGAATCCTCACAATTCCTAAGGAAAAAAATACACCTACGAGATCCTTTCGACTCGTAGGAAGAAAAGTCTTTATGAGACCCTCACGGCTCATAAAGTTGAAAAGTCTTAGGTAACAGATCTGAACCTGCTTCCTAAACCATCACTACCTCTCGAAGAAGCCAAGACAAGATGCTCACTCCATCATCTGCCGGCTATGTTTGTTAAGGTGACACGCTGATAACAAAAGAAAGAAGAAAGCAGAGAGATGACACAAGACATTGCCAAAAAAAATGTGTATATTTAATTCATGAATTCAATTGGTTACAAAAATACATCATATGAAAGAATAAAAGGACGAATACATTTTATTCAAAATTACAAATGGTACAAAAAAATTATTATTGAGAAGGAAGCGCTTTCAGTAATCCAATCAGCCGCTCGCGCACTTCCTTCAGCCCCTCTTCTTGATCAGCTGCCGCGGCTGACTCTGCTTCGACCTGGGCTCGCTGCTGCAAGTAAGACGAAAGTTGTTCCTCGGCAGCCTGCTGAGCTGCTTCACGATCTTGTGCATCCCGATCGACGACGTCGAGCTTCTGCCTCAATGTTAACTCATCAGAAATGCATCGCAGAAGGCCTTCGAGAGTAACTTTCAACTGGGCAGCATTCGCATCAACCTGAGCATGCAGTCGAGCAGATTTGCTTGAAGTTTCTTTACATTCCTTCTGCTTTAAAGACACTTCTTGTTCAAGATGGCGGAAGTAAGAAGTGCTCTGCTCGATCCACACAGCCCGTTGAGTGCTCACAGCCAGAATCTCAGGTGCAGGACGCCTAAGCTCAAGCTCATGCAGGCAAGCCTCGATTTCCCTGCAGCGATTAACCCAAGACTCAATGATGCCCTCACCATGAAAGTTCACGAGCGTCGCCAGCATAGGGTTAACCTCCACGGAAAAATCCACAGCAGATGTGGGAGTCTCCACATCGAGCTCCTCAATATAGTCGCTCAGCATGCGCAGACTATTCGCGGCGCCTTTCGAGGACGGACGTCTGGAGAAAGGCCCTGCCGGCATTATAATGCGAGACTCGAAAGAGGCTGGAGTCGATGTGATTGCTGTAAAATAAATCATAGTCAGATCACGGCTCGAGAAATAAAGAATATACATACACAAAGAAAATAGAGTCTACTATACCAGCTGCAGCAAGGGGCAAAGCTGGGAGTGCTGGTAGCGCAACGACAGCCTCGTCCCCTCCTTCAATTTGTAAGGCTACAAGCAACATAAAGAAGAGTTAGCAGTAATGCGACCGTCCATTAAAGAAAGGACATCGTTTAGAAAAGATACTCACCGACACCAGCAGACGGACTAATCTCTGACAGGAAGGAGAAGTGTGGGTACAACACCTGATACAGGTGGTCGAAAAGGACTCCTGCAAGGACACAGTATTGCAACGTCAGTACATAAATTATACAGCTTAAAAAGAATAAGACTGATGGGTCATGAATCCGCACCTTCCAACATCTGAGATGGTATGAGAGAGGGTAGAGGAGGTGTCACCGTCAAGGAGGTAGCTGATAGCATTGTCTCGGATAGTGTGACATCAGCACTAGCTGCACCTGCATTAGAAACAAGATAAACCCTGTCGGGAAAGATTGAAAAAGATTGTAGAATAAAAGAAAAGCAATGATCCAAAATCTATCTAGTGAGTCGCCAGTCGGAATGACGACAAGGGCGTCACTTGACACAGCAACTGCTCCATCCTCTTCCATCGGGAAGGTCTCACCTCCTGTCGCCTCATCCCCTGACTCTACCAGAGCCGTCATAACGCTCGCGACGCCAGGAGATAGCAAAGGGTCACAGGTAGAAATAGCAATGATTGGGGCGGTGCCCGACTCTTAAGAAGGAGCGGCCACCTCGGGCTCAGCGGCTGTATCCATCTCACCTACAGTTATATCAGGCTCGGCAATCGTGACTGACTTACCAGTCACTACCTCGAGCCCGGCAATTACAGCCACCTCGCCTATCGCTGCCTTGGGTTCGGCAATCACAGCTACCTCCTCCACCGCTACCTCAGGCTCAGCGGTCGCCGCCACCTCTTCGGGAAGACTCGGCTCTTCAAGATAAGATATATGAGAATTGATACTTAGAACTTGACAACGGAACCCCGTGTCACATTACCTTGGGTTGGTCTTCCGACCTCTTTTCGAATCGCATGTGCTGCTCGTCTATAGGCAGTAGATAAGGCAGCCGGGGACTCCTCTGAAGGAGTAGCGGCAGGGGTAGCGGTTCCTGAACCCGCATCCGCGGCTAAGGCAGCACTACGCTCCCTTGCCACGCGCATTCGGCGCTTTCTTTCCGCCCGAGCTGTCAAAGCAGACCTTTTAGACGCCTCCATCAACAGGACGTCATCGTCCGCACCAAGGGTTACTTCTGGAACCGTCAGGCCTTCCGTCATCGGTCGTTTGAGTAAGGCCTCTTTCGGCAGTGCCGAAGAGGCCGGGACTCCGATGGCTGGCCCGGGAAGAATCTCCGCATCAGCTTACGGGATCGGCATTGTGGTCCCTGCGATAAGATAAAGCGGGGTCAGATCACCTATATAAAAAAATGGGAGCGGAGACACGATAAACCAAAGCATACCGATGCCTAAGGATGCTTGAAGTCTTTCCGCTTCCTCAAAAGTCTTGAGAGAAGCTGCAAGACCTTCTTCAGTGGAGATGCCTGTTAAAGAAGGAAAAGCGTCAGTCAAAACACAATAATAGAAGTACGATGCAATGGCGAAGAATACGACTAATGATTACCTGATCGCGCGAGGATAGCCAACCCCTCTTCGCGGCTTGCCAATTGCTCAGAAGCTGTGATGGCAGCCGCCAGATCAGTATCATCTGGCGGCATGAATAAGCCCTCATTTTTCCCATACTTGCTCAAGCCCTCACTATAAAGAGCATGAGGCTCCTGACCAAATACGACATCGGCAGAGAAGAGCGACTTCTTCTTCTTCTTCTGTGCGCGAGCTCCAGTCGCAGCAAGCATGAGCTTACGCTTGGTGGGCACCTTGGGGCGACGAGTTTCGATATCCGAGCCCACGCCAGATTCGGGTGAAGCTACGTTTACCATCTCCGCGGGAGCACGGGGCATCAATGGTACATCCACCGTCTCTACAGGAGCACGGGGCAACCCATACGTAGGGCTTAGCACACGTGGATGCTCGACTGCAGCGAGTTCTCTTAGCGGAGGGGGACAGTGATCCGTCGCTTCAAAGGGATTTTGCGATCACTGGCAGAAGGTGCACTTTTGCGATCAATCAGCAACCGCCTTTCTTCCTTAATAACGACGCCCGTCGAATGCTGGTACCATGCCGTATACACATTAAGGATCTGTGGGACACAACTCGGCTCGCTGATAAAGAAGTGAGAGCCCGTATTCAAACGCATGAAGTGATGCAGCGCGCTCCGCATCCCCTCTTCAGTGGCAGTGGGTTCCAACAAGAAAGCTTCTAGCGGCACTCCTTGATTATAGCTCAATTGTTGGGCAAAACGATGCGGATTATATCTCATGAAAAGCGCCGCATCATTTTGCCTAAATACCAGGAAGCCCGGTTTGATATAATATAAATGGAGGATCTCCCGATCTGTCAAAACTGAGGCTCCATCTTTGAAAATATCCTGCAATAGCCGTACCGTTGTGGCAGACTCTTTTCCAACGGTTAACACCTTGTCGGTAAGGTCATCCCATCTCCAACCGTGCGGGGACGAAGGAGCAAACCTCTAGCATCCCGCAGTGACGGATTTACAATTAAGGCGCTGACTAATCACATAATCCGGGGAAGCTGCACCTGTCATAGAATGAAGGCCTTCTATGGATACCAAAAACGCCAAGTGTATGTAGCTCGAGCCATGACATGAAGTAATGCATCGAGAAGTTCATATGCTGTACTCCATGTTCAGTAGTATCCGCCGCTTGACTAAGGCCGTAATACAGATGGGCTAAGCCAGCAACCCCGACAGCCACTTTCACCCCAATAGTCATCCGATGAGCCGGGTAAAAGACAGATGGCCTCATACGGCGAAGGTGCATCGGGAGCGCGAACCAGCTCAACCATAGCCCAAGAAATCCCAAAAATAATGCTTCCTCATCCATCCCAGGGACTGCAATCTCCGCAAAAAGAACAACTGGAGAGTTGGGAAGGAAGAAACTCTTCTGATCTACCTCCATCGTTGGCAGGTTGTCTAAACCTAAGCCAAAAGGGTCGTCAAGTGTAGCAAATTTAACAGCTTCCTTCGAGAGGACTTTCGGGTGGAGAAAGCGAGCGATGAAGTCCTCGAAACTAACCCCGCGGCTCCCAGATTCGAGGAAAAGACCCTCGTAGATATTCAACACTTTGATCAAACTAGGAAATTGGTGTTGAACGGCATTCACCAGAGTAAGGCCCATTATTACTGGCTTGGCACCGAAGACGTATTCGTCTGTGGGAAGAAGCTCCTCATAGTGCTCCCCTATGACCGGTAAGCCAGAAACTTCTGCAAATTCCTCTAAGGAGATTGACACTTCCCGGTCTAGTGAAAGGAAGGTGTGAGTAAGGATATTCCATTGCTCCAAAAAGGCCTTAACCCACCAGGTGGGAAGCATAGGATACTGGAAAAGAGAAGTATAAACGGCGGTATACAACCCAAACCTCAACAACTGCGACTTCTTCACCGACAGAATGTAGCGGGCCCATTGCAGATAACCGGTCGGATGACGAGGAATCAGACCTATATTATATGGTTTCCCCCACGGCTTCGCCTTGCCTTGACAAATACGACGTCCCAAGGTATCTAAAACCATGGGAGGCTGAACGGGAATCGAAGCTATAACGGGCTGAAGAAGGCCTTCTGAAGTCCAATTAACCATCTCCACGGCGTAGTTCACCGGGGGTGAGTTGGCGTAATGGATCGCCATGATGGGCTCCGAGGGTACCGCGCACGAAAAGCTTTGTCGACCCCTGATAATCTGATTGTACTATGACCCCCAGAGGTGAAGATTCTTATGTTCCGGATCATGGTCTCTGATCAAAGCTAGGACCTCCCTGTCTACAGGTGCTCCCGAAAATCCTCCCTCTGAACGAACGAATGGAAACGAAGCATCGAAAGACATATTGCCTGCAAAAAGGGGGGACAAAAATCGACTGTTAGTGCTATAATTTAATTTTAAAATTCTGACACTCGGTACTTTAAAAGTTGCACCACACTGCAATGCAGTGAAAAGGGGGACCAAAGGGGCACCAAAGGGGGACCCACAAAATCTAGATGACAATTCATCGATTAAAAATTATTAATAAAAACAGCCTCATCATTGGATGAGACTGTTAATTAATGAGGAAATTCTCATTGAATGAGAAATCCCTCAGGAAAAGGAGAAAATCTCCCTTTGAGAGCAAAGCTCTATGACAGAGTGACACTTGTCACATTCTGATCATGAAGGAATAAAATTCCTTAAAGAGCCAGGCTCTGTAATGATGATGGAAAAATCCATCAAGGATTAATTAAAATTAATTTTTGTGAATTAAAAATTCTGGGATCTTCAAGATCCATGAAAAAACTCTTGAGAGTTCTTCATCAAAGATTAAGAAATCTATACATGATTCAGAAGAGCAAGGCTCTGTTCAGGGGCTAAGAAACCCCAAAAGATCTCTTTAGATCTATAGGTTCATGAGAGCAAAGCTCTGCTAGTGAAACTCTAAATGGGTTTTCTTTAGATCAAAGATCTATGAAGAGCACTGCTCTGTTAATGGGTAAAAACCCTAATTTATTAAAATTTTAAACTTTACCTAAGTTTTGGTAGAGTTCTGACTCTTGAAAAGTTCTTAAACTGAAGAGCAAGGTTCTGAATAAAAATTCTCAAGAAAGAAGAGGATAATCATCTAAGGGACCAAAGGTCCTATTTATAGGCATTGAACCGCCACTTCAACTTCTGAGTTGATCCAAGAGCTCAGATGTTGCCACCGCTGAACTCACGTGTGCGCCACGTGAGCGCAACGGTGGGGGGCATTTGTTTCCCCCAACCAGAGCAAAGCTCTGTTTTAAAATTTGAAATTTGAAAATTGAAGCAACGCTTCAAATTTAGCGATAGGTGTGCTACGCGCCACGTGTCAGACACAGACGCGCTAGCGCCTGGTGTGCTGCGCCCTAGGCAGCACACCCCCAATCAGAGCAAGGAACTGTTTTAAAATTTCAAAATTCAAAAATTGAAGCAACGCTTCAGATCCAGCGCTCTGCGCTGCGCGCCACGTGTCAAACACGGGTGTGCTAGCGCAGCTGTGCTGCGCTCTGCGCTGCACGCCACTTGTTAAAAATGGGTGCGCTGGCGCAGCTGCGCTGCGCTCTGCGCTACACGCCACGTGTTAAAAACGGGTGCGCTGGCGCGGGTGTGCTGGCGCGGGTGCGCTGCGCTCTGCGCTGCACGCCACGTGTTAAAAACGGGTGCGCTGCGCTGCGCGCCACGTGTCGAACGTAGATGCGCTCGTGTAAGGTGCGCCAGCGCTGGAATTAAAAATTCCCCACCATTAGATCAAAAGATCTAATAATAATAAATTATTAATTAATCCGAATTAAAATTCTGTTATGGAAAGATCTTTCCAATCTTATTAAAACAAGAAGATTATCTTTTGCAAAGTAGAACCCTTAGGATCAAAGGTCCAACGGCGGGAAATATTCCCAAATCAATCAGAGAAAGATCTCTTAAAACTGATTTAACAAATCAATTGGCTCTATATAAAGGCCCCAAGACTTCAAGTCTCATATAGAGAAACCCCCCTGCAAACTTTGAGAAAAACTCAAAGAGAAAGAAGAGCAAGCTCTTAGAAAAAGAAGATCATTTCTTCAAGGTAAAGAATTAATTCTTGAACAACGGAGATGAAATCATCTCATTAAAAAAGAAGAACTATTTTCTTAAAGGATCATAGATCTACAAAAGACCAAGGTCTTTGATAAAAAGAAAAAGATCAAAAGATCTAATTATAAAAATAAAAGAAGCATTTTCTTCATCCACAGATCTTTGATCTACAAAGGCATAGCCCTTTTATAAACAAGAACTTTTGTTTTTGAATCTTGAGGCAAAGCCTCCTTTAAAAGAAGAACATAAACTTGTTCTCTGATCATAAATTTGATCAGATGTGCTTTGCGCTACTGAACAGTGCCTTGCACTCATGAACTGCGCTTTTGAGCTCTTTGGACCGGCGCTCAGCGCCAAAACGCGCCACGTGTCAACCATAGACACTACTTGCGCTTTGCGCTTTTAAAATAGAGCACTGCGCTCCTAGGCTGGCGGTCAGCGCCAAGCGCGCCACGTGTCACTCACTGGTGCACCACCAAACTGGCGCAAAGCGCTCATAAATTGAAAGCGCAATGCGCTCATAAACTAGCGCTTAGCGCTAAACGTGACACGTGTCACCTTCGTGTGCGCTACCTGAAAGAAGCGCAATGCGCTCTTTAATTGGCGCAAAATGCCTGACGCGCCACGTGGCGCACTGTTAGAACACACTTTGTTCTGATGAATACTATGCATTCAATACAAGACAAAAATTGCCAGGACCTAATGCTCCGCATTACTAAAAGGGCCAAGCCCAAGTAAAGGCTCAATAGCCAGAATTAAAAATGTTAAACATTTTAATTGGACTTAGCCCAATTCTGGACATAAGTCCTCAACTTATATTAAACTGAGCCCATCTGCTCACAAATATTTAACAAATCTTAGTCTCAAACTGGGCTACAGATCTTCTAATCAATTCACACCGGTTCAAGGGTATTACTCCTTTGATATCTGTCGTTGTAATCCTTCAACGTCTTCAGAGAGGTGACGGGTCCCGACAACCATACATCTCACGGACTGTGGGGTCCTTAAACTCATAGACTACGATGTCTTTAAACCTTATAGACTACGATGTCTCTAAACCGGACTGTGGGGTCCTTAAGCCCATGAACTACGATGTCCTTAAACCTTATAGACTACGATGTCTCTAAACCGGATTGTGGGGTCCTTAAACTCATGGACTACGACGTCCTTAAACCTTATAGACTACGATGTCTATAAACTGGACCGAGATGTCCTTAAACTAGCGCTGGACCGAGATGTCCTTAAACTAACAACGGACCGTAATGTCCTTAAACTAATCGACCGCAATGTCCCTAAACTAAACAATAGAGCCCAATTGCTCTTTTGTCGGATCTAAATGATCATGTTAAGTTGATCTTAGTCTAAAAATTAGACTAACGTATCCTTAACATACGTTTAAGTTGATCTTAGTCTCAAATGAGGCTAACGTATCCTTAAACCCAAACCAAAACCCAAATCTAAGAAAATACGGATTTGGACTAATCCACGCCCTACGGGAGACAACATAAATTAGTCTCCGTATACAATCCACGGGCAACCACAAACAAAACAAACACCCACGACACGAAGTGACCATCTGGAGAAGGAAAAAGTTGTTACCGCGATGCGGTAGCATAATTAACTGCAGGGGCTTGCGCCTGCAGGGAAGAGCGTCCCCATAATCAAAAACCCCTCACAAACGAGGGGAAATCTGACGAAGTCTGCTACATCAGCAGCATCCGTTTAAACCTTCGATACACGGTGCCATAAATCAACTTGGAATCTTCAAAGAGGTGGACGGATAGCACCAATTAGCATCTTCCCTCGAATTTCAGGCCTGACGTCCCAGCGTCCCGGTCGCGTCCTTCGACGGGGAACAGAAGCCTCTCTGATGACTTCGTTCACTGGAGCAGGAATGGATATCCGCTTCGGGATAACAACTTCTGGTATTGCGGGCTTCTTCATAGGCCCACTTGAGTTTTGGCCCAGTATGTTGAAAACCGAGGCACTAGATTTGGGTGACCTGTTGAGAGGGGCCGCAATAGTTGCAAGCCGATCAAAGACCGACTTCATCGCAGCTTCCCGTGACGGTATCTGAACGTTGAAGCTCGTTGGTGGGATCATGGTCCCGAAGAATAGCCCAGTGGTGTCTTGGGTCACTTGTTCCACCGGCATTGTGAAAAGGGAGGCCGCTTGGGGCCCGTTGGTTACTCCTCCGGCTGAAGCGGAACGGGAGCTGTTGTTGCAACTGGAACGGTTAGAGGCCATTGACGTTCTTTTGTCTGCACGGGGGCAAAACCAAATCTTAGTACCTCGAACCCAAGGGCAACCATATCAAACCGCGATTCGTTCGCGAACACGACACACGAAGTGTGGAGTGGAAAGAGGAAAAGGTCCCACCGGGCGTGCCAGAATCTGTTCTCCGCCGAATACGGGAGACAGAACAGCGTAGGTTCGTCTCGCCTGAATTTAAGGGCAGATGCTATTTGGTTTTATCCGTCCACCTCTCTGAAGATGCCAAGTTGATTTATGGCACCGTGTATCGGAGGTTTAGACGGATACGGCCGTTGTAGCAGACTTCATCAGATTCCCCCTCATTGTGAGGGGTTTTTGATTGTGGGGACGCTCTTCCCTGCAGGCGCAAGCCCCAGCAGTTAATTACGCTACCACATCGCAGTAACAACTTTCTCCTTCTCCAGATGGTCACTTCGTGTCGTGTATGTTTGTTTTGTTTTTTGGTTGCCCGTGGATTGTATACGGAGACTAATTTATGTTGTCCCCCGTAGGGCGTGGATTAGTCCAAATCCGTATTTTCTTAGATTTGGGTTTCGGTTTCGGTTTAAGGATCGTTAATCTCATTTGAGACTAAGATCAATTTAAACGTTTGTTATGGATACATTAGTCCAATTTTAGACTAAGATCAACTTAACCATTTGTTAAGGATACGTTAGTCTAATTTTAGACTAAGTTCTACTTAACAGGATCATTTAGATCCAACAAAAGAGTATTTGGACTCTATTGTTTTAGTTTAGGGACATTGCGGTCCAAAAGTGTAAGGACATCATAGTCCATGGAGTTTAAGGACATCATAGTCCATGAGTTTAAGGACCCCACAGTCCATGGTAGTTTAGAGATATCATAGTCTATAAAGTTTAAGGACATCATAGTCCATGTGTTTAAGGACCCCACAGTCCGTGGAATGTCTGGTTGTCGGGACCCGTTACCTCTCTGAAGACGTTGAAGGATTACAACGACAAATATCAGAGGAGTGAACAGATGTACCCTTGAACCAATATTGGTTGGGAGATCTGTAGTCTGATTTGGGATAAGATCAAAGATTTATGAGTATATGGGCTCAATTAATCTGAATTAGAGATCTGTGGCCAACTTGGGCTCGACCTATTCATTTAAAATGTTAGACATTTAATTAGGCTCAATCCTGTTTCATTTAACAATGCTGAGTATTGGTTCTGACAACTTTTTGTCTTTTATTGAATGTTGAGCACTCATTATGACTCTGGGCTTTATCATTTAAAGAACAATTTATGTTCTCTCAACGCACACATGAGAAGCACGTGACGCTCTTGGCGCTGAGCACCAGTTAAAGAGCGCAGAGCGTTTTGTTAAGTAGCGCACATGTGAGAAGCACGTGGCACGCTTGGCGCTGAGCGCTAGTCAATGAGCGCAGAGCGCTTCTGTTAAGTAGCGTACACGTAAGGAGCACGTGGCGCGCTTGGTGCTGAGCGCCAGTCAATGAGCGCAGAGCGCTTTTGTTAAGTAGCGCACACGTGAGGAGCACGTAGCGCGCTTGGCGCTGAGCGCCAGTCAATGAGCGCTAAGGTGCTTCTTTAAATTTGGAGCGCTAAGGATCTGCAGCGCTGTGCGCTAGATTTGGAGCGCTGAAGCGCTTCGTTTAATTGGAGCGCTAGGGCTCTTTTTAGGCAACTTTGCTCTCTGAGAATTAAATTCTCTCTTATAAGAGACCTTGTCTCATGGATTTAAGAACAAAGTTCTTATTTTATAGGAGATGTTTCAATTTCTTATGTTCTTGGTAAAAGGCCTTGCCTTTATATCCTAAGAGAATTGAATTATTCTCCCACGCTTTTTTATAATGAGATGTTATGATCTCTTTGTGAAAGACAATTTGTCTTATAGATCTATGATCTGGCAAAAGAATTAAGTTCTTTTTCTGATGAGATCCTTTAATCTCTTTGTTTTACCTTGAAGAAATTCTTCTTTTGCAGAGAGCTTGTTCTTCTCTTTTAACATTTTCAAAGTTTGGGGAGGGTTCCTCTATGTCAAACTTGAAGTCTTGGGGACTTTATATAGGGCAAGCTGATTTGTTGAATCGGTTGAAAAGATCTTTTCTCTAATTGATTTGGGGGTTTCCCCACCGTTGGATCTTTGATCCTAAGGCTTTTGATTTACAGAAGGCAATTTTCTTGTTCTTAACAAAATTGGAAAATCTTTCCATATAGAATTTATTTTGTATTTTGGTGATTTGTAATCACCATTGGATCATTGATCCAGCGGTGCTCTGATTTTCAGAGCACAATCTTTCCTGTTTGGAAAGATTGTGAGGAATGTTTCCTTAATAGAATCTTACTCTGGTTAATTGATGATTTTTAATCATGTTCGTTGGATCTTTGATCCAACGGTTGGGAACATTTAGTTCCAGCGCTAGCGCTCTCGTGCTTTGCACGTGGTGTGCTGTTTAGAGCGCAGCGCTCTTAGCGCTAGCGCTCACGTGCTTTGCACGTGGTGCACTGCTCAGAGCGCAGCGCTCTTAGCGCTAGCGCTCATGTGCTTTGCACGTGAGCGCTACCTCAGAGTCTTTGACTCTCAGCGCTGGCGCTGCTATGAAACGCTGCTTCATTTCAAAATTTGAAATTTGAACAGAGCTCTGCTCTGATTGGGGGAAATACGGTCGTCGTGGGGAGGGAGAGCCGTTGGACGAAGCGAGGACGTGGGCGGATCTTGAGATGGCGGCGCGAGAAGGGAGGAGTCAAGGGGGAAGAGCCGTTGGGGGAGCGTAGGTGTGAGTCTCGCGGCGCGGGCGCGAGGAGCACGAAGGCGTGGGGTGATGGGCGCGAGAAGCTGGCGTTGAGGGAAGAGGCGTTACGAGGAAGTGGCGGGAAAACGAAAGCGAGTGGGGAAGAAGAGGGAAAGCGGGTCGGGTCGGGTCGGGTGAGGGAAAAGAATCGGTGGGCTGGGCTGGCGAGAAAGAGAGAGAGAGAAAAGGAGAGTTGGGCCGTGGGTTTGGGTAAAATAAAACAAAATAAAAAGGGTTTAAGGTTTAGATTAGGTTTTAAGGATTTAGAGAAATTAGAATAAATAATTTAATGGTTATGGTTTAAAAATAGAATATAGAAATATTTTAATTTAGGAAAATTTGGGAAACACAATTTACAAATACGGAAAAATATTCACAAGGGATCTGGGTATTACATTTTCTTTCCAGCATTATATTGTAAAGAATGTTTAATAAATAAAAAGTTGTTGTCCATTTGCATCTCATGTCTTTCTTGTGTGCTTTTACATTATATTGCTTATATACGCTTAGCGTGTTTACTTCTGAGTAAATACGTCGCGTGACCCGTCGCGTCTCCTTACCGTACTCTGGGAAGTGGGGCGTGACAGTTATGTGCCTCCTTCTCTTTCCACGAAGTTCTAAACCTTCTTCCTTTTTCTTAAATTAAATCAAGAGTTTCACTCTTCTTTTTCCAAAAAGGAATAGTTTTTTCATCATGAAACCCACAAAGGGGAGCTCAGATCTCCCATCAGTTCTCTAAAAGAGGATATTTTTAAGTCTCATCCCCTTTTTTCTCCAAGATCCAGCCAACAGAGAAGAGGAAGAAGGAGACTCATCTCCAAAAATCCCACTTTGGAAAGATCCAAGGCTCAAGAGAAAATCCAGGACTCAAGAGAGAAGAAAATGATCCCCTTTCACTATCTCCGAAAATCTATTAGGAGTTTAACTCCACAAAAAAAGAAGAAGAAGAAAAATAATAATAAATCCCTTTTCTCTAGGAGTTTAACTCCAAAAGTCAACCAGAAAGTATAACATCCTGTGCAGGGGATAAGCCCCTCTTCATTTTTTTAGGAGTTTAACTCCAAAAGTCAATCGGGAGTACAACTATTAGTACAGGGGCTAAGCCCCTTTTTCCGCAGGCGCCCGCGCGCGAGGCGCGTGGCCTTCCGATGCCCGACGCCCGCTCGCGGGGCGCATAGCCCTCCGGTGCCCACGCGCGGGGCGCGGGGACCTCTGGCACCCGGCGCCTAGCGCACGTGTCCTTTGGACGCTCATCACCCTTCTTTTTCTCTCATGCTCCACATTTAAAACAGAGTCGTTACATTCTACCCTCCTTATAAAAATTTTGTCCTCGAAATTTATATTTACATAAGGACTAATTTACAAATAAGAAGGGTATCTTGCATGCATGTCATCATCACGTTCCCACGTTGATTTTCTTGGTGAATCTTTTCTCCACATCACTCGGACTAAGTTTACTTCCTTGTTTCGTAGTGTCTTTATCTTTCTGTCCAGGATATCAACGGGTTGATACACACAAGAAAGGTCTGTCTGTATAGTGAGCTCGGAGTGATCAAGAATGTGGCTGGAGTCGCTCACATATCTTCAAAGCTAGGATATGTGGAGCACGTTGTGCACTCCTTCCAATGATGGTGGTAGTGCCAAACGATATGCCACTTCTCCGACTCGTTCGAGTATGTCGAATGGTCCAATATATCTGGGACTGAGCTTACCCCTCTTACCAAAGCGAATTACTCCACGGTTTGGAAAGATCTTCAAGAACACAACATCTCCCGGTTGGAACTCCAGATGTCGGCGCTGTCACGCTCCGCTTCCGAGAGTACGGTAAGGAGACGTGACGGGTCACGCGGCGTATTTACTCAGAAGTAAACATGCTAAGCATATATAAGCAATATAATATAAAAGTATACAAGAAAGACATGAGATGTAAATGAATATCAACTTTTTATTTATTAAATATTCTTTGCAATACAATGCTGGAAAGTAAATACAAGACTGGAAAGCAATGCCTAAACAATGGCATGAAACTGAAGTAAAAGTATATACAAGTGTCTAGAGCTCTGGATCGTCGACGAACTGCTCCAAGTCTTCTGAGCTGGGCTCGATCTCCAGAGAGTTGGGTCCTCCTGACAACATTCCAAAGAAAAAACTAGAAAAGGAATGTCGTCAGCGAACAATCGCTCGGTAAGTCCCAAAGAGAGATGGAAATAGACTAAACAGGTAATGAGAATATAACTGGTATAATTTTGATAGTTATGTTAACGCAGTTATTCGTAGTTTTGTACATGGTATGCCAGTGTATACGAGAGGAGTCCAGCTTACCCCGTGGACTATGGTATAAGGAGTACAAGGCCCCGTCAAAACCCACGGGACAACGGCAACGGATATTCAGGTTAGGTGTATTAAAGTGACCGTCTTATGCCACTTTAAACACATTCTGTATCAATCTACCCCTTTAAACCCCGTAATGTATTATTGTATTGTTTTGTAGTGAAATATAAGACTTGCCGAAACCATGATATCAATTTTTCATGTAAACAGATAAGGATATAAACGGATAGTCATGTAGACAAGTCAAATGTATATCCGTGGATCGGTCAAATCAAGTCATGTTAATATAGATTGTATTCTGGTATAAAAGGATTCATATTGCCTTGGAGTTATATCGAATTGTATACATGGATGGATTGATTTCAGATTAAACTGAAACTCTGACTGAGTCAGACACTTAAACAGAATTGAAGTCCTGAATTAGTTTTGGAGTTATTAGTAACTGCTGCATATGGACAACAGCATTTATGACTTTTTCCAAGACAATTACCATTGATAACCTCGTTTTAGTTGTCTACCTTAAATAGGCAAGCACCCATGTAGGGTGGTTTTCGTCACCCATTGAGATGGGAATACGCGCGCGCTTGTCAGGCGCATTACAAATTCCCCCTGCCTAGGGTAGACTGAGGTTTATTGATTGTGGGGATCCGAATCTCCGGCAGCCGCGGACTAAGCTGCCGTTAATTACCACTCGCTTTTGGAGCGAGGGAATCTCCGATTGACGGGTTAAGCTGGTCATGCGAACTCAATGTGCAGTGTACGTGTGTTGTGTCTTGAAAGGGTTTTGGATATATCGGGGGGCCCGCATAGTTTTTATGGGGGTCCCGCTACCCGGATAGTGGGCTGGGGGTCAAGGGGGCTAGCAACCCCCTTGCGGGGTGCGGGGCAGCGCCCTGTTAGAAATTTTTTTCTAACAGGGACATTGTCGTGGAGTATGTGTGTATGTGTGCATGTATATATACATATATATAGAAAAAAAAGGAAAGGGCATCCAAAGGATGCGTGGGAGAAGGCGCCAGCACCCCACATACTAGGCATGTGGGCGCTCGAGCGCTAGCGCCCCATGTGTCAGGCACATGGGCGCTCAAGCGATAGCGCAAGGGCGCTAGCGCTTTGAGCTCTAGCGCCCCACATATCAGGCACGTGGGCGTTCGGGCGCTAGCGCTCTGAGCGCAAGAGCGCCCCACGTGTCAGGCACGTGGGCGCTCGGGCGCTAGCGCCCTACGTGCCAGGCACGTGGGCGCTCGGGCGCTAGTGCTCTGGGCGCTAGCGCTCTGAGCGCAAGGACGCTAGCGCATTGAGCGCCAGCGCCCCACGTGTCAGGCACGTGGGCGCTCGGGCGCTAGCGCTTTGAGCGTTAGCGCCCCACGTGTCAGGCATGTGGGTGCTCGGGCGTTAGCGCTCTGGGCGCTAACGCCCCACGTGCCAGGCATGTGGGCGCTCAGGCGCTAGCGTTTTGGGCGCTAGCGCTTTGAGCGCAAGGGCGTTGGCGCTCTGGGCGCGCTCACGAGGCAAAAGGGACTTGGTCCCTGCAATGGGAGTTGTACTCTCAGAAAGGAACACTTATTATTTTGTGTGTGTGTGTGTGTGTGTGTGTAAGGAGTTAAACTCCTAGGATATTTTGAACCTGATGAAGGGGGCTTCTCCCCTTGAGCCCTGGATCTTCCCCAAAGTGGGGCTTCTGGAGATTGGTCTCCTTCTTCTTCCTGTTGTTTGGCCGGATCTTAGAGAAAGGGGGTGAGATTTAAAAATCTCCCCTTTTTGAGATCTAATGGAAGATCCAAGTTCCCTTTTGTGGGTTTTGTGGTGAAAAACTATTTAGTTTTGGAAAAGGAAGAGTAAAACTCTTGATTTTATTCAAAAGAAAGTATTAGGTTTTGAACCTTGAGGAAGGAGAAGATCACAGATCTGGATTTGTTTTTGGAGAGAGAAAAAGTTGTTGAGATATTTTCATTATCTTTTCGTTTATAGACTATACACTTTACATATAGTCTCTTGGGCTTTACAAAAATGGCATTTGCCCATCCCATGCCTCATATGCTATTTCTTTTTGCACATAAACCATGGGCTTTACAAAAATTTGGCTTTATGCCCATTTTCTTACATTTATTCAAAAAATAAAAATACAAGAAATACAACAAAATTTTTATTTTGGCTTGGGGGGAGGCCGGCCGCTTCATGTTCGGGCTCGCTCCGGGCATTGGCCCACTTGACCTGTGCTTGGGCACACCTGGCTTAGGGTTGACTTTGATTTTGACTTGGTCAACCGGGGTGTAAATTTTTACCCCAACAAATTGCCCCCCATCAATAAATGTACACAGCATATGTGGGTCGTGTGCATGAAATTGATGGATCTTCTTTCATGTAGAAGCGACTTGATTCGGTTCCCACTTTTTGGGAAGCTGGCACTGCCCTTTTTACGACATGGACGGTCGATACTTGACGTGTCTCCAAGATGGAGTGTCTGGTTGACTTGATTCTGAGGCGGAGCATTATTCCGACAAGGAGGTCGTTGCTGCCCTTTAAGCGACGTGGATGGTCGGTGCTGCCCTTTTAGCGACGTGGACGGTCGATACTGCCCTTTTAGCGACTTGGACGGTCGATGCTGCCCTTTTTGCGACGTGGACAGTCGATACTGCCATTTTAGCGACGTGGACGGTCGGTGCTGCCCTTTTTGCGATGTGGACGGTCGGTGCTGCCATTTTAGCGACTTGGACGGTCGGTTCTGCCCTTTTAACGACTTGGACGGTCGGTTCTGCCCTTTTTGCGACTTGGACGGTCGATGCTGCCGTTTAGCAACTTGGACGGTCGGTGCTGCCCTTTTTGCGACGTGGACGGTTGATGCTGCCATTTAGCGACGTGGACGGTCGGTGCTGCCCTTTTTACGACGTGGACGGTCTGTGCTACCATTTTAGAGACCTGGACGGTCGGTTCTACACTTTTAGCGACTTGGACGGTCGGTTCTACCCTTTTTGCGACTTGGACGGTCGATTCTGCCTTTTTAGTGACTTGGACGGTCGGTGCTGCCCTTTTTGCGATGTGGATGGTCGATGCTGCCATTTTAGTGACGTGGACGGTCGGTGCTGCCCTTTTTGCGACGTGGATGGTCAGTGCTACCATTTTAGCGACTTGGACGGTCGGTTCTGCCCTTTTAGCGACTTGGACGGACGGTTCTGGATTTGACTTGCTCCGCTTCTTGCGGTGTCAGGGATGAAGTTGACTTTTTTCCGAGGTGGAATTTGATTCTTCCAGGGAGGTCATTGGTTGTTTTGCTGATTTGATGTGATTTGGATTGACATCAGCACCGCTACACTGGAATATGGTACCAGGAGCGAATCATCATTTGCCGTGAGGGAATTTCCCTCATTCCCAGTTTAACGACTTAGGGGTCATCTGTTTCCAGTTTAACGATTTAGAGGTCATCTGTTCCCAGTTTAAAGACTTAGGGGTCTATTGAATTGGAGTTTGGAATTTTGGGATTAGGGTAGGCATCAGCGTTGCTAACACTGAAGCACATGTACCAGGAGCAATTCACCAGTTGCCTTTTTCCTGTTGGGGAGCGATGGATTAGGAGACAAGTTTAGGTCCCTATCACCTAACACTTTTCAATTTTATGAGCCGTAAGGGTCCTATAAAAGCATTTTCTCCCTACAAGTCGAAAGGATCTCGTAGGTGTACTTTCTCCTTAGGAGTCGTGGGGACTCCTAAGTGTGTTTTTCTTTTGTGAGTCGTAAGAATCCCACGAAGGTTTGTTCTCCTCATATATCGTGAGGACACATGAGTGGGTCTTTCCTAATGGAGCATAATTCCAAGGACGGAGACCGTCCGCTGGACTGGTGATTGCGGTGGGGCATGGGCATGCTGAGAATTATTTGAGCTCGTGGATTGTATACGGTAGTCAAGTTGGGGACTAACCGTAAGCTGGGAGAATTTTGAGAAATTTGATTTTGGTTGGCGTCTGCATCGCTGCACTAGAATATGATATCAGAAGCGACTCATCATTCGCCGTTTGGGGACTTGGAATTTGGATCTTGCTTAGCATCAGCATTGCTGCACAAGAATAATGCCAGGAGCAACTCATCATTTGCCCCGGGAGGGCTTGGGATTTGTTTTTTGGGTCGGCATCAGCACTGCTAACACTGAAGTGTAACGCCAGGAGCGACTCATTATTTGCCATTTCCCGTTGGGGAGCGGTGGCTTAGGAGACTGGTTTAGGTCCCTGTCACCTAAGACTTTTCAATTTTATGAGCCGTAAGGGTCTCATAAAAGCATTTTCTCCCTACGAGTCGAGAGGATCTCGCAGGTGTATGTTCTCCTTAGGAATCGTGAGGATTCCTAAGTGTGTTGCTCCTTTGTGAGTCGTAAGGATCTCACGCAGGGATTTTCTCCTCACAAGGTCGAGAGGACTTTGCGAGTGTATTTCATCTCTTTTCACGAGTTTGCGCCCTTTCGGGTTTTCACAAACTCACCGGTAGTCCTGTTGTTTTTACTCACGGAGCCCTTTCGGTTTTTCATCCGTGCCCGTTTTGCTTGTGGACATACCGTTTTTTTTGTTTTTTTTTTTCCGCTGGTGGGACTTTAAAAGTAGTCTCACCGGCAGGATTTGGGAGAGATAGGGATCATTTACGCCCGTGGATTGTGTACGGTTTTGCAGGATGTATGATCCAGACTGTAGGGCTGGTGTGCTCAATTCACCTGCAACTTGGAGCATTCACACGTAGTATTTCTTGAGATATCGGCCATTGATGGGTGGCATGGGCCTTTCTCCCTCGGCACTTATTAGTTGGTAGGATCCTCCGTCGAACACTTTCTCGATGACGTATAGTCCTTCCCAGTTTGGCTCAAATTTTCCCTTGGCATGTCGATTGGGGATGATCGGTCTTTTGAGAACCAACACCAATTCACCTTTCTTGAAAGCGCGGAGATGGGTTATCTTGTCATAGGCCCGCGACATTTGGGATCGGTATAGCTCCAGATTTTGCTGCACATCGAGCCTCTTTTCTTCGAGGGCGTCGAGCTCTTCATGCCGAAGGAGCATGTTTTCCTCCTCCGTCAACTCGTGTTGAATAGCCATTCTTAAGCTTGGAACTTCGACTTCGAGGGGGAGGACCGCCTCCACTCAGAAGAGCAATGAGTATGGAGTGGACTGAGTTGGAGTACGGTGCGTGGTACGATATGCCCACAACGCCTCATGAAGTTTGAGATTTCAGTCTCTCTTGTTGGCTGAAGCATTTTTCCTCAGGAGCTTGCATAGAGTCTTATTGAAGGCTTCGACTAGCCTATTGGCTCTTGGATTATAGATGGAGGAATATCTCCAGTCTATCTTGTGCTGAGTAGCGAACCTTGAGACTTTAAAGCTCTTGAAAGAAGGCCCGTTGTCAGAAATGATTTTTCTTGGTGTACCGAAGCGGTATAGAATATTATGTTGGAAGAATGTTAGAATATCTTTTGTCTTGAATTCTTTTAGCGGGACGGCTTCAGCCTATCTGGAGACAGTGTCGTGGAGTATGTGTGTGTGTATACATATATATATAGAAAAAAAGGAAAGGGCATCCAAAGGATGCGTGGGAGAAGGCGCCAGCGCTCCACATGCCAGGCACGTGGACGCTAGCGCTCTGGGCACTATGGGCGCTAGCGCTCTGGGCACTAGTGCTCTGCGTGCCAGGCACGTGGGCGCTAGCACTTTGAGCGCAAGGGCGCTGGCGCTCTGGGCGCGCTCGGGAGGCAAAAGGGACTTGGTCACTGCAATGGGAGTTGTACTCCCAGAAAGGAACACTTATTATTTTGTGTGTGTGTGTCTATATATATATATATATATATATATATATATAAGGACTTAAACTCCTAGGATATTTTGAAGCTGATGAAGGGGGCTTCTCCCCTTGAGCCCTGGATCTTCCCTAAAGTGGGGCTTCTGGAGATTGGTCTCCCTATTCTTCCTGTCGTTTGGCCGGATCTTAGAGAAAGGGGGTGAGATTTAAAAATCTTCCCCTTTTGAGATCTAATGGAAGATCCAAGTTCCCCTTTATGGGTTTTGTGGTGAAAAACTACTTAGTTTTGGAAAAGGAAGAGTAAAACTCTTGATTTTATTCAAAAGAAAGAAGAAGGTTTTGAACCTTGAGGAAGGAGAAGATCACAGATATTGATTTTTTTTGGAGAGAGAAAAAGTTGTTGAGATATTTTCATTATCTTTGCCTTTATAGGCTATACACTTTACATATAGCCCCTTGGGCTTTACAAAAATGGCATTTGCCCATCCCATGCCTCATATGCTATTTCTTTTTGCACATAAGCCATGAGTTTTACAAAAATTTGGCTTTATGCCCATTTTATTACATTTATTCATAAAATAAAAATGCAAGAAATATAACATAATTATTTATTACAAAATTTTTATTTTGGCATGGGGGGAGGCCGGCCGCTTCATGTTCGGGCTCGCTCCGGGAATTGGCCCACTTGACCTGGGCTTGGGCCCACCTGGTTTGGGGTTGATTTTGATTTTGACTTGGTCAACCGGGGTGTAAATTTTTACCCCAACAACCCACATTCTCTGGCTCCCTGAGGCTCAAGAGAATTGGTCCCGTTTAAACCTATGTTTACTAGAGTTCTTATTGTAAATTAATAAACTTGAGGCGGTTTTATGAAAAATAGTTTTGGTATATTTTCAAAATAAACCTCAAGTATTTAATTATCGTCTTCAGGGTTTTCACAGATGTAATTTTTAAAGTGATTAGATATTCTTGTGGATATATACCTAAATTGAATAGTATATGGTATTTTTATGTAATTTGACTTGTATTGATTTCGAGGGTATTTTCATGAACTTTTGTGATTCTTTTCTTTTGATTTAGGAAACATGGAATTATTAAATATATTTAAAATAGATATTTTGATAATATATATATATATATATATATTAAAAATAGAATTTATTTATTAAATAGAAATTGCGTTTTCTTAAAAATTGTAATAAAAATTCCATCGAGATCGTATACTCCGTGAGGAGGTCTGCATCTCGTCCTACTAGTCCGATGGATCTACTAGTCCGATGGATGTGCGATAACCCGCACTAATCAAATTCGATTCCCCAAAATAGGTTGTAAGGACATAATTGTATGGAATTTAATTAAAACAATCTTAAAGAATACGGTTTTTAATAGTTTAGGGTATTTTATCGTAAAATTGTATTAGTCCCAAAAATATTGTAAAGAGGTAATCATGCTATGTCATGATGGGTGTTGTGATGAGGTAGGTCATTATCTCGTGAGTTTTCTAAAGATAATATGACTATATGATGAAGTAATGTCGAATAGAAAGTTTATGGTTTTTAACCGTAAAAGTGAAATAAAAGCATTTTTTATATGGAGTTTTGAATTGAAATTTATTTCTAATTATAGGTTAGTGTTTAACAAACTAAGTACAATGATTTAGATAAATAGTTCTTAAGAAAAATTGTTTGTTTAAAAAGTTTTAGAGATGGATGTCGGTATAACTCCACTTACCGACATCATTGAAAAGAAAAAGTTTTGAGAGGTGAAAAGAAGAGAGTAGAGGGGACTTACAAGTTTGGAGAAGAGAAGAGAGGTTGTGGGAACATTTGATGATTTCGTGGAGTCGCGGTGTTGCTGGATTTATCCCGAAACGTCGCCGGAACTTGACCTTAGGCTAACTCCACTTGTACAACTTTTTGGACTTAGAAAATTTTGAGAGTTTTAACAAGAGATTTCAGAATAAGGAGGGCTAAGATGTAGGGTGGTATTTATAGGAGAAATTAGGGTTTTGAGGATTGAAGAATGGAATTAAAATGCATTAACATTTTGGATTAATATCTCATTTTAATTCTCTGTTAATGTGCTAAGAAAACAAACAGACTAGGGTTAGTGAGGGAGTCCAAGGGGTGCTAGGGCAAAAATTGAAGGCATTAGGTATGGGGAGGGCCCGGTGGCGCCGGCCCAATATTCAATCTCGTCGGTCGACTTGGGGGTGTAGGGCTCTGGATTGGTGCCACGGTTGGGGTCTATACATATATCATTTTACACATGTTTGATTTTAGTGACTTTTCATTTTTACGTGTATTGCACGTGTAAACTTTTGTGCTTCCAAAAAGTTTAAAAGAAAAATCAGCAAAAAAATTATGTGGCTGGGGGGATTCGAACACAGGAGCTATGTCACAGCAGTGCATGCCTTTACCAATGAGCTACAAGTGCTTTCTATCTGTTTAAAAACAAATCAAATTTATAACTTGTGCTCAGAATTTACAAATACTCCATTTGTACATTAACTTTAAAAAAAATTATGTACATTAAAACAGAGTCGTTACAGGCGCTTTGCATCATCCCAGTGTTTATGTCTGTCTTAGGCTATGCGCATTCTTTCCATGATCGTGCGAACTGCGTCCACAGTTGCCACGATCATCTCTGGTCTAAGGAGTTCTCTATCTCCGATATCATCCTAACTTACTGGTGAACGACGCTTCCTTCCATAGAGCGCTGCAAAATGTGTCATTCCAATACTCGCCTGGTAGCTGTTGTTGTATGAAAACTCCACAAGATGTAGGTGATCTTCTCACGATCCTCTGAAGTCTAGCATACAAGCTCGTAGCATGTCTTCAAGGATCTGAATCGTTCGCTCAGACTGTCCATCTTTTTGTGCATGGTAAGCTGTGTTGAAGTTCATGCCCGTTCCCAAGCTAGTTTGCAGACTATGCCAAAACTGCGATCGGAATCTGGTATCTCGATCGGAGACGATGCAAACCGGTACTCCATGTAATCTCACGATCTCCTGCATGAGTTCATGGGTATCAGAAATAGTACACTATGAAGAGTTAAATCTTACTTAGGTTTTGACTTACCTCCATGTACTTTTTTGCTAAAGTCTCGGTAGATTGGCCAACTCGAAATGGGATGAAGTGAGCCGACTTGGTGAGTCGATCCACAATAACCCATACTACATTGTTACTTTTCGTGCTACGAGGAAGAGCAGTCACGAAATCCATGGTAATGTGTTGCCATTTCCATTCTGGGATTGGTAACGGTTGAAGTAAACCAGCAGTTCTGTGAGCCTTTACTTGTTGACACACCAAGCACTTGACTACGCTTCTGGCCACTTCATGCTTCATTCCATACCACCAGTAATGTTGGCATAGATCTTTGTATATCTTTGTACCACCAGGGTGTACCGAGTACGGAGAGTTGTGAGCTTCTTTCATCAACTCTTCCCGAACAGGACCTTGTGGTACACACAATCTAATGCCATATCTCAAAGATCTGTATTCATGGATGATGAAGTCTGTTCGCAGTCCACTTTTTACTTGTTCTCGAATCTTTTGCAACTTGGCATCACTTGCTTAAGCTGCTTTGATCTGATTGACAATAGTAGACTGAACTTGTAAGTTCATCAAATACGAAGCGTTACCTGGAATAGCCACTTTTATATCCATCCCCTGCAATTCTTGTTGAAGCTTCCACTATGCGGTGAGATTCATTGATAGTGGCTGGCGACTAAGTGCATCAGGAACTACATTCATCTTCTCTGGATGATATTGTAGGTTGATGTCGAAATCCACCATAAGTTCTAGCCATCTTCTCTGCCGCATGTTCAACTCCTTCTGAGTAAATACATACTTCAGACTCTTGTGGTCAGTGTATGTGTCTACTCGCTCTCCAAGAAGATAACGGCGCCAGATCTTAAGTGCAATGATAGCGGCTGCCAACTCCAAGTCATGCGTTGGATAGTTGCGCTTATGAATCTTCAGCTGTCTTGATGCAAAAGCTACAACCTTTCCATGCTGGTGTAGAACACATCCTAATCCCTTACCGGATGCATCGCAATGCACAACGAAATCTCCAGATTGATCCGGTATTACAAGAATAAGTGCTGATATCAATCTTGACTTGAGTTCTACAAAAGCTTGTTCACATGTTTCTGACCTCACGAATGCTTCATCTTTACGTGTGAGCTTGGTCAGGAGTGTTGCAATCTTCGAAAAGCCTTCTATGAATCTTCGGTAGTATCCTGCTAATCCCAAGAAACTTCAAATGTCTTTCACCGTCTTTGGTGTCGTCCATTCGTTGACGGCTGATACCTTAGCTGGATCTACTGAGATTCCTTCACCCGAAACAATGTATCCGAGAAATCCGACTTGATCTAGCCAAAATTCGTACTTGTTGTGCTTGGTATATAGTTTATGCTGTCGTAATGTCTCCAAGACAATTCGCAAATGCTCAGCGTGCTCTTTCCGATTCTTTGAATACACCAGGATGTCGTCGATGAAAATAACAACAAACTTGTCTAGGTACTCTCAGAAAACCTGGTTCATCAGATTCATGAAAATAGCAGGTGCATTGGTCACTCTAAATAGCATCACGAGAAACTCATAATGACCATAGCGAGTCCTAAATGTCGTTTTCGGAATATCATACTCTTTGACCTTTACCTGATGATAACCCGAACGAAGATCTAGTTTTGAGAAAACACAACACCCACTTAGCTGATCGAACAGATCGTCGATGTGCGGTAGTGGATACTTGTTCTTTATCGTCACTTCGTTCAGAGCTCGGTAGTCTATACACATTCTGTATGAACCTTTTTTTTCTTTACGAGCAAAACTGGAGATCCTCAACTTAAAGTATTGGGACGAATCCATCCTTTCTTCAAAAGTTCGTCCAACTGAGTACGGATCTCCTTCAATGCTTCTGGACTTAACCGATATGGTGCTTTGATCACCGGTTGTGTACCAGGCACTAAGTCAATACTGAATTCAAGAGCTCGATCGGAAGGCAAACTTGAGATGTCTTCAGGGAATACATCCTCAAACTCTCGAACTACCTCTGGCTTTTCTTCTTCTTCTTGTATTGTTGCAATCGCCACTTTCCTTGGTTTAGCCTTGTAGGTGCTAGGTTCCAGGGTACGGTCTCCACTCTTGAAATAAAAGATGATCTGGTATCTCGAACACTACTCTCCTTTGACGACAGTCGATGGTAGCGAAGAAAGTTCCTAGCGAGTCCATTCCCAAGACTACGTCGAAGTTCGGTATTTCCAACACCTTGAAGTCCGCATAAAATTCTCTGCTGAAGACGACCAGTGGACACAGATCGTATCCCAGAGTTTCCTTTAGAACGCCGTTCCCTGAACTGTCATTCCAGCTGGATACGAACGATTTAACTGGAATCGCATGAGTTCAGATGAACCGTTGCGACATAAAGCAATGTGATGCTCCAGTGTCGAAAAGTGCTAGTGCAGGAATGGAATCTACTAAGATTGTACCTAAGTTGTGTGGAATATGTTTAGGTATAGGAAATGATATATATTGATGTATATAAAGATTGAAAAGGTTTTGAAAGAGTAGGAGTTACCAGTGATGACTTGGCCAATGGCTTCAACTTCTTCCGCTGTCATTGTGAAAGCCTGACGCTTAGGTACAATCCCCCTTGCTAGAGGCACATTCCTATGTCCGTTTCTCTGTCCTTGAAGCATGTTTCTCTGTGCCTGATGGAACTGACGAGTAGGATGTACAGGAGGTCCATGTGGAGGTGGAGCTAGGAGAGCAAGACAAGGTGCAGGTGCCTGGATAGCTGGCCGCTGCGGAAAGGTGAGTGCTCGTCGGGGTATAGGAGCTGGGATGAGACGATGTGGGAAATCTCCAATGGCATGAGTGGATGCGCCACAAACTAAGTAAAGGCGGTTAGCATGCCTGCAGTCCTTCGCCAGGTGTCCATTCCTCTTGTAATAGAAGCAAAAGTCTGGACTGGGCCGGTTAAATGGTACTCCCGATCTCCTGAGTACAAAAGGTGGCCTGGAAGAGGTTCCTCCCGCTATCTGAGTAGCAGGGCGCTTCACACCGGCAGATTGAGGTCTGACCTTCTTCTTTACAACTGCTTCATACCGTTGAGCAGCCTTCAGTGCAAGATCATGGGTTGGGAAATCCCCTGTAGCTAGTGCATCTTGGATCTCCGGGTCCAACCCTTGCTGAAATCTTCTTGCCCGGATCTCAGCAGTCGGGATGAGATGTGCAGCGAACATGTTATGACCTTGTGTTAGCAGTGTAGTATGTAATATTAGAAAATTGAATATCGAGACATATCTTACCTTCTAAGCATGGTATACTCTGTATCATATTCATCCACGGATTTGTTCCACATTGAACCTTGTTGTAAGTGGATGAAATGCTGTTCCATGTCAAAACGGGCAGTCTCAGGGAAATATTTCGCGTTGAACATGTCGCGAAAAATCTTCCATTCAATCGGCTGGGCAAGACAGCTTTCTTCAGCCTTCCACCAGACTCTGGCGTTATCTGTGAGTTGCAGCTTCGCAACTCTTACCCAAGCGATCTCTGGCACTTGTGCTGCTGCCAAGTCATCTTCAATGGACTAAGCCCATTCCTCTGCCTCTAGTGGGCTCTCTTTCCCAGAAAAGTTCTTAGGGTGAAATTCCTGGAATTGCTTCACTCCGGGTGCCTCAGATTCTGGGCGGTGTAATAGGATAGCAGTCTGCTGCTGCTGTACCTCCAAGAGGCTCTTGATCGCCTCAAGCAATACCGTCTGCTCGTTGATAGGAGCTGTTGCGTTAGGTGGTGGTGGTAGAGGAGGTGGAGAGTTTCCATTCACGTTGGTGCTCGTGTTGTTCGGGAAATCCATAACCTTGAAAGAAAATGAAGGGTTAGGATAGATTCAAGGAATTGTAATGCAAACAATGTATAGTTGCTAATTCTTATAATTCTTATGATATATTGCTTAGGTTTCCATGCAAAACTGACCTGCATGGGCCGCTAACAAAACCTGTCATGCCCCGCTTCTCAGTGTACGGGGAAGGAGATATGGCGGGCCGTGACGTATTTACTCAGAAGTAAACACACTAAGCGTAAATAAGCAATATAAATGAATAAAACAAGAATAGAAGGAGATGTAATAAAACAACAATTTTTTTATTGATAATCATTCTTTACATACAACTAAAAATTAAAGTACAATGATAGAAAGCGATGCCTAAATAATGGCATATGAACTGAAAAGAAAATAGTACAAGTAAGGCCTAAAAGTCTGCCTCCTCTGTAAACTGCTCCAAGTCGTCCTGGGTGGGCTCGATCTCCTGAGAGTCGGGTCCTCCTGACAATATTCCAAAGAAATAAGAGACAGGAATTTCATCAGCGAACTAGCGCTCAGTAAGTCCCAAAAGATAGAATGGAATAGACAAGTAAAGAGAATAGAACTGGTAAATTATCTATTTGTTGTGCTAACGTAGTTGTTTGCAGCTTGATACAGAATATATCAGTGTATACAAGAGGGGTCCAGCTATCCCGTGGACTATGGTAACATGTAAGTACAAGGCCCCATCAAAACTCATAGGACAACGGCACAGGATGTTCATGTAGGTGTCTTTTAGTGACCATCATCGTGCCACTTTTAACACATTCCTTACCAATCTACCCCGTTAAAACCCCGTAGTGTATATTGTATTGAATTAGGGTTATCAGACTTGCCGAGACTATGGTATAAGTTGTTCATGTAAACTGATTCAGGATGTAAACGGTAGTCATGTAGTCATGTTCAAGATATAGCCATGGTTCGGTCAGGTCAAGTCATGTTGATATTGTTCTGGTATTCATGTTCAAGTTCAAGTGTTCATGTTTGGTATATTGGATTCATGTTGAATTGGAGTTATGATTGGATTCATGTTTATATTGTATTCAGATTGATTTGGACTCAGACTTGAGTCAGATACTTAGAATAGAATTTGGATCCTGAATTAGGTTTAGGAGTTATCGGTAATTGCTGCACATAGACTGCAAAATTTGTGTTTTTTTCCAAGACAATTACCTTTGATAACCCCGTTTTAGTTTTCTACCTTAAATAGGCAAGCACCCACTTTCTCTGGCTCCCTGAGGCTCAAGAGAATTGGTCCCGCTTAAACTTCTATTTACTAGAGTCCTTATTGTAATTTAATATAACTTGAGGGTTTTTATGAAAAATATTTTTAGTATACTTTCAAAATAAATCTCAAGTATTTATTTATGTTATTTTAGGGTTTTCATAGATGTAAATTTTCAAAGAATGATGTATATTAGTGAAACTTGAATAGTTCAAGGTATTTTAGTGTAAAGTTTGACTTGTATTGATTCTTGATGGTATTTTCATGAAACTTGTAATTCTTTTATTCTGTTTAGAAAACATGGAATTTAATAATATCTTTAAAATATGTGGTTTGATAATATTTATATAATTATTAAAAATAAAATTTTATTATTAAATAGAAATCCTCATTTTTTCTTAAAAATTGTATTAAAATTCCATCGAGATCGTATGTTCCGTGAGGAGATCTGCATCTCGCCCTACTAGCCCGTAGATGTGCAATAATCCACAACATCCAATAGCGGGTTCCCCGAAATGGGTTATAGAGGCACAATCGCAAAGAATTAAGTAACACAATTTAAAGAAATCTGGATTTTTAATAGTTTAAGGTATTTTGATGAAATGTCGTATTTTTCCACAAAAATATTGTTCAAGAGAATCGTGCTATGTCAAGATGTGTGTATATGAGAGATAGGTCATTACCTCGTGAGGTTTTCTAAAGGTATGCTAAGCAAAACAATTAAAAGATGTCGCATGTAAACTTCATGGTCATGGTATTTAACCGTAAAAGCTTAATTAAAATTATTTAACATGGAGTTTTAGAGTAAAATTGGTTTCTAAACATCAGTTAAATGATTACAAGTAAGGTATATACATGAGTACAAGTGATTCTTAAG
The DNA here is from genome assembly GCA_030015575.1 of Agapanthus africanus. Taxonomy (NCBI): domain Eukaryota; kingdom Viridiplantae; phylum Streptophyta; class Magnoliopsida; order Asparagales; family Amaryllidaceae; genus Agapanthus; species Agapanthus africanus. The sequence continues at coordinate 489,742,423 of CM057349.1, forward strand.
AAGAATTGTGGTTTCAAAGGTTTTAGAAACAAATGTTGGCATAACTCCACTTACCGACATGTTTTGAAAAGGAGAAGTTTTATAGTAGAAAGATTAGAAGAGATATTGGACTTACAAGTTTAAAGGAGAGAGGGGAGGTAGAGGATGAGGGTAGTAGCCTTCGTGAAGTCGCGGGGCCGCCGAAAACGTCTCGAATTCTCGCCGGAATTTGACTTAGGGCTAACTCCACTTGTACTCTTCTTAGGCTTAGAATTTTTTTGAGAATTTTGGCAATAGATTTCAGAATGAAGAGGGGCTAAAGTATGGAGTTGTATTTATAGTGTAAAATTAGGGTTTTGGAATTGAAGAAAGAATTAAAAAGCATTAAAATTGGATTTAAAGCTAAATTTTAATTCTCTGGATAATTGCTAGGAAAGTAAACTGAACGGGGGTAGTGGGGGTAGGCCAAGGGTCATGTGTGCAAAGCTCAGGGGCCATTCCCCACGAAGGGCCCGTCGGCGCCGGGGTTTGGGCCGATCTCACCGGTCCATTGGAGGAGATAGGGGCTGGGATTCATGCCACGTGTCCTGGCTCGTGTTAACTCTAATTTTCATATGTTTGATTTTCTGTGAATTTTCATTTTATGTGCAAAGCACGTGTAAAATTTTGGGCTTCTAAAAAGTTTAAAAGAAAAATCAGTAAAAATATATGTGGCTGATGGGATTCAAACACATGGGCTATGTCACAACAGTGCAAGACTTTACCAATGAGCTACAAGTGCTTTCTTGCTGTTCTTAAATAAAAACAACATTTAAAGTATACTCAAGCTTCCAAACTCCATTCTGTACATTAACTTGAATTTTTTTTGTACAATAAAAACAGAGTCGTTACACCAAGCGGCCAAACCGACCTCAAGGGGCAGGAGGCCGAACTTTGTGGTCGCTAAAGCATCCCACCGCAAATGAAAATCTGTATTCGAACGGTTCTCCGCTGTTCTGACTGGGGTCAAGGCCGTCAACACCAAACCACAAAGCATTTCCAGCAAGCTCAGATGGTGCCCTTGACAATCGCGCGAGCAGGCGTCTTCTCTGAGCTCTCCATCGCTCGGTCTACGGGGGCTTCCTAAAGAACCGAAGCCTGCCAAGTACTCAAAATAGAAAGGTTGAGTCAGAAGCGGCTCAGGTATCGAGCCAACGAGAGGGCCAAGACTCCGGCTAAGTGGAATCTTATGAGGTTCCAAGAGCAGGGTTACCCCGTGACGACGGCTGAGTCGGCCGTAATAGTCAGCAATTCCTTCGAACCTCTGAAGTGGGTTCAGAAAAATACAGAATCAAGAAGACAGCAGTCTGAATGATATTATAAAGAGACATGCCCTGGCCCCAATAGAGAAAGCATGGCACCGTCTATTCAAGAGCCCATCAGGTGCTCTGTACCACACGAAACAGCGGGGCAAAGCTATAAAGGAAGCACCAGCACCATTCAAGAACTCGGTCAAGCCAGCCGCCTTCAGTTGATTGCCCGTTACCGAAAAAGAAGGGCCACGACATCAGTCCGTAAAATCAGCTACCAATAATGAAAAAATAACTGGATATGTTATCCATACGGTCTATATGGCGAGCGAGCGTCCCAGCGACAACTTGCGTAACAAAAGAAAGGATGGGGCACCACATCCCAAGCCCTATCTGGCTTGAATGTGGTTGTCGTTTCCCAAGATCAGCCGCCTCCGCTGGACGATGAAAACCTTCTCGATAAGGACGATAGGCAGAAGGACCCCTCGGTCCATGTGGAATCAAGCTCAGACAGCGTGGAAGAGCCGACATTCCGGCCCAGGACCGCAGAGCAAGAGCTGCTTCAAGAGCTTTGAAAACAGCTCAGGAGCAAAGATAAAGAGATGGCCAAGCTTTACTCAAAAATCGGCGACCTGACGAATGTTGTGATGCAGCTCATGGCTCAAATTGCTCGAGCGCCTTCCAATCAGGCACATGCCTCTACTCATGAGCCGGGTGATGACAACCCGAAGTAACAGATGCATGTCCCCTTGGGTCCAAGATTGGGTGAGCCGCGCGAAAGTCGGCCACATTCCGTTTGTGGGGACGCCTTGGCCCTAGATAGCACTATCCCGCTAATACAAGATCGGATAATGAATTTGGTCACCAGCAAGGTTAAAACATTGGTGGTCGAAGCCGAAACTCAGAAAGAAATTGGCAGTTGTGGGCAGCCTTATCCCGCACAGTATGATCTTATCGAGTTCCCGAGCGGCTACGTCATTCCTAAGTTTGGAAGATTTGACGGGACGGGAAGCGCAAATCAGCACGTCACCCACTTTAAAGCGTTGTGCGGAAATACATGGGGTAATGATGCGATCTTTCTTCGTCAGTTTGTCAATAGCCTAACTGGTGTCGATTTCGACTGGTACACGAGTATACCAGACAGGTCCGTCACTACTTTGCCCAAATAGAGTCTCTATTTCGGCAAAGGTTCATGAGCGTCAGTGATAAAATCTCAATTGCTAACCTTATGAGAACCAAGCCGGGGAACAACGAAAGCAACACGGACTTTATTGCCCGATGGAGCAACCTCACTGTCAAGTGCGAACCGCCGCTAGAGCAAGACCAGTCCGTCAGCCTTTTCATTGGGAACCTCAGCAATTGGATGGTCCCATTCTTGTGTACAGCAGGCCTCAAGACATTTCAGGAGCTGACTAAGAGAGTTCAAATGTTGGAACACTCAAAGTAAGAGTCTGCTCCGGACTCTCAAAGAGACAAGACTTGGAAAAGCAAGAGGGACGACAACCGTAGAAGCGGGAATTCCAGCAATACAAATGTCTTCAATGTGTCCAATAATGAAGACAAGCGAAAGGCAGGCGAGTCCAAAACCAACCGGTCTCGAAAGCTAGTGCTGGGAGGAGAAGAGCCTTTCCTAGAGGAGAAAAAGAACAAGGTTTACTCTTTCAGAAAGGATAAAGTCCGCAAGATATTCAAAGATGCCTTGAACAACGGTCTACAATTGCCAGAGTCGAAAAGACCCCACGAAGCAAAAATAACCGACAATCCTCTATAGTGCCCATACCACCGAGTAGTGAGCCATGCGATCGAGAATTGCTATATTTTCAAAGATTGGGTCGAGAAGCAGTACAAGACTGAGGAGATCAAACTGTCTAAGAGTGTGTTGGTGAACAATCAAGCTGTGACCACCAACTTTATACAGACAGAAGCTGAAGCCTTCTGTGATAAGACGGCTGCATCCGCTGCCCCGGGAAATGAATCCGACTCGCCGCAGCCTCCGTGGAGTATGCACATCTCTAATAAGACGCAGAAGATGCTAAAGCTAATTCAGAAAGAGCCCATAATATAATGGGAGGGGCAGAAGGAGCCCACCGTTCCAACAGCCAATTCGGCTCAATCGGGCCCAACGTCCAAAAAGCTCAAGAAGAAGAAAAGTGTGGCTCGACGCAAAAAAGAGTCTGCAAGAAGATCGACCAATTAAAAATATATCGATTCCCTTGAAGACTATGAACAAAAGGAAAGAACTCTAATTCAATTGAAGGAGTTCTTCCCCGTAGAAGCGGTTGAGATTCTGGAGGAGCTAGAAGAAGACTCCAATGACAAGGTCCCTATAGTGACCTGCTACGTTGTCCACCTTGGTAGCGACTCTGAGAAAGAGCTATGTTTTCCCGAAGAAGACGATAAGCTCGCCACAAAGGCCAACCAAATCCAGCTCAGAAGCGGCAGGGCTCTACCGCCAAATCAGGGCAACGTCCCAAAAGGAAAGGAAAAATAAGTAGCTAATGAAGAAGATGGCGGAGAGCTAACTCATGAAAACTCGAGTCCTTCCTCAGTGAATATAACGACCCTGAATTTTCTGTACAAAATTTTTCTTCTTAAAGTACAGAAAGGAATTTGCAAGTCTGAGCACAATTTAAAAGTTATACTTACTTAAGAACAGCAAGAAAGCACTTATAGCTCATTGGTAAAGTCTTGCACTGCTGTGACGTAACCCCTGTGTTCGAATCCTATCAGTCACATATATTTTTACTGATTTTCTTTTTAAACTTTTTGGAAGCCCAAAAGTTTACACGTGCTCTGCACATAAAATGAAAAGTCATAGAAAATTAAACATGTGTGAAATATCATATTTACTAGCATGGACACGTGGCAAGAATCCAACCCCCACATCCTCCATATGGCCAGCGAGATTGATGTTTGGGCCGGCATCGCCGGGCCACCCATAGAGGATGGTCTCCGTTTGCCCACTAAACCCTTGGCCTACCCCCACTACCCTTGTTCTGTTTATTTTCACTGCAATTATTCAGAAAATTAAAATTTAGCTTTAAATCCCATTTTTAATGTATTTTTAATTCTTTCTTCAATTCCAAGACCCTAATTTTACACTATAAATACAACCCCATACCCTAGCCCCTCTTCATTCTGAAAATTCTAGTCAAAAATATCAAAATTTTCCAAGTACAAGTGGAGTTGAAGTGGAGTTAGCCCTTAAGTCAAATTCCGGCGAGGATTCGAGACGTTTCCAGCTATCCAGCGACTCCACGAAGGCTACTACCCTCATCCTCTACCTCCTCTCTCTCCTTTAAACTTGTAAGTCCCATATCTCTTCTTCTCTTTCTACTATAAAACTTCTCTTTTTCAAAACACGTCGGTAAGTGGAGTTATACCGAAATTTGTTTCTAAAATCTTTGAAAACCATAATTTTTCTTAAAAATCACTTGTACTCATGTATATATCTTACTTGTAATCATTTAATTAATGTTTAGAAACCAATTTCACTCTAAAACTCCATATTAAATAATTTTAATTAAGCTTTTACGTTTAAATACCATGAAGTTTACATACGACATCTTTTAATTGTTTTGCTTAGCATACTTTTAGAAAACTTCACGAGGTAATGACCTGCCTCTCACATACACACATCTTGATATAGCACGATTCTCTTGAACAATATTTTTGTGGCAAAAATACGACTTTTCATCAAAATACCTTAAACTGTTAAAACCCCGGATTTCTTTAAATTGTGTTACTTAATTATTTGCGATTGTGTCTCTACAACCCATTTCGGGGAACCCGGTTTGGATGGTCCGGATTATCGCATATCCTCGGAACTAGTAGGGCGAGATGCAGACCTCCTCACGGAGCATACGATCTCGAAAAAATTTTAATACGATTTTTAAGAAAAACGAGATTTTCTACTTAATAAATAAAATTAATTTTTAATAATTATATAAATATTATCAAATTATATATTTTTAATATATAATAAAATTCCATGTTTTCTAAAAAATAAACGAATGACAAGTTTCACTAAAATACCATCAAGTATCAATACAAAACAAAGTTTACATTAAAATACCTTGAACTATTCAAGTTATGCATATTTTCACTAATATACCTCATTCTCTAAAATTTACATCTATGAAAACCCTAAAGAATATAAATAATTACTCAAGATTTATTTTGAAAGTACATAAAATATTTTTCATAAAACCCCCTTTAGATATATAAAATTACATTAAGGACCCTAGTAAATATAGGTTTAGGCGGGATTAGTTCTCTTGAGCTTCAGGGAGCTAGAGAAAGTGGGTGTTTGCCTAAGGTAGAAAACTAAAATGGAGTTATCAATTGTAATTGTCTTTGAAAAAGACATAAATTTTGCCGTCCATGTGCAGCAGTTACCGATAACACCCTAACCTAATTTCATGATCCAAATTCTGTTCTAAGTGTCTGACTCAAGTCTGGGTCTAAATCAATCTAAATCCAATCCAAACATGAATCCAATATACCAACATGACTACTTGAATACTTGAACATGAATACTAGAACAATATCAAACATGTAACATGAATTGACTTGACCGAACCATGACTATGACTTGACTTCATTACATGACTACTTGATACATCTTGAAACCGTTTACATGAACAAATTATACTATGGTCTCGAAAAGTCTGATAATTAACAATCAATACAATATACACTACGGGGTTTTAACGGGGTAGACTTGTACGGAATGTGTTAGAAGTGGAACGAGATGGTCACTAAAAGATACCTACATGAACATCTGTGCCGTTGTCCCGTGGGTTTTGACGGGGCCTTGTACTTCCGATTACCATAGTTCACGAAGTAAGTTGGACTCCTTCGTATACACTAATACATTATGTACCACGCTACAAACAACTACGTTAGTATAACAAACAGATAATTTTACCAGTTCTATTTTCTTTACTTGTCTATTACATTCTATCTTTTGGGACTTACCGAGCGCTAGTTCGCTGATGACATTCCTGTCTCTTCTTTCTTTGGAATGTTCGTCAGGAGGACCCGACTCACAGGAGACCGAGCCCAGCCAGGATGATTTGGAGCAGTTCACAGAGGAGCCAGACTTCTAGGCCTTACTTGTACTATTTTCTTTTTAGTTCATATGCCATTGTTTAGGCATCGCTTTCTATCATTGTGCTTTACTTTTCAGTTGTATGTAAAGAATGATTATCAATAAAAAGTTGTTATTTTATTACATCTCCTGTTATTCTTGTGTTATTCATTTATAATGCTTATTTACGCTTAGCGTGTTTACTTCTGAGTAAATATGTCGCGTGCCTCGTCACGTGTCCTTTCCCGTACACTGGGAAGCGGGGTGTGACAGGTTTTGTTGGCGGCTCATGCAGGTCAGTTCTGCATGGAAACCTAAGTAATATATCACAAGAATTATAAGATTCAGCAACTAAACATTCTTTATATTTCAAATTCCTTGAATCTATCCTAACCCTTCCTTTGCTTTCAAGGTTATGGATTCCCCGAACAACACGAACACCAACATGAATGGAAACACTCCACCTCTACCATAACTACCTACCGTAGCAGTACCTATCAACGGGCAGACGGTATTGCTTGAGGCAATAAAGAGCCTTCTGGAGGGTCAGCAGCAGCATACCGCTATCCTCTTGCACCGCCCTGAAGCTGAGGCACCCGGAATCAAACAATTCCGGGCATTGCACCCTAAACACTTTTCTGGGAAAGAGAGCCCACTAGAGGCAGATGAATGGGCTCATTCCATTGAAGATGACCTGGCAGCAGCACAAGTGCCAGAGATTGCTTGGGTGCGAATCTGCAATTCACAGATAACGCCAGAGTATGGTGGAAGGCTGAAGAAAGCCGTCTGGCCCAGCCGATTAAATGGAAGACTTTTCACGACATGTTCGACACGAAATACTTCCTTAAGACTGCCCGATTTGACATGGAACATGAATTCATCCACTTGCAGCAAGGTTCATTGTGGAACAAATCTGTGGATAAATACGATGCTGAGTTTACCATGCTCAGCAAGTAAGATATGTCTCTATATTCAATTTCTTGATATCACATACTACAATGCTAACACAAGACCATAACAGGTTCGCGACACACTTGATCCCGACTGCTGAGATCTGGGCATGGAGATTTCAGCAAGGGTTGGACCCGGAGATCTAAGCTGCACCAGCTACAGGGGATTTCCCAACCCATGATCTTGTGCTGAAGGCCGCCCAACGATATGAGACAGTAGTGAAGAAGAAGGGCAGACCTCAGACTGCCGGTGTGAAGCGCCCTGCCACCCAGATGGCAGGAGGAGCCTCTTCCATGCCAACTTTTGCACCCAGGAGACTGGAAGTAACATTTAACCGGCAAAGTCCAGATTTTTGCTTCTACCGCAAGAGAAATGGACACCTGGTGAAAAATTGCAGGCGTGCAAACGACCTGTGCTTAGTTTGTGGCGCATCCACTCACGACATCGTAGCATGTCCTCATAAACGCAATCCAAATCTAGCTCCCAGACCAGCTAACACCTTTCCGCATCGGCCAGCTATTCAGGCTCATGCTCCTCACTTAGCCCTACCCGCTCTACCTTCTCGTGGACCTCCTGCACAGCCTTCTCGTCAGTTCCACCAGGCAATGAGGAACATGCCTCAAAGGCAGAAAAACATGCCCTAAGGACAGAGGAATGTGCCTCCAACTAGGAGGATTGTACTCCGGCGTTAGGCTTTCACTTTAGCGGCCATAGAAGCTGAAGCTATAGGTTAAGGTACTGGTAACTCTTTTTCTTTCAAAACCCTTACATCCTTCCGTTCTTTCAAACATATTTTTCATGCACTTCCAGTAGCTCTGTCACCACCACTGTAATCAAATTTTTCTTGAATCTGTTATAAATTCCTTCTATAAATTTCGAGGACGAAATTTTTATAAAGAGGGTAGAATGTAACGACCCTGAATTTTCTGTACAAAATTTTTCTTCTTAAAGTACAGAAAGGATTTTGCAGGCCTGAACACAATTTAAAAGCTATACTTGCTTAAGAACAGCAAGAAAGCACTTGTAGCTCATTTGTAAAGCCTTGCACAGCTGTAACATAGCACCTGTATTCGAATCCCATCAGTCACATATATTTTTACTGATTTTTCTTTTAAACTTTTTAGAAGCCCAAAAGTTTACACGTGCTCTGCACATAAAATGAAAAGTCACAGAAAATCAAACATGTGTGAAATATCATATTTACTAGCATGGACACATGGCAAGAATCTAACCCCCACCTCCTCCACATGGCCGGCGAGATTGATGTTTGGGCCGGCACCGCCGGGCCCTCCGTAGGGGATGGTCTCCGTGTTTTGCCTAGTAAACCCTTGGCCTACCCCCACTACCCCTGTTCTGTTTATTTTCACTACAACTATCCAGAAAATTAAAATTTAGCTTTAAATCCCATTTTTAATGCATTTTTAATTCTTTTTTTCAATTTCAAGACCCTAATTTTACACTATAAATACAACCCTATACCCTAGCCCCTCTTCATTCTGAAAATTCTAGTCAAAAATATCAAAATTTTCTAAGTATAAGTGGAGTTAGCCCTAAGTCAAATTCCGACGAGGATTCGAGACGTTTCCAGCGACCCCGCGACTCCACGAAGGCTACTACCCTCATCCTCTACCTCCCCTCTTTCCTTTAAACTTGTAAGTCCCATATCTCTTCTTCTCTTTCTACTATAAAACTTCTCTTTTTCAAAACATGTCGGTAAGTGGAGTTATACTGACATTTGTTTCTAAAACCTTTGAAAACCACAATTCTTCTTAAGAATCATTTGTACTCATATATATATATCTTACTTGTAATCATTTAACTAATATTTAGAAACCAATTTCACTCTAAAACTCCATATTAAATAATTTTAATTAAGCTTTTACGTTTAAATACCATGAAGTTTACATACGATATCTTTTAATTATTTTGCTTGGCATACCTTTAGAAAACCTCACGAGGTAATAACCTACCTCTCACATACACATCTTGACATAGCACGATTCTCTTGAATAATATCTTTGTGGTAAAAATACGACTTTTCATCAAAATACCTTAAACTGTTAAAAACCCGGATTTCTTTAAATTGTGTTACTTAATTCTTTACGATTGTGTCTCTACAACTCATTTCGGGGAACCCGGTTTGGATGGTCCGGATTATCGCATATCCTCGGAACTAGTAGAGCGAGATGCAGACCTCCTCACGAAACATACGACCTCGAAAGAATTTTAATACGATTTTTAAGAAAAACGAGATTTACTACTTAATAAATAAAATTAATTTTTAATAATTATATAAATATTATCAAATTATATATTTTTAATATATAATAAAATTCCATGTTTTCTAGAAAATAAACGAATGACAAGTTTCACTAATATACCATCAAGTATCAATACAAGACAAAGTTTACATTAAAATACCTTGAACTTTTCAAGCTACGTATATTTTCACTAATATACCTCATTCTCTAAAATTCACATACGTGGAAACCCTAAAAACATAAATGATTACTCGAGCTTTATTTTGAAAGTATATAAAATATTTTTCATAAAACCCCCTCGAGATATATAAAATTACATTAAGGGCCCTAGTAAATATAGGTTTAAGCGGGACCGGTTCTCTTGAGCTTCACGGAGCCGGAGAAAGTAGGCGCTTGCCTATTTAAGGTAGAAAATTAAATTGGAGTTATCAATTGTAATTGTCTTGGAAAAAGACACGAATTCTGCCGTCCATGTGCAGCAGTTACCGATAGCACCCTAACCTAATTTCAAGATCCAAATTCTGTTCTAAGTGTCTGACTCAAGTCAGAGTCCAAATCAATCTGAATCCAATCCAAACATGAATCCAATATACCAACATGAATACCAGAACAATATCAAACATGCAACATGACTTGACTTGACCGAACCATGACTATGACTTGACTTCATTACATGACTACTTGATATATCTTGAAATTGTTTATATGAACAACTTATACCATGGTCTTGGCAAATCTGATAATTAACAATCAATACAATATACACTACGGGGTTTTAACGGGGTAGACTGGTACGGAATGTGTTAGAAGTAGAACGAGATGGTCACTAAAAGATACCTATATGAACATCCGTGCCGTTGTCCCGTGGGTTTTGACGGGGCCTTGTACTTCCGATTACCATAGTCTACGGAGCAAGTTGGACTCCTATCGTATACACTGATACATTCTGTACTAAGCTACAAACAACTACGTTAGTATAGCAAACATATAATTTTACCAGTTCTATTCTCTTTACTTGTCTATTACATTCTATTTTTTGGGACTTACCGAGTGCTAGTTCGCTGATGACATTCATGTCTCTTCTTTCTTTGGAATGTTCATTAAGAGGACCCGACTCTCAAGAGATCGAGCCCGGCCAAGATGATTTGGAGCAGTTCACAAAGGAGCCAGACTTCTAGGCCTTACTTGTTCTATTTTCTTTTCAATTCATATGCCATTGTTTAGGCACCGCTTTCTATCATTGTACTTTACTTTTCAGTTGTATGTAAAGAATAATTATCAATAAAATGTTGTTGTTTTATTACATCTCTTATTATTCTTGTGTTATTCATTTATATTGCTTATTTACGCTTAGCGTGTTTATTTCTGAGGAAATACGTCGCGTGCCTCGTCACGTCTCCTTCCCCGTACACTGGAAAGCGGGGCGTGACAGTGGACTATAATGACATGGCCATCTCCGTAAGCTTCCGTCTCTCCTGAGCATCTACGATGCCTTAGTCCTATCTAAAGAACTTAGAGATGTTCTCATTCACGCTTTACAAAACCCTGAGCGGTACCAGGCTCGCTTAGCGGAAATTAATATGAAAGAAGCCCAGTACACCCTGGATACCGCCGCGGTCATATTTAAGGACGAAGATCTGCTACTAGGAACAACTGAGTATAACCGGCCGATTTACATGACCGGTACAGCAACGGAGATCGGATTAATCGCATATTGATTGATCCAGGATCCTCAGTGAATATCTTGAACTTGCGGACTCTGGAGAGTTTGTCAATGGACGTCCGACACCTGTCAAGAGAAAGGATTGTCATTCAAGGCTTGAATCAAAACTGCCAGCAAGTTCTGAGGTCTATAGATCTGCCAATCAAATTTGGGGATCTGCAAACCGAAGCTAAGATATACGTGATCGACGCTGACACGTCTTATAAAATTCTCTTAGGACGGCCGTGCCTCCATGATTACGGCATCGTTCCGTCAACTCTCCATCAATGCATGAAGTATACTAAAAATAGCAAAGAAAGACGCATCGACAGAGACATCCAGCCATTCGGTGTGCATGAATTCCGATATGAAGATTCTCGGTACTTTGTGAACCCCCAAAATGCTAAGCCACAACTGACCGAGGATGGAGCGGCCCCGAAACTCAAAAGTAAATCTAAGCCGGTTATCACTTTCAAAAGCAAAACCCCCAAGTGCGCCCGCGTTTCGGTAGTGACACTGATGAGTCTGACGCTGGAAGTCCGTCCTTCCGTAAAACTCGACCTCGTTTCGGTAGTGATATAGATGAGTCTGATACTGAAGGCCCATCTAGCAGCAAAATCCGTCCTCATCTTGGTAGCAACACAAAAGAGTCATAGGAAGAGGACCCGCTTCGCTACAGCTATGCGGATTGGGCCCTCATACAAAAAGCGAAACTAAGAGAAACCTTCGTGATTACAGAAGGATCCCTAGCTATAACAAGGGTGCTGGAACAGATGTGCAAGGAGTTAGATGCTTTATCGGTCTCTACCATGAACCAACTGCAAACTTTCTACGTTCCCGGAAGGAAAAGTGGACAGAAGGGCATTCTGTTTTATGGGTCAAATCCTGTCATGCACCCGGACAATTTGTCTGTCATGTGCCTTCCCTATGAGAGAAGCATAAGAGCCATTCTCAATCCCAGATATTATGCGCCCGAGATGCGGGAATATTTTAAAACATGTGGATGCCAGTTATATCAAACGGAATCCAAAGCAAAATTTTATAAGGGGCTATGTCATCCGCCTCAAATCCGAGCACTCGTCGATGGACGAATTCCAGATAGACGGGGCATAGATTTCAGTCAACCTGATTCTAAAGCATGATACATGATTAATGTTGGTGAAGCCAGCGAAAGGTCAAATGACGACGACGAGATAGACGAGCCAGAAGAAGCTCCTCGAGAGCTCGAAGATGGCGGACAAGCAACCTTCGACGAGCTAACCAAGGTTGATTCAGAAACACCCGATAATCCAAGGCCGACCTACATCAGCTCACTCTTATCAGAGGAAATGAAAGTGCAGATAGTCGCCCTACTGCATGAGTTCGCCGACTGCGTCGCATGGATGTACAAACAAATGCCTGGTGGCACGCCCTGCTTCCCAATGTACGGGTAAGAAGACGCGACGAGGCCCACTACGTATTTACTCAAAAATAAACACGCTAAGCGTATCTAAGAAATATAATGTAAATATACACAAGAAAACATGAATGTAAATGAACGACAACTTTTATTTATTAAACATTTCTTTACAAGTACAACTGAAAATGTAAATACAGGAATGGAAAGTAATGCCTAAACAATGGCATGAACCGAATGAAAAGTAAGTACAAGTAAAGTATAATGGCCGTACTACTCAGTGGTCTGCTCCAAGTGCTCCTGGCTGGTCTCGAACTCCTCAGAGTCGGGTCCTCCTGACAACATTCCAAAGAAAGAAGAGAAATAGGAATGTCGTCGGCGAACAATCGCTCGATAAGTTCCAAAGTAAGGTAGAAATAGAATAGACAGAAAGAATATAACTGTATAATATTTGATTGTTATGTTAACGCAGTTGTTTGTAGCTTGGTACAGAAGATGCCGGTGTGAGTCCAACTTACACCGTGGACTTTGGTAACCCGTAGTATAAGGCTCCGTTGATAAAACCACGGAACAACGGCATGGATGTATAGTTACGTCTTATAGTGACCATCTTGTGCCACATTTAACATGTTCCGTACCAGTCTACCTCTTTAAAATCCCGTAAGATCTTTTGTATTGTTTGTATTGTTTTGTTTTATAAATGGAAGACTTGCCGAAACCATGATATCATGTAAACAGAATGGATATAAATGGATAATCATGTAATCAAAGTATATACATGGTTCGGTTCGGTCGAGTCATGTTGATATAGATTGAATTCTGGTATAAATGGATTCATTTTATATTGGAGTTATACTTGAATTGTATTCCATGATAGATTGATTTATTATTGGACCGAGACTCAGACTGAGTCAGACCTTTTAGACAGAATTAAAGTCTTGAATTAGTTTTGATGTTATCGGTAACTGCTGCACATGGACGACAGGATTTGTGTCTTTTTCCAAGACAATTACCGTATTGATAACACCGTTTTTAGGTTGTCTACCTTAGATGGCCAAGCACCCATATTCTCCGGCTCCCTGAGGCTCAAGAGAACTGGTCCCGCTTAAATCTATGTTTACTAGGGTCCTTATTATAATTTAATATAACTTGAGAGAGTTTTATAAAAAATAGTTTTGATATATTTTCAAAATACACCTCAAGTATTTAATTATCGTCTTTAGGGTTTCCATAATTGTAATTTTTATAAAGTGAAATATTCTAGTGGATATAACTTAGATTTCATTGTATACGGTATTTTAGTGTAATATTAGACTTGTATTGATTTGTAATGGTAGTTTCATGAAATTTGTGATTCCTTTGATTTAGAAAACATGGAATATATATATATATATATATATATATATATTGTATACTTAAAGTAGATATTTTGATAATATATATATATATAATAGAACTTATTTATTTAATAGAAATCATATTTTTCTTAAAAATTGCATTAAAAATTCCATCGAGGTCGAATGCTCCATGAGAAGGTCTGCATCTCGCTCTACTAGGCCCGAGGATGTGCGATAACCCGCACTATCCCGATCGGGTTCTCTAAAATGGGTTGTAGAGGTGCATTTGCAAGGAATTAAATAATACACTTTTAAAGAAAACGATTTTGGAAAGTTTAGGGTATTTTATTGTAATCTTGTTCCCACAATCTAATATTCTAAAAGTCATCGTGCTGTGTCAAGAATGTGTGTTGTGATGAGATAGGTCATTACCTCATGAGTTTTCAAAAGGTAATACGATCAAAATGAATAAGCAATGTCGTATGTAAACATTATGGTATTTTACCGTAAAACTAAAATAGAAGTTGCAATACATATTATTTTGAAATGAAACTTGCTCTAATGTGTTTGTTTATGATTGTTAAACAATATACAAAAAATTGTAATTTTTTTTATTAAGATAAATGGTGTTTTTATTTAAATTAGAAACGGAAGTCGGATTAACTCCGCTTCCGACTAGTTTTGAAAATAGAATTCGTTTTAATAGAAAGAGAAAGGGAAAAGTGGGACTTAATGATTGAAAATAAATAGGGGAGATGGAGGAAGCTTTTGGAATCGTCGGGGAGTCGTTTCATCGCCGGATTTGTCCTGAAACGTCGCCAGAACTTGGACCTTGGCTAACTCCACTTGCACAACTTCTTGGGCTTGAAATTTTTAGAGAGTTTTGATACTAAATTTCATAATGAAGAGAGCCAAAGTTTAGGGTTGTATTTATAGGGTAAGGGTATTAAAATTTAGAATTAAAATGCATTAAAATTTGGTTTAATGCATCATTTTAATTCTCTGTTTATTTTCAGTAAAAACAAACAGTACTGGGGTTAAGGGGGGAGGCCAAGCGACTAGGGTACAAAAAAAAATTGGCATTACCTATGGATTCCACCGGCGGCGCCGACCCCTTCCTCAATCTCGCCGGTCCAAATCCAAGGGTAGGGGATTGGATCTCTGCCACGTGTCCCTGTTTGTTGGTATATTATTTCCCACATGTTTATTTATTTTGTGACTTTTCATTTTACGTGAAGTGCACGTGAACACCTTTGAGCTTCTAAAAGTTTAAAAGAAAAGTCAATAAAAATATATGTGGCCGGGGGGATTCGATCACAGGGCTACGTCACAGCAGTGCAAGGCTTTACCAGTGAGCTACAAGTTGTTTCTTGCTGTTCAAAAGCAATTTAAATTTATAACTTGTGCTCACGCTTAGGTATTCCTCTCTGTACTTTGAAAAAATTTATACAGAAAGTTTAGGATTGTTATATTCTACCATCCTTATAAAAATTTCGTCCTCGAAATTTTTAGAAAGAAAGTTTTATAGATTCAAGAAAAGTTTGGTGATAGAACTATTGATAGTGTATGAAAAATATTTGGAAGAACGAAAGAATGCGAATGTTTTGGAAAGATTGAAAAAGATATGAGGGAATTACCAGGGTTACCTTGGTCTACAGTCTCGGCTTCTACGGATGCTAATGTGAAAGCCTGACACCGAGGTACATACCTCCTAGCTGGAAGCACATTTCTTTATCCTTGAGGCATGTTTCTCAGTGCCTGTTGGAATTGGCGATTAGGCTGTGCAGGAGGTCCACGTGGAGGTGGAGCTGGGAGAGCAAGACGAGGTGCTGGAGCCTGGATAGCTGGCCGCTGCGGATAGTTGGTGTGTATTGGAGCTGGGTTGCGTCTATAAGGACATGTTCCAATTCCATGATTGGATGCGCCACAAACTAAGGATAAGCCTATTGCACGCCTACAGTCCTTCCATAGGTGTCCATCTCTCTTGCAGTAAAAACAAAAATCTGGACTTGGCCGGTTATTTGTTACTTCCGGTCTCCTGGGTTCATGAGTTGGTATTGAAGAGGCTCCTCCTGCCATCTGGGTGGCAGGGGGCTTCACCCCGGCAGATTGAGGTCTGTCCTTCTTCACTACTGTCTCGTATCGACGGGCAGCTTTCAGAGCCAGTTCGTAGGTTGGGAAATCCTCTGTAGCTAAGACAGCTTGGATCTCTGGATCTAACCCTTGCTGAAATCGTCTGGACCTAATCTCAACAATCGGTATCAAGTGTGCCGCCAACCTGTTAAGGTCTTGTGTTAGCTGTGTAGTATGTGATATTTGAAAATCGAATATTGAGACATATCTTACCTACTGAGCATGGTAAACTCGGCATCATACTCATCCACAGATTTGGTCCACATCGAACCCTGTTGTAGGTGGGTGAATTGCTGCTCCTTGTCAAATCGGGCAGTCTCTGGAAAGTACTTCGTGTCGAACATGTCGCGAAAAGTTTTCCATTCGATCGACTGGTCAAGATGTCTTTCTTTCGCCTTCCACCAAACTCGGGCGTTGTCGGTGAGTTGCGGCTTTGCAACCCGTACCCAAGCGATGTCTGGCACTCGTGCTGCTGCCAGATCATCCTCAATGCTCTGAGCCCATTCTTCAGCTTTCAGAGGGCTCTCTTTTCCTGAAAATTGCTTTAGGTGCAATGCCCGGAATTGCTTTACTCCGGGAGCTTCCGCTTCTCGACAGTTTAGTAATATAGCAGTTTGCTGCTGCTGTCCTTCTAGGAGGTTTCGGATTGCCTCAAGCAGTACCGTCTGCTCATTGATCAGAGCAACAACGGTAGGCATAAGCGGTAGAGGTGGTGGTGTGTTGTTAAAGTTGGTGCTGGTATTGTTTGTAGAATCCATAACCTTGAAAGAAAAATAGGGTTAGAATAGATTTAAAGTATATGAAATTGTAAGATTCAAGAAATATGAAATTTAAAGAATGTTTTTAGTTGCTGATTCTTGTGATATTGCTTAGGACATCATGCAGAATTGACATGCATGTCCATGCAGAACTGACCTGCATGGTAGGGTTCCATGCAGTACTGACCGGTATGGGCCGCCAACAAAACCTGTCACGCCTCGCTTCCCAGTGTACAGGTAAGAAGACGCGACGAGGCCCGCTACGTATTTACTCAGAAGTAAATACGCTAAGCGTATCTAAGCAATATAATGTAAATATACACAAGAAGACATGAATGTAAATGAACATCAACTTTTATTTATTAAATATTTCTTTACAAGTACAACTGAAAATGTATATACAGAAATGGAAAGCAATGCCTAAACAATGGCATGAACTAAATGAAAAGTAAGTACAAGTAAAGTCTAATGGCCGTGCTACTCAGTGGTCTGCTCCAAGTGCTCCTGGCTGGTCTCGAACTCTTCAGGGTCGGGTCTTCCTGACAACATTCCAAAGAAAGAAGAGAAATAGGAATGTCGTCAGCGAACAGTCGCTCGGTAAGTCCTAAAGTAAGGTAGAAATAAAATAGACAGAAAGAATATAACTGTATACTATTTGATTGTTATGTTAAGCAGTTGTTTGTATTTTGGTACAGAAGATGCGAGTGTATACGAGAGGAGTCCAACTTACACCGTGGACTTTGGTAACCCGTAGTATAAGGCCCCGTCGATAAAACTACGGAACAACGGTATGGATGTATAGTTACGTATTTTAGTGACCATCTCGTGCTACCTTTAACATGTTCCGTACTAGTCTACCCCTTTAAAACCCCGTAATGTCTTTTGTATTGTTTGTATTGTTTTGTTTTATAAATGGAAGACTTGCCGAAACCATGATATCATGTAAACTGAATGGATATAAATGGATAGTCATGTAATCAGAGTATATCCATGGTTCGGTTTGGTCGAGTCATGTTGATATAGATTGAATTCTGGTATAAATGGATTCATTTTATATTGGAGTTATACTTGAATTGTATTCCAGGATAGATTGATTTCTTATTAGACCGAGACTTAGACTGGGTCAGACCTTTTAAATAGAATTGAAGTCCTGAATTAGTTTTGATATTATCGGTAACTGCTGCACATGGACGGCAGGATTTGTGTCTTTTTCCAAGACAATTACCATATTGATAACACCGTTTTTAGGTTATCTATCTTAGATAAGCAAGCACCCATATTCTCCGGCTCCCTGAGACTCAAGAGAACTGGTCTCGTTTAAACCTATGTTTACTAGGGTCCTTATTGTAATTTAATATAACTTGAGGGTTTTTTTATGAAAAATAGTTTTGATATATTTTCAAAATACATCAAGTATTTAATTCTCGTCTTTAGGGTTTCCATAATTGTAATTTTTATAAAGCGAAATATTCTAGTGGATATAACCTAAATTTCATTGTATATGGTATTTTAGTGTAATATTGGACTTGTATTGATTTGTAATGGTAGTTTCATGAAATTTGTGATTCTTTTGATTTAGAAAACATGGAATATATATATTATATACTTAAAATAGATATTTTGATAATATATATATAATAGAACTTATTTATTAAATAGAAATCACATTTTTCTTAAAAATTGCATTAAAAATTCCATTGAGATCGTTTGCTTCGTGAGGAGGTCTGCATCTCGCTCTACTAGGCCCGAGAATGTGCGATAACCCGCACCATCTTGATCGGGGTTTTCCAAAATGGGTTGTAGAGGCGCATTTGTAAGGAATTAAATAATACACTTTTAAAGAAAAAGTTTTGAAAAGTTTAGGGTATTTTATTGTAAACTTGTAAATTCCTACAATCTAATATTCCAAAAGTCATCGTGCTATGTCAAGATTGTGTGTTGTGATGAGATAGGTCATTACCTCATGAGTTTTCTAAAGGTAATACGATCAAAATGAATAAGCAATGTCGTATGTAAACATAATGGTATTTTACCGTAAAACTGAAATAGAAGTTGCAATATATATTATTTTGAGATAAAACTTACTCTAATGTGTTTTTTAATGATTGTTAAACAATATACAAAAAGAATGTAAATTTGTTATTAAGATAATTGGTGTTTTTAGTTAAATTAGAAACGAAATTCGGATTAACTCCGCTTCCGACTAGTTTTGAAAATAGAATTCGTTTTAATAGAAAGAGAAAGGGGAAAGTGGGACTTACTGATTGAAAATAAAGATGGGAGATGAAGGAAGCTTTTGGAATCGTCGGGGAGTCGTTTCGTCGCCGGATTTGTCCCGAAACGTCGCCGGAACTTGGACCTTGGCTAACTCCACTTGTACAACTTCTTGGACTTAAAATTTTTTGAGAGTTTTGATACTAAATTTCATAATGAAGAGGGCCAAAGTGTTCCCTAGGTTTCTCTAAGGGTTTGTTTGGATAATACTTATCCAATGGAAAAAAGCACAGATGCCATTTTTCCACCGGATTGAACCAATCCTGCAAAAGGAGCAGTTTGGATGGGTTTTTTGATTTTTGATTTAGGGGGGACCCCTACTTTAGGCCTGTCCACGAGATAGAAAAAATTGAGTCAGACTCAATCCCCCACTTTTTATCGTTCCTCTCTCCCTCTCTCCCCTCTTCTTCCTCTCTTAATTCTCATTTTCCTCTAATTTTTCCACTACAGAAATCGAAACCGTAGCAATCGATCTCTCCCTCTCCCTCTCTCTCTCTCTGAACGATGCTCCCGTCGTAGCCATCGGTCGCAAGCCAGATCCGGGCCCTGCTGCAAGTCGCCAATGACCTCAATTTCGTTTCGATCCATCATGACTCCTGTCTGGTTCAAGCTTCTTCCTTTTTATTCTATTCTTTCTATGTTTTAATGATTTTAGTTTCGTTTCTGCCTTGGTCTATAGGAATTGATGTATTCAATTTGTTAAATTAGGGCATAATTTTGATTCATTTGATTGGCTATCGCCCACTTCCTATTTCTACAGTTTGTTAAAATGGAAGAGAAGAAGAAAGCATTTGTTTCATATGATGTTGAAGAAAGAAGATGGATCAATAAATGCTGGTATTTTCAATGTTCATAATAATAAAAAAGAATTTTATGAAGTAGATTTTTCCTTTACCATCAAAACAAGTTTTGAAATAAAAATCCTTGATATTTTAACCTAAATTAAATATTTAGAATTATTTTCCTAACTATCCAAACATGACCTAAGAAATTGATCCACTTGCATAATTTCTCCCATAATTCCAAAAAAATTCAAAAACACCCCTCGTTTTCACTATAATTGCAAAAAAGTCCCATTTTCTCTTCGACCTGAAAATTTCAAAAAGGCCCCTCATTTTTCCTACAACCGAAAACCCCCTCATTTTCCTTATAATTTCCCCCTCCAATTCAAATTTCTTTTAAAAAGGCCCCTCAATTTCCCTATAATTGCAAAAAAGCCCCTCATTTTCACTATAATTTTTCCCAGACCCCTGCATTTGCACGAGGGCTAATTTTCAAGCTCTTTTTTTTCGTGTGGTGCAAAATATTAAAATATTTCAAATAAAATCATAATATATCAAAGAAATTATCAATGAAAAATTCAAATAAATTTTCACGCTCTTCTTTGTCATGCAGTAGAAATTAAATAAAAAATATCAAATAAAATATCAAAAACAATAAATTAAAAAAAACAAAATATAAAAAAAATCATTTGGCATTCTTTAACATGACTTCTTTACATTTATCGTGGATCAAATAAAATATGAAGAAATTATAAAAATTCAAAACATTTTCTCCGTACCAGTGCATTCGCATGGGGCACCCTGCTGCTACCTTAGAATTTTCAACCAAACCTTTGTCTTCTAGCGGAAAATTGCAAAAAAAACCCTCACTTCCCCTATATATAATTGAAAAAAGCCCCTCATTTTCCCTATAGTTACGAAAAATTCCAAAAATGACCCTCATTTTCCATAAAATTTCAAATAAGCCCCTCATTTTGCCTTCTACTGGAAAATTTTAAAAGTCCCATCATTTTCCCTATAATTGTATAAAAGACCCTCAATTTCCCTATAATTTTTCCTCAATTTCAAAAAGACCCCTCATTTTCCCTATAATTGCAAACAACCCCCTCATTTCCCTATAATTTTCCCTCCAAGTCAAAAAAATTGAAAAATACCCTCGTTTTCCCTATAATTGCAACAAAGCCCCTCATTTTCCCTATAATTTTCCCTGAAAATTTTCATACCTTTTTGTCGTGTACCGAAAAATATCAAATAAAATATCAATAAAATTTCAAGCTCTTCTTTGTCATGTAGTGAAAATATCAAATAAATAATCAAAGAATATCAAATAAAATATCTATAAAATTCATTTGCCATTCTTTATTAAAGACTTATTTACCTTCATCCTGCATCAAATAAAATATCAAAAAAATAAATAAATTCTTAACGTTTTCTCCGGTCACATGCATTTGCATAAGGCCCCTTGCTAGTATGTGTGTGTGTGTGGAGCAAAATCAAGCCTTTTATTTTCGTTATCCCCGGAAAATTACACGCTGCCCTTAGCTTTAGGGAAATTTGCATTGAGCCCCACTTCTTAAGGGATCAAGCTACTCTCTCACACATGCGTGGATAATTAATCCATGCCGCTAAAGTTCTTCTAAGTTTCTATATAAATGACAACCTCCCCTCTGAAGACTTGGACTATTTGGAAAACACAGGGAAAATTATTGAGGCTTTAATCTATCCCATGTTCTTCGATAATATATGAATGATGCATCGAAAACTTATACTTGACATTTTCTCTTGATTGTGTTGATTTTGATATAAAACCAAAAGCCCAAATCCTCTTCCTTTTATTCCCAACCCACAAATCAACCAGGCTCAGCCCACTTGCACTAACGCAAGCACTTGTGTCAACACAAGTTTGCACACGTGGGGGCAGCAAGCCGCCAACGCGGTCAGCGCATGGGGACCATGCGCATGGGGATGCTGCACATGGGTTACTGGCACATGAAAATTGCTTGGGGCTCACACGCAAGGATGTTGCTCATGGATTTTGTGATGGAGAAGATGAAGAAGAGAGGGCTGATGATGATGCTCGATATCGGTGGTCTCCCAGATCAGGACACGTGGCAGATGATGTGTCCCAGAGCATGAAAGAAAGGACTTACAGTGGCCGACCAAACCACCCCTGTGCCCGTCTTACGAGCAAACGCTGGCTCACCTCCGAGCCCCCAGCACAATTGGCCTCCTCGGCCCCACAGCTCGTCTCCGAGCTATCACTGGCCCGAGCCTCCTCGACCCTCTCAGCTCGCCTCCGGGCTCGAACAGAACTAAGATACCTCGGCTCTCCCGCTCTTCCGCGAGCTCTCCCGCCGAGGTCATCTTCCTCGGTCTTATCGACCGACCAACGGCACCGCTTGCAGGCGTAACCGCCATCCCGCGAATCTCGACATGCGCGAGATCTCCGCCGGCCACATCCCACGTTCCACGCCACCACGATCCCCCATTAATGAGCCTGTCTCGCCATTAATGGGAGGTCCCGCTCATCACGCGGGCGTGACGTCGGGAGCGTAACAGCCGACGCGATTCTCGCGCCCGTCTCGCCTGCTGCCACTGCTATATAAACCCCCATTCAGACGGTTGAGGTAGGCCATTTTGACTCCACTAAGCCGTTACTCTACTAGGATTTCCTCTCTAACTTGATCGTCGGAGGGTCCTCGGTGGTACAACCACCCCGGGACTTCCTTGCAGGTAACTCGACAACCACAACCTCAACCCATTGAGATCCACACGCCTCAGGAGCGACAGCCTCCAGATCAAATCTCAGCCATCCATCGCCGCCATCAGCAAATCAACGGAAGACAACATCTGAAGGAGATCTCAGCCTCCATCAGCTGGCGCCGTCTGTGGGAAACACTTGATTCCATAAAAATAAAAGTTCACCTTCATATCTCAACCTAATGGCGAGCGACCATCGCGATGATCCAAGCTCCAGCCGCCGCCTCCCCCTCAACGGAGGCGCGGACGAACCTCCTCCGCCGAATGCCATCAACGCCCTCACCGGCCGGATAGACCGACTCGCGTCCATCGTGGAAGCGCTCGTCTGCGTCTAGACGGCGGGGCAAGATCACCAAGTTGCCGCTCCCCCGCCTCGGGACCAGGACCCCTACAGGGGGAGAGGGGACTCCGTCCGCGCACGCGCTGCCGACCGCAGCCTCATCATTTCCGGCAACCGCAATTTCCTCAGGCCGACGTACTCGAAAAACCGGTGGGCACCGCTGAGTTCGGTTACGAGTTCTTACGCTAGATAGTTACGCCCCGGGTCTCGTCGCACCCCTGTCCCTCCCGAGGCGGTGGCGGTCAGTTCGCCTGTTTACAGGCATGACCGCACCCCCTCTCTTGACGGGGTCGCGCACACGAAACTCTCCACGGCAGCTCAAAAACTACCCCATCAGGGGGTGTAAGGAACTTCACTCAAGGGAACCAAGGCTCGGCGAAAGTCATGGTCATGACGACCAGGGGTACCTCGGGTACATACACGACTCAACACCTTGCGCCAGCCACGGAGGCAGACAGCCGACCGACAAAGAGGTCAAGGGAGACCGAGCCGATCACTTTTTACGACAGGGACCTTCACGACATATCCTTGCCCCCACAACGACCCTCTGGTGATTACGGCTCGAGTCCATCGATACGAGGTGCACAGGATCCTGGTCGACTCGGGGATCTCAGCAGACATTCTCTTCCACGACTGCTTCCTGCGCATGGGACTCGCTTTGGCAGACCTAAGGCCGACCTCCTACGTCCTCTCAGGATTCACTAACCATTCCATCCCGGTGGAAGGGGCAATCACTCTACAGTTCAACGTTGGGGAAACCAAGACACTACCGGTGGAATTCATCGTGGCTAGGATCCTATCGGCCTATAACATCCTCCTCGGCCGCCCCACGCTGAACTCCCTCCGGGCCCAGATATCGACCTATCACCTGGCGATGAAGTTCCCTCTCAACCAGGGCGGGATAGGTCGGGTCTACGGAGACCAGCGAATTGCAAAGGTTTGCTTCACCGCAACATCCTCGTCGGAGAGACCGGTCGACGATGTCGAGGGTGAGGGTGACATCAGGGGTTCTCTAGACACTCGAGGCGAGCAAACAGAGGTCCGAGGGACCCCGATAGAGCCTCTGACAGAGGTCCCCCTCGTAGAAGGGGACAACGAAAAACTCGTCCAGATCGGGTCGTTCTGACAGGAACTCAGCGAGATAACTTGGTCCACTTCCTCAGAAACAATTTCGACGTGTTTGCCTGGGCGCCTGCTGACATGCCTGGGATCGACCCCAAAATTATATCTCACAAGCTCGGGGTTGATCCTACGGCCCGACCCGTCAGGCAGAAAAAGCGAAGCTTCGTCCCGGTCAAACAGAAGGCTATCGAGGACGAGGTAGATCGGCTCCTCGCCGCCAACTTCATTCGGAACGTGCCCTATTCGGAGTGGATAGCGAACGTAGTACTGGTCAAGAAATAAAGCGGGAAGTGGCGAATGTGCGTCGACTTCACCGACCTCAATAAGGCCTGCCCCAAAGGCAACTATCCCCTACCTCGGATAGATCAGCTCGTTGACAGCTCGACAGGTCACGAGTTATTGAGCTTCATGGACGCCTTCTCCGGCTACAATCATATCCGTATGAGTCCGGCAGACGAAGATCTTACCGCATTCATAACGGACCGGGGGGTATACTGCTACAAGGTGATGCCCTTCGGCCTTAAGAACACCGGAGCTACGTACTAACGGTTGGTCAACCGCATGTTCAAGCCACAGATCGGCAGGAACATGGAAGTTTATGTCGACGATATGCTCGTCAAATCGATCTCGTCGACCGACCACTCTAAAGACCTGGGCGAGGCCTTCGAGGTCCTCCGCAAGTTCAAGATGAAGCTAAACCCCTCCAAGTGCACATTCGGGGTCACCGAGGGAAAGTTCCTCGGTTTCATGGTCACCCACCGCGGGATCGAGGCCAACCCGGAAAAAATCGACGCTATCCTCAATATGACCGCGCGTAAGACCAACGTCGAGATCATGCGGCTAACCGGGGGGGTGGTCGCTCTGAGCCGTTTCATGTCGAGGTCTGGGGAAAAATGCCTCCCCTTCTTCAAAGCTCTAAGGAAAATCCTGAAGTTCGAGTGGTCGGAGGAGTGTCAGACCGCCTTCGACCAATTAAAGAGGCACCTGGCAATGCCGCCGCTGCTCATCGACCAGTTGAAGGAGACGAGCTATCGCTGTACCTGGTAGTATCCGACCAAGCAGCAGGCTCAGTGCTCGTCTGGAAGGTCGACGAAGTGCAGAAGCTGGTATACTACGTGAGCCACGTCTTCAAAAACGCAGAAACGAGATATCCGACCATAGAGAAGATGGTCCTGGCCCTCATAGTGGCCTCAAGAAAGCTACGACACTACTTCCAGGCGCACACTATCCTCGTCCTCACCGAGCGCCCGCTGGGGGCTTCCTCGCCTCACCCGAATCCTTGGGCCGCCTAGAGAAGTGGAGGTGGGAGCTGTCCTAGTTCGACATAAAGTACCGCCCGAGGCAGGCCGTCAAAGCGCAAGCCCTGGTCAACTTTATTGTCGAGTGCACCATCCCCAGCAAGGAACCGGAGCCTGCGACGGCCCCCGCGGATCAACACCCGATCGTGGGAAACCCGACTCGGTCCCTGAGTAGGTCATCTACGTCGACGGGTCCTCAACCGAGGACGGCTATGGTGCCGGCCTTATCATTCGGGGCTCGAACGAAGCAGAAATGGAGTATTCTCTGAAGCTCGGATTCAGGGCCTCCAACAACGCGGCAGAGTACGAGGCCCTGCTGGCCGGACTGCGCATGGCCTACGGATTGGGGCTGAAAACAATTCGAATCCGCAGTGACTCAGCCTTAGTCGTTGGACAAGTGACCGGCCACTTTGAAGCTCGGGAACCACTAATGGAAAAGTACCTGGCCGAGGTAAGAAAACTTCGGAGGAACTTCGAAAAGGTCCAGATAGAGCAGATACCCAGGCAGCTCAATGCCCAAGCTGATGCCCTGAGCAAGCTGGCTTCATCCTACTCGGCCAACAACAAGCGATCTATCATCTTCGAGACCCTGCCACGGCCCAGCGTGGAAGATGGGGCGACAATACTTCATGTATACACAGCGCTGGAAGGCGACAAAGACTGGAGGAAGCCCCTCGTGGAATTCCTAAGGGATGGAGCGCTCCTAGGAGATCGGGGAGCAGCCCGCCGTCTCCGGGCCAAAGCCCGTCACTTCGTCTGGAGCAATGGGAACCTTTACAAGAAATCCTTCACTCAGCCCCTGCTCCGGTGCGTCGACCCCCACGAAGCCGACTACGTCCTCCGTGAAATTCATGAAGGGGTCGGCGGCGCACACCAAGGGGCCCGAACCTTAATCCAGAAGGCATTGCTCCAAGGGTACTACTGGCCAACTTTCACGAGGACGCCCATAAGCTCGTCAGGAGATGCAAAAGCTGCCAACTCCACAGAAGCGTACCCCGCTTACTGGCTATCGAGCTGACCTCCCCATGGCCGTTCGCCTAGTGGGGATTGGACATGATATGC
Source organism: Agapanthus africanus (assembly GCA_030015575.1). Lineage (NCBI taxonomy): Eukaryota > Viridiplantae > Streptophyta > Magnoliopsida > Asparagales > Amaryllidaceae > Agapanthus > Agapanthus africanus. The sequence goes on from CM057349.1 coordinate 489,768,959, forward strand.
CGGTTCCCTACCGGCACGGGCGGGCACAAATATGTTCTCGTCGCGGTGGATTACTTCACGAAGTGGATCGAGGCAGTCCCCATCAGGAAGCCAGGTGCCGCCACGACCATCAAGTTCCTGCAGAATAACCTGATACTCCGGTTCGGCATCCCGAAATGTATCATCACCGACCACGGGACGAACTTCAAAAACGAAAAAGTGAAGGATTTCTGCAACGAATATCATATCCTCATGAAGTTCGCCGCGGGCGCACATCCCCAATGCAACGGGCAGGACGAAGTCGCTAACCGAGATGTCCTTCGGGGTCTCCGGACCCGCTTGGAGGGAAGCCAAGGTAGTTGGGTCGAGGAATTGCCCCGGGTCCTATGGGCCCTGCGCACGTCAAAGAAGACCCTCACCGGGGAAACCGCTTTCAGCCTCTGCTACGGGACCGAGGCAATGGTCCCGGCGGAGATCGGGCTACCCAGTTATTGGGTCGAACACTTCGAAGACGAAGCAAACACCACGGCACTACGGACCAACCTGGACATCCTGTTGGAGAAACGAGACCGGGCTCAGATCAGGGCTGCCGCCTATCAGCAACAAACTGTCCGATACTATAACGCGCGGGTCAAGCGCCGCTCCTTCAAGACTGGGATCTAGTCTTACGGCGAAATGAGTTCGTCGATCAAGGCAGGCTGCACAAGTTTTCCCTAAAATGGGACGGTCATTTCCTCGTCATCGAGGTACTTCCCAGCGGAGCCTACCGCTTGCAGGACGCGAACGAGCGCAGGTTTCCGCGGCCTTACAACGCCGAGAAACTCAAGCTGTACCAGTGAAATCACTACCCACAAGTGTGCATCTCTCTCTTCACAAAGACAATGTAATTTTTTCTAAAAAGTCCTTTTCATCCGAATAACAAGAAAGGAAAGTTAGAACATTGCGAAAAGAAGAGTTCTGTCTTTGTGACCTAAGCCCTCACTAAGAGACAACTGAGCAGCTTCACTGCTCGGTCCGTCCTTAGCAGGCCTCCTACGGCCCCTCCTGCGCTAAGGATAAAAGCCCTCGCCAAGAGGCAGCCGAGCAGCTACCCTGCTCGGCTATCCCTGGCTGGTAGCTTCCCTACTCCACAACGCCAGGGATCTAAGCCCCACCAAGAGGCAGCCGAGCGGCTACCCTGCTCGGCTATCCCCGGCCGGTGGCTCCCCTACCTTGCAACGCCAGGGATCTAAGCCCTCAATAAGAGGCAGCCGAGCGGCTATCCTGTTCGGCTATCCCTGGCCAGTAGCTTCCCTACCTCACAACGCCAGGGATCTAAGCCCTCACCAAGAGGCAACCGAGCGGCTACCTTGCTCGGCTATTCCTGGCTGGTAGCTCCCCTACATTACAACACCAGGGATCTAAGCCCTCACCAAGAGGCAGTCGAGCGGCTACCCTGCTCGGCTATCCCTGGCAGGTAGCTCCCCTACCTCACAACGCCAAGGATCTAAGACCTCACCAAGAAGTGACCGAGCGGCTACCCTGCTCGGCTATCCCTGGCCCTCACAACGCCAGGAATCAAAGCCCTCACCAAGAGGCAGCCGAGCAGCTACCCTGCTCGGCTATCCCTGGCCGGTAGCTTCCTATCCCGCAACGCCAGGGATCAAAGCCCTCACCAAGAGGCACCGGGCAGCAACCTTGCTTGGCCATCCTTAAGGACAACAAGCCCTCGCCAAGAGGCACTGGGCGGTAACCCCGCTCGGCCATCCTTAGTAGGTTAATCACGACCCCTCCCGCGCTAAGGATGAAAAGCCCTCGTAAGAGGCAACCGAACCCGCTCTTGTTCGGTTATCCCCGGCTGGTAGCTCCATACCCCAACAAACCAGGGATCAAAGTCCTCACAGAGGCAACCAGACCCGCCCTTATTCGGTTATCCATGGCCGGTAGCTCCCTACCAAACCATGGATCAAAGCCCTCGCCAAGAGGCACCGGGCAGCAACCCTGCCCGGTCCGTCCTTAAGGATCAAAGACCTCGCAAGAGACTACCGATCCCGCCCTTGCTCGGTTATCCCTGGCTGGTAGCTCCCTATCCCAAAAAACCAGGGATCAAAGCCCTCGCCAAGAGGCACCGAGCAGCTACCCTGCTCGGCCATCCTTAGCAAGCCACTTGCGGCCCCTCCCGCGCTAAGGATCAAAGCCCTAGCAAGAGGCACCGAGCAGCTACCCTGCTCAGCACCATCCTTAGCAGGCCACTCATGGACCCTCCCACGCTAAGGATCAAAACCTTTGCAAGAGGCAACCGAGCCCGCCCTTGCTCGGTTATCCCTGGCTGGTAACTCCCTACCCCAACAAACCAGGGATCAAAGCCCTCGCCAAGAGGCACCGAGCTGCTACCCCGCTCGGCACTATCCTTAGTAGGCCACTTACGGCCCTTCCAACAACTAAGGAATATGAACTCAACAAGAGGCATCCATTCTATCAACGTCTTAGCGATCTCCACGTCGATTTCGGGGCCATGGAGATACCGTCTTCCCGCCGATCCTCGCACACTCGGCAAATGATCAGATTCAAGTCAACAAGTAATCACTACACGAGGAGCATGCCGACCATAAAAGCAGTACTGTGCAGATACATGTGTCTACCAACAAAAGGAAGTGCAAGCACAAACACTACTGCAAAAACAAAAAGTTTTTATTCACAAAGCCAAAAGTCTTTACAAGGGTATTGTGGGCTTCCCAGCCTTATCAAAATTGCCCGAAGGCTTACAAAAGAGAAAGGAGGAAAAATCAAAAAGTTCGGGGCACAAGCCCCGGCTAGACCTCACTCCCCTCATCGCTATCGGCCGGAGGCGGGACCACCGATAGTGGGACCCAAGCATAGAGCTCACCGTCGGCGAACTCCGGAAGCTGCTCCTTGACGGCATCAAGAGCCTTGTTACATGCAGTGGCGGAGGCCTCGCCGAGGTCGGCGTAAAACTGGTCTGACTCCTTGTAATCCGCCACCGCCTTCCTAGCCCGTGCCTCGGCGGCCTCATCCGCCTGAAGCGCTGCCTCGGCGTCCCGCCTGCTGGCATCCCTCGCCCTCCTCATGGCTGCAAAGCGATCGGCAAGTTCCATCAACTTTGCCTGAATGAGTCGGTGGGACTCACTTAGGCGGCGGTAGGACAACTGGCACTTTAAAACGGTGAGATCCGAGGCTTCTGACCGGGCTTTGAGGGCGAGCGACCTCTCCCTCTCCAGACGCAGCTCGAGTCGCAGACCCTCGACCCCCGAAGAAGACTCTTCTGCTGACCTCGCAGCCCAAATAGCCCCCTCGGCTTCCATACGAGTAACAAGGGCGCAGTGCTGGAGGACCTGATGAAAAATGGCAGAGAAACTTAAGGACACCCAAACTAAGGAAAGGTCGCTCGAAATAACACATGAGAGAGTACATACCTGAACCACCTCCTGGGCGATAGCCGCCAGTTGGGCCCTCAAGGTCCCTCGTGGTATCCGGCCTCCGGCCAACTCCTCCATACCAGCAAGAAGGCTGGCGGCAACGGAAAGCCCCGACGGGACCACGAACTGGACGTCCCCCTCCTGCACAGGAGTCCCCTCCGGAATCCCCGTCGGCGGCGCACGAGAGACCGTCCTATTCCACTTGAGAGGAACCCCGTCTTCGCCCTCTCCTGCATCCCTCGTCTGAGATTCGGGAACCCGTGTGCGCCTTTGGCCGCCGTCGGAACAATCATCAGGAGCTCATGACGGGGCAGATGGCCTCGCCGTCAGGGGCACATCCGGCGCAGGGCATGAGTAGGCCGTAGGCACGGCTACACCGCTGTCCCCCCTCCGGGACTAAGCGCCGAAGGCACCAAGAGTCTGGTATCGAACCATCTGTCCTGCCAAAAGGGAGAAGAGGCTCGACTCAGAAGGAGAAGAAGCAGAAGGAAGAAGAAGCAAGATCCGACCTAAAGGGGAGATCGCCGAGCTAACAATACTCAGAATAAGAAAATGTGAAGAGAAGGAGAGACCCCAAATCAGGCCTCCCCTCGATTTATACAGCCGGCGTCCTCATCCAATGGCGATGGTCGACTCCCGCCAAAATGGTTCACTACACTCAACGGCCACGATCGCTCCACCTGTCACAAGCACATTGGCAGCATCTCATCGGATACCAGAAGCCTGCGGCACGTCACATCAGCCAACCGACGCCCGACACGTGGCCCGTCGCTTCACCAAAGAGCACACGATCCAGCGCTCCCTCTTTAATGAAAAAGATCTCGCCTTGATTCGCTGGCCTCATCCTGAAAAGACAGCCAATTTCCCAGAGACACGCCCGACGATATCTTCGGAAAGGAGCTCACCTCGGGTGAGCCGGCAAACTACTCTCGACCCGACCCATCAGCTGGTCGAGACGAGAGTGGGGGGGTAATGATGATGCTCGATATCCGTGGTCTCCCAGATCAGGACACGTGGCATATGACGTGTCCCGGAGCATGCAAGAAAGGACTTACAATGGCCGATCAAACCACCCCTGTGCCCGTCCTACGAGCAAACGCTGGCTCACCTCCGAGGCCCCAGCACAATTGGCCTCCTCGTCCCCACAGCTTGTCTCCGAGCTATCACTGGTCCGAGCCTCCTCGGCCTTCTCATCTCGCCTCCGAGCTCGAGCAGAACCAAGATACCTCGGCTCTCCCGCTCCTCCGCGAGCTCTCCCGCCGAGGTCATCTTCCTCGGTCTCATCGACCGACCAACGGCATCGCTTGCAGGCGTAACCGCCATCCCGCGAATCTCGCCACGCGCGAGATCTCTGCCAGCCACATCCTACGTTCCACGCCACCGCGATCCCCCATTAATGAGCCTGTCTCGCCATTAATGGGAGGTCTCGCACATCACGCGGGCGTGACGTCGGGAGCGTAACAGCCGGCATAATTCTCGCGCCCATCTCGCATGCTACCACCGCTATATAAACCCCCCTCTAGACGGTTGAGATAGGCCATTTTGACTCCACTAAGCCGTTACTCTGCTCGGATTTCCTCTCTAACTTGATCGTCGGAGGGTCCTTGGTGGTACAACCACCCTGAGACTTCCTTGCAGGTAACTCGGCAACCACAACCTCAACCCATTGAGATCCACACGCCTCAGGAGCGATAACCTCCAGATCAAATCTTAGCCATCCATCGCCGCCATCAGCAGATCAACGAAAGGCAACATCTGAAGGAGATCTCAGCCTCCATCAGCTGAGTTCAATAAAGATTGGGTTAGGGGTTATTTGGAAATTATCCAATATCTATATATCTGTGCTCGTTCCCTTCTCATTTAAGGCCAAGAAAAATTAATAGCAGAGCACAAAGAAAGTGCTAGCTACCAACAGAGAGAAAAAAGAGATTTGTGATGGATTTATTTTGGCCTTAATCGAAGTCGGTGTAATTCTTGTATAATCCTTTCAATAGTGGAAGTTTCTCGTTGCGGTTGGAGTAGGTCCAACCGAAGGCCGAACCTGGGTATATCTTTATGTTTTTGGCTGATTTGTGTGCTCTTTTCATATTTGTATTATTTTTTCATCGTCGGCAATTTTTTCACTCGACCGCAAAACAAACTATTCACTTTTCGGCTGCAATATTATTGCGGTGATTTGTAACACCTTAGAATGTGTTTTGTGGCTAATTATATTTTTATGTATGGTTTTTAATAAAAATCTTACCAAATTAAGTTTTAAATATTTTATCCTATTTAATGAGTATTTTATTAGAATTTTGTTAGGCGCACACACACTTGTGCATGATAACTAGGGTTGTTTTTGGGGTTAAACATGATTAGCAATCATGGTTAGCTAACCATTTTCCATAATCTAGTTTTAATTTTAGTTTAAGAGTTATGGGTTGTTAAGTATTATGGTTGTATTTATTCATGATGGTTTTAAAATGAAAATGAATTTGGAAAAGGTTTTAATATTGGTTTGAAGTGTTGACTTTGTGTGAGAGAGAGGGCATGGGGAGCATGGTGTGAACCATGCCTCATTAATGAGGCAAGAGAAATAGAAGGAGGGGTTAGTGTTACTCTCATTTCTCTCACTCTCATTCTCTCTCTCAAACACACACACACTCACATACAGCAGCAGCAGAAGCAGCAGCAAGCAGCAGTGGCAGCAACAACTGCAACAACAACAGAAATAGCAGCAGCACCAGAAGAAGTAATAGCAGCAGCAGGAGCTTCAGCAGCTGAAGCGAGCAGCAGCACCATCAGCACCAGAGGCAGCAGCAGCTCCAGCATCATCATCAGCAGCAACAGCATCATCATCTTCAGCAGCAGCAGGAGCAGTAGGCAGCAACAGCAGTAGCAGGAGCTCTAGCAACCTTCAGCAGCTCTTCTCCACTTCTTCACCTGCTCTCTAGGGTTCTTTGGGGTATACTTCCTAACCCAATCCCCTAGTTGCTTAAGTTGTGCATCGATTAGCTTCGATTAGTGTAAATAGCTAGTTTAGTGCTAATTATGGTGTTTTGTGTGGACTTTTGGATAATTGATGATTGTGTTGGTAAACCCTACCTATTTTAGTGTTATTAAGGTCACTTTAATTGAGAATTTCCCTGGATTACACTAAAATACCATAGGGTTTCCTTTTTAGTGCAAATTGTCGTTTTTATACGATATATTGGCAATCTGTGAATCTGCTTTAGACCCGGTACCTTCAGGTTAAAATTGAGAAAATTGGGGCATGTACACTAGGTTTAGAACACAACACCAGAACACGAGACCCTACTTCCCAGTACAGGCCGCAGATTTATTAGGTTTGGCCGCAAATTGCGGCCAAGTTGGGGACATGGGTGTTGGGGTCTTGGCTAAGGTTGTCTGCTATGTTTACTAGTGTGTTGGCATGTATAGTTTTGTAAGTTTTGACCTGTTGGAAAATCTGGGATCAAATATCGTTTTGCATGTCCGTTTGTTTGCGCGATACGCGCGATACGTGAGAGGGTTCTGTGATCCAGCGTATCGCGGCGTGTCGCGATGATTTTAGACGCGTACACACACGATTCAGCGTATCGTGCACACGCGCGTTTAGTTCGCGACATGAGTTTCTCGTTTTGGTTCGATTTCGCGTTTTACGAGATATTTGGCTTATATGATTTCCATGTCTTATTTGCAGGTTTGCAGGCAGGAACTACGGACACTGCTACAGGGGGGAGCGGATGGTAGGATTCACCTAGCGTGGAGTGTAGGTGAGTAGATTTAACATCTACAGGGGAATCGCCTGCATGGCGTTATGCGTCTGGGCTAGGATTCAATACTTGTCACATATTCTACGTCATTGTTAGAATTGCGCCTTTGCCTTATTTCCTTGATATAGTTATACTGTGACTAGCAGCCGTAGGACACTGCATATATTATTGACGGTTCATGTTGCACGAGCACGGATTGTATGCTACACACACACCGTCAATAATTGCCATGTCACACACAAAACCATTATAGACATTATATTGCTTGGTTAGGGACCGTGTGTCACGACCCGAAAGTACGGGACTGGCACTTAGATTACAAGACGTCTAAAGGCGTACCGTAACCTAAGTCAGCCAAAACCCAGAAAATCTAAACCAAAATCAAAAGAGAGTGAAGGAAAACCTTAAATGAAAACGTTTTTTTTTAAATCAATTGAGTTGCAAAGAATCCCTTTTTAAAACATCAAAAATTTTCAGAAATTTTTGATGTTTTAAAAAGGGATTCTTTGCAACTCAATTGATTTTAAAAAAAACGTTTTCATTTAAGGTTTTCCTTCACTCTCTTTTGATTTTGGTTTAGATTTTCTGGGTTTTGGCTGACTTAGGTTACGGTACGCCTTTAGACGTCTCGTAATCTAAGTGCCAGTCACGTTCCGTACTTTCGGGTCGTGACAAAGTTGGTATCAGAGCGTAGGTTTTACCTTTCTGAGTGTAGGACGACCTTGGTAGATGGAGTAGGTAACTTAAGCAGAGTGGCGTAGCGTGGGTATGATCCGCGGCATACTTACGATACGGTACTCCGCCTAAGTAACCTTAGGACATAATTGCTTGTATTTCCTTTCTTGATTCCTTGCATTCCTTGATTCAATTGCAATGTCCTTATCAGTTCTATTTCTTATTCCAGCTTCGATGCCGCCAAAGACTACGAGAGCTCAGCGGGCTGCCGCTAGGGATGAGATTCGGGCGGGCCCGTCTGAGGCGAGGATCGAGCGGGAGGATACTCCTACCCCTCAGGGTCCTACTGATCCGCCTTATCCAGACCGTATTGCCAGATTAGAGGCCGGCATGCAAGAGTTGCGGCAGATGATGGGATCTTTAGTTGAGTCCAGCCGGGCACAGAGATCCGAGGACGTTCCTTCCACCGCACAGACCACGATCGTACCTGCTGCACAGATGGTCACTCCTGCTGCTACTACGGAGACTATCCCTGTTTCACTACAGGAGTTCATGAGATTGAGACCTCCAGCTTTTACCGGTACAGATGCGACAGAGGACCCACAGGCATTTCTCGATAGGATGGCACGGATTGGCCGTTCGTTGAGGTGTTCTGAGGATAGATTGGTGGAGTTTGCGAGTTTTCGTCTGGAGGGTCTTGCCCAGACATGGTACGACTCAGTAGAGAGAGGCCGAGCTGCAGGTCTGCCTTCTATGACCTGGGATGAGTTTACAGCTGCATTTCTTGCCCGTTTTCTTCCGGAGAGTGTTCGAGATGCTCGAGCCCGTAGTTTTGAGTCTTTGCGCAAGACTCCAGGGATGACAGTGTCGGAGTATGATATACAGTTTACCCAGTTGTCTCGATATGCTCCGCACCTAGTCGACACAGAAGAGAAGAGGATAAAGAGGTTTGTACGAGGGCTTGATACACAGCTATTCCTTGCCATCGGCACCCAGCACTTTGATACATACGCAGCCGCGATGGACGCAGCCTTACTTTTGGAGGAGCGTATTTCTGAGACTCCGGTCGCTTCTGGGCCGAAGAGGATCCGTACTGATACGCCAGCTCAGCGGCAGATGGGCAGACATCGTGATAGATTATTTCCGGGAGATGGCGGAGGCAGAGGATTGAGACGAGGTCAGTTATTTGGTTCATATCCACAGACCCAGCAGTCGTCTCCAGGATGTTTTCGGTGTGGGAGTCAGTATCACCGTGTCAGAGACTGTACCATGGGACGTCCGGGCGCGGCGACAGTCCCGCATGTGACTTTACCACCTTCACCACCTTCGCAGAGAGCTTTACTTCCTCCTTCTGATGATGCTTCACGCCAGCCAGATGCTTCTAGAGGCCGTGGGCGTGGCGGTCCGGTTCAGAGAGGACGAGGCGACAGAGGCAGAGGCAGAGGCCGAGGTAGAGGCAGAGGACAGCCAGCTATTAGTGGTGGACAGGCCCGAGTGTTCGCGTTGACTCCTCAGGATGCACAGGCATCCAATGCCGTCGTGATAGGTACTCTGCCAGTATGTTCTTTTAATGCACGGGTATTATTTGATCCAGGCTCCACACATTCCTATGTTTCCACGTATTTTGCACCGAGGTTGGGCCGAGAGTCTTGTCCGTTAGATCAGCCGCTTGTCGTTATTACCCCGGTAGGCGAGTCTTTTGTTGCCCGTTTTGTATACCGATCTTGTTCCGTTCGTATCGGGGAGAGAGATTCTTCAGTAGATTTGATTCTCCTCGATATGCTAGACTTTGACATTCTTCTTGGTATGGACTGGCTAGCCACCTGTTATGCATCCGTGGACTGCCGTGAAAAAGCAGTCAGATTCAGTTTTCCTGGTGAGCCGGTTCTTATTATTCAGGGAGATCGTAGCGCTACCCTTCCCAGCTTGATTTCTTCTCTTCGCGCTGGTCAGCTCTTAAGGAAAGGGTGTCAGGGATTCTTAGCCTATGTTTGTGATACTAGCTCCACAGAGGTTCCGTTGAACCAGGTCCCTGTTGTGAGAGAGTTTCCTGATGTAATCCCTGACGAGCTGCCTGGTCTGCCACCAGAGCGCGAGATTGAGTTCTGTATTGACTTGATCCCCGGCACGGGGCCTATTTCTATACCTCCTTATCGGATGGCCCCGGCGGAGCTGAGAGAGCTAAAGGATCAGTTACAGGACTTGCTGGACAAAGGGCTTATCCGACCGAGTGTGTCACCTTGGGGCGCTCCCGTCTTGTTTGTTAAGAAGAAGGACGGAAGTATGCGCTTATGCATTGATTATCGTCAGTTGAACCGAGTTACTGTGCGGAACAGGTATCCCCTACCCCGCATTGATGACTTATTTGATCAGCTCCAGGGTGCAGGGTTTTTCTCGAAGGTTGATTTACGATCAGGTTATCACCAGTTGCGGGTTCGGAAGGAGGATATTCCGAAGACTGCCTTCCGTACTCGTTATGGTCATTACGAGTTCTTGGTGATGTCGTTCGGGCTCACCAATGCCCCGGCAGCTTTTATGGATTTGATGAACCGCGTATTCAGGCCGTATCTCGATCAGTTCATTATTGTGTTCATTGACGACATCTTGGTTTATTCTCGGAGCCGGGAGGAGCATGAGCAGCACTTACGTATCACATTGCAGACTTTGAGGGAGCATCAGCTGTTCGCCAAATTCTCCAAGTGCGCATTCTGGCTAGACAGTGTCGACTTCTTGGGTCATGTGGTGACGAGAGATGGTATTTACGTGGACCCGAAGAAGATCGAGGCAGTTCAGCGTTGGCCTAGACCGGTATCAGTCACAGAGGTTCGCAGCTTTCTAGGTCTGGCCGGCTATTATCGACGTTTCGTCCAGGATTTCTCCCGCATTGCTGCACCGTTGACCGGGTTGACCCGGAAGGGGGTTCCTTTTGATTGGACACAGGCATGTGAGGATAGCTTTCAGCAGTTGAAGACTCGTCTGACTACTGCTCCAGTGTTAGCATTGCCTTCAGGATCAGGCGGGTTCGTGGTATATTGTGATGCTTCTAGAGTGGGGCTGGGCTGTGTATTGATGCAGCACGACAGAGTCATCGCGTATGCTTCTCGGCAGCTGAGGAAACACGAGCAGAACTACCCCACCCATGATTTAGAGATGGCTGCAGTGGTATTTGCACTTAAGATCTGGAGACATTACCTATACGGTGAGTCGTGCCAGATATTCACTGACCACAAGAGTTTGAAGTATATCTTCCAGCAGCGAGACCTGAACCTGAGACAGCGCCGTTGGATGGAGTTGGTGAAGGATTATGACTGCGAGATTTTATACCATCCGGGCAAGGCGAATGTGGTGGCAGATGCTTTGAGTAGGAGGCCCGGAGGTAGCTTATCTTGTTTGAGCGCAGCACAGATGCAGTCGACGGCGGATTGGCAGGTTTTATGTGATAGCAGAGTGCAGTTCGAGTTTACTCCTACAGGAGGACAGCTGGCCCATTTCAGAGCACGCCCACAGTTACTTGACCGTATCCGTGAGGCACAGTCCGGCGATGCCCGTATCTTAGATATCATTGAGCAGATTCGGCAGGGCAGAGTTTCTGAGTTCGTGATTGATGATCAGGGGATACTTCGCTTTGGGACTCGACTGTGCGTGCCAGATTCAGAGGGATTGAGGCGTGATATTCTCGAGGAGGCACATAGATCAGTATACAGTGTTCACCCAGGTTCCACCAAGATGTACCGTGATTTGAGAGAGGTTTACTGGTGGGACGGGATGAAGAAGGATATTACAGACTTTGTGTCGAGATGCCTGACTTGTCAGTAAGTCAAGGCTGAGCACCAGAGGCCAGCCGGCGAGTTACAGCCTTTGCCCATCCCTGAGTGGAAGTGGGAGCAGGTCTCCATGGACTTCGTTGTGGGTCTACCCAGGACCAGTCGAGGGTATGACTCTATTTGGGTGATTGTGGATCGACTGACGAAAGCAGCTCACTTTCTGCCAGTAAAGACCACTTTTGGATTTTCTCAGTACGCCCAGGTTTATATTGATGAGATAGTGCGACTGCATGGTGTTCCGACTTGCATCATGTCCGACCGTGGCACCCAGTTTACCAACCGATTGTGGCAGAAACTCCAGGAAGCTTTGGGCACCCGATTGAGTTTTAGCACAGCCTTTCATCCGCAGACTGACGGTCAGTCGGAGCGTACTATTCAGACTCTTGAGGACATGCTCAGAGCTTGTGTTTTGGATTTCGGTGGTAGCTGGGATCGTCATTTGCCTTTGATCGAGTTTTCCTACAATAATAGTTTCCAGGAGACGATACAGATGGCACCTTTCGAGGCTTTATATGGGAGGAGATGTCGATCGCCTGTATGTTGGACAGAGCTCAGGGAGAGCAGTATTTTGGGGCCTCAGATCGTACAGGAGACGACCGAGAAAATACAGCTGATTCGGGACAGGATGAGAGCGGCACAGAGCAGGCAAAAATCTTATGCTGACAGGCGTCGTCGCCGACTCGAGTTCGCTGTTGGCGATCATGTTTTCCTGAAGGTCTCTCCGATGAAGGGTGTGATGAGATTTGGGCGGAAAGGGAAACTGAGTCCTAGATATGTTGGTCCTTTCGAGATCCTAGAGCGTGTTGGTCCAGTCGCTTATCAGTTAGCTCTTCCGCCCAGCTTCCCCGATGTTCACCCCGTATTCCATGTCTCGATGCTCCGCAAGTACCTTCATGATCCTACCCAGGCGATTCAACACCAGACGATCCAGTTAGAGAGTGACCTTTCTTTCACCGAGCAGCCGGTTGTCATCTTGGATCGGCAGGTGAAGAAATTGAGGTCGAAGGTCATACCGTCTGTCAAAGTCCTTTGGCGTGGCCCGAACAGCGAGGAGGTCACCTGGGAGACCGAGGTCGAGATGAGGAAGAGATATCCCCATCTTTTTGAAGGTACGCGTAGTTAAATTCTAATTTGGGGACCGAATTTCTTTAAGGGGGGAAGATTGTAACCCTTCGAAAATCGTTTAGGCAGTTTTTCGGCAAACGGCTAATTTTTCGGCTTTTTCCGTAAAAAGTCAAAATTGATATTTTTCATTATAGACCTAATTATACAAAATTTAAATAAGATATTACTATAATTTTGTCACTAAAATGTCATTTATAATTTTCTAGTTAAATAAATTTTTTTTCGTAATTAATTATTTTTTTATTATTTTAAGCCTTTTTAAATACATTTAATTAGGGATAAATACAAATTTAATTAGGTAAATTTCTTAATTAGGAGTCTTTATAAGCTAAAATATGGTGTTAATAAAATTGTGTCATGACTTTCACATTTTTAGTTTTTGGGTTGGAAATTTAATGAGAAAATGAGGTAAAATAAGGGTTTTTTTGTAAAATGTTGAAAAGAAATGCATTAAATGATAACATGGGGGTGTTTTGGACCTAGAATCTTCTCCAAATTTCCCAAACTCTCTCCTCCACCTGCTGGCCGACCCCTTCACCTGCAGTTTTCCCCACTTCCTCACTCCATTTGGCTTCATTTCTTGCAAAAAAATTCAAGAAAAATCCACAATTTCCACCTCCATTCAAAGCTTAACCCTAATCCCTTCTCTCTTCAACCCAAATTCGTTCAAAAACATGATGAAAGGACGCTTCTTGGAGACTTGATCAAGCTAGGGTTCAAGCTTGAGAGGTGAAAATCCTAAACTAGTTTGCTTACTTGAGGTTTAATTGTGTTAGAATTTCAATTCTAAATATTAGTTTACTAGTAAATGTTTGATTAGGAAAAATCAAGAGAAGGTTTTGATTTTAGAAATTAGGGCTTGTAGCATAATGGTGGGATTATGTTAGGGATGGTTATCTAGATGATTGGAGTGGTTAATTGTGTATTGGTATGCTCGCTAAAACGACAAATTTCAACGTTTGTATCGATTTGGTTTGAAAATCGCTTACTAGATTTTTACGAAAAATAGTATGCGTTCAAATTGCGCTAGGTTAGCGATATTATTAGCTTCGTATAGGATTTTTAGAGTGCGCGAACGTGGGGTTTCGTCTAGTCGGGTTGTAGTTTTGTCGATTTCCCCGAAATGACGATTTTAGCTAAAAATTAGCGATTTTCGTGCGTTTTTCCGCGCACCGAGTGCATGCTATGTTTAATTTGTGAGCGTCGATATTTGTATAATGTGACTTGCATCGTTTAGGGTTATGTAATCTTATACTTGGTGTTGTGCAAATTTAGGATCGGTCGGGGAAACTTCGGATACGGCGCGAAAAGGCAAAGCGGTGGCCGGATCAGATTAGCGGGGATTTCTGGTGAGTAGATATATTCATCTACGGGGGAAATCGTCTGGATGGCGCGAGGCGCCCCCCCCCTAGTTAGGATTACCCTACTTTATGCATTAATTATATTGTTAGCTAGCTTATCCATTTATATACATGGCATACCCTCACAGCTAACCCTATACTAGATTGCATGGACATTCATATGACGTTCATATATACATACGCGATATCATTTCGTAGGACACGAACACATTACCATTGGCATCGATTGCACGCGCACTATTCATGTGACACACACGCCTTTGGTAATTGCCATGCCACGTACACTAGAAAACCTGTTTAACTTAATATCGCTATTTGCATTCAAACATGATATATGAAATTGCATAGCATGCATATACCTCGCATTAACATCATATTTATATAGATTGCTACTAAAACTCACATCATATACATTGATATCATAGACATTTATTATATATAACATGTGGACACTATGATTTTCTTGATGATTTCAGTTTTTCTGTGATTTCTGGATTTTTGGGGAAAACCGCAAGAATTTAACAAAACCTTAGATTTATCATTTTCAAAACAAAGTTGCGGTTTTCTCGTGATGTCTGTGTCGTCCACCATGAGTTTTCATGTTTTCTGTTGGATTTCGAGACCCGATTCGAGGAGTGGATGAACCGTCTCGGGTACATGGTGGGCCCGGTATGGTACCCCGGGGCAAGAAGATCGAGTTGTAGACGATGAGCCTGGCAGGGGAAGACTACCTACCAGTGATGTCTGGCGCGGCGGATATCCGGAGGATACCGACCGTTGTCGTGAGATTTATGATATGGGCCGATCCGGACTGACGGAGCCCGATATTGAGACAGATATGATTCCTATTTGGTGTCGATGCTTGACACGGGTTTCCAGATGATTTCTTGATGATATTTAGCTATTATACAGACATTCATTTTCTAAAAGTTAAGAATGCAGTAACTTTAACATTCTAAACACTTAAAGAGTTAGAAAAGATATTGCATACCTGTGCATGCATACTAGAGTTATTATATCACATATGGACATACATGTTGTGGTGCATTGCGTGCATTCTTACGATTGCCTTATTAGATGTTATATTTACTCACGAGCTGGCAACTCACCCCCGTTGTGCCACAATGTCTTGCAGGTCGGACCCGTCAGTCTCGTAGCGGCGGGCTATCTTGTCATCAGTTTCTTTTGCTCAGACTCGCGACATCGCCCGTAGGTGGGTTGCGAGTATACTTTATTCCTTTTTGCTTTATCATTGTATCTAGTATTCTCCATCTACCACTTGTATTGTATATGCGACCTAGTGATGAGAATGAGAGATATGTATATTTGTGGTTTCTTTTGGGTCGAGCTCACTTGAGCCGGCGTTGCGTTTTCTGATATTTTGGGTTGAAGAGAGAAGGGATTAGGGTTAAGCTTTGAATGGAGGTGGAAATTGTGGATTTTTCTTGAATTTTTTTGCAAGAAATGAAGCCAAATGGAGTGAGGAAGTGGGGAAAACTGCAGGTGAAGGGGTCGGCCAGCAGGTGGAGGAGAGAGTTTGGGAAATTTGGAGAAGATTCTAGGTCCAAAACACCCCCATGTTATCATTTAATGTATTTCTTTTCAACATTTTACAAAAAAACCCTTATTTTACCTCATTTTCTCATTAAATTTCCAACCCAAAAACTAAAAATGTGAAAGTCATGACACAATTTTATTAACACCATATTTTAGCTTATAAAGACTCCTAATTAAGAAATTTACCTAATTAAATTTGTATTTATCCCTAATTAAATGTATTTAAAAAGGCTTAAAATAATAAAAAAATAATTAATTACGAAAAAAAATTTATTTAACTAGAAAATTATAAATGACATTTTAGTGACAAAATTATAGTAATATCTTATTTAAATTTTGTATAATTAGGTCTATAATGAAAAATATCAATTTTGACTTTTTACGGAAAAAGCCGAAAAATTAGCCGTTTGCCGAAAAACTGCCTAAACGATTTTCGAAGGGTTACACCGTGTGACATTGATTCGTACTGCTTATCACATATGACATTACCATACCGATATACCTATAGAGTATCGTAACATTAGTGATAGGTACACATACCCTTTACGATACATCTACAGGTATATCTTACTCATATTCTTCTTATACCCAGGGGGTATACGACATCAGTTTCTATAGGAAGATACCTATACATTGCTACACCTGTATGTTACACCCATATTCTGTTGCAATCATATATTTACCTTTACTGATGTTACTTAGCTGTACCTTATTGGTTTCGCATACATCTGGTTTCAGCTACATATTCTCATTTATATGCTCGCATTTCAGATATATCGTATATGTTTATTTCTGGATTGCGCGTTATTATTTGGATTTTACATGATGTTTTCTAGATTTGGGAACCGCGGGAGTTCATGAAATTATGCATACATTGAAAAACCCGGTTTCCTTGATATGATATTTGCGCATCCACCATGGGTTTTATCGGTGCTGATTATATATACCCCTACGAGGAGGCGTCGAGGCCGTAGAGGGTACATGGTGGGGCCCGGAGGTACCCGGGGCAAGAAATGGATGTCGATGTGCTATGAGCCGATGAGCCCGGCAGGGGAACCATACCATCCGGTGACAGTACCAATGACTCGGCGGGGATCATGGAGATACCGTTGGGAGTCATGCACGTATGCATACGTCGAAAGACGAGGGTCAGAGCTAGGCACTCGTGCTTTCGGGACAGCGTATGATACGTATCTATCAGGATTTCTGTGTCGATACTTGGCACATTGTTTTCATGATATTTCTTTTAATACCTTTGTATATATAACAGGGGATTAGCCGTTGTTATATATACCCTTACATCAATATTAGTGGAATGGGACGCTAATATATGTGTATTGCCCCCATCATATTTATTTCTGCAAATATATATATACCTTTAGGATGTTAGAAACTTACTTGAGATTCGATTTGGGATATAGGAGATTCATTGAGATTAGATATTGGATATGAAGGAGATTGTTGATTTGTACATTCGAGATATAGGAGGGCTATTCGATATTGTACATTGAGGTGATGTGAAACGTATATGATGTGAGAGCCCAGTTTGGGGGCTGGTTTGAGGAATTGTGGATTTGGGTGTATTGATGGATTTTGATCCTGCCACGATATCAGGTTTCCGTGGAAATGACATATTCCACCCTATACCTCACACTTTTCTATTTCATGCACAGTTTCATATATTGGAAGTACCTGTTAGTGTACCCTTATGATAGCTGCATATTTGCATTCTCATATCCCTATTGCATAGTTATTGCACACTATTGTCATGTTATTATTGCTTCATATATTGATTGTACCTGCTAGTGTACTTTCTATTTTTCAGCATTTGCATGACATGTTATTACTGTAATCGCATATCTTAGATTCATGCTGTACGTACATTCCTGCGATTACCTGTATATGTTATCTACTATTCACGAGTTGGCAACTCACCCCTGTTGTGCCACAGGTGTTTCAGGTTGTTCCCCAGAGTAGTCGAGGCAGGCTATTACGCTATTCAACTATCATCTTTTGCTACAGATACCGCATCAGCTCACGGTACTATTTTGCTTAGGTGGGTTTTGGTGGTTATCTGTACTTTGTATTGTACATTCGTTGTATCTTGTACTCTCCATCTACTATTATATTGTTGACTTAGAGACTTGGTGAGGACGTTATTGTATATTATTGTGGATTTGTTATCTTTTATATACAGCTTTCTCTCTACTGTCTTTATTTCTTCGCTACGGCGTCGTATATTTGTATTGTATTCATCTTGGCTAGTTTTTACAAAAAGGGGGTGTTGCCAAAATTTTAAAGATAGAAAGTAAACTTTTAAAGAATTTGGGTTGCGATTTCAAATGTTTCAAAAACTTATATTATCTTTTCCGTATTTTTATGGTTTAGATTTCTGCGTTTTGGCTTTCTCTTACCGCGTTACGTCTTAGGGCGTTGCGTAGTATTAGGGCCGTCACGGGCCAATTTTGGGTCGTGACATGATTGATGCCTCTGTGAATCATATCCGCTAACAAATTTACAACAAGCGGTATCAAAGTATTTGGTGTTTTGGGTGAGCGAAAAAATGACATCTACAAATTACAGGATCAAAAAGTTCGATGGACGTAACAACTTTAGCCTATGGAGGCCGAAAACGACTGCCCTATTGAAGTATCAATGTGTGCACAAGATTGTCTTTGCGAAATAAAATTCCGCCGACAACCACAGAAACGGAGTTAGAAATGATGGAGGACAAGGCTTTTAGTTCAATCCAACTTCATTTAGCCGACGAAGTTCTTTACGAAGTTGCGCAAGAAACTACGGCGGAGGGGCTATGGAGCAAGTTAGAGGCTCTGTATATGAAGAAATCTCTCATAAACCATCTCTATCTGAAACAACGGCTATACACCTTGAAGATGAAGGAGAGAACATCATTCAAAGACCACCTATACGAACTTAATCAGATCGTGATGGACTTGCATAATGTGGAGGTAAAAATAGAGAATGAGGATCAGGCAATTATCCTACTCTGTTTTTTGACCCCCAGTTATGTCCGGTTCATGAAATCGAAGGTGTACAGCTAAGACAAACTCTCATTAGAGGATGTCAAGACAGGTTTGCACAGCGAGGTGATGAGGGAGAAGGTGATAGGTGACAGGGAGTGTCACGGAGATGCATTGTCCATTCAAGGCCGTTCTCTAAAGCGGTCAGATAGTGGTTCCAAGAGTAATTCGAGAAGCCGAGTTAATGACAAATGTAACCATTGCATGAAGAGGCCATTGGAGGCGAGATTGTCCGAAGCTCAAGGGGAAAGATAAGCAACATTCTTCCATTACTGCAATAGTGGTGGATTCAGATGACGGCAGCGATGGTTCGCTGCTATATGATGGAGATTTTATTGTTTCTCTCAAATTTAAATGCAAGCGCTCAGTTAACTCGTAATACTTATGGATTGATCCATAGGAAGGCGTTGAGAATTCTAATTAATTTTAAACGAATTAAATTAAAAGATTTGGTTTATTTAAATTAAACTAAGTAAAAGCATATAAAGAAAATTAAAGTTGCAAATTTTAAAATAAAAGATTCAAATAATAAGAAAGACATAGGGTTTTAAATCATCTTGTCTAATCACGGTGTTAGAAATAATATCTATCATTTTCTTGATTTCCATCTTTAAAGCAATTATCTACCAATTATAAGAACGCATAGATTATACATTCATCACAATAAAATATCAATCAATAAAGAAAGTATAAATTATATGATCATGACAATACCCTATCAATCTACAAATAGGCAAGTAATCAATTCAAAGAACTAGTTCTAATTAACAAGGAAATAGTTAAATCAACCATTTTACTTAGTAAACACAATGGTTGTCAATTAAATGCTTACTTTGTTGTTTCGGCATAGTTTAATCTAAACCTAAATTAATTAGATTGAACACATATAATAAAAATATGATCTTTACATTGCCTAGTTAACTTTTATGGTCGTCAATCAATCATTAAATTAACTAGTTTATTAGCAACGCAACTTTTTCCTAATAAACCTCATGATTGTCAATCACTTTTCGATCTATGTAGTTTAACAGAATTACATAAAAAAATAACTTATCTTTATCATAAGAATTCGTCATTAAAAATAAAAGAAAAAGAATAGATCAATAAAAACAAAAACCAATCATAGAACAATAATAACTCAAAAAATCTAGAAAATAGATTAGCTGCTCATAATAGAAGAAGACATAATAAAATTAATAAACTTCATATCAAAAAGTAACTACAAAATAACTTTGATCTCTCCCAAAAATCTAAACAATTAACCCATGAAAAGATGAAACCCTAAAGAAACTATACAACAGGATATAGGCTTTCTAGAAAATCTAAGAGCGGTGAACTGAAGATACGCAAAGATACAAATATCTCTCGAAATTTCATCTCCTGAACCTGGAAAACCGACCAAATTTCGGCCAAAACACGGTTTTGGTAAGATTTAAGCTCCAGATTTTTTTCCATATCTTCGTCTTGACTTCGAGAATCTTTTTCCACGCGTTATTTTTGATAACTTTCACTCTTGTCTCTGTTTAAGCTTAAATAGTCCATATCTAACGCATGTAATCCGTTTTTTGCGTACTTTTCCCTTTTACCCCTGTAATTTGCAATATTTGACAAAACATATCCAAAACATAAAATGGACAAAATTAAGAAAAATATGGCTATATAAATATGCATTAAAATACACCAATCACTATAGTTCGAACATCACCGCCATATCTGAGGAAGGGCTTTGATCTGATTGGATGCTTTGGGCAGAGTCGGTTGCAAGTGCGTAATTGATGGTGATTTCGGGATCTTCAATATGTTATTATTGTCATGACGATGAACAAGGTGTAAGTTCTATATGTGGGTCTTGCATCAGTTCTTTTTCGTGGTAGAGCCAACTATCTGTTGGCTATAGTGTCCTCAAGACAATTATTGTAATTGAAAGTTGGCGATTACGATAATTGAAGGAGGACCCATACAGGTAAAACAGTTTTACTCGAGATGATAGTATACTATCTGGTTTGTCTTTATCATTGATGTGTACGTTTTACTGATTATTACTTATCGCTGATATATAATGATAAAATCCGTATGATCTTTACTTGACCACCAGAGTTATGATGGCGATCATACTTGTAAGAGCTTGGTAGCCCATAAACACGTCCTTTAAATGTCCCTAGTCGTGGGAGTATCGAGACTGGGTATCGATATTCCAGAGCATACTAGTGTATACGTTTCTAGACCCCGATCAGGGATGGCGGCAGGTCTCATAGCCATTGGTGTGTTGCACCTAAGATTGTATACAGGAGCTCACTGGAGGTGAGTACACCAGACGGACTCACCGAGAAATTCTAGATGGTACTATACCTATCGTCAGATAGCAGTTCTCAGGTGATATGAGTACAGATAGTCTATTGACTTGAGATCGTCATTTGTCTCGTGTGAGTTCTTACTATACTTTGATTACTACCCTACTACGACTTCACCGAGTCATGCAAACAGATTTTAGTTAGGTATAGTCCTGAGCCACATTGGAGCAGTGAACAATCGTCAGGAATTCGTCTCTTCCGGTATAGGGAGTCGATGTTGCACTGTGTTCGGCTAGCTATCACCATAAATCCCTGGCTAGGATGGATGATATTTACTGATCGTAAATCAGTAGTTTCTCGGTGGGTGATGAGCTTAACACTGACACAACATATTAGGTTATTAAGGATCTGACGTTATCCACCCCCTAGACCCGGTATGCGATACTCTTAGACGAAAAGACCGGACTGTACAAAGATTGTCACTTACAAGCTCTTTAAGGATACAGATGAGTTTTCTCATCGACCATCCTTTCGTTCAATACCTGGGTAACCGTTACGTACAGCCAGTGTCGTTAACGTGCTTGTGGTTAAACACACAGCCAGCGTATTGTCGAGTCTTTAGAGTCCCACACAGAGGGTTTCCCGATTCAGGCGAAACGATTTAGTATGTGCATATTTTGATACGCACTCAGGTTCGATTAAATACGTGTATTTAGTGCATGTATTTTAATCGGGTGTTTTGATAATACCGGCAGGTTTGAA
Source organism: Agapanthus africanus (assembly GCA_030015575.1). Classification (NCBI taxonomy): domain Eukaryota; kingdom Viridiplantae; phylum Streptophyta; class Magnoliopsida; order Asparagales; family Amaryllidaceae; genus Agapanthus; species Agapanthus africanus. Next base: position 489,790,748 of record CM057349.1, read on the forward strand.
AGATAGCCGGGTCATTGTGAGCTAGTATTATATATCTCTCATTATCTCTCTTTTGGTATTCGTATTTTTATATGAATACGGTGTTTGTATTTTGACACAAATACGGTATTTGTACGAATACGACTATTTGTACGAATACGGGTATTTTTATCTTTATACGAATACAATATTTGTATTTTGATAAGAATACAGATATATGTATTTTGATACATATTTGGGTTAGTGTATGTGTGTGTGTGTGTGTGTGTAATATGCACATGTGTGTATTGATACACATCTTTTTCTTCTACACATGGAAGCTTGGAGATTAGTCTAGGCTTATGAGTCATGTCATGAGTCATGGTGTGACTCATACTTTGAGTTTACACACTTGATAAGATCAAGAGAAGAAAAGAGAATGGCTAATGTTTTTTCATACACTCATTTTCTTCGTCTCTTCTTTTTTGATTTTTGAGCTTAGAGGAAACATTGCAAAGAGAGAAACTATTACCACCACTACATCAATCTCACAAACAATTCTTAGCAAGTTTTGTTTGTGAGTTGCTTCACTTGGTTTTTGGATGTGAAACTAAAGCTCGACTCGTGTTCCCTCGGATGGATCATTCTATCAGTCAGCACTTAGGCAAGTTGGTTTTCTTCCTTTCCTGTCTGTCGGCACATGCCTAAGATTTGGAAGGAGACTGTCTAACAAGCATAACCGGTGTACTCTCCTAATACAAAGAGCCCACAACTTGAGAGAAGGTGAAGAAGGGAAGACAGACGAATTATACAATTCAATTTCTCTAGAACCCTTGGCCATACTCGACTGAAGAAACTTCTTTGAATTCGTATGTAACTATATGAGATGGCCGTTCCAAACAATATGGATATCCGTAGTGATACAGAGTGTTTTGTAGAAGGCATAAGGTAAAATAGGAGCGTCAAGGATATATGCAACTTGGTCGTGAATCAGAACAAACCAAAACCAGGTTTGTAAAAAGGTTCGGTCAATTTGGTTTACGAGTTTTAGTTTAAAGTCGGTCATGGTCGCTGCCAAAGAGTGAGAAAAGAAGCACTCAGCGTGCACTCTGATAAGATTAGATTGGTTAATCACTTTATCTAATCAGGATGGCTCCCACTGTTTCCAAGAATTTTCCTTCAAACCTTAAAAGGAGAACTAGTCAGGATCATTTACACCTTACAAGTTCGCTAACCGTTCAGCCGGGCAGTGTTGGTACTCCGAGAGAGGCTCTCTATGCTTTTACACGGACCTAATTAAATAACCTCATTAACATTTTCTAAACACTTGATATGTTAGCTAGTTGTGAAGTGAAAATCTCCCGAAAAGTAATACCTACTTACAGTGAGAATCGGGACCCAATTATCATCGCGTGATGACTTTGACAGAAGCCGACCAAAATCATCACTCCAGAAAGCATGCGCATACTAGGCAAGTTTCCTTTATGTTTGAAACTCTCGATATGGTTTTTGCTCCAAGCGTCTTATGACATTGACGAATGCCAAAATATCATAAGTCGCAAATCAAGTTCAATCCATCATTGTCCTGATTAATCTAGACACACCCGTACTAACTCTTGACGAAGGCCAAATAGTTGTACGACTGTCCTAAATTAATGCATCTCTATGCGGCAGAAAAGAAACACAAAGCTACTATACACTATGCCTTGGCGAAGGCCAACATACATAGCATGAATACTAGGCGCTACCCGTTTGAAATGACGGAGGGCTACGGCTGGTTTTTGGTGAAAAACCTTTAACGTAATGAACTTGATATCATTGAAAGAACTCGAGTGGCTTTAAAAAGGAGTTGTTTATGCTCCATTTTTAAAACAAGTAGTTTTGAAGAAAACCGAGTAGTTTTTAAAAATAAGTTCTGACATCATTTAGGTTTGTTGACTTTGCATTAAACATATAATGTCATCCCATCAATCTATGTTCCTAAGCCACAGAAAAACAATCAAAATAGCATGCTTTTATATGTTATCCGCATTCACCACGGGGTCCCGGGTCTTCACCGTAAGGTTACTCAACTTACGACAGGATGATGACAGGGCTAGCGCAGATGCAAAACATATAGAAGTATCCAATAGTGTGTGTGTATATCAATATCACATGCAAGTAATAAACATCACATGCTCGCGATAAACGATAAACAAGATGGAATAGCGGATATGCTAAGAGCCCCGTGTTTCGTTTGAGCCGCAAACGAAAACTAATGTTCCCCTATCGTGTAGATAGCCCGTACAATCTCCAACCAAGATCCCTACAAGCGCGACAAGCTACCTACCAATCCTAGAAACGGGATACCCCTCATTTTCTAGAATCCAATAACTTGAGCACTCCTCCGTAGGTCAGAGCTACACCCCTTGAAACATTTATGTTTCAGTATTCCTGTGCAGTAGTGATTGAAAACTGCTTTCCTAATTACATTCTGACTCCAGGATATGTATATACCGGTTGAGATTCTCACATCTGTATGGCGTTACAGGTGATGAATGAGAGCAGATTATTGGGAATTGGGTGATTGGATGCTCAATATCAGAATTTATTGTAATTAATGGTGTTTGAGGAAATCACCTTGATTTGCCAAACGGCAAACATTTGGTTATTTGAACAGCCGTTGTTGTGTACCAATTTTTAAAATGAAATATCCATATCTTTATTTTATAAAGTGAGAAGAATTTTGATAATATATCTTGAACATTTACCTTTATCAGTTCAGAATAAGGTGAAGTACATTGAATAACGGTATAGTCGTTCTTGACCAAAATACAGTTTTCAACTAACGACACACAGATTTTGAGTTTGTAAACTCAATTGGGACTTATACATTATAATGTATGTTGTCCAGTGTCCATTAGGACAAAGGGCTGGTACTCGTACTATATTCCGTTTACTTATGACTTTTCTGGTTTAAGACACGTATTTGATTGAAATACAAAGTCCAAATTTTGTGAAGTTATAGGTATAAAAATAAAGTAGAGAACCATACATTGGAAGTATCAGGATTTTTCGAGAAGAATCCTACGAGCTGATCGAAAATGTAGATAATTATGCTAGGTATTCTATAATAGTAATATTGAGAACTTGATTCTCTATCAGGTTACTCGTCCGTGGGTGCGCTCCTTGATGAGTAATGCTGTATGGTTTTCTTCCATTTGGTGATATGCACTGGAAACAGTTGCATAACTTTTTTGAATCTAGTTCCATCTAAATTAGTGTCTTTGATTCTATATGGATATAGATTGGTTGTATATCTTATGGTTGTTAAAATATGGAGTTATCCGGTTCTTGTTTAAAAGCATAATCCGGACGAACTCAAGGCACGCTTCAGTAATGGCAGTTTGTGGGTTATCCCAAGTTTTCACAAGGGTTTAACTTCAACAATTTGAAAGATCAATAGTAACATTGTTCTTGACTTGCCACCTTTTTATAAAAGGACTTCTTTGCAAAAGAATTTAGTGGGAGTATGGTAGAACTGGAAGTGATTCCAGAACCACAAACGATTACTGAAAATTTAGTAGAACCTAAAAATTCAATTGGATTCGACAAACCATAGTTATTCCGCGGATTTTAATAGGTAAGCTCAGCAACCCGAGAGGTACTTCGGTTTCCGGTGACAAGGAAGTTTGCACCATGGTAATGATGGCCCTACTAGTTATAAGCTGACCATTGGGAAGTTGTGACTTCCGGGTGATGGCCAGATGCCAGATATTCAAGTTGGACTCCACGCACTTCAGCAAATTAAAGAATTTGCTGAGTGCTTCTGAAGGGGTAAAACCCATTAGGAGCAAGTAGATCTTTTGAGATCAGTGCAGGTGGAAAGGTAGTAACATAATAAGACGAGACTTGTAGTAAAGAGTTTTTATCAAATATCCACTGTGGATTGTGATGAAACTTTTTCTTCAACGTCTATGCTAAAGACCATGCAGCTGCTGTTTTTTATGACTATGAGATCCGGCAGATGGATGACCATAACATCTTTCTAAATAGGAATTTAGAAGTCCACGTGTATATGACTCTGCCAGAGGGTTGTCGTAGTCAGTGGGAGCAGTGGAAGGTGTGCAAGCTGCTTAGGTCTATTTATAAACTAAACCAAGCATTGCGGAGGTGGATCATCCGTTTTGATGTGACAGTCAAGATGTTTGACTTTATCAAAATAACAGATGAACCTGGTAAGAAGGATATAGGGAGTATTGTCCAGGTATTTGGATGACACACTCCTAATAGGAAGTGATTTTTCTATACTACAATCGGTTAAACTGTAGTTGTCATAAAGGTTTCTCCACATAGGATCTGGATATCATATCAGGATTTTGATAACTAGATCTATGTCGTTAGATCTAGATTTGGAAAGTATCCTAATTTGGGTATTTGGACACCATTCTAAAGGATTTTAGAATGGAGGACTCCTGTCGTGATGGTGTACCCGCTGGTAATGGAGTCACCCTCTCTAAAGAAATATCTTCCAGGCTGGTTTGGAGATGGACTCGCATGAATGACCTACCAATTGCATTTCCAATTAGGTTAATCATGCAATGTAAAGTACCAGACCAGAAATTACTTTTACACTGTGTAGTAAGCAGATATTAATCATGGAGAAACAAAGGGAAGCAGTAAAGAACATATTAAGATGTTCTTGGGGTATAGTAATGGCAGCCTCTTTCAGGAGACAATTATTAGTTTTGGCTTCCAGGGTGACCTGGATGACAGAATAGCTGTCAGAATTAGAAGTTTATCCTCTTTCAAGGGGCAGTATATTGGAAAGGTTTACAAGCGGATACCGAGGTAGACGTGGCACAGGATACTGACTCAATAGAGGATACAGCCTGAGAAGTTTGTTAGATAAATCTGTTCATTTACGAACTTGGTCCCATCAGGTATCCAGAAAAATTCTAAGGTAATGTATCGCTCAGTTCAGGAGATAGTTGATCTTCGTGAATTTGAGATATAGAGAGAGATAGTTAGAAGCATTTTAGCGGATCCACTCACTGAGGCTATTTCTTGAACACACGAGATGTTAGTACAGAAGTTGGGTATTCGGTAGCATACGAGCTATGGATATGCGATACCGCAATAATTAATCTTAAGTGTTAGTGGGAGATTGTTGGCTATAGTGTCCTCAAGAAAATTATTGTAATCAAAAGTAAGCGATTATGATAATTGAAGGAGAACCTATACAGGTAAAACAATCTTACTCGAAATGATAGTATGCTATCCGGCTTGTTTTTATCATTGATGTGTATACGTTTTACTGGTTATTACGTATCGCTAATACATAATGATAAAGCCCGTAGGATTTTTGCTTAACTACCAGAGTTGTGATGGCGATCATACTTGTAAGAGCTTGGTAGTCCATAAGCATATCTTTTAAATGTCCCTAATCATGGGAGTATCGAGACTGGGCATCAATATTCCAAAGTAGATTAGTGTATACGTTTCTAGACCCCGACGAGGGGCGGTGGCAAGTCTCATAACCATTGGTGTGTTGCACCTAAGATTGTATACATGTGCTCACTGGAGGTGAATACACTGGACAGACTCGCCGAGAACTTCTAGATGGTACTATACCTATCGTCAGATAGCAGTTCTCAGATGACATGAGTACAGATAGTCTGTTAACCTGAGATAGACATTTGTCACGTGTGAGTTCCCACTGTACTTTGATTACTACCCACCATGACTTTACCGAGTCGTGCAAACAGGGTTTAATTGGGTACAGTCCTGAGCCACATGGAGGCAGTGAGCGATCGTCGGGGATTCATCTCTCCCGGTATAAGGAGTCGATGTCGCACCGTGTACGGCTGGATATCACCATAAATCCCTGGTCAGGATGGATGAGATTTACTGATTGTAGATTAGTAGTTTTTCGTTGGGTGATGAGCTTAACACCGACACGACTTATTGGGTTATTAGGGGTTTGACGTTATCCACCCCACTTTAATTCATACTTCATTACTTTTATGATTAAGGAATGAGGATAAAGTATCAAGCATAGTCATCACTTCTAACATAAGCTAGAAGCAACTAAAACTTTACTCCTCACATTAACTTTACACCTCACTTTAATTCATACTTCATTTCTTTTATCATTAAAAAGAAACAAACCATTTCTTTTTTTTTATTGATAATAAGAAATGTGGTGTCCTTTCTACAAATAAATATATCATAAATACAAACATACAAATAGTATATGTATCACATACATATATATGTATTTGTATCAAATACAAATACCAAAAGAGAGATAAATAGAAAGTGAACATAATACTAGAATATATATATATATATATATATATATATATATATCAACACTTGATTTGATAATCCGGTTTAAACATAAACCGGCTAGTATTATAAAACGTCCAATTAATATATATATATATATATATATATATATCAAATACACATATTTAATCGAACTCCTGAACGTATCATCATACGCACACTATATCGTTTCGCCTGAGCGGGAAAACCTCTGTATGAGACTTTAAAAACTCGACAATATACTGGCAGCAGGATAGGATCATATCCGATTTATCTGAAACATTTTCAGATCAATCCCCTCACGGGTAAACCCACAAGCACGTCAGCGGTACCAGCTGCACGTAACGGCTATCCAGGTAAGTCAACAAGCAAGATCATCCATACCTAACAGAGCTTATCAGGGACAATCATCGTACAGTCCCATCTCTTCGTCAGAGAGTATCGCATACTGGGCCTGGGAGGTGAAAATCGTCAGACCCTCGATAACCCGATAAGTCATACAGATATTGAACTCATAATCATCAAAAATACAACTGATAACTCTTATCAGTTTATCTCACCTGCCATGGCCATGGACTTCCGGTTATAGTGATATCCTGCACAGCGTGACATCAACTCCCTATACCGGGAGAGACGAATCCCTTCGACCGTTCACTGCCTTCATGAGCTTCGGGACTGTACCCAACTAAAACATGTTTGCATGATTCTTTAAAACCGTGGTATGGTGGTAATCAAAGTACAGTGGAAACATACATAAGACACTATGGCAATTTCAGGTCTACAGATTACCATGTACTCATGTCACCAGAGAACTACTATCTGACGATAGGCATAATACTAGGAGTTCTCGGTGAGTCCGTCCGGTGTAACTCATACTACAATGAGCACCTGTATATAATCCTCGGTGTCAAACACCAATAGCTGTGGGATCAGCTATCGCCCTCCAACCAGGTCAGGAAACGTACACACGAGTCTAAACTGGAGTACCGATACCCAGTCTCGATACTCCTACGATTATGGACATTTAAAGTTGTTCTTATGGACTACCCAGGTCCTATTAGTATGATCTCTATCATTAATTCTAGTAGTCAATCAAAGACCTATGAGCTTTATTTCATGTATTAGCGATACGTGATAATGAGTAAAACGTATACACATGAAAGATAAAGACAAACCAGATAGCATACTATCATCTCGAGCAAGATTGTTCTCCGTATAGATCCTCTTTCAATTAGTAATTATCATCCTGCAATTACAATAATTGTCTTGAGGGCACCTATATCCAACAATCTCTCACTTGCACTTAAGGCTAATTATTGCGGTATCCCATACCCATATCTCGTGTGCTATCGCATACCCAACTTCTCTACTAACAGTTTTATATGTGTTCGATAAACAACCTCAGTTAGTGGATCCGCTAAAATATTTCTAACTTTATCTCTCTTTATCTCAATTTCGTGGAGAACTATCTCCCGAATTGAGCGATACCTGCATTAGAATTTGTCTGGATAGACGATGGAACCAAATTCATAAATGAACAATTTTATCCAACTTCTTAGGTTGTATCGTCAGCTGAGTCATAATCAATATCCAGCGCCACGACTATCTCAGTATCCTGCTTGGAACTCTTTCCAATATAATGCTCCTCAGAAAAGGGTAAACTTATAACTTGCGACAGATACTCTGTCATCCATGTCACCTTGGCAGCTGAAATCGGTGATCGCCTTCTATAGAAGGTTGTCATTACCATACACCAAGAACATCATATATTCTTCACTGCAATCCTAAGTTTCTCCAGGATTGGACTAATCTCCGATTACTATATCGACTGTATAAGCTTTATCGGTCTAGTACATTACATCGCTTGATTGACCCAATTTCCAAAGCAAGTGGAATGTCATTCATGCGAGTCCATCTCCTCGTCACTCTAGAAGACATATTTTTAGAGAGAGTGGCTTCATCACATGTGAGTATACTGCCGCACTAGGAGACGTCCATTCTAAACCCTTTTAGAATGGCGTCAGGGTACCCGGATTGGGACACTCCCAAATCCATCTAGATCCATCTTTATAGATCTGATCCCCAAATCTATTGATGTATATTACCCAAATCCTATATGGAGAAACATCTGTGCCAACCATAGTTTGACCGATTGTAGCATAGGAATATCACTTCCTATCAAGAGTGTGTCATCCATAAACCATTACAGTATTCCTTACATCTTTCTTACAAATACCAGGTTCATCTATCATTTTGATGAAATCAAAAACTTTGTTTGTAACATTAAAACAATGATCCATGTTCGATATGCCTGCTTTAGTTTATAAATAGACTAAAGCATCTTGCACACTTTCCGCTTCTCCCACTGACTACGATAACTTTCTGGTAGAGTCATATACACGCATACTTCTAAATCACTATTTAGAAAGACGTTATAATCATCCACCTGCCAGATATCATAGTCATGAAAAAACAGTAGTGGCATATTATATCCGTATGGACTTCAGCACAGACACTGAAGTAAAAGTTTCATCATAATCCACACCGGGTATTTGATGAAAACCTTTTACTACAAGTCTAGCCTTATTAGGTTACTACCTTTCATCTGCACTGATCTCGAAAGATCTACTTACTCCTGATGGATTTTACACATTCAGGAGCATCCAACAAAGTCCATAATTTGCTGGAGTGCGTGGAGTCCAACTTGGATTTAAAGCATCCAGCCATCAGTCGGATGTCACCACTTCCTATGGCCTGCTCATAACTAGTAAGGTCATCATCACATGATGCAAACCTTCATGTCACCATCAACGAGGATACCGTAGTATCTCTCATGTAGCTGAGGTCACCTACAAAATTTGCGGAGTAGCTAAAGTTTGTCAGGGGAAGCTGTTTCCAGTGCATATTCCTAAATGAAAAAGGTCACTCAACATTACTCATCATGGAACGCACTTCCGGAGGAGTAATCTGAGAAAGAATCAAGTTCTCAATACGGAATACCGAGCATAAGTATCCGCATCTTCGAGCACTTCGAAGAATCTCGATACTTCTAACATCTGGGTCTCTACTTTATTCACATACATTATGAACTTCTCAAAATCTTTGGACTTGCGTTTCAACAAGAACGCACGTCCAAAACCAGAGAACCCTTAGATAATCGGAATGAAGTTTGAATGCCAGCTCCTTGTCCGTGTGGATATCGGATAATATACACCATCATGTATAAGTCTCAAGAGTTCACTAACTCAAACTCTGTGTGTTGCAAGTTGAAAACTGTGTTTTGGTTAAGAATGTCTATACCGTTATCTTTATGCACATTACCCAATCAATAATTGATGAAGGTAAAATGTCAATGACATAATTTTAAAAAATCGAATATCCCTTCCTTATTAAATAAAGAGACGGATATTCATTTTAAAGGTAAAGTTGATGCACGGCAACAGTTATTCAAAACCAAAAGTTTGCCAATTGGCAAAAACCCAGTGATTTTTCTTAATAGAAACATTTACTCCGATTTCCGATATTGAGAAAAAAATCACCCTTTCCCAATTCTCCACTCATTCTCAGTATCTGTAACGCCTCACAAATGTGGGATTCTAATCCGGTATCTATATACTCAGGAGTCAGAATTAATTGAGAAACAGTTTTCAATTACCACCATACAGGAAAACTGGAACATCAAAATGTTTCAAGGGACGGCCGGGTATTCGTAGTAATGCCTCTTCTACTGTCCAGGCTCATGACAGTAGTTGCAATTTCCTTTCTCTCACTTCAACCCCTTTTGATGTCTCTCCGTCTTACCTTATGTATACCGAATTTAGGCTGGTTGGTTTTCTTTTTTCCCTTCCTTTCAGCTCTAGCCTTGGGATTGGAAGAAGACTATCCAACAAACGTAACTGATATATTCTCCTTATTTAAGAACTCTCAAACTTGAGATAAGATGGAGAAGAGAGACAAATGAATTTTATCATATACAATTTACTTTCTCCAGAACTGACGGGCATCATCGACTGAAATAGTTTCTCTGAGTTCGTATGTAACTATACAAGATAACATTCCATGCAATATGGATCTCTGTATCGGATACAGAGTGTTCTGGAGCAAGAAAAAGGAAGGTGGAAAGGGCAAGGACATATTCGACTATGTCGTGGATTAGAGCAATCATGACATTCCAAAGCTAATGATTGTAAAAAAAGTTCGGTTAATTTGGTTTACGAGTTTTAGCTTAAGATTAGTCATGGGTCGCTGCTAGAGAGAGAAGAAACACCCAGCGTGCACTCTATCAAGAATAGATTGGTTTATTAATTTATCTAATCAAGATGGCTCTCACTGTTTCGTCGAATCCTCCTTCAAACCCTAAAAAGAGAACTAGCCGGGATCATATATACCCACAAGTTCGCTAACCGGTCAGCCAGGCCAGTGCAAGTACTCTGAGGGAGGTCCCTTGTGCTTTCGCACGGACCTAATTTAATAACCCCGTTTCTTAAGAGGCGTAAACTCGTAAACACCTTTCTAGTCATCTAATGGGTTAGCTAATTGTGTCTGAGAGTAACTATTACTCACAGTAGGAATCGGGACCCAAACTATCACATAGAAGGTATGCAATCACGGTGCAAGTTTCAACACCTGAACTCCCGATATAGTTTTTACTCCTAACGGCTTATGACCTTGACTGAGCCAACATATCATAAACCGCTAGTTAAGTTCAACCCATCATTATCTTGATTAATTTAGACTCGCCCACATAAGCCCTTGACTGAACCAATATAGCAATGCGACTGTCCTAAATAACCATATCTCTATGCAGCTGACAAACATTACTTAGCTACGTTCATTACGTCTTGACCGAGCTAACATGTGTAGCACGAATACTAAGCACTACTCATTTGAAATGATGGAGGGCTACGACTGGTTTTGAAGAAAACTTTTAACGTAATGAACTTGATCTTATTGAAGGAACCAAGTGATTTTACAAATTTATAGTAACATAAATTTTTTCTTAAGTGTGGATTCCCCGTGAAGAGATAATAACTCTTATTTCATCGAATGAGGTGCATGATATTCATAACCGAATACCATAATGCAAAGCAAAAGAATACGGCTATAATTTCTTTTGAAAAAATAGATTAGTTCCAACAACGTATTTTAGGTTTGTTATTTTTGCATTAATCCAATCAACGCAATCCCATCATTTAGATAATTAAACATATTATCTAGCATATTCTCACACCATTACAGAAAGTATGATATGAAAAGAAAAGAAAATGCATTTATATGCCATCCGCATTCACCACGGGGCATCGAGTCTTCATCGTAAGATTACTTAACTTATGGCAGGACGGACAGAGGGCTAGCACGGATGCAAAACGTATGGTAGCATTTATTAATATATTATATATATCAACATAAATATATATCATCACAGGCAGGTAATCAACATTACAGGCATGCGGTAAGCATCATCATCACAGGCAGGTAATCAACATTACATGCATGCGGTAAACAATACAGAAATGGAATGGTCAGATTTCTTAGGAATCCCGCATTTCGTTTGAGCCGCAAATGAAACGTGATATTCTCCGGTCGCGTGAATAGCCCGTACAAAACCAAATCCAAACCCCTACGAGTGCGACGAGCCACCCGCCAATCCTAGAAAACGAGGCAACCCGGCGTCAACGCCATGAGTGGGCCACGCAACACTTTCTAGAATCCGGCAACTCGAGTACTCCTCCGCGGGTCTATCATATACCCCTTACAAGTGCGGCGAGCAACCCACCAATTCCAAAACGAGACGGTCCGGTCTCAACTTCTTGAGATGGCCACTCGCTGCATTCTAGAACCCGGTGGCCCGAGCATTTCTCCGCGGGGTAAAACTTGTATTATATACAATGACAACAATGACCTCAACATGACCGTGTCCCAACAAATAATAATACATATACCAGCAATGGCGGCCACAAATTGGCCGCTCGTCCTGAAAAAAGAATATACATTTGGCTATATATACAATGCATGAATACGAATACAACACAAGTATTGCAAACATACACACGTGGAGCTATTCGTTGCGACAATCCAAACCAAACCAATACACCAACATAGCAGACTCACTATGTGTAATCCCGTCGAGTTGATCACTTATCAATTTGACGACGTTAACCATCACATATCAACATATGCGGAACATAAACGATGCAATAGTTTCGACCAAAACATTCACCGTGTTGCCCAAAAACACAAAGTGCACAAGACGAAATCCGGGCAAAAAGGAAATGCTCCATAAATCTTGTTTCTATAAGTACAAGTCCACTCTGGAAGCACGAGCCCAAAGCTCATGCTCTAGCCGACCCAGGTGGCCAGATGGCCGACCTGGTCGGCCAGAACAAAATACTTGGGGCTTGTTTTCCAGTATTGTCATTCTAATAAAAACCCATGTCAAAAATATATACCAAATATTTTTTAGAGTTCATTTTAAAAATTGGACAGAGACTTGTAAATCGAAACAAAATGCGGCCAAATTCCCGGTTTCGAAACTAAAACATCGTTTACAATTCTATTGTTTAGGCCGACTTTGATAGCAATGTTAGGATTCTTGTGCTCTTTAGTAGATGAAGCGGAAGCAATAAAAATGGATAACAAAAAATTTTCTACAACCACAGGCACCCTCAAACCAAGTAATCATGCCAAACACTAAACTAGAACAAACAAATGTCTTCGAATTATGCGAATAGCAGCTCTGCCCCATTCCCCGTTGAGCCCCTTGTTAATAATGTCTTTCATTAGTTCCAATAGAAATCGACGGTCCTCCGAGTTACCGTGGAGTTGAACCGCCAGCTCATGCCAAGTATGGCCACGAGGTATTGTTTCCCCCCAAGCAGTGAAAGTCAATTCAACGACTTGTTCTATTTGCTCCCAGAGCGTCTCAGGCTGCATTAAGCTCAGCTCATGCTCTGCCAGCAAGAAAGGAGTTTTGGTGTGCTACAACCTTTGTAGCATGTCCACCCAATTATAGAAGACCCTAGCTAAACTCCATCATCGTAGGAACGGGCTTGTAAGTCGACTTCTTCGCTGAAGATGATCCACTTTGAAGAAAACTCAACCTAAGCTTTAGATTCACCAAAAAATCAAATCTTGTGAAGCAATGTACTCTCACAATTTGCTTGAAAATGATGGGAAGATATATAGAATTCACTATCTAAATTTTATCTATCCTTTCCTTTTTCTTGCTCTCTTGAAAAAATGAAGAGAGAGAAAAGAAATAAAGGAATGAGGATAGAATCAAACGAGCACATGGCAAGCATTTTCCTGTTCCTGCTAAGGTGTTTGGTTATCTATGTTATCCCCATGTTCTAGGTCATCATATTGACAAGCTTAATCTCAGAGTTACACGTATGGTGTTTGTAGGTTACCCACGATCCCAAAAATAGGTATGTTTACTTTGATCACGCCACATCTAAAGTTTGTACTTCATGTGATGTGACCTTCTTAGAAAATCATGCCTATTTTCCACCACCTGTTAAGAACCCCACTCCTATTATTCATGTTTCTCACCTACCTTCCTCCGAGCTTGATTCGTCTGTTCAACTTGTGTGCCATAGTTTTCAACCTGAAGCCCCATATCCACAGGTGTATTAGTGTCGTAAGAAAGTTGTCTCACCCACTCCCACCAATGATTCTTCTAACGATTTTTCTACAGGTACTTCTATACAGTCGACTGTTCCTGATTCTCCACTGCCGCTGCCTTCAGCAGAAGATTTCTCTCTTCCTATTGCCTTACGCAAGGATAAGCGTTTTTGTACTACTACACATCCAATTTCTAATTTTGTTTCCTATCATAGACCGACACTATCTGCTCATCAGTTTATTTCTTTCTTATCTGCTATCACTCTTCCTTCCTCTGTTCAGGAAACTCTTCAGACATGCATCCATGTTAAAAGAGATTACTGCACTACGCTCTACTCAAACTTGGAAATTGATACCTCCGCCTTCATATAAGAAGGTTATCGGCTGTCAATGGGTCTTTTCTGTCAAGCATAATCCAGATAGGACGATTGATCGTCTCAAAACTCAATTAGTGGCCAAAAGTTTTACTCAGCAGTATAGTTTAGATTATGTTAAGACTTTTTCGCCAGTTGCTAAATTGATCCTGGTTCATGTTCTTATATCTTTGGCTGTTTCTAAGCCATGGCATTTTCATCAGGTTGATGTGAAAAATGTCTTTCTTAATGACGATCTTTCAGAGACTATTTATATGCAGCAGACTCATGGCTTTGAGCGACCAGGGGAGTCAATTGTTTGTCTTCTACAAAAATTGTTATATAGATTGAATCTGTCACCGCGTGCCTGATTTGAAAAGTTTAGTATGATTTTATGACAGATTGGCTTCCAACACAATCGCGCTGACACATATCGTTTTACACAATCGCTCTCAGGGTAGAGTAATTGTGCTAGTGTATGTTGATGATATTATCATTACTGGATATGATTCTGCTGGCATCTCCAAAGTGAAAGGACATTTGGCTTCACACTTCAATACTAAGGATCTTGGGTCACTTAGATACTTTCTTGGAATTGAAGTATTACGGAATTCTGGTAGATTACAGCTCTTTTAGCGTAAGTATGCATTTAATCTTCTATCTAAAACAAAATTTCTGGGATGTAGATCAGCAGACACTCCTATGAATTCCTCAGTCAAGCTATCTCGATTGAGCTCTCTCTCGGATCCTCCACTGCCTGACCCATGGCGATATCGACGTCTAATTGGGAAGCTTATTTATCCCATTGTCACTCGTCCTAATATTGCCGTTGCCGTTAGCACAGTGGGTCAGTATAACCTTTAACCTCTCACCTTAAGTTTTAAGCATATTCTCATATATATCAAAGGTTCTCTAGGACAAGGTCTTCTTTAGAAACCATCATCTACGTTGTTGCTCACAGCCTTTGCAGATGCAGACTTTGCTGGATCCATTAATGACCGTCGTTCTATTAGTGGCTACTGTGTTTTCTTGGAAGGAAACTTGGTTACTTGAAGTAAGAAGCAGAATGTAGTGGTTCTTTTTTCTGCCGAGACTGAATATAGGTCTATGGCGTATACAGTTGCGGAATTGGTATGGTTTACCTCCCTCATGACAGATTTTTGGGGTTTTTTCTTCTCTTCCAACTATACTCTTCTATAATAATAAGGCCGCTAACCACATTGCTAAGAATCCAGTTTTTCATTAGCGGACCATGTATATCGAAATAGATTGCCATTTCATTCGTGACAAGATGACAGATAAGATGTTTGTACTCCAACATGTTTCTTCTTCGGCTCAACTAGCAGATATTCTTACTAAAGCTCTTTCTCGACCGGTTTTCGCTCGTTATCTGTCCAAGATTGTCATGATTAATATCTACACTCCAGCTTACTGGGACTTTTATGAATATAATTAGCTATTATATATATAATTAGAGGTGGTCTATGACCCTCCATATATATTTGTATGTATGGACTCATGATTTCTTAAGCCAATAAAACTATTTTCTCTTGATTATTTTTAAGACGAAAGGTAAAAGGTTGGGTTTTCTTGTGGCTAGCTTGATTATCTATTGAGAATGTGATTTAAGGTAAAAGACTCAATCAATGAACATCTCTCATAATATCTAGACATATTTACTTGACTTCAAGCTCTCAAAATCATAATATAAGATTCTCTACTTAGATTGTTGAGTGATTTACACTCTTGAGCTTATCAATCACCAACAATAAATCCATTGCTTTAAAGTCTGATATTCAATTGTGACTATTTAGTTGATAGCTTATATTTTCTATTTATCACAATATCAACCGTTGGATCTATTTGTATATGGGTTGCATATAGACTAGAACTTGCATCGTGTGTTACGTCATCTGCATGTTATATATGGTTAGCCCTTTCTGTTCCGTCCTGCATCGCAAAGCCTATCCTGCTACCATTTTGGAGATTGTGGACCGCAATCTCCTACCATGCAATAACGCTGAAACCAACAAACAGAAGAACTTATCTTTGTTTGCCGGTGCTTGTTATCTATGATAGATTTGGGCTTGTTATGTTTAAAGGACTCACCAAAAGACAGGATTTCAATTAAAGAAGACATCCTGTGTTTACAGAAGTTAAAGATGGACTATTTGTCTAGGCTTCCTGGTGCTGAACAAGGACCGAGCTTTTGACCATATTGTTAATGTATGTCGCATGTTAATAGATTTTGTTCTGGTGAAGTCGATTGATGCTATTTTGAGACGTCACTCAAGTGCCCGGAAGAGAGAAATTCTCCGAACACAACCCTATCAACAAACTCGCGACCAACTATATCAGAAATATTTTTCTCTCCACCAACAAACTATCTTATTTTATATCGATATACCATTAGTGAATCTTTACTCATGACTTAGACGTGTAATATCAGGTTCCAGACCTAGGTAGATTCATAAATGACCTCTTGCACAGATTATTTGTTTCATTTTATTTGTGACGTGCGTCGGATCACGTCAAGATGTTACCTTCCGTTGATCTGCTGATGGTGACTATAGACGACTGATATTGGATCTAGAGGCTGGCTCCTGAAGCGTGTGGATCTCAATGGGTTTGAGGTTGTTTGGGCTGAGCTACCTGCAAGGAAGTCCCGGGATGGTTGTACTACCGAGGACCCTTCGACGGTCAAGTTAGAGAGGAAATCCGAGCAGAGTAACGGCTTAGTAAAGTAAAAATCGCTTACTTAAATCATAGGGGTTTATATAGCGGTGGCAGCAGACAGGCAGGCGCGAGAATCACGCCGGCCGTTACGCTCTCGACGTCACGCCCGCGTGATGAGCGGAATCCCGCGAGATGAGCGGAATCCCGCGAGACAGGCTCGTTAATGGGGGATCGATGGCGTGGAATGTGGGATGCGGCCGGCGGATATCTGGCGCATGGCGAGATTCGCGGGATGACGGTTGTGCATGTGAAAGGTGCCGTTGGTCGGTTGATGAGACCGAGGAAGATGACCTCGACGGGAGAGCTCGCGGACGAGCGGGAGAGCCGGGTATCTTGGTTTTGCGGTAGCCCGAAGACGAGCTGAGAGGGCCAAGGAGGCCAATTGTACAGGCGCTCGGGGGTGAGCCACCGTAGGTCCTTTCTTGTGAGCTTCGGGACACGTCATCAGACACGTGTCATGATCTGGGAGATCACCGATATCGAGCATCATCAATTTGCTTCGCTTTTCTTTTATACGGCATCAAAATCTCCACTTGCTTTCCAAAGTTGGACACAATTCATATGCTTCCCTATTCCATTAATGATTTAAAATTTTAAAGCAATCCAAGAGGAAGATGCAGAAAAAAGCCTACAGCTAGCTCAATTGAATTTGAAAGGGCATTCAAACTAAAACCAATTTTCATAATAGCAAAAAGTTACTGCAAAAATTAAAAATCAACGGAATAAATCGATAAAAAATAACCAGAGGCTTGGAGTAGATTTGGGGAAGACCGGGATCGAGTCCGAGGTCTCCCGTTCATGAGGGTGGCTAATTTGTCACACCTGTTAAAAAAGAGGTTTGGAGTAGCCATGGTGAAGACTCAGGATCGAGTCCGGTCTTCCATTTATATGGGGTGGCTAATTTATCCCAACTATTATCTCAAAAAAATAGATAAAAAATAACTAATCATTGTAAAAAGCTGACCTTTAATTAGGGTTTTTTGACCCGAGACCACTGCTATCCTCCATTAAAACTCGAAGCTTTTGCTGATGCTGTCAGCTTTTAAAGTGAGTGAAGAGAGAAAGCGAGCGAGATACGAGCGGCTTAAAGGCAAAAGGCCTGGGTAAGCCCAATATTATTTAGCCCACTTTTATAAAAGGGTAAAAGGAGCTTATTGCATTAAACACCCTTCATCTATATATAAATAATTCAACATTTATAGTCCCTGAGCTGGTTTATTAGCACGCAACATGTGTGGGTTAGCACGTGACACTGTTGAGTCTTGTGGTGATAAATCATTTGAAAGATGGAAGACTTAAAAGAGCGCAATGGGCTGCGTGAGCTTCCTGATTTAATGAACCGGTTGATCGATGATAATTATGATTATTAAGAGGTATCTGTAGTCATCTGAAGGAGAAATAAATGAAGTTGTTTGTTAAGTATTTTTGTGTATGGATTTTTCGAAGCCATATGACATCTTAAAATATCGAAAAGGAACCGATATGATATACGGATGAAATAAAGCAAGCCTGATGGTCTTTTTCATTTTTTTCCCATGAATTTAAAAAAGGTATTTCCACAGTATAAATCTCAACTAGATATCAAGAAAAATGTACTAAAAAAAGTCTGCAGGCTAATATTTTTTATAAAAAAATTAAAGAAAGAAATGGGGCAACACCATTTCATTAAAAAGGCTTGGAGTCACCCGGTGGTGGGGGTGTTGGAATTTGGAGAGTAACCGGGTTAGAACTGGATGGGTGGTTAATTTATTCCATCTATTATTTAAAAAAACATTATTTCCTTAATTTTAAAGTAAATTTGTTTCCAAGCCAAAACCTTCAATTTTTTTTTTTGTTTTAAGCCCATCAACTTCCAAAATTGTGAAAACATCCAATTATTTGCATCCATTTATTCATTCTTAAAACCAAGATCCACATTTATAGCTATAAATTTTGTATGGTATGCAATATTTCTTTTTAGGATATAATACTAGTCTTATTTTTATATAAAACATGTTGAGGACCGAAAGAAAAGGTCATTGTAGAAATCTTTGATCACTTTTTCTTATCGCCGATTTTATTTTTTATTATTTGCTTTCTTTACACTCATGTTATTCTTTTTAATGCCCTCCGCTTTTCATACCATCTTATCTTTCTCTCAATCTAAAAGTAAATGTTAAATTTATAATCAAACCATAATTGATGTACAAAGCAATTGGAACCAATTCAAGACAAATCAACTCAGAGAAAAATATTGCTTATACAAATACATATAAAATCGAAAAGTTTGAAAGAAAAACACTATAAAAATCCAAATTTTGAGAGTGGTTGTTAGGGCCCAAAGTGAGAGATGAGATGAGGAAATATTAGCATGCCTCGGTAAATATCATCAACAACCAAATATGATGTTTTTCAATAACTCTTCGAGATTAAGGATAAAGCCGGCACTTTTGGGCAAAAATCTATGTTGCTTATGTATCTACAGTATATTCATAGAATCGATTTTTTTTCTTGCTTTTGAAAACAAATGAGGCTGAGAATAACTCATCTCCAACAACTTGATTTAGCCGCCACTACCAATTCAAAAATTAATTTAGGCTGAACTCTCTCCATCTACATCTTCATTTTTTTTACCGCGGGAGCTAATGGACACGCAAAAGCTCTCCTTTCTTCTCAAATCTTGCATCGCCCACAAATCCGTAACCCTAGGCAAGCTCCTCCACTCAAAATCCATCGCCCTCGGCCTCCATCAGAACCTCAACCTCTCCAAAACCCTCATCAATTTCTACATCTCCTTCAACCTTTTCGGCTCCGCTCAGCTCGTTCTTGAAACCATCGAAACCCCATCGCAAACCTCGCTGTATAACTCCCTGATCTCTGCTTATGCCAAGAATCGAATGCACCTACAAGCCCTTTTGCTCTTTCACAAACTTCACAGGACTCCATCTCTTAAAATTGATTCATACACATACCCAAGTGCTCTAAAGGCTATCGCTGGGTTGTGCGATGCTAAAAATGGGAAATTGATCCATGCCCATTTGTTGAAATCTGGGTTTGGGGGCGATGTCGTGGTTTCGAGCTCTTTGGTGGGTATGTATGCCAAATGCAACCTTTTTGATTTTGCAGTCACGGTGTTTGATGAAATGGCTGAAAAGGATGTGGCAAGTTGGAATACTGTTATCTCTTGCTTCTGCCAAGATGGGCAGGCTTTGAAAGCTTTGGAGATGTTTTATGGAATGGTTAGTGGTGGGTTTAGGCCAGATTCGGTGACTTTTGTGGTTGTTTTGTCTGCGTGTGCTCGGGTTTTGGATTTAGATAAGGGGAAAAGGATCCATGAGGAGTTGGTGAGAAATGGGATTGAGTTGGATGAGTTTGTGGGTGCGGCTCTTGTGGATATGTATGGAAAATGTGGGTGCTTGAAGAGTGCGAGAGAGGTTTTTGAGAAAATACGAAATAAAAATGCTGTAACTTGGAACACGATTCTTGGTGCATATTCATTGATCGGGGAGAGCAACCCTTGTTTAGAGATTTTCTCTAAGATGAATAAAGAAGGGGTTATGCCGACAGCAACCACCATAAGCAATTTGTTATTAGCTTGCTCTAGATCCTGTGATTTAAGAAACGGGAAGTTTATCCATGGATATGTGCTTAGAAACCAAATAGAAGCTGATGATTTTGTCAATAGTTTGCTAATCGACCTTTATTTTAAATGTGGAAATGTTAATTACGCTGAATCTTTATTTGAGAGGATGCCGAAGGAGAAAACAATTATTTGGAATGTGATGGTATCAGGTTATGTAGCGAATGGAAGTTACTTTAAAGCTCTAGGTGCTTTCAATGATATGGCAGCTCATGGAGTAAGACTCGATACCTTTACTTATGCAAGTGCTTTAGCTGCTTGCGCACAAGGAGCAGCTCTGGAACAGGGTAAAGAGATCCATATAAAAATAAAAAATAACGGTTTGGAGTCTAACGAGATTGTGATGTGTGCTCTTCTTGATATGTATGCAAAATGTGGCGCAGTCAGAGAAGCTAGAATGGTTTTTGATGGATTAAAAGTTAAAGACACAATCTCATGGACTTCGATGATCATGGCATGTGGTTCCCATGGCCAAGCCTCTGAAGCTTTGGAGATTTTCAATGACATGCTGAGATCAAATGTCCGGCCAGATGGCGTCGCATTTCTTGGAGTCATCTCTGCTTGTAGCCACGCAGGTCTAGTTGATGAAGGCCATTATTATTTTAATCAAATGACAGATGTATATAAAATTAAACCGGGTATTGAGCATTTATCATGCGTAATAGATCTTCTTGCACGAGCAGGGAGATTGAAAGAAGCAATGAGCATCCTTAAAAGCATGTCTAATATTAATGTAGATGCCGGTATTTTAGGTTCTTTGTTATCGGCCTGTAGCTTACATGGGAACTTGGAGCTAGGAGAAGAGCTCTCGAGGTTTCTTATTGACATGGACCCGAACGACCATTCTACATATATAGTTTTATCTAATTTGTATGCTTCAGCTGGAAAATGGAACGAGGTACGGAAAGTGAGATCAATTATTAAAGAGAGAGGATTGAAGAAGAACCCCGGGTGTAGTTGGATCGAGATTGAGAAAAAAATCCACCAGTTTTATGCTGAAGACGACTCACATCCACAGATCGAGTGGATAATTGGGTGTTTACAGAATCTTTTGAGGAATATGAAGAAGGATAGGTCTGAGTTGGATGAGGCATTGTGCGAAGAGAAGAAATGACACGTGTTTTACGTGCAAAATCAGCAATATCACTAAACTTAATGTTTACACATCAAGGACAAGGCGATGTTTCATTCTTCCATCTTTCTAACAATGATAAGTTGCAATGCAATGAAGGTGACTTCAAAGGCCTTGACTTGGAGCTGGAGTTAATTTCAAAGTAGTGTTTCGGAACAAGGTTTGTGCTCTTTTTCTCTTGGTTCTGATAATTTTAATACTCTACATTCCACAACTTTCATTTAAGCCATCTGTTTGTTGGAAAAACTCATTTTAGAAATGTTTCTGAACTGTTATAGAACACTGCTGTAGCTTCATATCTGTTGTCAATTCATATCGTTATTAAATTAGGCGCTAGAATGGTAATGTTGCTAATAGAAAAGGTTAGGTTTTTCCCCGCTCAAAGAGTTATATCAGAATGTTTGAGATTTTATGCATTTCCCCCTCTTCTTGCTTTTCCTTAATCTACTAGCAAGGGCCACGGGTACGAAGTCCAAAGTCAAGAAAAATCATATTAATTTAAAACTTTATTTTTCTATGATTTGTAAGTTATAATATCTCATTTATAAAATATATGAAAGATTATCTTGCAAATATTTCGGCATTTTTCTTCATCGTTTCAATATTTTCCTTTACACGCATATGAAAATAGCGAAAATTCTAAAACTTCAAAATTTCCTTCTCTTTGGTTTTTCAATATTTTGCTTGTTATAGCACACGAGAATCACGAAATTTACAAAATTCCTAAATTTTTTGTTTTCAACATTTTACATGCTATATAGCATACACGAATGTGACAAAAATTTTAAAATATCAAAATTTCTTTTTTCTTGGTATTCCAATATTTTGCTTGCTATATATAGCACTAGAAAATCATAATTTTTTAAAAAAAATGTTGTTTCTTTGGTTTTTTCAAAAACTTTTGTTCTGTCCGTTTTTCATTATTACGAACGCTATATAGTGCATGAACATCATGAAATTTTCAAAAATATCAATTTTTTTTAGTTTTTTAATATTTTGCATTCTATAACACATGACAATTGTCGATCAGAATATTTCAACCATACAAGCCTAGTTGTATGTGATAAAAGAGTAATAAATATTGAGGAGGGAGTCAATAATTTTATTTTCCAAGTCCTAAATGTAGCGAGGGGCTAAAAAACAATTATTCCACAGAGTCCAAGCTTGTTAAGGAAATTTTCGAAGGAACCTATAGCTTTTTTTATATTATATAGATTCTTTATCGCAATAACTAGTATGTAGTTACTAGAGCAAGTTTTATGTACTAAGATATGTTTGTAATATGAAAATGATCAGATTTGAATGGTGTCACTACATCCCTATATCATAAGTAAAGTTGTTGCTGAAAGAGTTTGCAGTGTTCCATCGCAACAGTTACTGGATTTTTTTTTGCGCCACAGTTGCTGGAAATAGACTTACTACAAAACAATATAAGATGAACAGAACAATAAATAATGAATGCTAGTTCATGTGGAGTCAAATTCCATTACAAATAAAACACATGTAGAAGCTAGGAGGATGCGTGATTAATAGTAATTAAGGTTGTAAATGACTAATTATTATTACAGCGGCACATTCTTAATTAAAAGGATGACAGTTGCGCTGTATAAAGAAACGTAACGAGTATTCTCATTTTCTTCTTACGTCTTTCTCTTCTCCATTAAGCCCGCCTCCAAAAAATATTCAATTTTTTTTCTTTTTTCTAGCAAGATTTTTTTTGCCCTTGATTACAGAAAAAAGTGAAGATGCAACGTCATGGAGATCCGAATCCCTTTGATGAAGATCAAGTCAATCCCTTCGTGGTAACCTCATCGCCCTCCATTTTCGCTTTCTATTTTCTTTCTCATTTTCAAATTTACAATTTTCTCATTGTACAGTGAAGCCCTAGATCTTGGAAAAGTATCGGATCAGTTGCCGTCTCCCCAAATTTGGAACCTGCAGGGTTTGCACTCATTGTATCTGTTTAGCTAACAAATTCTAGGTTATGCTAAATGAAGTATAGTTATCGATTTGAGATAATGAAGTATTATTACTGCATGTTAGCGAATTTTAATTAATGTGGATTTTAAAATGGAATTACTCAGTCAATTTTTGTTTGATAGCGATTAAGATCAAGCACCTTGCACTCTTTCTTGTTTAGTCTGCTAATTGTTCTGATTCTCTAGCCTGCTTACCTCGCGGATCTTGTTCCATCTGCTTTAGATCGACATGCCTGTTTGTCTGGGTTTTCCATGGATGGAAATTCTGCACTGTTTGTATAGTTTGGATATTATTTCCCTAATGTAGTTTTAAAACTTTGTTTTTAACATTTCAGAAACTGTCCGATTCTAGTTCAAAATCGCGTTTTTCGGGACTGTCATCATTGCCATTTGGTTTTGGCAATAAGAATGATGCTACGGTTGATTTACCTCTTGGATCGATTTATGTACGTGATTTATATGTTTATTATATTGACTAGGGTATTGATTTTGTTAGAATACCCGTATTATACACGGGTCTATTATATATAATTAGAGGCTTAACATGGATGTTATAGCATAATGACATTTACCTATATAAAGAGGAAGATTAGGTTTAGGTCAATCTATCCATTACAATTCCCTAATTCTCTCTCTCTCTCTCTCTCTCTCTCTCTTCACATGGTATCAGAGCGATTTGAACCACTCATTTCCATCTAGATCTAATTCTAACCCTCCAAACACCACACCCCAAAAATAACAAACCCTAACCCTAATTACCGCCGTCGCTGCATCTGCTCATCCTCGCCGGAGCTTCAACGACCCTTGCCCCACCTCATCGTTGACCTCCGACGACTTTCTAGCAAGCCTCGACGACGCCGATCGACGTTGATCTGATCGAGTTGAGTCTTTCCAGTGATCTTCAAGGCCAGATCCAAGCTTCGCCGACCTAAGTTGACCCTTGCCGATCTCTGACGATCCTCTGCAAACGTCGATCTGAGCAAAGCGAACTGCTTCAAGATGAGATCTGAGAGAAATCGATCCTTGATGCATCGACTTGGTGTTTTCCCTCAGATCTGACTTTGACTTGGTGATTTTTCTTTTGATTTGAGTTCGACTTGGTGTTTTCCCTTCAATTGAGTCACCTAATGCTTAGCTTGATGGAGCGAC
The DNA here is from genome assembly GCA_030015575.1 of Agapanthus africanus. Taxonomy (NCBI): domain Eukaryota; kingdom Viridiplantae; phylum Streptophyta; class Magnoliopsida; order Asparagales; family Amaryllidaceae; genus Agapanthus; species Agapanthus africanus. The sequence continues at coordinate 489,815,606 of CM057349.1, forward strand.
GGATCATGGATGAGCTTGTGCACTTAGGATCCATGAAGGCAATTTGGGATCAGCTCCACAAGCTCTATTCATCACAGCAAGGCCTCTCGAAGGCTTATGATTTGGTGCATCTGTACAAGATTCAGCAAGGAATTCGCTCGCTGCACCAGTATTACTCAGAGTTTTGTCGCCTCGCCCAGCTGGTTTCGGAGTTGTTCCCGATCACTGGTGATGTTTCTGCACGTCTGGCCTTGCTTAGGAAAACGGATATTACTCTTACGACCACTTATCCACCAGTTATTTTAGTCCGAGATTACCGATGAGCAGCTTGCATATAGTGAGCACAGTGCTCTTATTAGGCCAGAAGGCTCTCCCACCTATTACTCTTCATAAGGGAAAGGCGAAGAAGGTCGTAGAGGAGGGGGAAGGGGAGGCTCAGGAGAGTCTCGTTTTTGTGACTACTGCTATCAGGAGGGACATATTTGCAGTACCTACTAGAAGTTGAATGAGAGGCCTTCTCAACCTCCTCGCCCTGCTGTCCGTGTACTTGTTGGGACCGCATTTCCTGCATCCTCCATTACTTAGATAGACTCATCATCATCAGCTGAGAATTCCGTCAAGTTTATGGAAGAGGAGATTGCTTGATCGAGACTTCTTGTGACTTCATCTGTTTTTAGTAGCCAGGCTGGATCTGCCACACCTCGAGCTTCCGCTGTGATCACTTAGGCATTTCGAGAGGTAACCATACAGATTTTATTACCTTGACTTTTGTATGTCGTCCTTGGGTGATCGATACAGGAGCGACGAATCATATGGCAAGAGAGAGGCATATTGTCTTCATATAGGCTAAGGCCTGAATGTATCCCAGTGACCTTAGTGAACGGCACCACCTCTGTTATAGGAGTGGGGTCTGTTTATGCCACCTCACAGTTATCTGTCTCTATTGTCTTATACTTGCCTGGTTTTCCTTTTCACCTACTTTTTATTAACCAGCTGACTCGAGATTTGAACCGTGACTCAACTTTCTTTTTTGGTAGGTGTGTTTTTCAGGAGCTTGGGACAAGACGGACGATTGGTACATGGACTGAGGTTGATGGGTTGTACCACCTCAATGAGCATTCACGTTCTATAGCCTGCCTAGCAGCCTCCACATCTACCTTTGATGCCCATTACCGGTTTGGTCATCCTTCTCTACAAATCTTGAAGAAAATTGTTCCCTCTCTTGGTACTTTATCTAGTTTAGAGTGTGAGTCGTGTGAGTTGGGTAACTATCATCGCTCCAGCTATCCATCTCGTGTCAATAAGAGACCTGATAAATCTTTTGGTTTAGTTCATTTTGATATTTGGGGGCCATGTCCCGTTGTTGCTTCCGGAGGTTTTCGCTACTTTGTAATCTATATTGATGATTTTTCTCGAGTCTTATGGTTATATTTGTTGAAATCTAGAAGTGAAGTTTTTTCTCATTTTCAGATATTCTGTTCTGAAGTTCAGAATCAATTTGGGGTCACTATTGGTATCTTGCGGAGTGATAATACCAAGGAGTATTTTAGTACGCCCTTTTAGGGTTTATAAGGAGAAACTTGGCATTCTGCATGAATCCTCTTGTCCTTATACCCCAACAAAATGGGGGTGGCAAAAAGGAAGAATCGGCATTTGCTAGAGGTTATTCGCTCCCTTTTATTTTATATGCAAGTGCCTAAATTCTTTTGGGGATGCGGTTCTTACTGCCAATTACTTGATCAATCGCATGCCCTCCTCTGTCCTCGATAGTCAGATTTCTCATTCTACAGTGTTCCTTTCGATGGTCTTTTTTCCTATTTCTCCGCGAGTCTTTGGATGTGTTTGTTTTGTCTATGATCTATAAGTTGGGGGCTTTAAATTGTACCTTAAGGCCATTAAGTGCGTTTTTCTTGGGTACTATTGGACTCAAAAAGGGATATCGTTGCTATAGTCCTGGGTAACGTTGTCGATTTATATCGGCTAACGTGACTTTTCATAAGTCCACCCTATACTTTTATACATCTCACACACATGTAGACATGGACAATGACTTTTCTTTAGATATCTCATACTTTTTGTCACAAGACAGCACCCTTCCGAGTCGGTTGATTCTCCATCCCCGTGTTAGAGATCATCCGTACTACTTCTATTGACCCACCTCCTACCCCTGATTTCCTACCGTTGGGATCCACACTATCGGTTATAAGGGTGTATGCTCATCGAGCCCGTACGGCTCCTGAACCTCAACTTCCTGCTGCTGATCTCTCAGAGTCTCAAGCTCTGTCGGAGACTGACATTGATCTCTTTTTTGCCTTACGAAAAGGCATTAGCAGCTGCACTTCTCACCCTATAGTCCATCATGTGGCGACTTCTCATTTATCTCCAGCATATCGAGCGTTTATCTTCTCTCTCGACTCTCATACTTTACCCAAGCCCCTCTCTGATGCTTTGTCTCATAAATGGTGGGCCGAGGCTACGATTGATGAGATACTTGCCCTCGAATAAATTCAGACTTGGGATCTAGTTCCTCTTCCGGCTAGGAAGAAGGAAGTATGGTGCCGCTGGGTATACACTGTGAAACTTCATTCTGATGGGACCATTCCCGTTTGAAAGCACGTTTGGTTGCCAAAGGATATTCGCATACTTATGACATTGATTATGAGAAGACCTTTTCTTCTGTGGCCAAGATGATCTATGTTCGTCTACTTATGTCTCTTGCGGCTCCCCATCATTGGCCACTGCATCTAATGTGAAGAATGCATTTCTTCATGGTTCTTTAGCCGAGAAGGTCTATATGGAGTAACCATCTGGTTTTGTTGCTCGGGGGGTCGAGTCTAGTTTGTCGATTGAAGAAATCATTGTATGACTTGAAACAGTCTCATCGAGTGTGGTTTGGGAAATTTACTGAGATAGTTATTTCGTTTGGCCTAAGACGGTGTGCTCATGATCATTCGGTGTTCTACCGTAATAACATCAATGGCCTTCGCATTCTACCGGTGGTATATGTTGATGACATAGTGATTACTGGCGATGATGTGGCCGGTATTGCACAGCTTAAGTACCACTTTCAGACGAAGTTTCAGACTAATGACCTTGGAAGCCTTAAATATTTTTTAGGTATTAAAGTTGCTCGATCGAAGGATGTCATTTACATCTCACGGTGGAAATATGTATTTGATATGCTGACTGAAGCTGGGATGTTAGGGTGCAGACCTATAAAGATTCCAATTGATCATAATACTAAGCTGCTTCCGGGACAAGATGACTTGGTTGAAGATCCCTGAAGATACCGACGATTGGTCGGTAAGCTGAATTACCTCACCGTCACTCAATCTGATATCGCATACCCAGTTAGTGTTGTGAGCCAGTTCATGGCCGATCCTCGAGTAGCTTATTGGGATGCTGTGATTCGGATACTTCGCTATTTGAAGAATGCTCCAGAGAAGGGTCTACTGTACTTAAATCATGGACATTCTCGGACATCGAGCTTCACTGATGCTGATTAGGCCGGGTCTCCATCCAATCGCAGATCTATTATAGGATATTGCGTGTTTGTAGGAGGTAACTTGGTCTTCTAGAAGAATAAGAAGCAGAGCGTAGTCTCACTCCAGCGCTGAGTCAGAATACCGAGTCATGGCGAATTCCGCTTGTGAGCTTGTATGGATTCACTTTCTGCTTGGAGAGCTTGGTTTTGAGACCACTTCCTCTATGCGGCTATATTGTGATAATAAGGCTGCAATCAAGGTTCAAGAACTCGGTTTCGGTTTCGATATCTCATAATTTTATTAGTTTCGTTGGGTTTCGGCTAGTTTCGCTAATCTCGGTTCGGGTTTCGGTTTCGAAGGTAATATAATATACATAAGTGTAGACATATTAAATATTTAAATTTATGGTTCTATATTACAAGACAATTATTCTAGTGTTTAAAAATCCAGCCATGATACAAAATATATCGAAAAATGTACTTAGATAAGTATTAATATAGAGTTTGAGTTCATTTTTTTGGTTTTCTAACAACGAAGGCCTACAATGATCATAATGACAGTAAAAATGGTATAAAAAACAAGTTTTTAAATATTTCAGCCGAAACGATATTGTATGGTTGATTTCGTATCGGTTTCGGGTTTTGTATCGGTCTCCACCGAAACCGATACGAAGCCACCACGTATCGGAGGTTTCGGCCGAAACCTCGAACCTTGGCTGCAATCCATATCACCTCTAATCCTTTATTTCATGAACAAACGAAACACATTGAGATGGATTGCCAATTTGTGAGAGAGAAGGTTAAAAATGGAATCATTCATACTTCCTATGTTCAATTTGCTCATCAGTTAGTAAGTTAGCAGACATATTCACAAAACGTCTGGAAAGGAATAGAGTACATTTTATTTGCAACAAGTTGGGCATGTATGATATGTATGCTCCAGAGGGGGCGTTAGAATACCCGTATTATATATAGGTCTATTATATGTAATTAGATGCTTAATAGGGATGTAATAGTATAATGATATTTGCCTATATAAAGAGGAGGATTAGGTTTAGGTCAATCTATCCATTACATTTCCTTAATTCTCTCTCTCTATATATTCATTGATTTGATTAAGAAATTGTAAATTGGGTATGTGCAGGGCTCGAAGCAGAATGAAAAGGAGCTTGCTTCATGGGAAGCTGATCTAAAAAGGAGAGAACAGGTCTTTTAGACACTAAAATTTCACTTTCTCACTTTAAAGTTACAAGGCTATAATATGAGAGTCCAATCTCTAGACCACCTAAATTCTGTTTTCGAGTTACTATGTGGACCAATTAACCTGAAAAGTTTATCCCCCCCTTTTCCTTTTCTGTTTAAATATATTTGATCCGTTGTTACAGGACATAAAACGACAAGAAGAGGATTTGACAAGTGGTAAGTTGGGAAATTGGACCGTAGCATGTCAATAAAACAGATACTTACATTCTGTTGGTGCCTTGGTGGTAACATGGCTCTTATAAAATGCAGCTGGTGTCCTTGTTGAGGAGAAAAATTGGCCCCCATTTTTTTCCAATCATTCATCATGACATAGGAACAAAAAGGAGCTTGCTTCATGGGAAGCTGATCTAAAAAGGAGAGAACAGGTCTTTTAGACACTAAAATTTCGCTGTCACTTTTAAGTTACAAGGCTATAATATGAGAGTCCAATCTCTAGACCACCTAAATTCTGTTTTCGAGTTAGTATGTGGACCAATTAACCTGAAAAGTTTATTCCCCCCTTTTCCCTTTCTGTTTACATATATTTGATCCGTTGTTACAGGACATAAAACGACAAGAAGAGGATTTGACAAGTGGTAAGTTGGGAAATTGGACTGTAGCATGTCAATAAAACAGATAGTTACATTCTGTTGGTGCCTTGGTGGTAACATCTTATAAAATGAAGCTGGTGTCCCTGTTGAGGAGAAAAATTGGCCCCCAGTTTTTCCAATCATTCATCATGACATATCCAAGGAAATACCAGTCCATGCTTGACGGCTGCAGTATCTGGCATTTGCAAGTTGACTAGGCATGTTCTGTATTATCTTCTTCTTTTTAATCGGAAGCTGTGCACCAAAACTCTGTCCTGCTTAGCTTATTTAGAAGGAGAAAATACCCATTATGTGTTTGAATCAGTTAAAAATTGTCATGATGTATAAAATTATTATTTGAGGGCATCTTTTTGCTATATCTATTGCTTACCTTGGTCAAACAATGATGATTTGAAATTCTTTTGCTCATACCTATGTTGTGTTTTTGTTAAACCCTTATTTATAAGGTGGTTCTTAGGAAATTGATTGACCTTTAAGTATGAGTTAATTGTATCCCTAGTTTTCTGATGACAAATTGGTGTGATGATTTGAGAAAAGTTCCCAGGAAAATATATCTTGTAATGGTGTTTGACAGTTTTTAAAATAATGCTGTTATTCTTATCTTTTCTCTCCCGCCTAATGTTGCACGGATACTTCGGTGAGAACGAATCAGATACATATCTATATCTAGCACATCCACATGATCATATCCTTGACTTTTTGATAATTGTGAATCCTGTATTGTCTCCCATATCCGCAACCACAATCCATGCTACATAGTCTCCCGTTGTACTAGAAAAAAAGTTGAATAAATCAGAGGGTCGATAAACTGGCTTAGCTTTGTATTTATCTGGATTTAAAAACATTAACAGCCAGGCACATATGATGCAGGGAAATGTGGCAAGTGCCTGCTGCATATTTTAATTCTTTCATTATTCATTATTTTATTCCTAGCGGACCTTTGTTTGGGCCATTCATAGATCTTCTAATCAAACTGGAAAGCAGATTACAATTTGACTTATTGCAAGAGAAACATAACACCTTCCCGGTATCCTTAGAGCAGTTCTGTGTCAAAATGTCATCCTTTGAGCAGTTATTATTCCTGTGATTTGTTTATATAAATGCTTATAGCTGAGTTTTTCTGGTTGAATAGTTTGATGTAATGTTTATTAACTGAATCCTTAATGTACTAATTGGATACATTCATTAGATGCTTATGAGTTCTGACTGGTGATATTGACGATGTCTATGAATTCCCGTTATAAGAAGCTGTTGTCTTTTAGAATAAACTTGTTTGGAGTATTCTCATGATATATACATTCATTTATTTATAAATTTTTCTCAACTGCTATCTACCTATAATACATGTGCCGAAACTGTGGGAATTTTCGGTAAGGATAGCTAATTGCATTTCTCTGGCAGGCATCATTATTTGTCTTGGATGGAATGTAATTGCTATCACTGTGTGTTGGATAAAGGGTGGAGGTAAGCTTGTATCCCTGGTAGTTTAGCAGTTCTATTGTATCTATTTGTTTTTCTTATAAAACATTGTATTTAAACAGCTTATGAGAATGTCGGTCACAGTTGTCAAGATCTTTTTGCTTGCATAGATATTTGCTTTGCTTGGATGCCCTCTTTCATATGTGCTTTGGTATAGGCCTCTGTATCGTGCAATGAGGTACGCTTAGCTTCGGTATCTAATTTTTAGTAAGACTCAGAAGGTACTACCGTTTACAATGCTTGATATCTATGTAATTTTAAAATTGAAAATCTAACTTTTTTTAGCTGCAAAAACTCTCATACAATGAAAATGGATTAGTGATCATAGGAACCAATTAATGTGTTTAATTTTCATTGCTTGAAATGTGCAACATCTGTTGCTTGCTAGATTCAGCAAGATTTACTTAATTATATTAATTACCTTTGTTCATGATATGCAGAACTGACAGTGCAGTAAAGTTTGGGTGGTTTTTTCTTCTGTACATGGTGATGGCCACTATTTTTTTAAATGCGTTGTTCTCAGTCCAGCCACATTTATTCATCGATTGATATAAGAAATGTTTTATCTAACACTATCATGTTCCAGATTCACATTGGTTTCTGCATCATTGCTGCTATTGCTCCTCCAATCATATTTCATGGGAAGTCATTGACGCAAGTCTTCTTCTGAATTTCAATTTAATTGATCGTTCTCACGGAAAGTCTGCATGTAATTGACCACTCTCTTTTCCATGTTATATTACATTTTCCCATTAGAGATTTTCCTTTAAATTTTTTATTCTCATAGAACAAATATAGCTGCATTACATACTTTTTCATATATAAGCCTGGAACTATTTGTAGAAGATAAACACGTTCCTATATTACAGAAGGATTAGTGGGGGGAAATGTGAAGTCTGTCTTACCTTTTAGTAGTATGATTCGATTCCAGTATCCGCATGTTCCGCAGGCCCAAGATAGATAACCCTTAGTTCGATTCTAGTATTGACTTGTACTGCAGGCCCAAGATGGATATACCTTTTGAGTAGGCGACCATAAGAGACATCTATACTTATTTCCATGCTACCATATGTGGGGAGTGGACAGGTAGTGATTTTCATCAAGTGCTAGTAATGATCATTCTACACTGCTTGAATGATAAACTTGAAGTTCCTAGTGCCCTTGCCGCTATAACCGCGGCCGATGCGGAATCGAAAAACAAAAATTTTACAGGGAGCACTAGAAACTTATCCCTAGCGATCGTTCCAAACACTAAACTAGTAAACTAAGCATGCAAGGTTTAAAGATTACAACCTTTTTTGCGGTCCACCCAATCGTGGAAGACCCCTCCAATCTCTTCATAGGCCGTCGGGAACAAGCTTGAGAGGCGATCGCCCTTACCGAAGATAATCCACTCGAGAGAAACTGATACAAGCTCCGGGTTTACCTAGTGAAGCAACCGACGCTCCAAACTTGCTAGAAATAGAGTATGGGGATGCAGGATTTTTCCACTATTATTTTCACTCTAAAACAAAACTCATGAGAGCAGTGAAGAAGAAGAATGAAAAGGATGAGAGCTAGCCATAATACAAATGAGCTAAGTTATGGTATGAGTAAATCATGAGAGAAGAATGGCTTCATATTTTTAACCATGAAAAAAATATCACGATAATTTTTCAATAAACAATTGAAACCCATCTCTCTCTACATACCTTCAACCATTACCCAAAACCATCTCACCCTTCACCTCATTTCCAATTGATTTTTTTAAATAGAAAATCAATAATAAGGTGTCATCTTTCTAAAAGTATTCTGTATAAATACGGAATACAACCCGATATACGTATCGAAATACATGTGTATCCGTAAAAAAATTCAAATAAGCAAAAGAGAGAAAATGAACGGTGAACAATAATACTAGAATATATATATATATATTATTAAATTAAAACTTGATTTAATAATCCGACTTAATCCTAAGCCGGCTAGTATTATCAATTGTCTAATTAAAGTCCGTGTAGCCAGTACACGTATTTAATCAGACCCCTGCATGTATCAATATACGGCATCTACATCATATCGTCTGAACCGGAAAAAATCCTTTGTGTGGGACACTAAAGACACAACATTATACTGACATTGATTTACTGGATAAATCCAAAACCACAAATACATCGGCGGTACTAGCTGTACATAACGGCTACCCAGGTATCTGCCGAAAAGGGATGTCGACAATCAAGTCCGTCCGTACCCTACTGAGCCTGAATATGACACAGTCCGGTCTCTTCGTCTAAGAGTATCACATACCGGGTCTAGGGGGTGGATAACGTCAGACCCTTAATAAGCTGATAAGTCGTTCCGGAGCTCATCACCAACCGAGAAACTACTGAACTCCTATCAGTAAATCTCATTCACCATTGCTACGAATTTATGGTGATGGCCAACCGAACACAGCACGACATCGACTTCTAATACCAGGAGAGACGAATTCCTGACAATCGCTCACTGCCTCCATGTGGCTCAGGACTGTATCCAACTAAAACCTGTTTGCACGACTCTATTGAGCCGTGATAGGGTAGTAATTTAAGTACAGTAGGAACCCACACGAGATAAATGACGATCTCAGGTCAAATGACTAATCTGTACTCATGCCACTAGAGAACTGGTATCTGATGATAGATATAATACCGGCTAGAAGTTCTCGGCGAGTCCGTTCAGTGTACCCACCTCTAGTTAGCATATGTATACTATCTCAGGTGACAAAACACCAATGGCTTGTGAGACCAGCCACCGCCTCTCGTCGGGCTCTAGAAACGTATACACTAGCCTACTCTGGAATATCGATACTCAGTCTCGATACTCTCTCGACTGGGGACATTTAAGGATGTGCTTATGGACTACCCAGCTCTTACGTATATGATCACAATCATAATGCTGATAGTCAAGCAAGAATCTTATGGGCTTCATCATTATGTATTAGCGACACGTAATAACATATAAAATGTATACACATAATGATAAAGACAAACCGGATAGTATACTATGATAAGTAAGACCGTTCTACCTGTATAAGTGCTCCCTCAATTATCATAATCGTCTACCTGCAATTACAATAATTGTCTTAAGAATGCTATATCCAACAATCTCTCATTTGCACTTAAGGCCAATTATTGCGGTATCACATACCCACAGCTCGTGTGCTACCGAATACCAAACTTCTCTACTAATTAGTTTCGCAAAGCTCGTTTGAGAAACATCCGTGTTCGAGAAATAACCTCAGTGAGTGGATCCGCTATAATGTTCCAGTTTCATTTCTCTATATCTCAATTTCGCGGAGATCAACAATCTTCTGAACTGAGCGATATCCCGCCTCAAGAATTTTTCTGGATACTTGATGGGACCAAGTTCATAAATGAACAATTTTATCCAACAAATTTCTTGGTTGTATCCTCCATTGAGTTATAACCAATATCCTGCACCATACCTACCTCAGTATTCCTATTGGAACCATATCTAATATATTGCTCCTCAGAAGAAGGTAAACTCAAAACTCTGACAGTATCTCTGTCATCCAGGTCGTCTGGGAAGCTAGAACCAGTAACCGCCTCCTATAGGAGGCCGTCATTACCATATACCAAGAACATCCTCTTATGTTCTTAACCGTTTCCTCTTGTTTCTCTCGGATTGGATTAATATCTGCTTACTCCAGAAAGTGCAAAAGCAACATCTGGTTTCATACATGACATCTCATGATTGACTCAATTGTCTAAGTAAGTGATATGTCATTCATATAAGTTCCTCTCCTCATCTATCTAGAAGACATCTCGAGAAGGTGGCTTCATCACCTGCGGGTATATTGCTACGCCAGGAGTCGTCCATTCTAAACCACTTTTAGAATGGTGTCAATTACCCGGATTGGAACACTTCCCAAATCTAGATATAAAACCATAAATCTAGTCATCAGAATTCCTGATAACTTATTCATATTCTATGTGGAGAAACACACGTGACAACCAAAGTTTGACCGATTGTAGCATATGAACATCACTTTCTATCAGGAGTATGTCATCCAAATCCCAAACATAACTCCCAACATTTTTCTTACTAGGTTCATCTGTTGTTTTGATAAAATGAGTCATCTTGACTGTCACATCAAAACAGATGATCCGTCTCCATTATGCATGCTTTAGTCTACGAATAGAAATAAGCAATTTGCACACCTTTCGCTGCTTTCACTGACAGAGTCATATACACGTGCACTTCTAAATTCCCATTTAGAAAGACGTTATAGTCATCCATCTGCCGAATCTCATAATCATGAATAGCAACATGGATAAGTCATATTCATATGGACTTCGGTGTAAATACTGAAGTAAAAGTTTCATCACAATCCACACCGGGTATTTAATATAAAACCCTTTACTATAGGTCTAGCCTTATTAGATTAATATTTTTCCACCTGCACTGATCTCGAAAAATCTACTTACTCCTAATAGGTTTTACCCCTTCAGGAACACCTAACAAATTCCATAATTTGCTGAAGTGCGTGGAGTCCAACTGGAATATTACGCATTTAGCCATCATTCGGAAGTTACCACTTCGCATGAACTGGTGATAACTAGTAGGGCCATCATCATAATGATGTTGACATCCCTATCACCGTTTATGAGAAAACCGAATTATCTCTCGAATGGATGAGGTCACCTACTAGATCAGCGGAGTGGCAAAGATTTGTCGAGTCGAATCGAATACTTAGGTTCTACTAAATTTTTAGTAACCGTTTGTGGTTCTGGAATCACTTCCAGTTCTACCATACTCTTACAAGTTTCTTTTGCAAAAAAATTTCTTTTATAAAAAGGCGGCGAATCAAGAATAATGTAACTATTGATCTTGAAAATGGTAGAAGCAAAACCTTAGCAAATGCTTGGGATAATCCACAAACTGTTATTACCGAAGCGTGTCTTGAGTTTGTCCGGATTCTGCTTTTAAACAGAAAACGGATGACTCTATATCTTAACAATCTCAAGATATGCAACCATTCTATGTCCATATAGAATCAAAGGCAATAATTTAGATGAAAACAGATTCAAAAGTTATGTAGTTGTTTCCAGTGCATATCCTAAATGGTAACAGGACATACAATATTACTCACCAAGGAGCGCATCCACTGATGGGTAACTTGTGAGAGAATCAAGTTCTCAATATTACCACGACGGAATACCTAGCATAACTATCTATATCTTCAATCACTTCGAAAAATCCTGATATTTCTAACTTATGGTTCTCTACTTTATTCTTATACGTATAAACTTTTCAAAATCTTTAGACCTTGTATTTCAACGAACGCGTGTCTAAAAACAGAGAACTCATAAGTAAACTAAACGAAGTAAGATTACCAACCCCTTACCCTCAAGGACACCGGACAACATACACTATCATATATAAGTCCCAAGAGTATACTAACTCAAACTCCGTGTGTCATAAATTGAAAAACTGTACTTTGATTAAGAATGTCTATACCGTTATTCAATGCACTTCACTTTATCCTTAACCGAAAAAGGTAAATGTTCAAAAGCACAATTTTCAAAATTTATCACACTTTATAAAATAAAGATACAGATATATTAATTTAAAAATTGGTGAATAACAATGGTTATTCAAAACAAAATATTTGTCGTTAGGCAAAAACAGGTGATTTAATCCAATATCGCCAATTGCTACGAATTCTGATATTGAGTATCAAATCGTTCATTTCTCAATATTCTACTCTTACTCAACATTTGTAACGTCATACATACGTGAGATTCTAATATGATATATACATACCCTGGAGTCAGAATCAATTGGGAAAACAGTTTTCAATTATAACATCACAGAAATTCTGAAGCATAAATGTTTCAAGGGATGGCCGGGTATTCCAAGTAATGCCTCTTCCACTGTCCAAATTTACGATAGAAATCACAATTTCCTTTGCCCTCACTCTAACCCTTTATATGTCTCTACATCTTACCTTCTGAACACCAACTTAGACTAATTGGTTTTCTTCCTTCCATACCTTTCAGCACCGGCCTAAGGTTTGGAAGAAAACTATTCAATAAACGTAATAAGTGTACTCTCCTAATATATGGAGCTCTCACAATCTGAGAGAAACTAAAGGGAAAAGACAACCAAATAATCTTATTCAATTTTTCCATAACCAGTGGTCATTCTCTACTGAAATAATTTCTTCGAGTTTGTATGTAACTATACGATGGCCTTTCCAAACAATATGGATCATTGTAGTGATACGGAGTGTTTTAGAGAAGGCTAAAGGAAAAGAGGAGTAGCAGGAAAATATGCGATTTTGTCGTGAATCATGACAATCCAAAACCAAAGTGTGTAAGAAGGTTCGGTTAACTTGGTTAATGAGTTTTAGTTTAAGATAAGTCATGGGTCGCTGTCAGATAGAGAGAAAAGAAACACTCAGCATACACTTTATCAAGATTAGATTGGTTAATCATTTCATCTAATCAGGATGGTTTTCACTGTTTCATCGATTTCTCCTTCAAACCCTAGAAGGAGAACTAGTCGGGATCATGTACACCTAACAAATTCGCTAACCGTTCAGCCAGGTCGGTGTTGATACTCCGAGGAAGATCCTAGACCCGATTTAATAATCTCGTTTCCGCAGAGGCTTAACATTATTAACACTTTTTAGACACCTAATAGGTTAGCTAATTGTGAAGTGAAAATCTCCCGATGAGTAATACCTACTCATCAGTGGGAATCGGGACCCAACTATCATTGTGTGATAATTTTGACGGAAGCCGACCAAAATTACCACACCCCAGATGGTATGCGCAAAGTTGGCAAGTTTTCATTATATTTGAAACTCCCGATATGGTTTTACCCCTAAGACTTATGACCTTGACAGAGGTCAACAAAGCATAAGTCGCTAGTCAAGTTTAACCTGTCATTATCTTAATTGCATTAAACCCATCCGCATGAGCTCTTGACAGAGGTCAACAAGGCCGCACGACTGTCCTAACCAATCACATCACCATGCAACAAACAAACACCACTTAGCTACCGCACATTACGTCTTGACAGAGGTCGACAAACGTAGCGCGAATACTAAGCACTACTCGTAAGAATTAACGGAGGGTTACGACTGGCTTTTAGCGAAAAACCTTTAACGTAATGAACTTGATATCGTTAAAGGAACTCAAGTGGCTTTTGAAAAGGAGTGGTTTAGACTCCGCTTTTAAAACGAGTGATTTTGAAGAAAACCGAGTGTCATAGTAACATAAACTTTTCCTTAGGAGTGAACTTCTCGTGAAGGGATCATGGCTCTTTTCTCATCAAATGAGATCCAGGATATTCTTAATCGAATATCTCTATACAGAGCAAAAGAATAAGACCACAGTTTTAAAAATTGGTTTCAACATCATTTAAGTTTGTTTTCCTTGTATTAAATATATAATGCAGTCCCATTATTTTAAGTTTTCAAGCCACACCAGAACAACCAAAACAACATGCTTTTATATGTCATCTGCATTTGCTACGGGGTCCCGGGTCTTCACCGTAAGATTACTTAAGTTACGGCAGGGTGGGGACAGAGCTAGCGCGGATGCAAAACATATAGAAGCATTTAATATATATAAAATATATATCATCACAGGCATGTAAAAGTATCACTGGCATACGACAAATAATATGGAATAATGGATAAACTAGGAGCCTCATGTTTGATTTGAGCCGTAAATGAGATGCGACGTTCCCCGGTCATGTGGATAGCCCGTACAACATCGATCGTAGACCCCTACGAGTGCGGTAAGCTACCTGCCAATTCCAGAAACTGGATAACCTGTCCTCAACACCATAAGTCGGTCACCCGTCACTTTCTAGAATCCAGTAACTTGAGCATTCCTCCACGGGTTGATCCTATAACCCCTACAAGTGCGGCGAGCAACTCGTCAATTTTAGAGCGAGGCGGTCAGGTCTCAACTTCATGAGATGACCACTTACCGCACTTTAGAACCCGGCTACTCAAGCATTTCTCCTGAGTTAATCCTAATACAGAAATGAAATATATAAATAGTGGTTACATCGACCGCATCCTAGTCGAGCTCCAATAAAAGAATATATATAATACGGAAACGGTGGCCACAAGTTGGAGCTTGTCCCGAAAAAATGAATACAATATTATAAATCAAAATTGTACAAGCAAATCGTACGAGGGGCTATCCAATACGACAATCCGGCTAAACCATCACACACACATATATCACAGAACACAAGCAACAACGATATATGTGCAACCCCGTCTAATTGAAGATATAGCAATTAGACGACGTTTAACAACACATACAAACAAGTGGATCATAAACGATGTTAAAATTTTGTCCGAAAAGTTTCCCGAGTTGCTTGAATACAAAGATAACCCTTATTGGAAATCTAGGCAAAAACAAAGTATACCAAAAATCATGTTTTACCAATGCCAAGCTCCTAAACAAATTTCGAGGCAGGAGGCCACCACTTGATCGCCGGAATCGGCCAAAATGCCAATTCCGGCGGTCCAGTTTGGGCTTCCTGGCCTCGAATTTTGTGCCACCTTTTATTGCTTCAAAACAAGTTTACTGCAGTACTTTAAAAAAAATTTAGGGACTTAAAAATTTTTTGGATAGAAACTTGACATTGGAAACTCGATTCGGGTAATTTTTCGGTCTCGAAACTACATCATCTTTTTTAGTTCTAGTGTTTGGCCTGGGCTCTGATACTATTGAAAGTTCCTAGTGTCCTTACCGCTAAAACCGCGGCCGATACAGAATCAAAAAACAAAAATTTTACGGGGAGCACTAGAAACTTATCCCTAGCGATCGTTCTAAACACTAAACTAGTAAACTAAGCATGCAAGGTTAAGGGATTACAACCTTTTTCGCGTGTCCACCCAATCATGGAAGACCCCTCCAAGCACCTCGTAGGTCGTCGGGAACAAACTTGAGAAACGACCGCCCTTACCAAAGATGATCCACCCGAGGGAAATTGATCCAAGCTCCAAGTTCACCTATTGAAGCAACCAATGCGTCAAGCTTGCTAGAAATGGAATGTGGGGATGTAGGATTTTTCCATTACCATTTTCACTCTAAAACAAAATTCAAGAGAGCAATGAAGAAGGAGGATGAAGAGGATGAGAGCTAGTCGTAATACAAATGAGCTAAGTCATAGAATGAATGGATCATGAAAGAAGAATGGCTTCACATTTTTAACTATGAAAAAATACCACAACAATTTTTCAATAAACAATTGAAGATCATCCCTCTCTACATGCTTTCAACCATACCCAAAGCATCTCACCCTTCACCTCATTTCCAATTGATTTTCTAAAAAGAAAATCAATAATGAGGTGTCCTCCTTCTAGAAGTATTCCGTATAAATATGGAATACAACATGATATACGTATCAAAATATATATACGCGTATCCGTATAAAATACGAATAACCAAAAGAGAGAAAATGAATAGTGAACAATAATACTAGAATATATGTATATAAATTATTAAATCAAAACTTGATTTAATAATCCGGCTTAATCCTATGCCTGCTAGTATTATGAACCGTCTGAGTAAACTTCGTGTAGCCAATACACGTATTTAATCGGACCTCTGCACGTATCAATATACGGCCTCTATATCATATTGCCTGAACTGGGAAAAACCGTCTGTGTGGGACTCTAAAAACTCGACAATGCGCTGGCAGTGATTTACTAGATAAATCCAAAATCACAAGCATGTCAGCGGCACTAGCTATACGTAACGGCTATCCAGGTATCTGCCAAAAAGGAAGGTCGATAATCAAGTCCGTCCGTACCCTACTGAGCCTGAATGTGACAATCTTCGTACAGTCCGGTCTCTTCGTCTAAGAGTATCGCATACCGGATCTAGAGAGTGAATAACGTTGGACCCCCCTGATAAGTTATGCCGGAGTCGAGCTCATCACCAACCGAGAAACTACTGAATTTCTATCAGTAAATCTCATCCATCTTGGCTACGGATTTATGGTGATGGCTAACCGAACACAGCGCAATATCGACTCTTAATACCAGGAGAGACGAATTCCTGACAATCACTCACTGCCGCCATGTTGCTCGGGACTGTACCCAACTAAAACCTGTTTGCACGACTCCTTTGAGCCATGCTAGGTAGTAATCTAAGTACAACGGGAACTTACACGAGACAAATAACGATCTCAGATCAAAGGACTAATCTGTACTCATGCCACCAGAGAACTGCTATCTGACGATAGATATAATACCATCTAGAAATTCTCGGCGAGTCCGTCCAGTATACTCACCTCCACTGAGCTCATGTATACTATCTTAGGTGACAAAACGTCAATGGCTTGTGAGACCAGCCACCGCCTCTTGTCGGGGTCTAGAAACATATACACTAATCTACTCCGAAATATCAATGTCCGGTCTCGATACTTTCTTGACTATAGGTATTTAAGGATGTGCTTATGGACTACTCAGCTCTTACGTATATGATCGCCGTCATAATGCTGGTAGTCAAGAAAGAATCCTACGGGCTTCATCATTATGTATTAGCGACACATAATAACAAGTAAAACGTATACATATAATGATAAAGACAAATCAGATAGCATACTACCATCTCAAGAAAGACTGTTCTACCTGCATAGGTGCTCCCTTAATTATCATTATCGTCTACCGGTAATTACAATAATTGCCTTGAAGTCACTATATCCAACAAAACTACTTCCAAATAATTGTCATGACTTGTAACCTTCCAATTCCAAATAGAATAGGTTTGTTCTTTCTTGCTACTCCTGCAAGATTGCCCCATGATCACAAATCTCCATCGGAACTAGATTTAATGGCAACCTTTTTATAAAGTAGATTATCAATTATAATTCGCTGTCAACAGTATCGGATTAGTCTTTTTTTTGACAGTAAGAGCAGAACTCCAAGGAGTCTGTCCCATGATATTTATTAAAAACAACAAACGTTGGCTTACATCGCCCATACCATTTACAACCTCACACACATCATACAAACTGATGGTAGAGTAAAAGAAAAAGCACTCACAAGAGAGAAGGGTAAAAAGAAAGTACAAAGAGAAGAAGAAGAAAAGATGCCGAGGAAAAAGCAAGAAGTCTTAGACAATCTCGTTATACCAGCAGCCAGTCTCCCATTTTCTTTTCTGTCCCAAAGATTCATAATGTTTTTTTGCTTGTAACCACTCCTTAGGCTTCAGTAGTGCGCTTCCAAGTTTAGTACCCACAGCTATCCATACCTAGTCCCAATTTCCCATCACACTCAATTTTGTGTTTTTGACTGCATCTTACCCCATATGCTTGGGATAAAAGGCTCAGTTGTTGTTGTTGTTACCTGAGAGTAAAATAGCATCACCAGCACCTAATATGCACAACAATTTTAATTGGAAAATGAAAGTATCCAAGCCAGAGAGATTTTAAGGTAGACCAATGATGATGCTCGATATCGGTGATCTCCCAGATCAAGACACGTGGCAAATGATGTGTTCCAGGGCTCACAAGAAAGGACCTACAGTAGCCGACCAGACCGCTCATGTCCCGTCCTATAAGCAAACGCTGGCTTACCTCCGACCCCCAGCACAATTGGCCTCCTCGGCCCCACAGCTCGTCTCTGAGCTATCACTGGCCCGAGCCTCCTCGGCCTTCTCAGCTCGGCTCCGGGCTCGAGCAGAACCAAGATACCTCGGCTCTCCCGCTCCGCGAGCTCTCCCGTCGAGGTCATCTTCCTCGGTCTCATCGACCGACCAACAGCACCGGTTGCAGGCGTAACCGTCATCCCGCGAATCTCGCCATGCGCGAGATCTCTGCCGGCCACATCCCACGTTCCACGCCACCACGATCCCCCATTAACGAGTCTGTCTCGCCATTAATGGTAGGTCCCGCTCATCACGGGCGTGACGTCGGGAGCGTAACGGCGGCGTGATTTTCGCGCCTGCCCCGCCTGCTGCCACCGCTATATAAATCCCTTCTTCAGACGGTTCAAGTAAGCCATTTTTACTCCACTAAACCGTTACTTTGCTCGGATCTCTAGTTTAACTTGACCGTCGTCCTCGGTGGTACAACCATCCCAGGACTTCTTTGCAGGTAGCTCGGCAACCACAACCTCAAACCCATTGAGATCCATACGCTTCAGGAGCGATAGCCTCCAGATCCAATCTCAGCCACCCATCGCCGCCATCAGCAGATCAACGGAAGGTAACATCTTGGCGCGATCCAGGCCGCGTCAACCAACCAAGAAATCTTTTAAAGCAGTATCGGATTAGTTGAAGAAAAAAGACAAATAGTTAATCTATCGCTTAGATTTGGCATTTTAAACTTTTTTCCCCTCGATCGTTTTATGTTTAACTTTTTTTTTACCTTGATGTTTTTCAATGTACAAATATCAACCAGGTGCTGATATTGTTTCTTTTTTGGCAATCAGGGGTATCCTTGCTGCAATTGACGCCTTTTCGGATCATGTCATGGTTGGGGTAAGTAATAATGCTGATGGATGAGATATCTTTTTATAACTATGTTTAAAGGCCTTAAACTTGGATCTTTTGATTATAATCCAAATAAACTTTTAAAAAAATACGATTTTTACATCCAGAATGTTCTTAATATCTTTATACTATGTGAAGAAAAATATGAAGAATGTGTAAAGCTTACCGCAGAGCTAGTATTGTCCTTAGGTTTCTTCTTTGTCTAGTTCTAAAGGGCCTCTGAACTAGGACATCCTATGTTGCTTGATCGTCTTTATTTATTATCGAGCCACATTATAAAATGGAAGAAATATTGAAGATTTGTTTTCATCAAACAGATATGAGAGTTAGGATTAGACATGTGAAATGCACTAAATTGTTAAGACTGCCATTTTCCCCTTGTTTTTAAAACTGTTGCATGAAATACATTTGTATACAATGCATGCTTATGTCGAATGGAACATGTTAAAGGTTTTTTTTTTATGGTTTATTGCAGATATTCTACTTGATTGGGTTTGCCTTCTTTTGCTTGGAGACGCTCTTATGCTTGTTGGTGCTTCAGGTTAGTTAAAAAACTTTGTTTGAGTGTTTTCTACACATACATCAACCCTTGCACATGCATTTCACCATTTCCTCTATAGTTTGACATGCTTTGTGATTGGTCGATACAGACTTTGATGTATTGTTTGATATTTTGACATAGGATTGTACGATATGAATTAAATTTTTTAGTACCTATTAGTTTCTTATATGTGGAAATAATTTCCCCATATGCTTGGGATAAAAGGCTCATTGTTGTCGTTGTATGTGGAAATAATTTGGAGGCTATTGTTGAAGATTCGACCTTGGTGGAAAAGTCATGTCCATCTTTATACATGTATGCTTGTTATGAAGTAGATTTTATTTCTTTCTTATTGTTTGTGTGTCCAACATGATGGTCTCAAAACCATTAGAATAATTTCCGCAACTTGTTCCGCTTTAGTTTCCATTTTATTTATAGATGCTCTAGCGTGCTTCAGTCTTTGTGTTAGGATTTTCATAGTTTATATGTTCTATTCTTAAATGTCGTTTATTATTTTCTATAAGATTACGATTGTAATATTAGTTTCTCAATTGCTTTATCGAATTAGCTTAGATGTGCAATTGATTAACTTCTGATTCTATTGCTTTTTATTTCTCTTAATTCTTAAATATGCCACTCTGCCTTTTCCTCCTAAGGTCCTTTGCTCCAAGCTTCTGCATTTAATGATCTTGACTCATAAAATCTATCATTTTTCTATATTAAACACATGAAATATTATATTTTCAAGTCGACATATGGAATCTACTGTGTAGTTTTGTAAAGTACCTCTACCTTTGCCACTGGAAATATAATATGAATTGGAAGCTGTTAAATAACAGGCAGACTTCCCAAACTCTCGTCTTCATTCTTATTGCCTAGGATTCATCTGCCTTCTGGAATTGAATATGCATACCTCCAGCAAAAAATAATATAGAAGGAAGTAATCAAATAGTGAACATTAACATGAAAATATGAAGAAAGTGATCTATATTTTTCTCCTAACATAGGAGTATTTGAAGCATGGCAATTGGTCATCTAAAATTATGGCAAATTTAATCTTTATCTGTAGTTTCATCGTTCAGAAATTCGCAAATGAGGGTGTTCATAAGGTCGATAACCGGTTGTAAAACTTTGTTCAGATCTTTAGGCTTCATTATCAATCTTATATTGGAAAAGTGACGATTTCTCATTTGCTTTTGGTTTATGCAGAAAGTCTGCATATACTTCAGAGGGCGCAAGTGAAATGGAAGCTTAATGCAAACTTCCATCTTCTTGAGCCATTTCCTTTTTATTTTGTTAACCTTTTATAAATAATTATATGTTTGAAGACCTGGGCACTGAGTACAGATTTATTAGTTCTGATTTTTATTGATCTTTTGTGTAAAAATTAATTTTTTAAGCTTGTACATGTTTTGATGATCTTAAATCAAATCTTTTTGGACTATTTATGGTCTTTTGATCTGGTGGACTATTAGATTATTGAAAGTTTATGTTAAAACATATATTAATTTCAAATTAGTCTATTCATTTTTTATTCTAATTTAGTAATTTATGTTATTTTGGCCTCCATTGCTTTCTCAGGCTTGTTTAATGATCTCATTAAAACATTCTGCTCGGATTTTAGAAGCTTCAGAGGGCTCTCTTGATTTTATAAACAAGTGTTGATGTGTTGGTTTGTTTTCATCTATTTTTTCAATTACAAGCAGCAGCTACAGTGATACAGAAAACAAGCAAATGTGGGCAGCTGCAGATTTAGGTTCTACCATTTGTCAAGTGGTGAGCAAGAAGACAAGATTTTGTGCATCAAAGAGGTTTGCCATCTTGTGAACCCCCATTCTAGCAAGTTTCATCAACCCCTGTTTCTTTCTCGTAGAATCCACTGAATCATCAATTTATACCTATATTGTTCCTTGGTATCACCTAAAGTTTGATGTACAAAGTCTCACCTCTATTATGTCCAAATTTCATATTTGGCAGTTCGATGCATGCTTTTTATTTGAGATTTCCACAGCTTGAAAGTTGTCTTGAAGCAAAACCGATATACATTTTTTCGGTTGTCAACATAAATATCGAGATGATATGAGATTTGCCGGAATGGTCTCTGGCCAGAAGCTTTTAGCTTTTCTATTGCTTCAAGTATTTAAAGATTGCCCATGCAACTGAAAGCTAACTTCAGCATCCCAAGGATTATGAACCCAATCTCATCAGCTTTCTGCACCCTTCATTACCTCATCTGAAGCCAGCCAGCCATGTATTGCCATGTGGAAAGACCGTATCTAGACTCCTGTGATAACCACCAAGCTTCTCTTATGTCATCACAACCCTCATTCCAAAAAGATGACAGAAATAACATTTACTTAAAGAGTAAACATCAGTATTAGTTTATTAACAAAACCAAATGAATCTCTAAGACACAAACTACCAACAAAGCCCACAAACTTACAGCCACACGTCCTCTATAATCTCCCCCATTTTTGTCCAAAACAATGTGCATCACCAAAACAAAAGCCATGACAACTTAACAACATTCCATAAAAAAGACAAGAAAATTCAAAAAATATAAAAACTTTCAGTTTTAACCAAAAGCTCATCTTGAAACCATAAAAAAGGCTTCAGAAGAACCTATACTCTTCCTCCATTCTTTCCTTCTCAATCATCTGAAGGAAAGAAGAACACCAAGCTCCCCCATTCATAAAAAAATGTCAGTCTGTACAGTCTACACCACTCCATCTCTCAACACAACAAAAACCCATTTAAGATTCAGTCATAACCATGTCATCTTCTACACAAATCAAAGAAAGAGCAAAAGAATACCTAAAAGAAGCTGCTTCTCTCAAATCGCATGCTCAGCAGAGCAGCAAACAGTTGTTATCGGCTTAGCAGCAGATTCAGGCTGTGGGAAAAGCACATTCATGAGGAGATTAACAAGTGTTTTTGGGGGAGCAGCAGAGCCACCAAAAGGGGGGGAACCCAGATTCTAATACTCTCATTAGTGATACCACAACTGTTATTTGCCTTGATGACCATCATTCTTTGGATAGGACTGGGAGAAAAGAGAAGGGGGTCACTGCTTTGGAACCCAGCGCTAATAACTTTGATCTCATGTATAAGCAAGTGAAGGCTATTAAGGATGGGGTTACTGTCGAGAAGCCAATCTATAATCATGTTACAGGGCTGCTTGATCCCCCTGAGGTTATCAAGCCTCCTAAGATTTTGGTCATTGAAGGATTGCACCCCATGTGAGAATTCTATTATCCTACACTTCATGATTTTGTTGATATTTCATATCTAAATTTACTCTTGGCTATAATGTTAATTATTTAGTAGCATACAAGTTGCTTGATTTGAGTATCTTAAATATGTTCCGTCAAATGTTTTGCCTACGCTTTTGTTTTTCTTTAATTTAAACTTCTCTTTTTTAAAAACCAATTGTTCAATGGTTTTACTGGAGAAGCTGCTTTTTATGATGGTAGCACTATTTGATGGTTAATACCTTCTATGGTTTTTGTTTATCCAGATTGTGGTAATTAGACTGTTGATTGTTCGAATAATTCTTGGGGCTACATATTTATATTTCTTGGGTCAGTATATGATCTAAGACATTAATTAGTTACAATTTAAATTAGTTCCAATTTTTTTTCTTCATGCTTTTGCATTAGAATTCTGTATGTTATTGTTGATCCAATGATTAAATGTATGAACCAACTATTATTTGTTCAGTATTTATTTGAGATTAGCTGGCCTTGATATCTAAACATGAAAGGTTTTCCCCTTTCTTTCATTCCAGAATGTCATTCACAATTTCTTAGTTTAAACAAAGATTTTTATAATGTTCAAACCTTCAGTTCAAGCACTACTTTATAACACAAAAGGACTCATATTAAATATATGCAATAGTAATTACCTATCGTGGTCATATATTAAATGGATAGTTTAAAATGAAATCACACAGATACTAAGGGCCCGTTTGGTTGGGCTTTTGGAGCTCAAAAAGCACTTTTAGGATAAGTGCTTTTTGAGCTCTAGGCAAAATTTCTTCTTTTTTCCAAAAGCTTCAATTTTTAGCTTCTCCAAAAAGCTCTTTTCCGAAAAGTGCTTTTCAAAAAAAAAATAAAATTTAATGTTATTTTTACTACTTTAGTGGTTCCCAAAAGTGCTTTTGGGACTTCCAAAAGCCCAACCAAACCGACCCTAATACTATTATAAATACATGAAATCATATCAAACTATCACATGATATCAATACTAATATCATCATTTACTTTATAACTGTATTCTGAACAAAGTATACTTTTCTTATGGTATTCATCTATGGACCTGAAATTATTTCATTTCACTCAATTCTAATGTATAAATGTTAATAGCATCATATTTTGCAGTTCGAATTGGCCCTATACGGATTAATAGCATTATTATAATATTCAAAAAAATTACGAGCTTCTTGATCCAAGCAAGCAGTTTCTTTGTAGAGATCAGTCACAGTTGACATTCCTGACACAACTCCCTTCCTATCTTTCAGGTATGATCCTCGTGTGCGGGATCTTTTGGACTTCAGTATTTACTTGGACATTAGTAATGAGGTTAAGTTCGCTTGGAAAATTCAGGTCCGATACTCAATCCTATTTACCACTCTAACCGGGCATTCGCATATTATTTTCTTACTCTAATCGTTATCTGTAAATCACAGAGAGATATGGAAGAATGTGGGCATAGTCTCGAAAGCATCAAAGCTAGCATCGAGTCTAGAAAACCTGACTTCGATGCATATATTGGTATTTTTCTTACTGTAATCCCCAAATAATTATTATAATGTATAATTTCTAATAAGTTAAAAGTAAATGTTGGAAGATTTAATTATTCCAAATAGATTTGAAATACAATATACATGTTTTTATTAAATTGTTATCCAAATATATTTGAAGCAATTAAATATTCCATTATATAACCATATATTATAATAATTATTTTGGGGCATGACACGTGCCAAGAAGAATAATTCTATATCTTCATTTTATTGCGTGTGTTCACTAATTTGCTTCTATTATCAGATCCACAGAAGGAATACGCGGATGCGGTGATTGAAGTTCTACCGACCCAAAGTGTTGAGGGTAAAGTTAATAATGAAAGAAGGGGTGAAATACTTCAGCCCCGTGTACCTCTTTGATGAAGGATCCACGATTTCATGGATACCTTGTGGGAGGAAACTAACTTGCTCATACCCTGGAATCAAATTCGCCTATGGTCCGGACACGTACTATTCAGATGAGGTGAGTCATTTGATGTTCTAAGTGTTTCCACTTGCATTTAGTTGCCAAATAAAGAAAATGAGGTGTAAACCTATAAACAAATATCAATCTGATATTAGTGGTCCAATTTTGTTTCATGAATTTGCCATGAAACAACCTAAAGGAGAAGATTCTTTTTAAGTTGGGGATTCAAAGAGTGATTCTCGCAACTTCGCTTCTCTATGCATCTTCAAATCATCATTTAAGTGTCTATGTAGCAATAGCATGTATAGTAGTAGTGCACCTTGGATGCCATGTGGAAAATTCTCAAACATATCCTTATTGTATAATAATTTTTCTAATTTAAGACAAGTGTTGATCATATTTTTATTTTCTTCCTATCATACTCATGTGCATCCTTTTCTTTATTTGCAAGATTAAATTATATTTGAAAAGAACATCGACACAGTGTCGTAGATTGTTTTGGTGCATGTTTTGTGATGGGAATTGATATATATATATATATATATAAAAGATATTATATATGGAAGATTTTGCTTAGACTAATGGTTGTAATTTCAGTATGTATGAGCACATTCTATGTAGCTTTATAATATAACATACATGTGAGTGCATTTGCATGAGCTCTACGCATCTAGGATCTGTATACACTATCCTTACTGTCAAATATTATGTGTAAGAACAATAACTATGTCCATATGCCCTACTTTCTAAGGAATTTCAGTGTGCAGTGTGCATGTTGTGTCTGTCCGTGTCTATGCTTACTTCACTTTCCACCCTGATTTTTATTCATTATTTCCAAATTTAGGTCTCGGTGTTGGAGATGGACGGGCAATTCAACAGATTAGATGAGCTCATATATGTGGAGAGCCATCTAAGCAACATCTCAACCAAGTTCTATGGGGAGGTAACACATCAAATGTTGAAGCATGCTGATTTCCCTGGCAGCAACAATGGTACAGGTCTTTTCCAGACGATCGTAGGTCTGAAGATCAGAGATTTATACGAGCAGATAGTTGCTGAGAGGGCAGCTGCTACCGTGGAGGCAGCCAAAGTTTAATACTCCACGCATATATAGAGTTATTTCTGAAATTTAATTTCGGCTCATCATCGTGTATGTTCATGCGATGTAGCAAACTCCCATCATATATTGCAAGCAATGGGAGATGTAAATCCACTCCTTGTAAGTGCATTCTTTCGGGTTTTTTTGAATCCTTTATCATTTCTGTAGACACTAGACAGATACCATGCCTTGTGGATACAAAGAAATGGAATCGCCTCATATTTTTCTATATTGATGGCTTTTGGTTATGGTGTTGGCTTCCCATACACGTTATATATATATATATATATATATATATATATATATATATATATAAATATATATATAAATAATAATAATAATAATAATAATCATCGTTGAAACACACCTGACATTCATTCAAAATGTCCAAATTTAAGATATACATATGTACATATGTATATAAGATAATGATATGACGGGATGGCCAAATTTAACCATTGGATTTGTTTTATGATGTGTGCAAACAATTATAAAGAAAATTTCTCATTTATTCAAACATTGTCAAAATTGTTTGCACACATCCCAACATGAATCCAATGGTTAAAAGGTTAGTAGGGCATATATGAATCCAATGATTAAAAAGTTGGTTGGGCATTATATATATATATATATATATATAGAGAGAGAGAGAGAGAGAGACCGACCCCAGGAGGTTTTTTTCGTTAGGTGGCGTTAAAAAATACATCCTCCATTTTATTCTGACACTGGTTATGTCATGCCCCACATCCCAGAGTGTGCTAACTGCGGCCCGTGACAGAACCAACCATGCTATCTGTGGTTAGGAAATATCCCTCCACAGTCATATTACGGCTGTCTATAGGATATCAAGAACAGAAAATATAAAAACTATCTAATACATGTCCATTTGCCAGAATAAAGAGTTAAGAAAAAATTTATAAGCGGAAACGATAAAATTATAACATGGGATGCACAATTAAACTATATGTAATATTTTTATTTATATGGATATAAATATAGTAACATAGCATGTAGCAAGATAAACTTGTCTCGGAAACAACGGTCGATGTGCAGGCGGCTTGGTGCGACACGATACGACACGGTGCGTGAAATGGCACGACACGGTGCTGGGTACGGTCATGGCATGGTTTGGGTACGGTGCATGGCACGGTCATGGCATGGTTTGAGTATGGTGCATGGCATGGTCATGGCATGGTCTGGGTACGGTGCATGGTCTGGTGGTCGTGGTCTGGTGGTGGCACGGTCGTGATCCGATGCATGGTCTGGTGGTGGTCTGATGGTGGCACGGTCATGATCTGGTGGTGGCACAGTCGTGATCTGGTGTATGGTCTGGTAGTGGTCTGGTGGTGGCACGGTCGTGATCTGGTGGTGGCACGGTCGTGACATGGAAGTGGTGATGGTAAGATTTTGGTATTGTGGTGGTACTGTGGTGATGGTATGGTTCATCTGGATCGTCTACGACGTGCGCGACTCTGGCGAGGCGGGAAAAACAAGAACCAAGAAAATAAAAGAGAAGAAGAAGAAGAATGAGAATGGGTGTGGCTTGGCTTTGGCTTGGGGTTCTGGGACAGAGGAGAAGGAGAGGTGACGACGGGGTCAGGGTGATCTCCGGTCGGGTCGAGGTCGGGCTGTAGGGGTTTCGGGTTCTTGGGTGCAGCGATGAAGGTGATGGTGGTGGTGGTTGTGGTGTCAGGGGTTTGCAGAGAGGTGAGGAGACGGAGGTGGTGACGAGGGCTGTGGCGAGGAGGTTGAGGAGGTTGAGGAGGTCGGCGGTGAGGGTGCAGGCGTCGGGTGTAAGGGTTGTGGGTTCATCGGGGATGTTGGTGCAGGGGTGCAGTGGGTTGTGAGGACGAGGGTGAGGAGGTCGAGGTGATGGAGACGGCGACGAGGTTGGGGCTCAGGCGTAGGTAGGGTTTTCTGTGGGTTGACTCGGGTGTTTGGTTCATCGGGGTTGTGATGGAGAGAGGTGATGAAGGTGGAGGAGGTGGAGGTGAGGTCGACGAGGGTGAGGAGATGGTGAGGGGATGAAGGCGAGGGTGTTGACGGCGAGGCTAGGGTTGGGGCGTGGGTTTTCTCGCGGAGGCGGGGGAGTGAGGAAGAGAAGAGAGAGAGGTGAGCATATGTTGGGGTTTAAAAAATTATATATAAAGGAGAGAGAGAAAGAGGCTGGTGACTTGGAGAGAGAGAGAGAGAGAGAGAGAGAGAGATACGGAGAGAGAGAGAGCGAGGCTGAGGAAAGGAAATATATTAGTTAGTTATATAATATTTAATATATATATCAGTATTAACATTTATGGTATAAGGAATATAATAATATATATTATAGGATTTTATGGCTAATACAAAAATACTCCGAAAAATACTCGGGTTGTGTCTAAAAATCTAGTTTTAAAATACAAATAATATATGTATCAACCAAAACCATAATGCGATGTCCGGTTAGAGAAAATGCATACCCCCAAGAACGGATATACGTAAATGCACGTAGCGATCCAAATGTGTAACAACCATAACTTTCTGTATGAATTTTTTTCAAAAACACAGAAAGGGATACTTAAGCCTGAGCACAAGCTATAAGTTTGATTTGCTTTTGAACAGCAAGAAAGAGCTTGTAGCTCACTGGTAAAGCGTTGCGTTGCTGTGACATAGCACCTGGGTTCAAATCCCATCAGCCATATTATCTTTTTGTTTTATTTTTTTTAATCTTTTTAGAAGCCCAAGAGTTTGCACGTGCACTGCACGTAAAATGAAAAGTCACACTTAAAACAAACATGTGCAAATTAGTATTCAGACCGACAGGGACACGTGGCCCCAATCCAAGCCCCCACCTCAATGATTGGACCGGCGAGATTGCATTACAGGCCGGCGCCGCCGGTTTTTGTTGGCCCAAACCCAAATTTTTTTGTAAACCCTAAACCCTTGGACTCCCCCCTTAACTCCAGTATTTTTTATTTTCTCTGCACATTTCCAGAGAATTAAAAACACCTTTAAATCCCATTTTAATGCATTTCTTTCACCCCCAAAAACCCTAATTTTCCCTATAAATACCACATTCCATTTCCAACCCCCCTCCCCCCCACTCAGAAATTTCCTACAAAAACTCCACCAAATTCCTAAGTTCCAATAGTGTGCAAGTGGAGTTAGCGAAGGGCAAAATTCCGGCGACGTTCCAAGGAATTCCAGACGACGAAACGACACCCCAACGCCTTCCGTGGTTCTCTTTCTCCCTTCTAGTTCAAAAGCTTGTAAGTCCTCTCTTTCCCTTCTTTTCTCTATTCTAAAAAATTTCGAATTCTAAAACCCGACGGAAGCGAAGTTAATCCGACTTCTGATTCGGTTTTTCTTCAAAACTCAACTTTTCTTAATCCAAAACATACCATGCTCTCATATATTGTTTATAAAACATTAATAAATCTATTAAAACAAGTTTTACCGTAAAAGAATCATTTTTGTAACTTTTATCGCACTTTTACAGAAAAATGCCATATACTTTAGTTTCGACATAAATCATCATAATTCATTGATATACTTTTAAATAGTTCACGAGTTAATGATCTACCTCATCACAACACACCTCTATCATAGCACGATAAAATTTGGAATAATAGAATACGGGAAAATACGGCTTTACAAATAAATACCTTAAACTTACAAAACCTTTTTCTATAAAAATATGTATTAAACATTTCCATGCAATTACGCTCTACAACCCATTTTGGGGACCCCGTTCAGGATGGTGCGGGTTATCGCACATCCTCAGACCTAATAGAGCGAGATGCAGACCTCCGAAAGGAGTATTCGATCTCGATAGAATTTTTATACATTTTTCTTTAGAAAATGAGATTTCTACAAGAAAATAAATAAATTATTTTTATAAAATATATTAGCAAAATATCTATTCCAAGTTTTCTAAATCAAAGGAATCACTACTGCATGAAAATACCATTCGAATACAATACAATTACAATATTTCAACAAAATACCATATACTTTGAAAATTAGCTTCTACTCACTAGAAATTTCATATCTATAAAATATATGTCTATGAAAACCCTAAACACGATAACTAAATGCTTGAGGAGTATCTTGAAATTATGCCAAAACTATTTTTACATAAAACCTCCTCAAGTTATACTACATTACAATAAGGACCCTGGTGAACATAGGTTTAAGCGGGACCAGTCTCTTGAGCCTCAGGGAGACGGAGATATGAGTGCTTGACTATTTAAGGTAGATAATCTAACAAACGATGTTATCAACACGGTAATTATCATGAAAAAGATACAAATCCTGCCGTCCATGTGCAGCAGTTACCGATAATGTCACGTCCCGCTTCCCAGTAGATGGAAACTGTAATACCCTGTTTCTTTGTATCCATATCCATATTTTCCTAATAATAATTTTCCCTATATTCTTTTTCTATTCAATTTTTCCAAATATATTTAACCCAACTATTGTTCTACTAACCCTAATCCTATTTCTGTTCTCTTGGGCCAAAGCCCAAACCCCAACTCTCATTGTTCTCTTTCTCCTTCTCCCTAAACCAGGCCCCTTGTGAATATTTTCCGTATTTGTGAATTGTGTTTCCCAAATTTTTCTAAATTTAAATATTATATATTCTATTTATAAATCCTAACCCTTAAATTATTTATCATAATTTCTCTAAACCCTTAAAACCTAATCTAAACCTTAAGTCCTTTTATTTCATTTCACCTAACCCCAACAGCCCAGCCCACCAAACTCCCTTCCCTCACCTTCACCCGACCCGACCCGACCCGAGCACACCCGACCCGACCCTAACTCCCCACTCTCTTCTTCTTCTCGCCCTCACCCTTTTTCCTTCGCGAATCCACCTCCTTCTTCCTCGCGCCCCCGCACGACTCGCCCCATCCTCGCAACGGTCCTCCACACCGAATCCCCGAGACCCGCTCCACCCCAGCGACCACTTCCCCACTCCCGCACGACTCGCTTCCCTCGCCTCCATCTCTCTCTCTCCTCCCCCTCACTCTCGTTCCCCCTGTTCACTCCCTCAGTCTCTCCTCTCTCTCTCTCCTCCCCCACTCACTTCTTCCCTGCACACCCGAGCCCCCATCGCCCCTTCGCTGGAGACCCCTCACCGTCGACCCAGTACCACCGAGCCTTAACCCCCGATCACCTCAACACCCGAGCACCCTCGCCTGCACGCCGACCGCCTCTCCCCAACAGCCTCACCTTCTTTCTCCTCCTCTTTCTCTCATCTCCACTCCAACACCACACCGAGCCCTTCCTTCTTCTCCTTCCCTGCTCAGCGTACAACAAAGAACCCAGCACCATCGAGCCTCCTCTTGTCATCGACGAATGCCCGAGCCCCCTTAACAGCAACCTCTGCAACCTCCACCAACTCCTCCATCCGCCACCTCCGCACCTCCCTGCACACCTAGCTCCTCTTCACCGCCACTGCCACCACCGACCACCCACAGCCGGCCGACCTCGACTCTGACGAGCTCCGCCAGCTTCACCACTGCTGCCTCATCTCAGCTCCATAAGACCCCGGCACCACCGTCACAGCATCCAAGCAATAGCCGATCCCCCAACCTTCTCGTACCCGATCCGTCATCGTTGCAACTGTGTCGTAGCCGTGCCACGCTCGAATCAAGACCGTGCCAGCCTTCGTGCCATATCGGACCCACTCGCGTGTCACGCCCCGTACCCACTCCTCGTGCCACGTCGGACTCACTTCCCGTGCCACGACGTGCCAGCCCCTGTGCCACACTGTCACGCCCCGCTTCCCAATGTACGGCGAAGTGGTCGTGACGAGGCCCGCTACGTATGTACTCAGAAGTACATACGCTAAGCGTAACTAAGCAATATAAAATAATCACAAGAGACAAATAAGATTGAGATAACAGCAACTTTTATTAATAACATTCTTTATACAATGCATGAAATGAAAATACAACTGGAATGAAAAAAAAGAAAGCAATGCCTAAACAGTGGCATAATAATAAAAGGAAATACTGGAAAGAACAAGTACAAAGTCTAGAGCTCTGGATCTTCTTGGAACTGCTCCAAATCTTCAGTTGTTGGCTCGGTCTCAACTTGGTCCAACGCACCTGACGACATTCAAAGAAGAAAGAAATAGAATGTCGTCAGCGAACAGGTCGCTCGGTAAGTCCCAAAGAAAAGTGGAGTGAGAATGGCAGAGTAACAGTATTTTCTAGAGTATTATGTTGTAGAATATTATGGAATATTGTTTAACGCAGTTGTTTGTAGCTTGGTACAGAAGAATGCCAGTGTATACGAGGGGGATCTCTATATGCTAGAGATCAGTGCAAACGGAGAGTACAAGGAACCGTTATGCCACGGTACAACAGCAACAGTATTCATGTTAGGTGTCTTAATCTGACCACCTCATTCCACTTTTAACATCTTCCGTACCAATCTACCCCTTTAAACCCCGTAATGTTTTAACAGTGTTGTAGTAATGGAATATGTAAATTGAGTGACTGACCAAAACCATGATATCAGTAAACATGTTGCAACTGTATAATCAGGTAAATGGAATATCAGGATAATGGAATGAATATCCATGGTTTGATTCAGTCAAAAATGAATATATTGTTAACTGTATTCAGGGATTCACGATTTCAAGTTGTGTTGGAATATGATTGAAATATAGATTGACTTGAATTATATTCAAGTCATAATTAGTCAGACTCTAACCCGAGTCAGACTAAAAGAAAGATAATTTGAAGTTAAATATTAGCTAGGGGCCTTATTGTAATTTGTGAAACTTGAGGGGGTTTTATGTAAAAAGTACTTTTGTATAGTTTTCAAAATATACCTCAAGTATTTAATACTCGTCTTTATTATTGTAATGGATGTGAATTTTATTTGTGTTATTCTAGTGAATATATCCTAATAAAAGTATTAATTGTTTATTTGAAATTCGTGGTATTTTAATGTAACTTTTAATCTATGATTTTTAGGAAAAAGTGGAAACTTGATATTATAACAAAATAAGTGTTTAGATGATAATTATATATAATAAAACACTTAAATGATTTTTAAATGAATATTTTATTTACAAAAAATATTACTTTCCTTAAATATTGTATTTAAACCTTTCGAGACCGAATGCTCCTTGCGGAGGTCTGAATCTCGCACTACTAGCCTGCGGGTGCACGATGAACCGTGCTATCCCTAACAGGTTCCCCAAAGATGGGTTGTAATGGCACTTTGCTCAGGTTTTTATAAATACTTTTAATTTAGGGAAAAGGTTTTCTAAATATAGGGTATTTATTTGTAAAAGTATATAGTTCTCCATATTTTAGTTGTTAGGGTTTCCTAGACCATCTAACCTATATTCTATGGTCTAAACGATGAGTCATTAGAAGCCTCAAATCGCCTCTTCACCGTCGAATGCAGCCAGGTAAGTGCCAGGTAAGTGGGAAGGAACCACAGTCGTGGGCCTAATTAAAAACCACTAGCCTTAGACACACTTGCCTAGACCCACAAGACAGTTTAGATAAACGATCGATGTCCATGACCAATCGTGCTTTCATTTTATATAAGTTTTATTTAGAAAAGTTTACAATTTAAAGGTTAAACTAAAAGTTATAAAGGTTATGGTATTTTAGTGAAAAAGTCCTATAATATCGTATTCTGTATTTTTGTTATTTATCAATTAGGGTTATAATGAGTGTGTGTAAGGGTAGGTCATTACCCCGTGACTTATATTAAATTTTGGTGAAGTTTCAAGGTGAAATAAGCTATGTTAAACTTAAGGGTATTAAGGTGCAAGAATACGGTATTCATAAACGTTATCATTTCATGTGTGAAATTTCATCCAAATTGAATGAAACAAGTTTTGTTATCAAAATAAACATGATTAGGAGTGGGGTATCTAAATAGAACATTAAAATTTAACTTGATGGTATTTTTATGCAAGAAATACGGTTTTCTAAAGAACTTGTCATTTCATGTGGAAAAGTACAATTAAATTTGACTTAAGGGTGATTAATAGTCAACATGCAAGAGGGTTGATAATATGTATTAGGTGACAAGTGGAATTTTTAAGAAAAACCGAATCGGAAATCGGTTTGTCCGATTTCCGTCGGGTTTCAAAAAGTCGTATTTTGCAAATATAGAAAAGAGAGGTAGAAGGTTGGGACTTATGGGTTTGGACAAGCTAAGCGTTCTAAAAGGTGTGGTGGTTGCCGATTCGTTGGAAACGTCACGTCGGTCTTGATCCGGTCGCCGGAATCCGTCGTCGGTTTCGGCAACGCTTCGCTTCTCGCTCTTTGCACCAAGTTCTCAAGAGTTTTAGAGAGTATGCTTAGAGTTGTGAGGGGAAAAGGTAGAGGGTAGGGGCCTTTATATAGGGCTAGGCTAGGGTTAGGGTTAGGGTAGATGAAAAGTTAAAAAATAAAAATGTGATAAAATGTAATAAAAATGTATTAAAAGTGGAGTAATTGGGGGTTTTAAAGATCTCTGAAAGTGGTATTGGGCTGAAACTTTGCAGGTGAGTAGGGAATACCAAAAGACACAACTTTCATGTTGTGACCCTTGCCGGAATCGGCCTAAAAGGGGGTGACTCGGCCGTGACTCGGTCTGATCACTGAGTCGGCCGAGTCAAGGCCGAGTTGGCCGATTCCCGACCGAGTCCGGTAACCTGGATCTCCCCCGACGGTTCATCTACCCTCTGCAAGTGTTACATCTTTGGGTGTAGTGGGGTTTTTGTGAGATATGCACGTGTAAACTCTTGGTATTCTAAAGGTTTTCTAAAAAATCAATAATAAAAATAATGTGGGGTATGGGATTCGAACTATTGGTGGCTTAGTTCAGCAGTGCAAGGTATTACCAATGAGCTACAAGCTCCTTCTTGTAATTATTGTAAAGAGATAGATACTTAAAGTGTTATCAGCAACATTAATACTCCAAGTATACTTCAATTTTAAATCAAATTTTGGTATTCAAAAATTGGAGTTGTTACAATCTACCCTCCTTACAAAAAATTTCGTCCTCGAAATTTACAACTTTTATTTAAGGACTAATTTACAAAAAAAGGTGCGGATATCTTGCACGCATCTCATCTTCCCTTTCCCACGTGGATTCTCCTGGAGTGTCTTTTCTCCACATTATCCGGACCAAATTAACTTCCTTGTTCCGAAGTGTCTTTACCTTTCTATCCAGGATCTCCACAGGTTGTTGCTCACAAGACAAATCGGGCTGTATCGTAAGCTCGGAATGATCAAGTACATGGCTGGGGTCACTCACATACTTTCTGAGTTGGGATATATGGAACACGTTATGCACTCCTTCCAATGAGGGTGGAAGCGCTAATCGGTATGCCACTTCACCGACTCGTTCGAGTATGTCGAACGGTCCAATGTATCTCGGACTCAACTTTCCCCGTCTTCCAAATCTGATCACTCCGCGGTTCGGAGATATCTTCAAGAATACATGGTCTCCTGGCTGGAACTCCAAGTGTCGTCTCTTTGCATCAGCCCAATGTTTCTGTCTATCTTGGGCTATGCGCATTCTTTCTCTGATAGTACGAACCACATCCACGGTCGCTACTATCATCTCTGGTCCAAGGAGTTCTCTATCTCCGATGTCGTCCCAACTTAATGGCGATCGACACTTCCTTCCATATAATGCTGCAAAAGGTGCCATTCCTATGCTTGCTTGGTAGCTGTTGTTGTACGCGAACTCCACAAGATGCAAGTGATCTTCCCACGATCCTTTGAAGTCGAGCATACATGCTCTGAGCATATCCTCCAAGATCTGAATAGTTCGTTCCGACTGACCATCTGTTTGTGGATGATAAGCCGTGCTGAAGTTCAGACTTGTTCCCAAGCTAGCTTGCAGACTTTGCCAAAATTGTGATCGGAACCTGGTGTCACGATCGGAGACAATGCAGACTGGTACTCCATGAAGTCTCACAATTTCCTGTATGAGTTCATGGGTATCAGAGATAGTACATTATGAAGAGTTTTTAAATCTAAATTAGATTATTACCTCCATGTACTTCTTTGCTAATGTCTCAGTTGATTGGCCAACTCGAAATGGGATGAAATGAGCCGACTTTGTGAGTCGATCCACAATGACCCAAATCGCATCGTTACCTTTTGTGCTGCGAGGAAGAGCAGTTACAAAGTCCATCGTAATGTGCTGCCACTTCCATTCTGGAATTGGTAACGGTTGAAGTAATCCAGCAGTCCTGTGATGTTCAGCCTTTACTTGCTGACACACCAAACATTTTGCGACACTCCTGGCTACTTCACGCTTCATACCATGCCACCAATAATTCTGACGTAGATCTTTGTACATTTTGGTACCTCCAGGATGTACTGAATAGGGAGAGCTGTGAGCTTCTTTCATTAACTCTTCCCGAACAGGACCCTTTGGTACACACAATCTGCTGCCGTATCTCAAAGATCCGTCTTCATGGATGATGAAATCTGTTCTGAGTCCATTCTCCACTTGTTCTCTGATCTTTTGCAACTTAGCATCGTTGGCTTGAGCTGCTTTGATCTGATTGACAATGGTTGATTGAACTTGTAGATTCATCAAATTTGAAACATCACCTGGCATGACTAGTTCGATCTCCATCTGATGTAGGTCTTGCTGAAGCTTCCACTGGACGGTGAGATTCATTGCTAATGGTTGGCGACTAAGAGCATCAGGTACTACGTTCACCTTTCCTGGATGATATTGCAAATTGATGTCGAAGTCCGCCATAAGTTCTAACCATCTTCTCTGCCGCATATTCAACTCCTTCTGGGTAAACACATACTTCAGACTTTTATGATCTGTGTAGATGTTCACTCGTTCACCAAGTAAGTAGTGGCGCCAAATTTTAAGAGCAAAAATAACGGCTGCCAACTCTAGATCATGCGTCGGGTAATTGCGCTCATGAGTCTTCAGTTGTCTTGAAGCATAAGCCACAACCTTACCGTGCTGATGTAGAACACATCCTAATCCTTTACCGGATGCATCGCAATGTACTTCGAATCCTCCAGATTGATCCAGTAATACAAGAATAGGTGCAGACGTCAGCCTCGACTTGAGTTCTACAAAAGCTTGCTCGCATGCTTCTGACCACACAAATTCTTCATCTTTTCGTGTGAGCTTGGTCAGGGGTGTTGCTATCTTCGAAAAGCCTTCAATGAATCTTCTGTAATATCCAGCTAAACCCAAGAAACTCCGAATATCCTTCACTGATTTTGGTGTAGGCCATTCGCTGACTGCTGAAACTTTTGTTGGATCCACAGAAATCCCTTCTCCTGATACGATATGTCCAAGGAAACCAACTTGTTTTAACCAAAACTCGCACTTGCTGTATTTGGCATAAAGCTTATGTTGTCGAAGAGTTTCCAGGACAATTCGTAAGTGCTCCGCATGCTCTTTCCGGTTCTTAGAATATACCAGGATGTCGTCGATGAAGATGACAACGAACCTGTCTAAATACTCCCGGAAGACTTGGTTCATAAGATTCATGAAAATTGCTGGTGCATTGGTCACTCCAAATGGCATTACTAGAAATTCGTAATGTCCATAGCGAGTTCTGAAAGTTGTTTTGTGAATATCAGCTTCCTTGACCTTCACTTGATGATAACCTGAACGAAGATCTAGTTTAGAGAAGACACAAGATCCACTTAGCTGATCGAATAAGTCGTCGATGCGCGGAAGTGGATACTTGTTCTTAATAGTAACTTCGTTCAAGGCTCTATAGTCGATGCACATTCTATATGAACCTTCCTTCTTCTTCACCAGTAGTACAGGTGCTCCCCAACTCGAAGTGCTGGGACGAATCCATCCTTTCGCCAGTAATTCGTCCAACTGTGTTCGTACTTCCTTCAAACCTTCTGGACTTAGTCTATATGGTGCTTTGATTACTGGTTGTGCTCCTGGTACTAAGTCAATGCTAAATTCAAGAGCTCGATCAGGAGGCAAACCTGATATATCGTCAGGGAATACGTCATCGAACTCTCGAACTACCTCCGGTCTTGCTTCTTCTTCTGCATGAGCTGCCGCAACTATTGCTTCCCTTGGCTTTGCTTTGTAAGTGCTTGGCTCCAATGTACGGTCTCCACTCTTAAAGTAAAAGATCGGATGATCTGGAATCTCAAATACTACCCTCCTTTGGCGACAGTCGATGGTAGCATAAAAGGTTCCAAGCCAGTCCATTCCTAGAACCACATCAAAGTTCGGTATGTCCAGTACTTTGAAGTCAGCGTAAAATTCTCGACTGCAGACGATGACCGGACACATGCTGTATCCCATAGTTGCCTTTAGAACACCATTTCCAGAACTGACGTTCCAGCAGGATACAAGCGGTGAGACTGGAATCGCATGGGTTCGGACAAACCGTTGCGACATAAAGCAGTGGGATGCTCCAGTATCAAACAGTGCAAGTGCAGGTAGTGAAGCTACTAGAATTGTACCTAAGGTATATGGGATAGGTTTTAGGTATAGGGAAAGTGTGTAGGTAACCAAAACTAGAAGATAAATTTGGGAAGGAAATTTACCAGTAATGACTTGGCCAGTGGCCTCAGCTTCTTCAACAGACATCATAAAAGCCTGGCGCTTCGGCACATTCCTCCTGGCCTGAGGAGCATTCCTCTGAACGTTTCTTTGTGCTTGATGGAACTGTCGAGGAGGTGGTGCAGCTTGTGGTCCTCTAGGTGGTGCAGGTAGTGCAAGTCTGGTAGCAGGTGCTGGAAGAGCTGGTCGCTGCTGATAGTTGTTAGCTGGCCGGGTTGCAGCAACTGAGTTCTGCCTTTGAGGACAGGATCCAATGTCATGAGTGGCTGAACCGCAGATCAAGCAAAGGCGGTTGGCTCGACGGCAATCCTTCATCATATGTCCCTTTCTCTTACAGTAGGTGCAAAAGGCTGGGCTAGGGTGATGAGTTGGTACTCCGGGACGCCTCGGCACGAAGGATGGTCTGGACGTGGCTCCACCTGCCATCTGGTTGGCAGGACGCTTGACTCTTACAGAGTGAGGTCTTCCCCTCTCTTTTATCACTGCCTCGTAACTGCGGGCAGCTTCCAGGGCTTCCTCGTGAGTCAAAAACTTCCCGGTGGCTAGAGCAGCCTTGATTTCGGTGTCCAAACCTTGCTGAAAACGACGGGCTCTGATCTCGTCCGTCGGTATCAGGTGTGCCGCGAATCTGTTTAAAGATTGTGTTAGCTGTGTAGTAGGTGATATTAAAAAATTTGAACTACTGTGACAGATCTTACCGGCTCAACATAGTAAACTCAGCATCATACTCATCTACAGATTTCTCCCACATAGATCCTTGTTGTAGGTGAATAAATTGCTGTTCCATAGCGAACCTGGCGGTCACAGGGAAATATCTCGCGTCGAACTTCTCGCGAAATGTTTTCCATTCAATCGGCTGGGCCAGGCGGGTTTCTTCCGCCTTCCACCAATTTCGAGCGTTGTCCGTGAGCTGTAGCCTCGCTACACGGACCCAAGCATTATCTGGCACTTGAGCTGCTGCCAGATCATCTTCAATACTTTGCGCCCATTCTTCTGCTTCGAGAGGGCTCCCTTTTCCCGAGAATTGCTTCGGGTGCAACGCTCTGAACTGTTTGATTCCCGGTGCATCTGTCTCAGGACGACTCAGAAGTTGTTGCTGTCCCTCTAGCAGACTGCGGATCGCATCGAAAAGCATGGTTTGCTCAGTGGATGGTGCGGGAACAACTGGAGTGAGAGGTAGTGCTGAAGGGGTATTGTTGGCATTGGTGCTGGTGTTGTTCGGGGAATTGTTTGGGGAATCCATAATCCTGAAGAAAAATTTGGTTTAGGACAGATTCAAATACATGAAATGATAAGATTCAAGGAATAAAGACTTGTAAGATTCAAATAACATGAATTGTAAAGAATGTTTTAGTTGCTGTTTCTTGTGTTACATTGCTTAGGTTGTTCACGCAGACCAGAACTGCATGATAGGGATTCATACAGCTCAGACCTGCATGGGCCACCAACAAAACCTGTCACGCCCCGCTTCCCAATGTACGGCGAAGTGGTCGTGACGAGGCCCGCTACGTATGTACTCAGAAGTACATACGCTAAGCGTAACTAAGCAATATAAAATAATCACAAGAGACAAATAAGATTGAGATAACAGCAACTTTTATTAATAACATTCTTTATACAATGCATGAAATGAAAATACAACTGGAATGAAAAAAAAGAAAGCAATGCCTAAACAGTGGCATAATAATAAAAGGAAATACTGGAAAGAACAAGTACAAAGTCTAGAGCTCTGGATCTTCTTGGAACTGCTCCAAATCTTCAGTTGTTGGCTCGGTCTCAACTTGGTCCAACGCACCTGACGACATTCAAAG
This sequence comes from Agapanthus africanus, assembly GCA_030015575.1. Classification (NCBI taxonomy): domain Eukaryota; kingdom Viridiplantae; phylum Streptophyta; class Magnoliopsida; order Asparagales; family Amaryllidaceae; genus Agapanthus; species Agapanthus africanus. The sequence goes on from CM057349.1 coordinate 489,856,108, forward strand.
AAGAAAGAAATAGAATGTCGTCAGCGAACAGGTCGCTCGGTAAGTCCCAAAGAAAAGTGGAGTGAGAATGGCAGAGTAACAGTATTTTCTAGAGTATTATGTTGTAGAATATTATGGAATATTGTTTAACGCAGTTGTTTGTAGCTTGGTACAGAAGAATGCCAGTGTATACGAGGGGGATCTCTATATGCTAGAGATCAGTGCAAACGGAGAGTACAAGGAACCGTTATGCCACGGTACAACAGCAACAGTATTCATGTTAGGTGTCTTAATCTGACCACCTCATTCCACTTTTAACATCTTCCGTACCAATCTACCCCTTTAAACCCCGTAATGTTTTAACAGTGTTGTAGTAATGGAATATGTAAATTGAGTGACTGACCAAAACCATGATATCAGTAAACATGTTGCAACTGTATAATCAGGTAAATGGAATATCAGGATAATGGAATGAATATCCATGGTTTGATTCAGTCAAAAATGAATATATTGTTAACTGTATTCAGGGATTCACGATTTCAAGTTGTGTTGGAATATGATTGAAATATAGATTGACTTGAATTATATTCAAGTCAGAATTAGTCAGACTCTAACCCGAGTCAGACTAAAAGAAAGATAATTTGAAGTTCAATATTAGCTAGGGGCCTTATTGTAATTTGTGAAACTTGAGGGGGTTTTATGTAAAAAGTACTTTTGTATAGTTTTCAAAATATACCTCAAGTATTTAATACTCGTCTTTATTATTGTAATGGATGTGAATTTTATTTGTGTTATTCTAGTGAATATATCCTAATAAAAGTATTAATTGTTTATTTGAAATTCGTGGTATTTTAATGTAACTTTTAATCTATGATTTTTAGGAAAAAGTGGAAACTTGATATTATAACAAAATAAGTGTTTAAATGATAATTATATATAATAAAACACTTAAATGATTTTTAAATGAATATTTTATTTACAAAAAATATTACTTTCCTTAAATATTGTATTTAAACCTTTCGAGACCGAATGCTCCTTGCGGAGGTCTGAATCTCGCACTACTAGCCTGCGGGTGCACGATGAACCGTGCTATCCCTAACAGGTTCCCCAAAGATGGGTTGTAATGGCACTTTGCTCAGGTTTTTATAAATACTTTTAATTTAGGGAAAAGGTTTTCTAAATATAGGGTATTTATTTGTAAAAGTATATAGTTCTCCATATTTTAGTTGTTAGGGTTTCCTAGACCATCTAACCTATATTCTATGGTCTAAACGATGAGTCATTAGAAGCCTCAAATCGCCTCTTCACCGTCGAATGCAGCCAGGTAAGTGCCAGGTAAGTGGGAAGGAACCACAGTCGTGGGCCTAATTAAAAACCACTAGCCTTAGACACACTTGCCTAGACCCACAAGACAGTTTAGATAAACGATCGATGTCCATGACCAATCGTGCTTTCATTTTATATAAGTTTTATTTAGAAAAGTTTACAATTTAAAGGTTAAACTAAAAGTTATAAAGGTTATGGTATTTTAGTGAAAAAGTCCTATAATATCGTATTCTGTATTTTTGTTATTTATCAATTAGGGTTATAATGAGTGTGTGTAAGGGTAGGTCATTACCCCGTGACTTATATTAAATTTTGGTGAAGTTTCAAGGTGAAATAAGCTATGTTAAACTTAAGGGTATTAAGGTGCAAGAATACGGTATTCATAAACGTTATCATTTCATGTGTGAAATTTCATCCAAATTGAATGAAACAAGTTTTGTTATCAAAATAAACATGATTAGGAGTGGGGTATCTAAATAGAACATTAAAATTTAACTTGATGGTATTTTTATGCAAGAAATACGGTTTTCTAAAGAACTTGTCATTTCATGTGGAAAAGTTTAAGAAAAACCGAATCGGAAATCGGTTTGTCCGATTTCCGTCGGGTTTCAAAAAGTCGTATTTTGCAAATATAGAAAAGAGAGGTAGAAGGTTGGGACTTACGGGTTTGGACAAGCTAAGCGTTCTAAAAGGTGTGGTGGTTGCCGATTCGTTGGAAACGTCACGTCGGTCTTGATCCGGTCGCCGGAATCCGTCGTCGGTTTCGGCAGCGCTTCGCTTCTCGCTCTTTGCACCAAGTTCTCAAGAGTTTTAGAGAGTATGCTTAGAGTTGTGAGGGGAAAAGGTAGAGGGTAGGGGCCTTTATATAGGGCTAGGCTAGGGTTAGGGTTAGGGTAGATGAAAAGTTAAAAAATAAAAATGTGATAAAATGTAATAAAAATGTATTAAAAGTGGAGTAATTGGGGGTTTTAAAGATCTCTGGAAGTGGTATTGGGCTGAAACTTTGCAGGTGAGTAGGGAATACCAAAAGACACAACTTTCATGTTGTGACCCTTGCCGGAATCGGCCTAAAAGGGGGTGACTCGGCCGTGACTCGGTCTGATCACTGAGTCGGCCGAGTCAAGGCCGAGTTGGCCGATTCCCGACCGAGTCCGGTGACCTGGATCTCCCCCGACGGTTCATCTACCCTCTGCAAGTGTTACATCTTTGGGTGTAGTGGGGTTTTTGTGAGATATGCACGTGTAAACTCTTGGTATTCTAAAGGTTTTCTAAAAAATCAATAATAAAAATAATGTGGGGTATGGGATTCGAACTCTGGTGGCTTAGTTCAGCAGTGCAAGGTATTACCAATGAGCTACAAGCTCCTTCTTGTAATTATTGTAAAGAGATAGATACTTAAAGTGTTATCAGCAACATTAATACTCCAAGTATACTTCAATTTTAAATCAAATTTTGGTATTCAAAAATTGGAGTTGTTACACACACCGTGCCCGATCCAGTGCACACGCCGTGCCGCTCCCGCACCACGCCCCGAGTCCAGACCGTGCTCGGTACCGTGTCGTGCCGTGTCACGCACCGAGCCAGGACCATGCCCACTACCGTGTCACACTCGCATCGTCACCGTGCCCAGCACCGTGTCGCGCCCGCGTCATCACCAGGTCCACTACCGTGTCGTGCCCGCGTCATCACCAGGTCCACTACCGTGTCGCGCCCGCGTCCTCACCAAGTCCACTACCGTTTCACGCCCGCGTCGCCACCGCGCCCAGTACCGGATCTCCACACATCGCGCCCGTGCCACGCGCCGTGTCCAGCATCGCGCCGTCTCGTGTGTCGAGACAAACTCTGCAACGGCGTCGCTTCTATATCAAGCGACCGAAGGCAAGTAAACCCCTCACTTGCTTTACATGCTAATGTACTATGTACTGATACACATTTATTTTCATTGCTCTAATTAATCAAGTGTTCGACACGAAACCTTAAACGAAAACCCTCGTTAAAATGGCTGAACTTGTAACCAATAAATCCCTTTTTCTGATAATGAATGTCGTGTAGGGAATTGAGTTAAAAATAGCTAGATTATACCTTTGTTTTGTTGCCCAAAAAGGCGACGTTAAATCTGAAAATCACCGCAACCATCATATTGTAAAATTAGTAGTTAATTAAATATAAATCTAATCATGGTGTTCCAGGGCTCATATCGAACCTAACTAGATAACCTATAACCCCATGTAATTAGTTTTGGAATAATGAAATTTCATGACCCTGAAAAGTAAGGAGGAACGCAATTCTGGACTGCAGTCCGGGGTAGCATTCTACGGGGGAAACTGAATTCTAAGCATCTGTACACCCTTTCCTTAAACTGAAAATGCGCGGATCCCCATATGGACACATAGATAATTTAGTTAGCTGACCCCTAAATCTGGTCCCATGTCGTTTTACCGTTATTTGATATTTAATTTGTATTTTAGAATACCGTGGTGTTCTGCAGTTTTTGCAGTGACCTCTCTTACACCAACACCTTGAACACAACATAACTTTTAATACAGAACTGCTATTGATGATCCGTTTGATGCGTTGGATACATAACAGTAAAATATACAATTAGTTGAACTGTAGAGTCCCCTAATTATGCTCCCAACTGGGAGTAAAATGTGTTACGAAACGGACATTCCAGTTCAGAAATTGGATTTCCAGCAGTGAACACTTAAAATGAAATGGCCATAACTAGCAAACCTGAAACCAGATTGACGCGAAACCAATTTTTATGGATAGATAATTAAATATACTGTTTACCCCTTTTACATTGTTTTGCTCAATTCTGCATGTATGATTTATAGTAAATTATGCAAGTGGTAGGACACTGACTGATCATATTCTATTCATATCGTAATTATTGTATTCTCATCATATCATGTAGATGTCATTGCATTGGTAACCTAGTGATCGTGTGCATTATCGAGTATTAGATATTAGTGTTTTGATTGTGGCAAGTACGTAGTGATAAAGGGTGAATGAATAAGTGAAAGTGACACGTACTTGTACACAATCAGCGGACCCGGTTGATTTATTGCATTGTCGACGTCTATGGGACATATATAAGTGTAGCTATAACTGGAATGGGATGGTTATGGAGCACTTATATTAGTGTCATAGGTAAGGCACCAAACACTGTCCATTTGTCTTGGGTACCAGTCGAGACATGCTTGATGGAGATCCTGTCTCCAGTTCTCGCGTAGACTTGTCATGGACCGACTAGTATTTGGGTTTATGGTCGGGGTTTGATGTAGACTACGGGGTGTGGGGTAGTTTGAGTGTGAGTTCAACAGAATCTCGGGATTCTCATTGCCGGCTTATATCGTGATTTTGGGAGTTGTATGGATGGAGTTACTGATTATTATCGTGCGTGTTTTGGGCCCGTGTTCCTTTGCCCCTTGTTCCCCTCCGAAAGGCGGCGCACAGGACCGTGGTGTTCTGACGCTGAGATTCGGGGCAGATACTATTTGGTTTTATCCGTCCACCTCTCCGAAGATGCCAAGTTGATTTATGGCACCGTGTATCGGAGGTTTAGACGGATGCGGCCGATGTAGCAGACTTCGTCAGATTCCCCCTCGCTTGAGGGGTTTTTGATTGTGGGGACGCTCTTCCCTGCAGGCGCAAGCCCCTGCAGTTAATTACGCTACCGCATCGCGGTAACAACTTTCTCTTTCTCCAGAATTTCACTTCGTGTCGTGTGTGTTTGTTTGATTTGTGGTTGCCCGTGGATTGTATACGGAGACTGAGTAATGCCGTCGCCCGTAGGACGTGGATTAGTCCAAATCCGTATTTACTTAGATTTGGGTTTGTTATTTTTAGTTTAAGGATGCATTAGTCGCGTTGCGGCTAAGATCAACTTAAACGTTCGTTAAGGATACGATGGTCCTGCTTGAGACTAAGATCAACTTAACGTGATAATCCATTTAATATCTGGCCATCGGGACTCGTCGCCTCTCTAACGTCGTTGAAGGATTACAACGACAGATGTTAGAGGAGTTCAGAGATGTACCCTTGAACCAAGGTTGATTTGGAGTTTTATAGTCCGTTTGGATATTTAAGGATACGTTAGCCGTGTTTGGGGGCTAAGATCAACTTTAAATGGGATCGTTTAGATCCGGCAAAAGAGCATTTGGAGGCTCTATTGTTCCAGTTTAGGGACATAGTGGTCCATAGGTAGTTTAGGGACGTTGCGGTCCATGCTCCAGTTTAGGGACGTGGTGGTCCATATTCCAGTTTAAGGACGTGGTGGTCCGATATTAGTTTAAGGACGTTTCGGTCCGATATTAGTTTAGGGACGTTTCGGTCCGATATTAGTTTAGGGACGTTTCGGTCCACGAGTTTAAGGACCCCGCAGTCCATATGGGTGTGTGGTCGTTGGGACCCGTCACCTCTTTGACGTCGTTGAGGAATTACAACGATGGATGTCAAAGGAGTTCGGAGATGTACCCTCGAACCGGATATAGATTGATTTAGGAGAGCCATTTTGCTCAGTCAATTTAATTTAAGGACTTATGGCCACGATTGGGCTAAGTCCAGTTGAAAATATTCAACATTTTATTTGCTTTTGGCCTTTGTCTGGGCTTTCCCTTTTTAGAATAATGCATAGCATTACTTTAGGCCATTTATGCCCATTTTGACTGGGCTCTGCCCTTTTTATTTAATGCAGAGCATTTGTTTTGGTCCATTGGACCTCTCAATTGGGCTCTGCCCTTTTATAAATGATGCAGAGTATCAATTTAATTAGGCCTGCTTGGTCTTTTTGATTTGGGCCTGGCCCTTTGGGAAATGCATTGCATTTTCAGGCGCTTTGCGCCAATCAGAGAGCGCAAGCGCTTATAATGTTGACACGTGTCGCGCAAGCGCAACAGTGCAGTTTGGAAGTGCAGAGCACTAAGAATCTTTTAGATTTAAGAACAGAAGTGCAAAGCACTTTTTAATTTCTTGATCTAATTTAGATCCAAGAAAAATAAGTTTTTTTTCTTCTTTTATTTCAAGAACCAGAGGTTCATAAAAGTGCAAAGCACTATCCTCCTTTTTTTTATTTTTGTTGTTTTCTTGTTTTAAAGAACCAGTGGTTCGTGAGAAGTGCAAAGCACTGTTTATTATGTGAAGATCATTGATCTGGTTTTTAGATCAATGATTTATTAAAAGAGATTTCTTCTCTCTCATGAAGGTTTTTACCTTTTGTTGTTCTTGAGGAGTTCTCGAGAATTCTCTTCTCTTTTTTTTTTTTGAAAAATGTTCATGCCTTTGAATTGAGGATTGGGGTCCTTTTTATAGTGCTCATAAATTAGTTAAATTTGTTAAAGAGATCCTTCTCTGAGTGATTTGGGGAATTTTCCCCACCGTTGGATCTTTGATCCAAGGGCTTTTGCTTTGCAGAAGAAAATCTTCTTGTTTTAACAAGAACAGAAAAGATTTCTTAAAATTTTAATTCTGTTTGGCGCAGATGCCCCAGCGCGTGACACGTGTCGCGCAGCGCGCAGCGTTTGCGCAACTGCGCTAGCGCATCTGCGCTGACACGTGTCGCGCAGCGCACAGCGCAGCGCAACTGCGCTAGCGTAACTCCGCTGACACGGTCGCGCAGCGCAGCGCTTGCGCACCTGCGCTAGCGCATCTGCGCTAGCGCATCTGCGCTGACATGTGTCGCGCAGCGCACAGCGCAGCGCAACTCCGCTGACACGTGTCGCGCAGCGCAGCGCCTGCGCAACTGAAGCGTTGCTTCCTTTAATTTTTCTTTAAATAAAGCTTTGCTCTGATTGGGTGCGCTGCCTTGGGCGCTGCGCTGATGCATCTGCGTCTGACACGTGGCGTGTTGCGCAGCGCAAATAATCTGAAGCGTTGCTTCATTTATTAAATTTTTAAATTTTCAAAGCAGAGCTTTTCTCTGATTGGGGGAAGATGAAGCGTTGCTTTATCTCCCGCTTCGGAATTTGAACAGAGCTTTGCTCTGATTGGAGTAAACAAATGCCCCCCACCGTTGTGCTTACGTGGCCTCCTAACGTGAGCGCAGCGGTGGCAGACTCCGAACCGTCGCGCCATCCCTTGGAAGCTGAAAGGGCACTTGATGCCTATAAATAGGACCTTTGGTCCCTTAGATGATTTTCATCTCTAAAATTTTACTTTCAGAACTCAGAGCTCTGCTCTTTATTTTCAAGAACTTTAAGAGTTAAACTCTTAAAACTTTTAGGTGAAAATTTTAATTTGGATTAAATTAAATTAAATTAATTTTCATTGATAGAGCCTCGCTCTCAATAGATCCCTGATCTAAAGGAAACCTATTTAGGGTTTCACTTAGCAGAGCTTTGCTCTACAGGTCTTAAAGGGATCTAAAGAGAACTAAAAGGGACCCTACTAGGGTTCCATAGAGCTCTGCTCTCTGAAAGATTTTCCTTGGATTTTCTTAATTCATTAATGGAGCTTTGCTCCTCCCAAATCATATAGAAGAACTCTTAAGAATTCTTCATGGATCTTGGAACTTAAAGATGACATTTTATTCCTCAGTGCATTATATCGTTTTGCTTAATCAGTCTTTCTGATGATTCTGTTGATCCTCTTTCACAGGAACAGTGAACGCCCACATGTATGCTCTTAACGAGATCATCTCTCATGAGGACATCCGCCGACTTGGCCGCTCTCAAAATCGGGAGTTCACAAACGAGGAGTGTGCTGAAATAATGAGTCACTTCGATGCATACAATGGTCCACTGCTTCCCCGACGTTCCTCTCTTTTTAAACTTATCGTGGGAGCTATCTGGGAAGCGCTTCCCCTATTCTGTTCCGGCGTGCCGCTTAGGGCGTTGGATGCCGCTGAGGACAAGGTGCACTCTGTGTACCTATTGAATTTTATCTCGAAGAGACGGCGAGACAGTCTTATCGACCTCTTGCACGAGGTCTTTCAACAGTCTGCCATACTCGCTGCTTATCAGAGGGTGGTAGACATCGGGGGGGACCCTGACGCTTGTGCTCGCGAAAGGAAGCACACTAGGATGGTCCGCGAGGCTTGGAAAGTCATAGATAGGGTCGCTTTTGAATTCCTCAATCCATGCCCTGGATCTGAGGTTATTCCATTGTAACTTTCGTTTATTGTTTGTATAACTGTAAGAACTTCGGGCAATATTAATGAATTTTTTTTTATCCCAGCTTGTCTTTATTATATATCTTTTGTCCTGAGTCTTTTTGCCCATGCATGAATGAATGTGTCTTGAACGCTTGATCAAATGTAAATCGGATGCTCTTTCTGTTGCTTTTCCTCTTTCTCAGCATGTCGTCACAATTAGCAGGTAATAGAGTAAGCTTCTTGATTTCTTCACGAGATAGCGAGGGCTTAGGCCGCAGGTTCAGATCTGCTGCCTAAGACTTTTCAACTCTATGAGCCGTGAGGGTCTCATAGAGACTTTTCTCCCTACGGATCGAGAGGATCTCGTAAGTGGGTTTTTCTCCTTAGGAATCGTGAGGATTCCTAAGTGTGGTTTCCTCTTATAAGTCGTAAGGATCCTACAAGAGAATTTTTCCCTCTTACGAGTCGAGAGGACTTGTAAACGGTTGTTTCCCTCCTTGTCGAAGTTCGATGTTGGAGAGTGAGCCCGTGGATGGTATGCAAGAGACCGTTTTGGGCCAACTTGCAGGGTCTCAGTGCTTAGGAAACAGGCTTCTTTTATGCCCACTGCCTGAGGCTTTATCTCACGAGTCGAGCCGCCTCAACAATTTTTTTTTGTGCAAGTCGAGACGAATCGAGCGTTTCTTGCAAGAACATCTTAACGTCGCATTTAACCTCTGCTCTTTACGACAGAAGCCGGTTAAGGTTGGTGGTACTTAGGGTTTTGGCCATCGTACCGTCGCATAAGCTGATATAGTCCTCGATAGGCAATCGTGCTGTTCGACTAGCCCTGCGACTGCCGTGTCTCTGATCCCTTCGGGGGCTGGACAAGACGTCTTCAAGCAATCCTCCTTGGCAGTTTGACCGTCGGAAGAGCAAGCGTTAGGAATTTGCCATGTCGCTTTTTACTTGAGGTTAGGCTTATTTTGGTGAGCCTCGATGAGTCATAACCACTCCGTGCTGGTGTGGGGATGATCTTCGATAGTCTTTCGGGCTTTATGTGAGTTGCCGTCAAGACCCTGAAGCTAGGAATTTGGCCTTTGCTTCGTTTGCTGGCATTGCGTCTGCTGTATCGAGACGAATGTTGCGGTGGGAACTAGGGATTTTGCCGTGGCTCCGTTTGTTTGATGACGTTGCGTCTGCTGTGTCGAGACGAACGTTGGGGTGACATCTCGTCTGCTGTATCGAGACGGACGTCGAGGTTGTCTCTAGGTTGCTGGTGAACCGCCGAGGTTTGGAACTAGGGATTTTGCCGTGGCTCCATTCGTTTAATGACGTTGCGTCTGCTGTGTCGAGACGAACATTGGGGTGACATCTCGTCTACTGTATCGAGACGGACGTCGAGGTTGTCTCTAGGTTGCTGGTGAACCGTCGAGGTTTGGAACTAGGGATTTTGCCGTGGCTCCATTCGTTTAATGACGTTGCGTATGCTGTGTCGAGACGAACATTGGGGTGACATCTCGTCTGCTATATTGAGACGGACGTCGAGGTGGTGACCATTCTGTGCTGGTGCGAGATGATCTCCGATTGTCTTTCTGGTTTTATATGAGTTACCGTCAAGACGTCGAAGCTAGGAATGTGGCCTTCGCTTCGTTTGCTTTGGTATGTCCAAATCCTGTTGGAGGAAGAACGCTGGGGTTGACATTTCGTCTGCTGTATCGAGACGAACGTCAAGGTGGTGACCACTCTGTGCTGGTGCGAGATGACCTCCAATTGTCTTTCCGGTTTTATGTGAGTTACCGTAAAGACGTTGAAGTTAGGAATGTGGCCTTCGCTCCGTTTGCTTTGTCACGTCCGAATCCCTGCTGGAGGAAGAACGGTAGGGTGACAACTCGTCTGCTGTATCGAAACGAACGTCGAGGAGGTGACCACTCCATGTGAGATGATCTCCGGTGGTCTTTCAGGCTTTATATGACTTGCCGTTAAGACCTTGAAGCTAGGAATTTGGCCTTCGCTTCATTTGCTCACACTGCGTCTGGTGTATTGAAACGAATGCTGAGGTGGAGCTGGGATTTTGCTGTCACTCCACTTGGTTTCGACCATGGGGTCTTTTGTTAACTTTGCATGTACACCCTGCTGGACTGCGAAGGAACGCCATTGTTGACATTGCGTCTGCTGTAACGAGACGAATGCTAAGGTGGAGTTGGGATTTTGCCGTTACTCCGCTTTGTTTCGACCGTGAGGTCTTTTGTTGATGTTGCATCTGCCTCCAGCTGGACTGCGGAGGAACGCTGTTGTTGACATTGCGTCTACTGTATCGAGACGAATGCTGAGGTGAAGCTGGGATTTTGCCATCGCTCCGCATGATGGTATAACATCTGTGTCCTGCTGGAATGAGGAGGCACATCGTTGTTGGTCTCCAGGCTGCAGATGTGGCCATTGAGATTTGGAACTAGAGACTTTGCCATGGTTCCGTTTCGTTGCGATTCTGAGGTCGGTTGTTGACGTCATGTCTGCATCTAGTTAGAGTGAGGAGAAACGCCGTTGGTGATCTCTAAGTTGTCGATGTTGACGTCGAGACCCTGAAGCTCGGGATCTTCGTTTGCTTCATTTGTTGACATCGTGTCTGTAATATTGCGACAAATGTCGAGATTGTCTCTAGGTTGTCTATGAACCGTCGAGATTTGGCTTCGCTTTCTGATGGAGCCTGTTGGGAAGGTATGGTTCCCTCTTTATCTGTGCCCCTGGATTGTATACAGGGATCGATGTGATTTCACCTGTAGGGCAAAAAGTTTCATTCTTTCATTTTTTTTATTCTTTCCGCGATGCTCTATCATTTCAGCTTTTTATATCGCGAAAATCGCGATTGCCCAATCACTTCGGCTATTTTTCGCGGTGCCCAATCATTTCGGCTATTTTTTTTTTACTCACTGCTTTTTATTGTGAGTTGCCTAATCATTTTGGCTATTTATTTTATTTTTACTCGCTGTTTTCTATTGCGAGTTGCCCAATCATTTCGGCTATATTTTTTTTATTTTTACTCGCTGTTTTTTATTGCGAGTTGCCCAATCATTTCGGCTATTTCGTGTGCCCAATCGTTTCGGCTGTTTATTTTGTTTTTACTCGCTGCTTTTTATTGCGAGTTGCCCAATCATTTCGGCTGTTCATTTTATTTTTACTCGCTGTTTTTTATTGCGAGTTGCCCAATCATTTCGGCTATTTAATATGCATTTTCAGCTCGCTGATTTTTATCACGAGCATAGAACTTGGAATCTGGTGCCGATCTCAGCATCAGCATCGCTACAACCGGAATATTACCAGGAGCGAATCATCATCTGCCATGAAAGGACTTGGAATTTGATACCGATTTAGGCATCAGTATCGCTACAACTGGGATATTGCCAGGAGCGAATCATCATCTGCCATGAAAGGACTTGGAATTTGATACCGATTTAGGCATCAGTATCGCTACAACTGGGATATTGCCAGGAGCGAATCATCATCTGCCTCCGTCGATGTCGAACAAAGGTGGCTTAGCGAACAGGGTTAAGGTCCTGTTGACTAAGGCTTTTGACTTCATGAGCCGTAAGGGTTTCACAAAGGTATTTCTCCCTACAAGTCGTGAGGATCTTGTAGGTGTATTTTCTCCTTAGGAGTCATGAGGATTCCTAAGTGTATGTTCCTCGGTAAGTCGTAAGGATCCTACAAGAGGGTTTTCTCCTTGTAAATCGAGAGGACTTACAGGTGTTGTTTGCTGTACGAGCATATCCCTAGTCACGGATGAGACTTTGTTAGGGAAATGTTTATTCACGCCCATGGATTGTATACAAGGGTCAGTATCGAGCCGCTTGTAGGGCCATAACGAAAGTTGTGGGGGTTGCTTAAGCACAGGTTTAGGTCTCTGTAACTTAAGACTTTCAAATCTTATGAGCCGTGAGGGTCCCATAAGAGAGTTCTCCTTACGAGTCGTGAGGATCTCGCAAGTGTATTTTCTCCTTAGGAATCGTGGGGATCCCTAAGTATGCTGCTCCCTTTGTGAGTCGTAAGGATCTCACGCGGGTGGTTTCTCCTTACAAGGTCGAGGGGATCTTATAAGTGTCTTTTAACGAGGTTGTGCCCTTTCGGGTTTTCACGAACACTCGCCGGTAGTCCTGCTGTTTTTACTCACGGAGCCCTTTCGGGTTTTCATCCGTGCCCGTTTCGCTTATAGACATACCGTCTCTTTTTTTTTGTGTGTTTACGAGGTCGCGCCCTTTCGGGTTTTCATGAACACTCGCCGGTAGTTCTGCTGTTTTTACTCACGGAGCCCTTTCGGGTTTTCATCCGTGCCCGTTTTGCTTATGGACATACCATTTTCTACCTTTTTTTAATTTTTTTTATTCTTTATATATATATTTTTTATATATTTTTTTTATCTCGTCAGCCTAAGGATGCTGCGGTAGTAGTTTAAAGACATTTCGGTCATTTGCAAGTTTTAGGACATTGCGGTCCATCATTAGTTTAAGGACATCTCGGTCCGCCGTCGCCGTATTTGAGGCGAATATCTAGTTTATTGACTTTTCGGTCTATGGGTCTTTCTCTATGACTGACCATGATGCCCCCGGCGTATCCATCTTTCTCGGAGCATGCGGTTGTGGCGGGTTCACCTTCCAATTTTCGGACAGCGCGAACTTGCCTTGTTGGTATTGGTCTTCAACCCAGTTCTTGAAGACGTAGCAATCCTCGATCAGATGACCTACCGTTTGATGGTAAGGGCAATAATTATGATTATTAACATCGCCTAGCCGCAACGGACGTTTTGGACTCGGCAGATTGATGAGTCTGTCGCACACTGCCAGCTCGAACAGTCCCCTTGTTTTATCTTGCGGAAACGAGTAAGGACGTTTCAACTTTTCCTGGAGGGGTTACCGCTTGTTGCTTTGGCGGGCAACCGGTCTAGGGTCACTTAATTTGTTGAGCGCTGGCGACGAAGGCCGTTTTTCCTTTTCCTTTATCCTTTTTGTTCGCTCCGTTGTTTGCGGGGCCGGGATTTTTTCGAGTAGCGTGCGATTGCATGGCTGAACGTTCTCGCAGCTCCTCAATTCCTTCATTTTTGAAATAGATTCCCTGAGGGAAGGGTTGGGGGTAGCTTCTTCGTCAGAGTCGCTTCCAAAGGTGATAATTTGCGAAACCTTAGAGTCGGCCGTATGACAATCGTCGGCGGCTCTTTTGCGATCATCTATCGCATTTTTTCGACGTCTACAAGCTTCACATTTTGTCCTGTCGAAGTGTTGCTTTTGAGCGACATACCCTTGCCACCAACAGTTAAAGTATTCGCAGTCTTCGGTAGGATGTATGATCTTCTGATGATATAAACAGAAGTTAGGGTGCATCTCTACCTCAGCAAGAGTATTTGCTTCAGAGGGCGGTAGCTTCATTCCTACTGATAGAGCTTTGGCGAACCTTTTCCTCGTCTTGAATTTGTTTTTATCCGCAGTGGATGGCTTTTGATTTGACGGGAATGCCTTGGCTTTTTCCAGTATGGCCATTTCATGCTCTTGATTGGCTTTTGCTTTCAGACGGATTTTATTTAGGAAGACATCGATCAGCTCGTCTGATGGGTGTAGAATTTCCGGTTTGGGGTTCGCCATTGGTTTCTCGGCGCAAGAAGCTTCTTTATTATCTGTCAGTGAGTGAGAAATCACATGACAAGTCGCTACGTAGTCTTCGGATTCATCTGATGAGTTTTCTCCATCATTTTCATCTTTGACTAAAGAACAAAATGCCCCCGACATGTCCGTCTTCTTTGGAGAGCGCGGCTGTGGTGGGTTTACCTTCCAGTTTTCCGACAGCGCGAACTTGCCTTGTAGGTACTGATCCTCGATCCATCCCTTAAAGACGAAACAATCCTCAATCGGGTGACTTACCGTTTGGTGGTAAGGGCAATAATTTGGATTATTAAGATCGCCTGGCTGTGATAGATGCTTGGGACTCGGCAGATTGATGAGTCTGTTACGCACTGCCAGCTCAAACAGTTTTCTCGTTTTATTCTGAGGAAACGAGTAAGGACGTTCTAGCCTCTCTTCGAGGGATGGGCGTGGACGCACATTATTTTGGCAAACGACCGGCTTTGAGTTGCTCGACTGTTGTTGAGCATTAGCGACGATGATCGCTTTCCCTTTTCCTTTCTCATTTCGGGGATCGGGTCTTGGAGGAGACGGTCCATGGCCCATCTGGTCCATTTGGGCTAATTTGTCGATCAAGGCCTGGAAGGTGGTCGGCCTGAAGAACATCATGAATTGCGAGATGGTCGCCTGCGGATCGAGAGTGCCCACAAACATGCCTACCGCAGGCGCCTCTTCTATGCGTTGTTCGCATTTCGACCATAGGTTTCGCCATCGTGTTGCGTATTGGACCCACGTTTCGCCCGGGCCTTATCCTGGCATTTATCAGTGCTGTAATCGGGGTGCGTTCACTAGCACTTGCGAATCTTTGCGTGAACAGTAGCTCCATCTCCGCAAATGTTTTGACAGAGTCATTAGGTAGCTCTGAATACCATTCAAAGGCTGTTTCCGCTAAGCTGCCGACGAATTGGCGAAGCAACAATTTGTCATCGCCTCCAGTATTGCCGCATAAGGCCCTGAATTGAGCGACATGCTGATGCGGATTCCCTGTCCCTTTATATACGTGGAACTTAAGGATCGTATATCCCGGCGGGTAACTAATTTGGTCATACCAACCCGGATAGGGTCGTCCAGTTTTAACAGTTTGCCCAGCCGCTTCATTCACCTGATGAACCCGGATCTGCTGGGCTATATATTCGTCCAAGTCAGCTTTGGAGATTGCCTCCTCCTTGGCTGTTGACAGAGCCGGTGGAGGATTTGACGTTTCTCCCCTGTCGTCTTCAAGGACGATCGGAGGATCTTCAGCAGGAGGGTCCGGCTGTAGCATCATCTCTACCATATCTTGGAAGAGGAGCGCCATCTGTTTTATGTTAGCCGCTTGCTCTGCAGCTTCTTTGTCCCTCTTTTCGAGGACTCTGCGTAAAAAGTCAGTGTCGGTTTCTTGTTCTTGACGCTCATCCGAAGACGTTTCAGCGCTTTCTTTTGGCTCAGTGAGTGCAGCCATTGTAGTCATCATTTCCTGAAGCCTTTGTTGTTGCTCCTGGGCTTTCGTCACGGATCGGGTGAGCGGTCGGTGGCCCGTAGAAGTGCGGCTTTCCTCCTTTCCAGAAGCCATATAAACAGTGTGCACCACCATGCCCCCAGATTTGGGGCGTTTGTGTTCAGCGCTTTTATGCTTCGCCATGTTCACAGGGGCTTTTTGCGGCCTCCTTTTCTTCTGAGTGATTGGAGTTAAGGGGGCCGTTGTAATGGGCACCCGGGTAACTATTGGTTTTTGGGGCTTGACGGAGTAATCCTTCTCCTGCCGTACCTTCATCTTTTCTTGTCGGCGGAGATAGTTTTCATCAATCACTGACTCCTGGGCCTGTCGCCAGACTCTGTAAATTTTAGAGGACAGCCGTTGAGGGGGCTGTTCTAGCTTCTTCTCTGGAGTATTCTCCATAGGTGAAGGAGTTCGCTTCAGCACCGCAGTAGGAGAGTTTCTGCGCACCGTGTTTAGCAATTCAAAGCTGTTCCCGGTTGGAACAGCAGCATCGGTCCCCACCGTTGGAGCTGGCGGAGTTATCCCAGAGAGGGAGTTGCCCGTAGCCTTCTTTACTCGGCGCCAGTGGCGACGTCGAGCATGTCGTGCTAATGGAGTTGTTTCAGCTATAGGGGTGACCTCCTTATGCCCCCCGTGTTGGTCAGAATATGCTGGTACCAGCCTTTTAAAGATCGACGTCTGTTGAACGGGGACGGCCAACCTGTCAGAAGCGGACTTCCGAGCATGGGAAGCAACCTTGGTGACTTCGCCAAGAACGGGAGCTGGGATGGCTATCCGCTTCGGGATAACGTCTTCTGGTATGGCAGGCTTCTTCATGGGCCCGATGGAGTTCTGGCCTAATCCATTAAAACCTGAAGCAGTGGAGTTGGGCGACCTGTTGAGAGGGGTCGCAACAGTGGTAAGTCGATCGAAGACCGACTTCTTTGGAGCTTCTTGCAATGTCATTGGGGCGTTGAAGCTCATTGGTGGGAGCATGGTCCCAAAAAATAGTCCAGTGGTGGTTTGAGCCCCCTGCTCCACCGGCATTTTGAAAAGGGAGGCCGCTTGGGACCCATAAGTCACTCCTCCAGCAAGGACCGAGCGAGAATTGCAGTTGTAGGCAATGAAGTTTGAAGCCATTGATCTTCTGTTTTCTGCACGGAGCAAGACACCAAATCTTAGTACCTCGAATCCACAGGCAACCACAGTAAACCGTGATTCGTTCTCGAACACGACACACGAAGTGTGGAGTGGAAAGTGGAAAAGGTCCCACCGGGCGTGCCAGAATCTGTTCCCCTCCGAAAGGCGGCGCACAGGACCGTGGTGTCCTGACGCTGAGATTCGGGGCAGATACTATTTGGTTTTATCCGTCCACCTCTCCGAAGATGCCAAGTTGATTTATGGCACCGTGTATCGGAGGTTTAGACGGATGCGGCCGATGTAGCAGACTTCGTCAGATTCCCCCTCGTTTGAGGGGTTTTTGATTGTGGGGATGCTCTTCCCTGCAGGCGCAAGCCCCTGCAGTTAATTACGCTACGGCATCGCGGTAACAACTTTCTCTTTCTCCAGAATTTCACTTCGTGTCGTGTGTGTTTGTTTGATTTGTGGTTGCCCGTGGATTGTATACGGAGACTGAGTAATGCCGTCGCCCGTAGGACGTGGATTAGTCCAAATCCGTATTTACTTAGATTTGGGTTTGTTATTTTTAGTTTAAGGATGCATTAGTCGCGTTGCGGCTAAGATCAACTTAAACGTTCGTTAAGGATACGATAGTCCTGCTTGAGACTAAGATCAACTTAACGTGATAATCCATTTAATATCTGGCCATCGGGACTCGTCGCCT
Organism: Agapanthus africanus; assembly: GCA_030015575.1. NCBI lineage: Eukaryota > Viridiplantae > Streptophyta > Magnoliopsida > Asparagales > Amaryllidaceae > Agapanthus > Agapanthus africanus. Next base: position 489,873,453 of record CM057349.1, read on the forward strand.
CTCTAACGTCGTTGAAGGATTACAACGGCAGATGTTAGAGGAGTTCAGAGATGTACCCTTGAACCAAAGTTGATTTGGAGTTTTATAGTCCGTTTGGATATTTAAGGATACGTTAGCCGTGTTTGGGGGCTAAGATCAACTTTAAATGGGATCGTTTAGATCCGGCAAAAGAGCATTTGGAGGCTCTATTGTTCCAGTTTAGGGACATAGTGGTCCATAGGTAGTTTAGGGACGTTGCGGTCCATGCTCCAGTTTAGGGACGTGGTGGTCCATATTCCAGTTTAAGGACGTGGTGGTCCGATATTAGTTTAAGGACGTTTCGGTCCGATATTAGTTTGGGGACGTTTCGGTCCGATATTAGTTTAGGGACGTTTCGGTCCACGAGTTTAAGGACCCCGCAGTCCATATGGGTGTGTGGTCATTGGGACCCGTCACCTCTTTGACGTCGTTGAGGAATTACACGATGGATGTCAAAGGAGTTCGGAGATGTACCCTCGAACCAGATATAGATTGATTTAGGAGAGCCATTTTGCTCAGTCAATTTAATTTAAGGACTTATGGCCACGATTGGGCTAAGTCCAGTTGAAAATATTCAACATTTTATTTGCTTTTGGCCTTTGTCTGGGCTTTCCCTTTTTAGAATAATGCATAGCATTACTTTAGGCCATTTATGCCCATTTTGATTGGGCTCTACCCTTTTTATTTAATGCAGAGCATTTGTTTTGGTCCATTGGACCTCTCAATTGGGCTCTGCCCTTTTATAAATGATGCAGAGCATCAATTTAATTAGGCCTGCTTGGTCTTTTTGATTTGGGCCTGGCCCTTTGGGAAATGCATTGCATTTTCAGGCGCTTTGCGCCAATCAGAGAGCGCAAGCGCTTATAATGTTGACACGTGTCGCGCAAGCGCTACAGTGCAGTTTGGAAGTGCAGAGCACTAAGAATCTTTTAGATTCAAGAACAGAAGTGCAAAGCACTTTTTAATTTCTTGATCTAATTTAGATCCAAGAAAAATAAGTTTTTTTTTTCTTTTATTTCAAGAACCAGAGGTTCATAAAAGTGCAAAGCACTATCCTCCTTTTTTTTTTTTTTTCTTGTTTTAAAGAACCAGTGGTTCGTGAGAAGTGCAAAGTACTGTTTATTATGTGAAGATCATTGATCTGGTTTTTAGATCAATGATTTATTAAAAGAGATTTCTTCTCTCTCATGAAGGTTTTTACCTTTTGTTGTTCTTGAGGAGTTCTCGAGAATTCTCTTCTCTCTTTTTTTTTTGAAAAATGTTCATGCCTTTGAATTGAGGCTTGGGGTCCTTTTTATAGTGCTCATAAATTAGTTAAATTTGTTAAAGAGATCATTTTCTGAGTGATTTGGGGAATTTTCCCTACCGTTGGATTTTTTATCCAAGGGCTTCTGCTTTGCAGAAGAAAATCTTCTTGTTTTAACAAGAACAGAAAAGATTTCTTAAAATTTTAATTCTGTTTGGCGCAGATGCCCCAGCGCGTGACACGTGTCGCGCAGCACACAGCGCAGCCAACTGCGCTAGCGCATCTGCGCTGACACGTGTCGCGCAGCGCTTGCGCAACTGCGCTAGCGCATCTGCGCTGACACGTGTCGCGTAGCGCGCAGCGCAGCGCAACTGCGCTAGCGCAACTCCGCTGACACGTGTCGCGCAGCGCAGCGCTTGCGCAACTGCGCTAGCGCAACTCCACTGACACGTGTCGCGCAGCGCAGCGCCTGCGCAACTGAAGCGTTGCTTCATTTAATTTTTCTTTAAATAGAGCTTTGCTCTGATTGGGTGCGCTGCCTTGGGCGCTGCGCTGATGCATCTGCGCCTGACACGTGGCGTGTTGCGCAGCGCAAATAATCTGAAGCGTTGCTTCATTTATTATATTTTTAAATTTTCAAAGCAGAGCTTTGCTCTGATTGGGGGAAGATGAAGCGTTGCTTGATCTCCCGCTTCGGAATTTGAACAGAGCTTTGCTCTGATTGGAGTAAACACCCCTGGGGCCTTACCCTTGGGTGGGGGATACTCCTGCGTGGTTGACTCTCACACTTGGACTGACGATAGGTTTAGCGACCAGGACAGTGAGACTTAGAGACTGATAGAGTTAGTGACATTGACGTGCATTGCTTACTGATTTGAAATACCTACTTTAGTGTTTATCTGTACCGATTATTTCATGAGCGTCATCATTATATATTCATTGTTTCATGTTCATCATCATTGCACGTGTTTATATTGGTATTTATATTTATCGCTATTGTGTCGCTCTGACGACCTGAGTATGCATGCTCAGAGTGATAAGTGGATTTAGCTCGGACCAGGACCTGACGTACCTCGAGGATATTGCGGACATCTTGATCAGCGACTCAGAGCTATACTTCCTTGATCTCTATCTGGTTAGTTCTTTGTATTTGTTTTGATTTAGTGACTGCATTTCTCATTACCTGTGCATTGATCACTGATTACTACGTAAAGCTAGAAGCCGAAGTGTGACTACGGCAGGATGTTTCCTCGACCGTAGGAGCATGGCTGGCCTTGTCAACCCCTCGTATTCCGTATTTTAGGAAGCGGGACGTGACATGGTTTTGTTGGTATCAGAGCCAGGTTTAGAATGGGATTACAGTTTCCGAGTAGGGTTTGACAATTTAAGTCGCTCATTTGGTCCAGATTGTAAACTTGTTATCCTTGATCTTGATTCATACAATGTGTTCTTCTACATATTTTGATCCATTGATTGATATCTCAAAAACTATCTATTACCGCAATCAAGAACGGCGTCGCTTGTAGCTAGCCGGTGAGTACGGGTCGGTCCACAGGGATGTTGTGAATCTCCTAATTGCGCTAACGAGCTAATTCCGAAGGGTGTTCGGATTGATTATTAAATCTAAAAACCTAATTATTCTATACTACGATTATCTAGATCTAGTCTTGCTAGGGTTAGGTTTAGAGATGGTTTGGAAATGCAAGTAAATCTCAACGCTTTCTATACCCAAATGAAGATCTATGAGGAGTTATGGTAATTATCAATAAAGGGGATTAGATCCATTCGGGAAGGTGTTCCTTCCTCTAGGTTCTTATCCTTCCTTTAGAGATCCTTATCCTAACCTCTATGGAAAACACGCGCAACCGGGCTTTTACACTACGGTATCACCGCTACCTCGAAGGATAGGGTGCCGTAGGGCGCGGTGTGTGCGTGTATGCATGGAGTCCTATTGAAAATATATTATGGGCAAGAAAGGGATGAGAGATCTCATCTCTCAAAAGCCTTCTCCAAAGCTAACCCTAACAAGCGAGGAGACTACTCGCTCATTAGGGAATTTAAAAACAATTATCTAGGGCAAGAATTTAAATCTAAACTAGGGCAAGGAATTAAAATTACCTATTTTACAGATGGCTCTCTCCAAACATCAACGCAGGGTTGTCAAATCTGAATTAATGAAGTGAAAAGAGACACCAATGCTCTCCATAAAGAATTCTGAATTTATTATTAAAAGGAGGCATAGGGAGGCATAGCCTTTACAATGATTTAGAGTTCCTATTTATAGAGGATAGGAAACCCTAGGGTTACAATGACTCGCACATCTACATTTACCAAAATATCCTTAGGAAGACCTAGTCAAAGTAGACTTCAAGTTTTGGTAAAATTTTATGTCTGTCTCTTTAAAAGGAAGTATTGGGCCTTAAAATTTCCTTTATAGGCTCTTCTGTCTTTGGGCTTCCTTATTATTTGGTTCTTTTATTAAAATAGCTTCTATGTTTCTTCCAGATCTCCAGTGAATAATTACGGTGGACTTTTAACCGTTCGCTTTGTAATCTTGGACCTTGCATTGCCTTGTACTTTGTGAATTTTATCTTTGATGTAGGCTTGATCAAGAGTCTTCTGTTTGTTGGTCAAAGTCCACTTTTGCATCGTCTTTTCATCGTTTTCACTGTTTTCTGTCCAAGAATCTGTAACCTGTAATATGTAGCAGACATGCGTCAAAAGCACCTGTTTTTATTGTAAAATGCATAAGAATGGAGAATATAAAATGCAATATTATGATATGAACAAATACCCCCAAACTTATCTTTTGCTCGTCCTCGAGCAAACTTATTTTTTATTCTCTACACAAAACCTAACCGCACTTTCGCAGGGAAACGCGATTGCACTGAGCTCGTGCAACAAGTCGTTAAACCTCTAGGTGTCCCTAGTAGGAGGAGTGTTGTCTCCTGAGGGTTTTTAGCGGATACTACCCACAAAATCCTATCAATTTGGCTTTTTCGACTTTAATTCTCCAATTAGGTTTTCTAACAAGGAATTCTATTATCTTCGACTCGTAAATTATCCACCCATATTCTTCACACTTTCTCATCATTTAACTTAAGATTATATATGTTCTATAGACTTACTTAGTTTTCGGCATTTCTTAAGTTTTCCTTCTAGGGTTCCATCTCCACTTAGGAATTTTTATCATCTCTATTAAAGATACAAGTTCTATTCTTCATTCCTCTCTCTTATCTAAATTCCAATCACATATCCCCACGTGTGTGTATAAATCACCCCTACACTTGGAAATTCAAATCAAGCAATCATACTCTTGTCCGTTGTCCAAAGCACTTATTAATTGGTGAATTTTTAAATGAATTTTGCTTACACATCCTTCATGCGACCGTTAATACTTCTTGAGGTACCAACGACCGATTACAAGATGCGTTTGCACTTTAAAGCGTACTTCCTAGTCTTGCAACACCCAAGGCTTTTAGCAGTGACTCCCAAACCAGTTGGTCTAAGGCACTAGGTGATGAAGCACCCTCGCTAAATATTTTTCTATTTTTACAGCCTTAAGTAATCACAAAAACCAGTGTTCATTTTTTTTCTTTATTCACTTTTTTCTTTTATTTTCTTCGTACTAAGGACTTTAGACAAGAGCATTTCAAGGTCTCTTCTACTATTCCAAGTTTCAAGGTGCGTGATTGTGCAATTTGTAGGGTATACATTTTCAGAATTTAGACTTAAACTAGGAATTATTTTTCAAACTTATACTCTAATAAAAATATCAATAATTTTCCCTTGTTTCGACTTAGCCCAAAAAGTGAACTCAAAATTTGCCTATTTCTAAATAAACTACAAAGACATACACTTTCTACCGTTAAACTCTAAGGAAGGTTATTTTTAGGGTTTTTAATTTACTACGTCTAAGATCTAGTTGTTCCTAGCTAGTTAACATATCTGTCAAACTCAAGTCAAATATGGCCAAAATTAAATACAATAATTTTTATAATTTTTAAAATTTTTCAATTTTTATGGGTTTTAAAATAAGTATGCAAATGCAAAAAATATGTACAAATGAATGCGAAGGAAGAAGACGTACCGAGCATACCCCCAAATTTAAACTTGACAGTGTCCTCACTATCATGCTACACCAAGAGGGTCAAAATGCTGGCACTCCCCTGTTTATTTATTTATAAATTTTTTAATATATTTTTTTAATGTTTTGAATTTTTTTTATTTTTTTATAGAAAAAGAAAACAAAAATATATATACATATATACAACAAGGTTCCCCCCAAAACTTAAGCTTGGCCTTATACAAGCCAAAGGTTAATACCAACCATTCAAAAATCTTATCGTGGTCATGGTCGAGTTGGTGAAAGAATGGAGTGGAAAGTAAAGAAATGAGAAGCACACAAGACCGAATGGGAAGAAGAGTGGAATATGGTCTCGGCGGAAGAGAAGAATGGCGGAAAAGAAAAAGAAGTGGAGTACGATCTTGAGGGTGTAAATCGAGTGAATAAATTAGCGCAATATGTGATGACCGATGTGTTAAAAGCGATTGCGCTAACCTATCAACCCATCGAGAAATGGGGTCAAATCCCTCAAAGTTCGCAAGAAAGCATGGGTACGCCGAACTTGGTATAGGAGATGAAAGCGTAACGGTCTCTTGCACGGTCGGAACAATAGAAGGTAGGGAAGGGAGTGAATTAGGGATAGTCTCATTCTCACCGTAGTAAACTGTCTCAAATTGGAAGGATTCCATTAATGGTTCGAAACAACTGTAAGCAACCGAGTCTGATGGTTCAATTAACTCATCTGAAAATGTAAAAGACTCAAACTCGGACGGTGACTCATCAACATCGTCCGGAAAAGTGAAACACTCGTACGTGTTATCGGCTGTGAGAACTGTGTCAGATTCAAAGTAAAAGTTTTCAAGCTCACAGTCGTCAAGTGTGATCTTGTGCGTGGTCGGAACGATGGAAAGGAGGGAGGGTGATTTAATTAAAGGGTCAAGAGGATGAATTGGAAAATCAGACACATCAAATAAAAATGGTTCAACCTCAATATGATCCTCAAAACTCTCCTCAATACTATCCTCAGAATTCTCCTCAATACTTAACCCATCCATGCCATTATCATCAAAATCAAGACGCATATGAGGTTCGGGAGAAATATCTAATGACTCGGGATGATGAGTTGAACATAAAATTTCAATCAAATCGACAGGTTCATCATCCGAAATATTCCCGGCGTCTATATCCTCGATCAAGTGAAAATCAATATTTTCTGACACCTCATCAAAAGCATGGATATTTATCGATTTAGGTTCTAGAGTGGAGGTGTAAAGATCAAACTAATTAGGTGCGGTTTCACTCGAAAGGGGTTCCTCACAATTTGGCAAATCAAGCACTACAAAGTCGCACAACTCATCATTTTGGACACATGTTTGAAAATTGGAGTTGTTGGATTCAATTGGGTATGGGTAGGTTTGATTTGGAAATCCTCTCACATTCTCACTCTGTCCAACCGCCTCCTTATACATTGAAAAATTTGAAGCTAGTTGGAAACTAGCTACCGGTTCAGCCGGTTGTATAAGGGCGGTAATGGATGCTTCCACATTCCTAACCATTTTGTTTGTTGCTAAAATATAAGCCTCCAACGACTCTTCCAAACTAGACTTGGGTGGTAAGGGGGTTTCGGTAAAAGATTCGAAATTGTGTGGATATGTGAAACTCCCAAAAGGCTGTGTAGAAACAGTGTCTAGTGACGGTGGGAAAGTCGGGTAGGACTGGTAGGAAGTGGGTGGTTGGACAGGATTAGGATCAACATGTGGATAAAAAGGTGAATGGACTTGTTGATCCCTAGAACTAGATGTGTGGAGAGGGGTGAAAGATCGGCTACGAGATTGAGCAATATGCTCAGCAATGGACATCGGTTTAGGAGTTACAGCTGGACTCGAAAAAGTGGCATCAACGTACGAAGGTGGTGAAGGTTGACATGGTTGACACAAAGTGGGTTGCAAAGTCAAACTGTTTCTCCTAGACGTTTCTATTTGATCTTTCAAAGATATTTTGGGCACGGAGGGATCTTCTTTAAATCGACCGAAACAATTGACGTACGACGCAAAGTTAGGTTCGGGATACCAAAGTTCGGCAAGAGATTTATGATGTGGGGTACCCATGATAGAAGAAAGGGGAAAAGAAAGAAGGTTGGGTGGTGCAAGGATTTCTTAGCGGCAAAGGTTGCAAGTCTCTCTTCTTTTTTTTTTTTAAAATTTTTCCTTTTTTCTTTTTCTCTTTATTTAGAACTGTTTGCAAAAAGATTTTCGAGAAAAGAGCTAAGACACACTTTCGATCAACCAAAAATGCACAATCAAGCCTAACTCTAGGGTCACCTAGGTCAGCTAGACAGCTCCTAACTGTTCCAAAGGGCTAGAGATAGGACCTCAAACCGCCTCTTCACCGCCAATTGCGGCCAGGTAAGTGCCAGGTAAATGGGAGGCTCCTCGCTACAAGTAGCGGTCCTAATTAAGTAACCACTTGCCTTAGACACACTTTCCTAGACACCGCAAAGTCAGGTTAGGATTAACGGCCGATGCCTATAACTAGTTCTCTGTCCTATTGAGCTCGAAATCCTTAGGGCTGAGTCTAATATTTTTTAATTAAGAATGGTCAATGCAAATGCCTTATGTGATTTCTGGGGTCCTGGGAAGGGTGATGAAATCCCCACCCAATCTGAGTTGGTCAAAAACCCCTTAAAGTCAGTTTTAAAGATATGCAAAACAGAAAATCACTTACAATCAAAGATTTTTTTGTTATTGCAATTTGAGAAAAGATAGAAAAGATTTCTTGCAATCAATTTTTATTTTAAATGCGAGTAAAGAATCCTGCAGAAAATTTGTTATTTGGAAAGGAAAAGATTTTTGAGCGCAAAGAAATCCTGCAGGCAAATTTACAGAAGATATATCAAGATTTGCAGAGGAGGAGAGAGAAAACTCACAGAGATTTGCAGTGGCGGAACTGAATTTTTTTTTTACCGCGTTTCTGCCTCTCTTTTTTTTTGACTCGACCAAAACGCGGCGGTTCCACGGTGGCAGGTACGCTTTGGTTTTTTTTTTTTTGGGACCAGATCACCGCGATTCTTCTTGTTTGACTCGGTCCTCCAAATTTCTTCTGTTGTCTATTGTGATATTCCTCTGTTTGTTCGGATTTGATATTTGCTATTTTGATCTTTGTAGATTTCCAGATCCGAATTTGTTCGTAGATCCTGCAAAAATTCTCACAAGAATACCCTTTCCAAAAATAACAGATGATATATTTTTATATATTTTTTATGATTTTTATGATTTTTTTAATTTTGATTAACCCGAAATTGCAAAAAGGAAATAACACGCCATCCCCGGCAACGGCGCCATTTGATTTTATGTCAAAAACTATCTATTACCGCAATCAAGAATATAAAAGTCCAGTTTCCTGTAATATGTAGCAGACATGCGTCAAAAGCACCTGTTTTTATTGTAAAATGCATAAGAATGGGGAATATAAAATGCAATATTATGATATGAACATCCATCCACTAGAGTTTTGGGTAACTTAGTAGAGTTACGTGATTGTAATTATGAACTGCAGCATAGTTACAATACTGTACTCTGCTTGAGGAACTTAGGATTCTACCTTCGATTCCTTTCTCGATTGAATATTACTGTGTCACATGATCTTGATTTGATCGTCAAATATCTATCTCCGTTTATACCTTATATCGTTCCCGAGTTTTCAGATCTATTTTACATTTTCATCCTTATACTTTTCCTATTGATCCTACACCTGCTTACGTTTCTTATCGAACTCGTGGCATTCTCACGTCTTCGTTTCTTCAAAGTTATCGTACCGCGTTGCATATTTTAAGTTCCTATCCGAGTGGCGCAGCGGAAGCTAAAACTTGGCTTCCAACGACTCTTTTTTCGCCTCCACTCTCCGGAGTCAGGCCGCCGAGATTTTGGGTGTATTGCAAGGATTAATGGAAGCCAAGGAACGAACAAACGATCTCATAGTTGAAGAACTAAGAAGGCAAATGGCTCGGGCACCAATGGAAGCCCCAATCCTAGGAGAATTCCTGTTAGACAAAGTGGTGGAGTGCAGATGAAGCACTCATCTGTTACTAAGCAACCGAAGCAGCGGAGAGCCCAACGTTGTGGTTATTGCAAGAGGCCAGGACACTTTCAGATGGACTGTCGCCGGGCCAAAGGGCAGTGCTTGATTTGTGGATCCGACGAACATCTGGTCAATGGTTGCCCTAGAAGGAAGGAGCTGCAAAGTGGAGTTTCGGCAACGCCCTACAAATCTGATTGAGCGACTTGGTTGTTTTCATACTTAAATTTTGAGGACGGCACGGACCCAGTACAAGATTCAGACCTGCCCTACGAGATTGCAGTGATTTTGATGTCGATGCAAAGTTATCACTTTTCCCGCTTTCAATAAAGACATTGTCACTCCATTTTAGTAGTTGTTTCCTTTCCTTTAAATCTTGTATCTGTTGAAGTTCTTAGTTTGAATGCAATAAAGTTGTGGATTGTGACTGCCTACTTTTGTTTGACTCACTATATTTAGACCTTAATCTTAGTCGACATTATGGTTCATCACCGCACCCCGGACTCTCTTTTCGATTAGCTTGTATCTCGCCGCATACCCCTGTCTGAAATTGTCAATCCTATACTCCTTGTTAACTTATGCCACTCCCTGATTTTTGAATCCGAATTCATCCTTCTATCCTTGTGTAAATCCTGGGCAACCCAATTCCTCCTCACTTTTCTCCCATTCGGGTGCCTGCCCACGGAGTCGATCTTCAATATATATATACCGCAAACCATTCTCCGACTAGTTTATTGCACCTTACCAGTGTTATTTTTTCGTTGATATAATTATAATTAGTACGTTCACTATTTTAAAATTTTAGAGTTTTGCCTATTTATAATAAGATAGATTTCCATTATGTGTTAATAAGTATTTTTAGTTACTTTCCCGAATTTCTTTACTACTTCTAAGTGTTAGTATCGTTTTGATTCACATTATATATTTTATTGTCTAGTGAATTTTCCATACCAATGCTTTTGTTGTTTTCGTTGCTATCTCGCTTATTCTTCGTTTTATTTTTCGACACTTTTACCTTATACGTATTCTGAAATTATTTCGTACTTGTTTGAATTGTAACCTCACCAAAGTAGTTTTGATTCTTAAGGCCTATCAGCCGATCCCTCACTATTGTTTATTATTGTTTTTCCGTGTGTTGCATATATGTAGTTTATCATTATAAATGGTTATGCCATGTGCTTATTTATGATTATTATTTTAGCTGCGCTATTTCTTATATATACGTATATATATAAAATTATGATTTTATCTAGCTGTCTTTACGTAAATCACTATATAGTAGTATTTAATTTTGTGGCTTTTCGCATTACATTTTATAACTTATCGTTTATTTTAATTTCGATGACGAAATTTTATATTAATGGGGGTATGATGTAATACCCAGTTTCTTTGTATCCAATTATCTATATTTTCCTAATAATAATTTTCCATATATTTTTTTTCTATTCAATTTTTCCAAATATATTTAACCCAACTATTGTTCTACTAACCCTAATCCTATTTCTTTTCTCTTTGGCCAAAGCACAAACCCCAACTCTCCTTGTTCTCTTTCTCCTTCTCCCTAAACCAGGTCCCTTGTGAATATTTTCCGTATTTGTGAATTGTGTTTCCCAAATTTTTCTAAATTTAAATATTATATATTCTATTTATAAATCCTAACCCTTAAATTATTTATCATAATTTCTCCAAACCCTTAAAACCTAATCTAAACCTTAAGTCCTTTTATTTCATTTCACCTAACCCCAACAGCCCAGCCCACCAAACTCCCTTCCCTCACCTTCACCCGACCCGACCCGACCCGACCCGAGCACACCCGACCCGACCCTAACTCCCCACTCTCTTCTTCGTCTCGCCCTCACCCTTTTTCCCGCGCGAATCCACCTCCTCCTTCCTCGCGCCCCCGCACGACTCGCCCCCTCCTCGCAACAGTCCTCCACACCGAATCCCCGAGACCCGCTCCACCCCAGCGACCACTTCCCCACTCCCGCACGACTCGCTTCCCTCGCCTCCCCCTCACTCTCATTCCCCCTGTTCACTCCCTCACTCTCTCCTCCCCCACTCACCTCTTCCCTGCACACCCGAGCCCCCATCGCCCCTTCGCCGGAGACCCCTCACCGTCGCCCTAGTACCACCGAGCCTCAACCCCCGATCACCTCAACACCCGAGCACCCTCGCCTGCACGCCGACCGCCTCTCCCCAACAGCTTCACCTTCTTTCTCCTCCTCTGTAATACCCTAGTTCATTTATACCAGTTCTAGTACATGTATTTCTTTATTTATGGTATTTTCCTGATTTATTGTGTTTTGGGTGCGAATAGTGTATTTGACATTTGTATTTGCATCCAACCCGACCCACATGCTTGAAACCAGTCTTGATTCATTTTTATGATTTATCCCGACCTGTTACATGGACTCATGCACTTTCATTTTAATTTATACATCTTGAATACTGGCATTTTATCTGGCATTTGCATTTTTACAATATAACATTTTAAGTCACATAAAATATTTTAAAAATACATTGCATGGCCTGCATAATACCCCTAGCCCCGTGGTAGCATCCGCGCATCTTGTTCTCGTCCCGTTCAGTGAAACGAACTTGTTTGGATGGCTACGTGCACGTGCGTGCATCCGTTCTTGGGGGTATGCATTTTTCGTTATCCGGACATTCATTTTTTTATTTTGGTCGACATGTATATTTTTCGTATTTTAAAACTGAATTTTAGACCCGACCCGGGCATGTTTTGGACTATGTTTGTATTTACCAGAATATCAAATTTTATTTATATAATATTAATTTTATAAATTGATACAAATTAAAATTTAGTTAACTAATAAAAGATTTTTTAAATTTGAATCTAAACTAATTTCCTAACAAACTAACAACCCCTTTCTCTTTCTTTCTCCTCTGCATATATATATATTTATATATATTTTATTTATTTAATTTTTTTCTTTCCTTATTTAATACACAGCCTCTTCTTCTTCTTCTTCTTCTTCTTTCTTCTTTCTTTGTCTTGATCTTGTTTCTTGATTCCGATGATCACCGCCGGAGCCGTGCTCGTCGCTCACGATCCGAGTGATCCAGTGAACGTACCTGATTTGCGTGATCACCCTCGTGCGTTGTTTGAAACCGTTCTGTGTACCGTGCGTGCGTTGCGACATTTCGCCGACGAAGAACGTTCCGTACACATCCGTTCTTGTTCCGTCTAGGCAAGTTAATCTTGCGACATGCTATATAACTCATTATATACCTATTTAAATAAATATCACACCTGTATTTTAAATCAAGCATCCCATGTTTCATATTACAGCCTTTCGACGTTCCGTTTACATTTGTATAGTGCATTTCAGATCTAGGGCATGCAAACCAATCTTAATTACATGCTACATTACTTTAGACGCATCTATTTTAACAAATGGAATACCTGTATTTAAAATCATGCACCCCATATTTAGTTTTATAACTTTTCGATGTTCCGTTTGCATCCATTCATATCATTTCAGATCTAGGTCATGAAAACTTATCTTGTTACATACTATACTATCATATACTGCATCAAATTGAATAGTTACATTTCATATTGCTTAGTTATATGTTCCGTACTTGTTAGTTTATCATTTTACGATTATGTGATACCTGTTTGCATCCATATCATTTAAAATATATATCGTCGTAATATTTCTTATTATTATCTTTAATTAGTTTATAATCTGCATTTTATAATATTATACATTTGAAAATATTATAGTTTACGCATGAAACGTCGTCGCAAAGCGGATACGACAAATCTGAAATTTACTGTACACCTTACCTTATAAAATTCATTATAAATCATAGAAAAATCATTAGTATACGTTCTTTAGTTCGTTACGAAGCTAACTCAGAATGATATAACTCTATGAAATATTTACTTGCAAAATAAATTGTTTAAATAACGTAAAATGCAAATGAAAATATCTCTAAACTGCTGTCCAGGAAAATTCCAGCAGCAAACTTTCAATTTCGAATGTTCATAACTTTTTGTAGGAACAATCTGAGATACTTCAACTTATAAAAATGAAAACTTTGTTGAATTGTCTTTGTTTTGGTATAAAACACGTCCCTTTTAAAGAACGTTTGTTATTTTTAAGTTATTTTACAAATCAGGGTGACGCTGAATTTCTGAACGGAACTTTCTTGTGCATGGTTAATCAATACCACTTTTATAGTTATTAATCGGTTTGAATATGTTATCCATGTTAATATTATTATATTAATATCTATTTAATAAATAATAGTGCTTGTGTTTTAATATTCAGCAAATTTTACCGATTTACGATTTTATAGTATCCGTCTGTATCCGTACGGTTTATTACATATCTAGTTGCACGCCGAGACCATATTATTTCATGTTACTGTTGTATTAGTGCACCATGCTTGATAATTGTGCATCCTACATAGTCATGATGTAACCCCTAACAAAATATTTGTGCATCCATGCTTTACCGTGCATCCGTACTTGCTACAGTTTTAGTATGAGCATCCGCTTGACACATGTGCACTACCTGTCATGACCTGATATACCACTGCTTGACTTGATACCTGATACACCACTACTTGACATGACTTAATACTTATTGTCGGGACCCGGTTCTTGCTCACGGAGCAAAGTGCCACACGGAACAAAGTGCCACGCCAAGTGTCATGTTAAGTGGGCGGGGGCCACCTCTTGAATCCGTGGGGGCCACCTCTTGAGTCCGTAGGACCCACTGTAGAACAATGGGGAATCTTCGGAATACATTTTGAAAGAGGGCAGATCTGTACTATAAATGGAATGATACCACTCTTCAATACAGAGGCGCCTTTTAAGTGAACTGGAACTACAGGAGCTTGAGAACTCCGTAGTTAAGCGTGCTCGGGCCAGGGAAGTCTTGGGATGGGTGACCTCCTGGGAAGTGGCCCCTGGTCGGGTTCGGTTCGCTCTAAAGGGAAAAACCGTGCGGTTTCGGCTAAAGCGGACAATACTCTCTGTATTGGGGGTGGGGCGTGACAGAATGGTATCAGAGCTGGTCCCTCAGTAGTAGGTCTGTGGTTCGAGGACGAACCATTATTCAAAGGTGGGGAGAATGTCGGGACCCGGTTCTTGCTCACGGAGCAAAGTGCCACACGGAACAAAGTGCCACGCCAAGTGTCATGTTAAGTGGGCGGGGGACACCTCTTGAATCCGTGGGGGCCACCTCTTGAGTCCGTGGGACCCACTGTAGAACAATGGGGAATCTTCGGAATACATTCCGAAAGAGGGCAGATCTGTACTATAAATGGAATGATACCACTCTTCAATACAGAGGCGCCTTTTAAGTGAACCGGAACTACAGGAGCTTGAGAACTCCGTAGTTAAGCGTGCTCGGGCCAGGGAAGTCTTGGGATGGGTGACCTCCTGGGAAGTGGCCCCTGGTCGGGTTCGGTTCGCTCTAAAGGGAAAAACCGTGCGGTTTCGGCTAAAGCGGACAATACTCTCTGTATTGGGGGTGGGGCGTGACAGAATGGTATCAGAGCTGGTCCCTCAGTAGTAGGTCTGTGGTTCGAGGACGAACCATTGTTCAAAGGTGGGGAGAATGTCGGGACCCGGTTCTTGCTCACGGAGCAAAGTGCCACACGGAACAAAGTGCCACGCCAAGTGTCATGTTAAGTGGGCGGGGGCCACCTCTTGAGTCCGTGGGACCCACTGTAGAACAATGGGGAATCTTCGGAATACATTCCGAAAGAGGGCAGATCTGTACTATAAATGGAATGATACCACTCATCAATACAGAGGCGCCTTTTAAGTGAACCGGAACTACAGGAGCTTGAGAACTCCGTAGTTAAGCGTGCTCGGGCCAGGGAAGTCTTGGGATGGGTGACCTCCTGGGAAGTGGCCCCTGGTCGGGTTCGGTTCGCTCTAAAGGGAAAAACCGTGCGGTTTCGGCTAAAGCGGACAATACTCTCTGTATTGGGGGTAGGGCGTGACACTTATTCACTACCTGACATGACCTGATGTACCACAGCTTGACCTGCTACCTGATCTTGTTACTAATGCCAACAATCTTGACCTGTTGTCCCTACGGACATTTCCTGTTGTCTCTATCCAGACAAACCTGTACTTGCCTGATTCTGTGTTGGCATTAACTCTAGATTTATCAATACCTGACTTGAACACATAAAGTGCCACGCCAAGTGTCATGTTAAGTGGGCGGGGGCCACCTCTTGAATCCGTGGGGGCCACCTCTTGAGTCCATGGGACCCACTGTAGAACAATGGGGAATCTTCGGAATACATTCCGAAAGAGGGCAGATCTGTACTATAAATGGAATGATACCACTCTTCAATACAGAGGCGCCTTTTAAGTGAACCGGAACTACAGGAGCTTGAGAACTCCGTAGTTAAGCGTGCTCGGGCCAGGGAAGTCTTGGGATGGGTGACCTCCTGGGAAGTGGCCCCTGGTCGGGTTCGGTTCGCTCTAAAGGGAAAAACCGTGCGGTTTCGGCTAAAGCGGACAATACTCTCTGTATTGGGGGTGGGGCGTGACACTTATTCACTACCTGACATGACCTGATGTACCACAGCTTGACCTGCTACCTGATCTTGTTACTAATGCCAACAATCTTGACCTGTTGTCCCTACGAACATTTCCTGTTGTCTATCCAGACAAACCTGTACTTGCCTGATTCTGTGTTGGCATTAACTCCAGATTTATCAATACCTGACTTGAACACATAACTTGGGGGTATGGGGAAATCAATGATGAAACCTGACTTGTAACTCGACAGTTCGATACTTATACTGATCAGTTTTACGGGCTAGGCCAGCCCCGGGATGATGCGGCTGACATCATTCATCGTTACATACTACCTTTTACTGCCTAGCGGCACGTTTCGGATTCAGCCTGAGAATCTTGATCGTAGTCCCGGGCACGCACGGGATACTATTGAGTTACATCGATGATTCATCAAATTGATTTCAAAGACTTGAGAGTAGTTAACCCAGTAGACCAGTTTAGACTACTCACTGCACTTCACCTGTTTATATCATGTCCACTGATCTATATTCATGTTACGTTTTACTTGTTACTGAGGACTTGTTACTGTTCATACTTCATGCCTGCATATTTCATCACATCCTGCTTGCTTATATTATTGTTGATATTATGACGCACTGACGTCTGGGTTTTGCATGGCCCAGATCCTCTACCTTTGTCACAGGCTGATCAAGAGTATTTCCGCCGTCAGGCCGAGCAGTGAGGATTCTGTTAGTATCCAGTTAGTTATTTCCTTACTTTCCAGATGTTATTGTTACTTGGATTTATTGCTTCCGCATATTATTTCTTGACTCGTTTATTTTGGCTCATGGACATGTACTAGATAGTTTATTTACTTTCCTGTTCATGATATCTCTACAGCCGTAATGTGACTGTGGAGGGATTTTTCCTATCCACAGGTAGCATGGTTGGCTCTGTCATGTGCCTATCTTAGCGCACTCTGGGAAGCGGGGCGTGATATCCTCCTTCTCTCATCGCCGCTCCAACACCACACCGACCCCCTCCTTCTTCTCCTTCCCTGCTCAGCGTACAACAAAGAACCCAGTGTTCCCCTCCGAAAGACGGCGCACAGGACGGCGATGTCCTGACGCTGAGATTCGGGGCAGATGCTATTTGGTTTTATCCGTCCACCTCTCCGAAGATGCCAAGTTGATTTATGGCACCGTGTATCGCAGGTTTAGACGGATGCGGCCGATGTAGCAGACTTCGTCAGATTCCCCCTCGCTTGAGGAGTTTTTGATTGTGAGGACGCTCTTCCCTGCCGGCGCAAGCCGCTGCAGTTAATTACGCTACCGCATCGTGTCGTGTGTATTTGTTTTGTTTGTGGTTGCCCGTGGATTGTATACGGAGACTGAATAATGCCGTCGCCCTAGGACGTGGATTAGTCCAAATCCGTATTTACTTAGATTTGGGTTTGGTGTTTTTAGTTTAAGGATGCATTAGTCGCGTTGCGGCTAAGATCAACTTAAACGTTCGTTAAGGATACGATAGTCCTGTTTGAGACTAAGATCAACTTAACGTGATAATCCATTTAATATCTGGCCATCGGGACTCGTCACCTCTCTAACTTCGTTGAAGGATTACAACGGCAGATGTCAGAGGAGTTCAGAGATGTATCCTTGAACCAAGGTTGATTTGGAGTTTTATAGTCCGTTTGAATGTTTAAGGATACGTTAGCCGTGTTTGGGGGCTAAGATCAACTTAAACGAGATCGTTTAGATCCGGCAAAAGAGCATTTGGAGGCTCTATTGCTCCAGTTTAGGGACGTGGTGGTCCATATTCCAGTTTAGGGACGTGGTGGTCCATTATTAGTTTAGGGACGTTTCGGTCCAATATTAGTTTAAGGACGTCTCGGTCCAATATTAGTTTAAGGACGTCTCGGTCCAATATTAGTTTAGGGACGTCTCGGTCCACGAGTTTAAGGACCCCGCAGTCCACATTGAAGGGTGTGGTCGTCGGGACTCGTCACCTCTCTGATGACGTTGAATGATTACAACGACGTGTGCCAGAGGAGTTCGGAGATGTACCCTCGAACCGAATATAAATTGATTTAAGAGAGAGCTATGCTCAGTCAATTTTAATTTGAGGACTTACGGCCAAAATTGGGCTAAGTCCGGTTGAAAATGTTCAACACTTTTATTAAATAATGCATTGCATTTCTTCCATTTTTTGTTTAGGCTCTGCCCATGTAACACCCAGCCCTTTTATACTAATAGCTGTATTTCCATTTTTATTTATAAAATTTATTTAAATTATCTTATAATTATTTATTAGTTTATTTATTTTAAAACTCCTCCTTAAATCCAAACCCAGATTTTTTCCACATTTTAATCCATGCGCATCCCTTTTATAACTTAATGTATTAGAACCCCAATTCCCATTCTTTTTATTTGGATTCATTTCTCTTTTAGCCCCAACCTTTCCTTAAGGCCGGCCCTCACTCTTTCCTTCTCTTTTTCTTTAAAAATTTTTTTCCCTTAATTTTCAGCCCGCGGCCTGCTCCCTTCTCCACACCAAATAAATCCTTCCTTTTATTTTCTCGGCCCAGCCCTCAGCCCGGTCCACGCTTTCCTTTTTTTTCCTTCTATGTAAATTGCTGTGGGCCACTTCTTTTCCCCAATTTCTTTCTTTAAACCTCTGGCCCACTCCCCAGCACCCAGCCCGCTCCACTACCCGACCCGCTCCCAACAGTGCCTTCTCCTTCAAAATCCCAACGGCTCTCTCCGCCATTCTCGCGCGACCCGCTCCCTCCGCCGTCACCTCCGCTCTTAGGACGTTACGCCACGACGCGCGACCCCGTCTCCACTACCTCTCCTCTCTCCCTTCTCTTGCCTCCACGTTCTCCTTCTCTTTCTTTTTCCCTCACGTCCTCCCCTCTCTACCTCTGCTTCCACCCCTCTCGAACCCACGCCCACGACCGCCCGCCCCTCGCCCTGACGACAACGACCATGACCTATCACCCACCTCCCTCATTTCCTTCCTCCTCAACCCAAAACCACAGCACCCCGAGCTTCCCATCTCCTCCATTTACCCAGTCCCAACCTCACGTACACGTCGCCGCCGTCACCTCCGGCCACCTCCCTCCATCGCCATAGCTTCGCAGTCGCCACCCACAACTCCAGCAACCACTGCCCGAGCACCCCACTTCCTCTCTCCCACTCCCCTGCACCTCTCGCCGGCGAGCCCCTCACCACGACTCGTCAACTCCCCCTCGTCGTCGACATCATCATCATCATCATCATCATCACCATCGTCGTCGTCGTCATCTCTCATTCCTCTTTCTCTCTGTGTTCTCTCCCTCTCTCTTTCTCACTCTTTCTCACTCTCTGTTTCTCTCTCTTTCTCTCAGCTCTCTCTCTCACCCTCTTTTTCTCTCACTGTTCTCCCCCTCTCTCTCTCTTTCACACCTCTCTCTCTCTTTCTCACTCTCTCTCCCTCTCTGTCCCCATCTCTTCTCTCTCTCTCTGTTCACCTACTCCCTATCTCTCTCGATCCCTCACTCACTGCACCCCTCTCTCTCTGTCTTTCTCTCCCAAAATCTATCCCTCTATCTCTAACTCGATCAGCCCCCTCTCGCTCTGTCTTTCACTCTCTCTTCCCTCTCTCTATCTCTCTGCAGTCTCTCTCTCTCCCTCTCATTTCTCTCTCTCTCTCTAGCACTCTAACTCTCTCAAAAAACCACCCAAAACACATTTTCCTTACAAACCCTTACTGCGGCCATTGCCGGAGCGACGCCGTCGTCCGTCGGCAACCCCAAAACTTCTCAGGCGAACCAGAGAGCACCCCCTAAGCTTCCAGTGCACGCAAGACGACTCCGGGAAAACTCCGACGTGAAATTCGTGTTTCGATCGAGGCTCGCGCGAACTTGTTCCGCGGCGTATATCGCGCGTCCATGACGACACTGTTGCCGTACGACTCCGAGACGTTCCCAGGCAAGTATTCTACTTGCTTACATGCTATTTATCTAAATTACAATCGTTAAATATATGAATTTTAATGTTACAAGTTTAAAACTATTATATGCCGTAATTGTTCGATGTTTGTTCTCTTAGGAAAACATTATCTAATTTGACGGAACTCAATGGTGTAGGTTGGCCCGTAGGGCTGTGAACATAGTGTGTGAATTTTGTTGGATTTTGTAATCGATTATGACTAAAACAACTACCCCCGAGTTTAATCGTAAAACCGTAATCCTGTTGTATCTGAAAATCCTTAAATTCACCATAAATCATACACATATTAGAATGGTGCGTTCGAGGGCTCAAATCGAAGCCAACTCGACGAACTTTAACCCTATGCTAGTTTCCAGGCATTTCTGTATTTAAACTGTGATGGTATTCGGATCGGAGTGCGACTCTGGACTGCAGTCCAGAGCGACTCCAGTCATTGCTTGCTGTTCCGTATTGGATACCACAGGTGTTCCTTAACTCGTAGGTTGCGGAACTCCGCTGCTTATTGTAGGTAACTCTGTTAGCTAGACAACACGATTGGTCTCATTCTGTTTCGTTACCGTTTGATATTTAAACTGTAATTTAGAACATCGGGACACATAACAGTCCCAGCAGATTCAGAATTGACATGTTAATATTAAACAGAGTATAACTCCTAACGTACAGACGCGATTGAAGATCCGTTTGTTGCGTTGAAAACTTTACTGAAAACCCTAGAATTCATCCAACTGTAGCGTCGCTAAAATCCGATCCCAACTGGGATCAAAATGCGTTGCGAAATGGACTTCTGATTCTGAAATCGGATTTCCAGCCGCGAGCGCTTAAAATGAAATGGATATAACTAATGATCCTGGAACCCGATTGGCTTGAAACTAAATTCTATGGATGGACAACTGAACATACTAATTACAACCTGTTTATCATTTCGCCAAATTATATACGTATGTTTCATGATAAATCGTGCAAGTGAAAGAATGCTGTTTCATAACATCCTCATCACGTTTATATACTTGTTCACGCATCATATCATACCCATATCATCGTATTGATAACCTAGTGGCATCGTGCATTTACCCAGTGTTAGATTTTAGTGGTGATTGTGGCAAGTACGTCAGTGTTCGTGTATCCGTGATTAAGTGAAAGTGATACGTACTTGTGCACAATCAGTGTCCCTTTTATTCTATTGCATTGTCGACGTCTGTGGGATGCGTGTACGTGTGACTATAAGTGGTATGGGACACTTATGGAAGCGCTTGCACGGATGTCACAGATAAGACATCCGACACTGCCATTTATCTTAGGTATTAGTCGGGACGTGCTTGATGGAGGTCCTGCCTCCAGTTCTCGCGCAGACTTGTCACGGATCGATTAGTATTTAGGGTTATGGTTAGCGTATGATGTAGACCACGGGGTGTGGGGTAGTTTAAGTGTGAGTTCAACAGAATCTCGGGAGTCCCATGCCGGCTTATATATTTAGGGAGTTATATGGAGATTTACAGGGTACGTGATATATACACCGTGATATTCTTGTTACATGTTGGGCCCGTGGTCCCTTGCCCTTGGGTTCTACCTTTGGGTGGAGGACACTCGCGAGTGGTTGACTCTCACACTTGGACTGACGATAGGCTTAGTGACCTGTACAGTGAGACTTAGAGACTGATAGGGATACTGGCATTTATGTTACTTTTATATTATGTTGACATATGTGACATATCGTTATACTGTTTTACTGTTCCGCTGCGTTGATTACTGCACATGCATATTCATGATGTCATTTATTTACTGCTTCATATACCTATTATCACTGTTAGAACTGTCACTTGATTTTATACATATTATATTGCTATT
Source organism: Agapanthus africanus (assembly GCA_030015575.1). Taxonomy (NCBI): domain Eukaryota; kingdom Viridiplantae; phylum Streptophyta; class Magnoliopsida; order Asparagales; family Amaryllidaceae; genus Agapanthus; species Agapanthus africanus. Next base: position 489,895,211 of record CM057349.1, read on the forward strand.
GTGTCGCTCTGACGACCTGAGTATGGATGCTCAGTGTGAGGAGAAGATTTAGCCTGGACCAGTGCATCATAGACTTCCTGACTTGCCGTTCCTAGTTACATCCGTTTGTTCCACTTCAGGTCAGTTTACATTATTGTATCTTTCAGTTACTGCATTTCTCATTACCTGCGCATCGTTTACTGTTTACCATGATAAACTAGAAGCCGAAGTGTGACTACGGCAGGACTTTTCCTTGACCGTAGGAGCATGGCTGGCCTTGTCTACCCCTCGTATTCCGTATTTTGGGAAGCGGGGCGTAACATGGTTTAGTTGGTATCAGAGCCAGGTTTTGCATCGATTGGGAATACAGTTTTCCGTGTAGGGTTTGGCAATCTAAGACATCACTCGGTCTAGATTGTAAACTTGTCATTCTTGATCCATATTCACATCGTGTGTTCAGCTATCCATTCGCTATGGTTCCGGGTGACCTGACAAGATTACGTGGTTGCAATTGCACTACCGTATTCGGTTTAGGTGACTTAAAGTCATACGGTTGATTCTCCACTTGTAATAAAATTCATCATCTCTGATATTCTTGAATCGTTGTCCTATCCATATCATATTTTGATTCATTTAGCTTGTGACTTATATCATCCTCAAATTGTTGTTTCAGGATCATGTCTTCCAATGACTCTTCATCTTTATCCACTCCCCAGAATCAGACTGTTGAGATCCTTAGTGTACTGCAAGGTTTAAAGGAAGCCCAGGAGCGAACAAACGATTTGTTAGCTGAAGGACTGAGAAGGCAGGTGAGGCAGGCACCAGCGGGAGTCTCCAATCATAAAGGGATCCCTATTAGACGAGGAAAAGAGAAGAAGATGAAGCGTCAACAGAAGCATCAGAAGAACCCTTGCTGTGGATATTGTAAGAGACCAGGACATCTTCAGAGGGATTGTCGCCGCGCCCAAGGGAAATGTCTGATATGCGGTTCCGACGAACATTTCATCAACGGTTGCCCAGAAAGGAAGGAGCTACAAGGAGGGGATTCATCCACACTCCCCACTTTTGCCAAGTGAGGATTGTCGCGTAGTTCGGACTTCGACGATAAGGTGGATCAAACGCAGGATTCAACTCACGCGACGAGAATGCAACGTTATAGTAATCGAAGAAGGATTTTCATGTTATCTACTTTCAGTAATAAAGTTGTCATCTTTTATGAATATTTCGTTCCATTTGAAATCTGTATCCGCTGAACTTTCGTTTGAATGCAATAAAAATTTGAATCGTAATATATGTGTCATTCTCTTGCTTTCTCTTTATCTAATTCCATTCATTATCACAGTATTTTAATCCTGATCTTTCAATTCCTGCAACCGTATATTTTCCTATACCTCGTACCCTGAGCTATTTCCTTGATGTGTCCCATTGCATAATCATAACTCTTTCTTTTCAGGCCATGGCCCACCCCGGAGCAGCGCCGCATTTAGACGAGGATGCACAATCATGCGTCTCCTTAGACCACAAGTTGATGAGTTCTGACGATGAGGTCAACGGTCCCCAGGTCAACTTCGGAAACAACGATTCAGAGGACGAAGGAGTAGCCGCCCCAGAGTTTAATGTGATAGCTGATTCCGACGAAGAAGAAGAAGATCCTGAAGAGAACCCTATAGAAGAAGACCCAATAGAGGAAGATCCCGAGGAAGAACCGATAGAAGAAAATCCAGCGGAGGAAAATCCCGTGGAAGAAAATCCAGAAGAAGAGAATCACATGGAATCGGACCTCGATGAAGAAGCTCCATCCGAGGAAGAAGAACCAGAAGATCCAGACCCTGCTGTGGAAGAGCTTCCAATGGCGATGCCCGCGAGGCGATATGGAAATGGACGCCCCTACCTGAGTGCGCGAGCCTACCGCAACCTACTGAACCTCCACAACCGCGACTGACGGAATATCTTTTGATGTGTCTTTCTGGCCAAATAAAATGTGTATCGTTTAGGGCCACTTTTCGTCTTTGAGAATGTCCTGTTTTAGATTTTCTTGAATTAAATAAATCTTCTGTATACGTAAACCTTTTGATTATTGGTTCGTTTGATACTAGTTTATTGCCCCTATCCATTTATCTTTCTGTTGAGATCTCCGACTGTCCACCCTACTCATTGTATAGTTTTCACCCTCGTTTCGATTAGAAAGTATCGCACCCTGATCCTTGGAATGAGCCACCCTCCATCCCTCGTCTGTGCCCCGTTTGAGATCCTTCTGGGAGGAGAACATTTCTTGTGAAACTTCCGAGTTTACTAACTCTTCAAATTTTGATTCATGTGGTGTACCGGCTGTTGTTTCCCCCATACTTGTTCTCTGGTATACATTTGTTGCTCATCCGTACTTTCTGTGCTGACCCGATCCTAGTCTCCTTGATCTTCATCCTAAAGCCGACACACTTAAACCTTCGGATTGAGCCACACTCCCTTATAATCAATACCCTATCTAGCCCTATACCTATTTGTGTTCTTCCTATTACCCTAATTATATTTAGGGACACTGTTATTCAAAATTTAGTTTTCAGTACTTTAATTTATCAAAGAGTACGTTTTATTGATTACTCTATTTCATATATTTTAAGTACGCTATTATTAATCTCGTTTTCAGTAGCGCAAACTTACACCACACATATTTTGTTCCATGTTTCTTATTTTCACTATATAATTTTCCTAAATTATTCTAAACCTATTTTATCGATACCTTTTTCCTAAAAATGTTTTAACCCACCGACTAATTTTCACTGCTTTATTGTCATTGATTTATTTTTGGGATTTGTGCCTATGATTACTATTATAAATAGTTGAACCTTACGATTATTTTCTGCTTATTTTGATAAACATAGAAGTGCACATATTTGAGTCTCGACTGTTGTCGAGCACACTTTGATTGTTATTCGTTATTGTTACCTATATTCTCGTATATTTGTACTTGCCCTTATAGTTTTCCTGCATTATACCTTATAAGCCTATCTTTTTTTTGTATATGGTTCTTATATGTATGTATGTACCTTCAAAATTTTGTCTAACCGTTTTAAGTAAATCCACATGTATTAGTGTTCGATATGATAACTCTTCGCTCATTATTTTATAGCTTGTTGGTTCTTTTAAATTTCGAGGACGAAATTTTTATAAGGGTGGTATGATGTAACACCCAGCCCTTTTATACTAATAGCTGTATTTCCATTTTTATTTATAAAATTTATTTAAATTATCTTATAATTATTTATTAGTTTATTTATTTTAAAACTCCTCCTTAAATCCAAACCCAGATTTTTTCCACATTTTAATCCATGCGCATCCCTTTTATAACTTAATGTATTAGAACCCCAATTCCCATTCTTTTTATTTGGATTCATTTCTCTTTTAGCCCCAACCTTTCCTTAAGGCCGGACCTCACTCTTTCCTTCTCTTTTTCTTTAAAAATTTTTTTCCCTTAATTTTCAGCCCGCGGCCTGCTCCCTTCTCCACACCAAATAAATCCTTCCTTTTATTTTCTCGGCCCAGCCCTCAGCCCGGTCCACGCTTTCCTTTTTTTTTCCTTCTATGTAAATTGCTGTGGGCCACTTCTTTTCCCCAATTTCTTTCTTTAAACCTCTGGCCCACTCCCCAGCACCCAGCCCGCTCCACTACCCGACCCGCTCCCAACAGTGCCTTCTCCTTCAAAATCCCAACGGCTCTCTCCGCCATTCTCGCGCGACCCGCTCCCTCCGCCGTCGCCTCCGCTCTGGGGACGTTACGCCACGACGCGCGACCCCGTCTCCACTACCTCTCCTCTCTCCCTTCTCTCGCCTCCACGTTCTCCTTCTCTTTCTTTTTCCCTCACGTCCTCCCCTCTCTACCTCTGCTTCCACCCCTCTCGAACCCACGCCCACGACCGCCCGCCCCTCGCCCTGACGACAACGACCATGACCTATCACCCACCTCCCTCATCTCCTTCCTCCTCAACCCAAAACCACAGCACCCCGAGCTTCCCATCTCCTCCATTTACCCAGTCCCAACCTCACGTACACGTCGCCGCCGTCACCTCCGGCCACCTCCCTCCATCGCCATAGCTTCGCAGTCGCCACCCACAACTCCAGCAACCACTGCCCGAGCACCCCACTTCCTCTCTCCCACTCCCCTGCACCTCTCGCCGGCGAGCCCCTCACCACGACTCGTCAACTCCCCCTCGTCGTCGACATCATCATCATCATCATCATCATCATCATCACCATCGTCGTCGTCGTCATCTCTCATTCCTCTTTCTCTCTGTGTTCTCTCCCTCTCTCTTTCTCACTCTCTGTTTCTCTCTCTTTCTCACTCTCTGTTTCTCTCTCTTTCTCTCAGCTCTCTCTCTCACCCTCTCTCTCTCTTTCACACCTCTCTCTCTCTTTCTCACTCTCTCTCCCTCTCTGTCCCCATCTCTTCTCTCTCTCTATCAGCCTACTCTCTCTCTCTGTTCACCTACTCCCTATCTCTCTCGATCCCTCACTCACTGCACCCCTCTCTCTCTGTCTTTCTCTCCCAAAATCTATCCCTCTATCTCTAACTCGATCAGCCCCCTCTCGCTCTGTCTTTCACTCTCTCTTCCCTCTCTCTATCTCTCTGCAGTCTCTCTCTCTCCCTCTCATTTCTCTCTCTCTCTCTAGCACTCTAACTCTCTCAAAAAACCACCCAAAACACATTTTCCTTACAAACCCTTACTGCGGCCATTGCCGGAGCGACGCCGTCGTCCGTCGGCAACCCCAAAACTTCTCAGGCGAACCAGAGAGCACCCCCTAAGCTTCCAGTGCACGCAAGACGACTCCGGGAAAACTCCGACGTGAAATTCGTGTTTCGATCGAGGCTCGCGCGAACTTGTTCCGCGGCGTATATCGCGCGTCCGTGACGACACTGTTGCCGTACGACCCCGAGACGTTCCCAGGCAAGTATTCTACTTGCTTACATGCTATTTATCTAAATTACAATCGTTAAATATATGAATTTTAATGTTACAAGTTTAAAACTATTATATGCCGTAATTGTTCGATATTTGTTCCCTTAGGAAAACATTATCTAATTTGACGGAACTCAATGGTGTAGGTTGGCCCGTAGGGCTGTGAACATAGTGTGTGAATTTTGTTGGATGTTGTAATCGATTATGACTAAAACAACTACCCCCGAGTTTAATCGTAAAACCGTAATCCTGTTGTATCTGAAAATCCTTAAATTCACCATAAATCATACACATATTAGAATGGTGCGTTCGAGGGCTCAAATCGAAGCCAACTCGACGAACTTTAACCCTATGCTAGTTTCCAGGCATTTCTGTATTTAAACTGTGATGGTATTCGGATCGGAGTGCGACTCTGGACTGCAGTCCAGAGCGACTCCAGTCATTGCTTGCTGTTCCGTATTGGATACCACAGGTGTTCCTTAACTCGTAGGTTGCGGAACTCCGCTGCTTATTGTAGGTAACTCTGTTAGCTAGACAACACGATTGGTCTCATTCTGTTTCGTTACCGTTTGATATTTAAACTGTAATTTAGAACATCGGGACACATAACAGTCCCAGCAGATTCAGAATTGACATGTTAATATTAAACAGAGTATAACTCCTAACTTACAGACGCGATTGAAGATCCGTTTGTTGCGTTGAAAACTTTACTGAAAACCCTAGAATTCATCCAACTGTAGCGTCGCTAAAATCCGATCCCAACTGGGATCAAAATGCGTTGCGAAATGGACTTCTGATTCTGAAATCGGATTTCCAGCCGCGAGCGCTTAAAATGAAATGGATATAACTAATGATCCTGGAACCCGATTGGCTTGAAACTAAATTCTATGGATGGACAACTGAACATACTAATTACAACCTGTTTATCATTTCGCCAAATTATATACGTATGTTTCATGATAAATCGTGCAAGTGAAAGAATGCTGTTTCATAACATCCTCATCACGTTTATATACTTGTTCACGCATCATATCATACCCATATCATCGTATTGATAACCTAGTGGCATCGTGCATTTACCCAGTGTTAGATTTTAGTGGTGATTGTGGCAAGTACGTCAGTGTTCGTGTATCCGTGATTAAGTGAAAGTGATACGTACTTGTGCACAATCAGTGTCCCTTTTATTCTATTGCATTGTCGACGTCTGTGGGATGCGTGTACGTGTGACTATAAGTGGTATGGGACACTTATGGAAGCGCTTGCACGGATGTCACAGATAAGACATCCGACACTGCCATTTATCTTAGGTATTAGTCGGGACGTGCTTGATGGAGGTCCTGCCTCCAGTTCTCGCGCAGACTTGTCACGGATCGATTAGTATTTAGGGTTATGGTTAGCGTATGATGTAGACCACGGGGTGTGGGGTAGTTTAAGTGTGAGTTCAACAGAATCTCGGGAGTCCCATGCCGGCTTATATATTTAGGGAGTTATATGGAGATTTACAGGGTACGTGATATATACACCGTGATATTCTTGTTACATGTTGGGCCCGTGGTCCCTTGCCCTTGGGTTCTACCTTTGGGTGGAGGACACTCGCGAGTGGTTGACTCTCACACTTGGACTGACGATAGGCTTAGTGACCTGTACAGTGAGACTTAGAGACTGATAGGGATACTGGCATTTATGTTACTTTTATATTATGTTGACATATGTGACATATCGTTATACTGTTTTACTGTTCCGCTGCGTTGATTACTGCACATGCATATTCATGATGTCATTTATTTACTGCTTCATATACCTATTATCACTGTTAGAACTGTCACTTGATTTTATACATATTATATTGCTATTGTGTCGCTCTGACGACCTGAGTATGCATGCTCAGTGTGAGGAGAAGATTTAGCCTGGACCAGTGCATCATAGACTTCCTGACTTGCCGTTCCTAGTTACATCCGTTTGTTCCACTTCAGGTCAGTTTACATTATTGTATCTTTCAGTTACTGCATTTCTCATTACCTGCGCATCGTTTACTGTTTACCATGATAAACTAGAAGCCGAAGTGTGACTACGGCAGGACTTTTCCTTGACCGTAGGAGCATGGCTGGCCTTGTCTACCCCTCGTATTCCGTATTTTGGGAAGCGGGGCGTGACAGCCCATAAAGATGCAGAGCATCAATTTATTCTGGGCTCTGCTCATTTATGAATGATGCAATGCATCTGTTTTGTTTGGGCTCTGCCCCTTTTAAAATGCGTAGCATTTTTATTATTTCGTTTGGGCTCTGCCCATTTATAAATGATGCAGAGCATCAATTTAATTAGGCCTGCTTGGTCTTTTAATTGGGCCTGGCCCTTCAGAAAAAGAAATGCATTGCATTTGTCAGGCGCTTTGCGCCAGTTACTGAGCGCAAGCGCTTGTGGTGAGGACACGTGTCATGCTCTGGTGAGCGCAAGCGCAACAGCGCAGTGCGCTGCGCTGTTGCGCTGCTGACACGTGGCGCTCCCTGGTGGCTTGCGCCAACAAAGGAGCGCAACAGCGCAATTTTTCAAGTGCAAAGCACTGTTTTATATTTTGATCGATTTTAAATCAAAGAAAACAAGTTTTCTTTTGTTTTCAAAGAACCAATGGTTCATAAGAAAGTGCAAAGCACTATTATTACTTATTTTTCTTTTTATTTAAGATTATTGATCTTGTTCTTAGATCAATAATCTGTCCATAAGAGAATTTTCTCTTTTTCCTAAAGGTTTTTACCTTCTGTTGTTCTTAAGGAGTTCTCAAGAGTTCTCTTCTTTTTTTTTTTTTAGAAAGATGTTGATACCTTTGAATTGAGGCTTGGGGTCCTTTTTATAGTGCTCATAAATTAGTTAAATTTATTAAGGAGATTCTTCTCTAAGTGATTTGGGGAATTTTCCCTACCGTTGGATTTTTGATCCAAGGGCTTCTGCTTTGCAGAAAAAAATCTTCTTGTTTTAACAAGAACAGAAAAGATTTCTTAGAAATTTAATTCTGTTTGGCGCAGATGCCCCAGCGCGTGACACGTGTCGCGCAGCGCAACTGCGCTATCGCCCCAGCGCCGACACGTGTCGCGCAGCGCACAGCGCAGCGCGACTGCGCTAGCGCATCTGCGCTGACACGTGTCGCGCAGCGCACAGCGCATCGCGACTGCGCTAGCGCATCTGCGCTGACACGTGTCGCGCAGCGCAGTGCTTGTGCAACTGAAGCGTTGCTTCCTTTAATAGAGCTTTGCTCTGATTGGGTGCGCCTTCTTGGGCGCTGCGCTGACGTATCAGCGCCTGACATGTGGCGCGTTGCGCCTGAGACTTGAAGCGTTGCTTCAGAATTTTGAATTTTGAATTTCAACAGAGTTTTGCTCTGATTGGACGAAACACCCAGCACCATCGAGCCTCCTCTTGTCATCAACGAACACCCGAGCCCCCTTAACAGCAACCTCTGCAACCTCCACCAACTCCTCCATCCGCCACCTTCGCACCTTCCTGCACACCTAGCTCCTCTTCACTGCCACTGCCACCACCGACCACCCACAGCCGGTCGACCTCGACCCCGACGAGCTCCGCCAGCTTCACCACCGCTGCCTCATCTCAGCTCCAGAAGACCCCGGCACCACCGTCACAGCATCCAAGCAATAGCCAAGCCCCCAACCTTCTCTTACCCGATCTGTCATCGTCGCAACCGTGTCGTAGCCGTGCTACGCTCGAATCAAGACCGTGTCAGCCTCCGTGCCATCATCGGACCCACTCGCGTATCGCACCCCTTACCTACTCCCCGTGCCACGTCGGACTCACTTCCTATGCCACGACGTGCCAGCCCCCGTGCCACACCGTGCCCGATCCAGTGCACACGCCGTGCCGCTCCTGCACCACGGCCCGAGTCCAGACCGTGCTCGGTACCGTGTCGTGCCGTGTCACGCACCGAGCCAGGACTACGCCCACTACCGTGTCACACTCGCATCGTCACCGTACCCAGCACCGTGTCGCGCCCGCGTCATCACCAGGTCCACTATCGTGTCGCGCCCGCGTCCTCACCAAGTCCACTACCGTTTCACGCCCGCGTCGCCACCGCGGCCAGTACCGGATCTCCACGCATCGTGCCCGTGCCACGCGCCGTGTCCAGTATCGCGCCGTCTCGTGTGTCGAGATAAACTCTGCAGCGGCGTCGCTTCTATATCAAGCGACCGAAGGCAAGTGAACCCCTCACTTACTTTACATGCTAATGTACTATGTACTGATACACATTTATTTTCATTGCTCTAATTAATCAAGTGTTCGACACGAAACCCTAAACGAAAACCCTCGTTAAAATGGCTGAACTTGTAACCAATAAATCCCTTTTTCTGATAATGAATGTCGTGTAGGGAATTGAGTTAAAAATAGCTAGATTATACCTTTGTTTTGTTGCCCAAAAAGGCGACGTTAAATCTGAAAATCACCGCAACCATCATATTGTAAAATTAGTAGTTAATTAAATATAAATCTAATCATGGTGTTCCAGGGCTCGTATCGAACCTAACTAGATAACCTATAACCCCATGTAATTAGTTTTGGAATAATGCCATTTCATGACCCTGAAAAGTGAGGAGGAACGCAATTCTGGACTGCAGTCCGGGGTAGCATTCTACGGGGGAAACTGAATTCTAAGCACCTGTACACCCTTTCCTTAAACTGAAAATGCACGGAGCCCCATATGGTCGCATAGATAATTTAGTTAGCTGACCCATGAATCTGGTCCCGTGTCGTTTCACCGTCATTTGATATTTAATTTGTATTTTAGAATACCGTGGTGTTCTGCAGTTTTTGCAGTGACCTCTCTTACACCAACACCTTGAACACAACATAACTTTTAATACAGAACTGCTATTGATGATCCGTTTGATGAGTTGGATACATAACAGTAAAATCTACAATTAGTTGAACTGTAGCATCGCCTAATTATGCTCCCAACTGGGAGTAAAATGTGTTACGAAACGGACATTCCAGTTCAGAAATTGGATTTCCAGCAGTGAACACTTAAAATGAAATGGCCATAACTAGAAAACCTGAAACCCGATTGACGCGAAACCAATTTTTATGGATAGATAATTAAATATACTGTTTACCCCTTTTACATTGTTTTGCTCAATTCTGCATGTATGATTTATAGTAAATTATGCAAGTGGTAGGACACTGACTGATGATATTCTATTCATATCGTAATTATTGTATTCTCATCATATCATGTAGATGTCATTGCATTGGTAACCTAGTAATCGTGTGCATTATCGAGTATTAGATATTAGTGTTTTGATTGTGGCAAGTACGTAGTGATAAAGGGTGAATAAATAAGTGAAAGTGACGCGTACTTGTACACAATCAGCGGACCCGGTTGATTTATTGCATTGTCGACGTCTATGGGACATATATAAGTGTAACTATAACTGGAATGAGACGGTTATGGAGCACTTATATTAGTGTCATAGGTAAGGCACCAAACACTGTCCATTTGTCTTGGGTACCAGTCGAGACATGCTTGATGAAGATCCTGTCTCCAGTTCTCGCGTAGACTTGTCATGGACCGACTAGTATTTTAGTTTATGGTCGGGGTTTGATGTAGACCACGGGGTGTGGGGTAGTTTGAGTGTGAGTTCAACAGAATCTCGGGAGTCCCATTGTCGGCTTATATCGTGATTTTGGGAGTTGTATGGATGGAGTTACTGATTATTATCGTGCGTATTTCGGGCCCGTGTTCCCTTGCCCCTGGGGCCCTACCCTTGGGTGGGAGATACTCCTGCGTGGTTGACTCTCACACTTGGACTGACGATAGGTTTAGCGACCTGGACAGTGAGACCTAGAGACTGATAGGGTTAGTGACATTGACGTGCATTGCTTACTGATTTGATATACCTACTTTACTGTTTACCTGTACCGATTATTTTATGAGGTCATCATTATATATTCATTGTTTCATGTTCATCATCATTGCACGTGTTTATATTGGTATTTATATTTATTGCTATTGTGTCGCTCTGATGACCTGAGTATGCATGCTCAGACTGATAAGTGGATTTAGCTCGGATCAGGACCTGACGTACCTCGAGGATATTGCGGACATCTTGATCAGTGACTCAGAGCTATACTTCCTTGATCTCTATCTGGTTAGTTCTTTGTATTTGTTTTGATTTAGTGACTGCATTTCTCATTACCTGTGCATTGATCACTGATTACTACGTAAAGCTAGAAGCCGAAGTGTGACTACGGCAGGATGTTTCCTCGACCGTAGGAGCATGGCTGGCCTTGTTAACCCCTCGTATTCCGTATTTTAGGAAGCAGGGCGTGACAGAAACGATGACCTGGCAAGCCCGCAACGTATTTATTATGAGAAGGCCGTTTCTTGAAATAAATACGCTAAGCGTCTATAAGCAACATAAACTAACAAGAATAAATAAAAGAATGAAATCAAACTGTGATTTATTACATTCATGATTCATAGTAGAAAAAATATCTGAATACAAGATATTTAAGATGATAAGCCTTAACAAGGAGGCATACATAAATAAGCTGAAATGAAATGAAAAACTGAATGAACTATACGTCTATTTGTGATGCGAACTGGTTATACTCCTTTTCGACCACTTCTATCTTCTCTGTCTCAATGTCACCTGACGAACATTCCAAGAATAGAAAGAAGTGGGTGGAATGTCCGTCAGCGAACTAACGCTCGGTAAGTCCCAATAGAGATGTGTAATATATAAATTGAGTGCAAGATAACATGTAATATAGTATAAATGGAAATTGTAATATGTGAACAAGTATGGTAATGTATATGGAAACTATATTAGCATGGAAATGTAACATGAGCATAGCAAACAAGTATAGCATGGCCGTGGAGTGTAGGTATAGTAAATATGAAGTGAATGTAAGTGTTCTAAAATGTCTCTAAAAGGGTAAAATTAACTAACGTGAGTTCAAGTGTGAATGTCAACCAATCTCAAAAGTATTCTCGAACCCAAGTCTATTGTCCAGGGGCAAGGAATCACGGGCCCAAAATAGCGGGACTTCAATTGTTGTCGAAGTATTCCAAACCCAATAGGCTATCATCCAGGGGCATGGAAACACAGCAACATGATTTGTACCGTTTCAGCCCGGTACCACAGCAACATGATTTGTACCGTTTCAGCCCGGTACCACAACAACATGATTTGTATTAATGGGACTCGGGAGATTCCGTTGGATTCATATTCAAACTACCTCAACACCCTGTGTATATAAGTCTGCGATTAAAATTACAAGTCTTGCCCAAATCCATGAATACATAAGAGAGTCCAATTCAAGTATCGAGTCGAGTTCAAGTATTCAAGTCAATTTTTCGTGTATTCATGTCAAGTCATTACGTATTCATAGTTCGGGTCAAGTCGAGTCAAGTGCACCTATTGGGTTCAGGTATTCATGATTGAGTCATGTCAAGATCAAGTCAATTCCAGCATGTAATGATTTAATCACAATTCATATAGATAAAAATAGATAAGCAATCATAGAACATGATATGAGATAAGTATACAAGAAACGTCCAAAAACAATGTTGTAAATATGTGATATGTACGACTAGTTAATCAAGTTATTTGAATTCAGAATATAAATGAAAACATAACCTTAAGTGTTATGCACATGCAAGTTTCAGTCTCACCTAAATATGACTACCGGTTTGGGAGATATACATGTTTTTGTATCGTCGCGCAAAACAGATCAGAATCTGTTCAGCACCGTTACATATTTTTAAAACGCATTTTGAGTTGATTTCTATCGGGTTTCAGGTTACAAAAATTATTAGAAAATTGTAGGTCATTCGATTTAGTTATCCAAAACACCAAGATTCGCACGATTTGGATTTCTGAAGCTCTAGTTATGATTGTTTTAATATCAGCGTTTAAAACAGAAATTTAGATTTCTAGACAACAACTATATATTGTATTGCAAAACCTATATAGGGTTGTTTCATGCATTTCTAAGTAATCTAGTATACAGAAAATTATAGTTCTATCAATTATGCATCTACACATCTAAAGTTTGTCACGAACGGACATCGGGAGTTTGAGTTATGTCTAATTTAAAAACAGTGTGCGAATCAGAACAGATTCTGTCCAGATTCGTTGCTTAATATTGTAACGCAGTTTTGTATATTTTACGTCGGTTTTCAGTAAAAACTTAAAACTAAGAAAATCTAGATTATTCAATGTAGATATCAAAAACACCTGAGTTTACTCAATTTTGATACCGTCAGACCAAGTTATGTGTTCTAGAAGTTGACCGATAACTGCAGTTTTCTATTTTACGAACAGTGAATAAAAATGATATAATTCATAAAATGTTGTGCGGTTCGATCTAAAAATTTTACAGCATGTACAAAATAATATATTCTGTCATAGATAAATTTATCGAAATTTTTAGAAGTAAAAATTAATTTCTAAAAATTATTTTAAAAGTAAAGGTATTGATATGTCATATGTGAGAAATGAGAAAACCAAGGTATTTATTCGTAACTTTATTTTTTTTTTACAAAATTTAAATAAAGTAATTTAAAATACAACAACAAACTATGCAATCCTAATTGGTCACTATGAAATCTTAACATATGGATTGAGAGTAATGAAAAAGACTTTACAAACTATATATGTGTATTTTGGTGTGTGTTCATTATTTATATATGTATCCATTTAATTAATTATTTAGGAACTATGATACGACAATGAAAGTTTTTCATGGCAATATAAAAAGAGAAAGATAAAGAGAAAGATATGGAGGGAGGGAAAGAGAGAAGGGACTTACATACACAAGGCGGTATTGTCACCGGGCTTGTCTATCCACCGATAATCTCGCGTTACTAGCGAGATTTTCTTGAAACTTCTTGGTGTTCTTCTTCTAGAACTCTAGGTGAAGAGGGAGAAGAGAGAGATAGAAAAATGTGAGGAAGAAAAAGAAAGAGGGGGACAAATAAAGATGGCGTAATGGTGAATTATCTATAATAATATATGCATTCAATATGGGAATTAAAAGTAATGAAAGGTCATCATTCATTTTGGCAATGAAATGTCTCATTTATAAGTTATAAGAAGAATAAAAATTGATAAAAAATAATTGCAAGAATGGGGATTTGAACATGTGACTTATGGAATAACAATGCAAGAACTTAACCAATGTGCTATAAGGTTGTTCATGGACATATTTAATTAGAATTAAATATATGTTGTTGCTTGAAAACAAGGTGGGCTTTTGGGCTCATAGTTTTATTAAAGAAAATGAAAATGAAATTGGATTTGAGTTATGAGCTGGGTTAGGTCTTATGTTTAATTTGAAAAAAGTTAAAATTTAGTTTTAAAGAAATGTGTTTGGGAAAAATAGATGGAATAATAAAATAATATATTAAAAAAAACAAAATATACATAAAATACTAAGAATAAATAAATACAATATTTTACTGAAGAAAGAAAATACCGAAGTATATTAATATTGGGGTCGTTATATTCTACCCTCCTTAAAAATAATTTCGTCTTCGAAATCAGTTAAGAAGGATATTGCAATAAGGTACTGGAAAGTTAAGAATGGCGTCATTTTCGAGTTCCGTCGATCGATACTCTAACCAATTGAGCTAATAGGCCAACGAGATACAAATAGAAAGGGTGAATAAGAGTTAAGAATTCAAAAGTCGAGAGATGGACTTCAAGAAAGCCGAAGGTGGAGTTCAAGATGGACTCAAGGAATAGGGTAGGATTCAAAAAAAAAGTCGAATATAATAATTGGATTTCATAATTCTTGTATTATATTGCTTACGATGTTCATGCAGAACTGACCTGTATGGGCCGCCAACAAAACCTGTCACGCCCGCTTCCCAGTAGATGGAAACGATGACGTGGCAAGCCTGCAATGTATTTATTATGAGAAGGTCGTTTCTCGAAATAAATACGCTAAGCGTCTATAAGCAACATAAACTAACAAGAATAAACAAAAGAATGAAATCTAACTGTGATTTATTACATTCATGATTCATAGTAGACAAAATATCTGAATATAAGATATTTAACATGATAAGTTTTAACAAGGAGGCATACATAAATAACCTGAAATGAAATGAAAAACTGAATGAACTATACGTCTGTTTGTGATGCGAACTGGTTATACTCCTTTTCGACCACTTCTATCTTCTCTGTCTCAATGTCACCTGACGAACATTCCAAGAATAGAAAGAAGTGGGTGGAATTCCCGTCAGCGAACTAACGCTCGGTAAGTCCCAATAGAGATGTGTAATATATAAATTGAGTGCAAGATGACATGTAATATAGTATAAATAGAAATTGTAATATGTGAACAAGTATGGTAATGTATATGGAAACTATATCGGCATGGAAATGTAACATGAGCATAACAAACAAGTATAGCATGGCCGTGGAGTGTAGGTATAGTGAATATGAAGTAAATGTAGGTGTCCTAAAAGGTCTCTAAAAGGGTAAAATTAACTAACGTGAGTTCAAGTGTGAATGTCAACCAATCTCTAAAGTATTCTCGAACTCAAGGCTATCGTCCAGGGGCAAGGAATCACGAGCCCAAAATAGCGGGACTTCAATTGTTGTCGAAGTATTCCAAACCCAACAGGCTATCATTCAGGGGCATGGAAACACGGGCCCTCATTCGTGAATTCGTGATTTTTACCGTTTCAGCCTGGTACCACAGCAACATAATTTGTACCGTTTCAACCCGGTACCACAACAACATGATTTGTATTAATGTGACTCAGGAGATTCCGTTGGATTCATACTCGAACTATCCCAACACCCCATATATATAAGTCTGTGATTAAAATTACAAGTCTTGCCCAAATCCATGAATACATAAGAGAGTGCAATTCAAGTATCGAGTCGAGTTCAAGCATTCAAGTCAATTGTTCATGTATTTATGTTAAGTGTTCATGTCATTACGTATTCATGGTTCGGGTCAAGTCGAGTCAAGTGCACCTATTGGGTTCAGGTATTCATGATTGAGTCGTGTCAAGATCAAGTCAATTCCAGCATGTAATGGTTTAATCACAATTCATATAAGTAAAAATAGATAAGCAATCATAGAACATGATATGAGATAAGTATACAAGAAACGTCCAAAAATAATGTTGTAAATATGTGATATGTATGACTAGTTAATCAAGTTATTTGAATTCAGAATATAAATGAAAACATAGCCTTAAGTGTTATGCACATGCGAGTTTCAGTCTCGCCTAAATATGACTAACGGTTTGGAAGATATACTTGTTTTCGTATCGTCGCGCAAAACAGATCAGAATCTGTTCAGCACCGTCACATATTTTTAAAACGCATTTTGAGTTAATTTCTATCAGGTTTCAGGTTACAAAAATTATTAGAAAAGTGTAGGTCTTTTGATTTAGTTATCCAAAACACCAAGATTCGCACGATTTGGATTTCTGAAGCTCTAATTATGATCGTTTTAATATCAGCGTTTAAAACAGAAATTCAGATTTCTAGACAACAACTATATATTGTATTGCAAAACCTATATCGGGTTGTTTTATGCATTTCTAAGTAATCTATTATATAGAAAATTATAGTTATATCAATTGTGCATCTACACATCTAAAGTTTGTCATGAACGGACATCAGAAGTTTGAGTTATGTCTAATTTAAAAACAGTGTATTCTGTCCAGATTCGTCGCTTAATATTGTAACGCGGTTTTGTATATTTTACGTCGGTTTTCAGTAAAAACTTAAAACTAAGAAAATCTAGATTATTCGATGTAGATATCAAAAACACCTGAGTTTACTCAATTTGGATACCTTCAGACCAAGTTATGTGTTCTAGAACTTGACCGATAACTGCAGTTTTTTGTTTTACGAACAGTGAATAAAAATGATATAATCCCTAAACCGTTATGCGGTTCGATCTAAAAAATTTACAGCATGTACAAAATAATATATTCTATCATAGATAAATTTATTGAAATTTTCAGAAGTAAAAATTAATTTCTAAAAATTATTTTAAAAGTAAAGATATTGATATGTCATATGTGAGAAATGAGAAAACCATGGTATTTATTCGTAACTTCATTTTTTTTACAAAATTTAAATAAAGTAATTTAAAATACAACAACAAACGATGCAATCCTAATTGGTCACTATGAAATCTTAACATATGGATTGAGAGTAATGAAAAAGACTTTACAAACTATATATGTGTATGTTCATGTGTGTTCATTATTTATTTATGTATCCATTTAATTAATTATTTAGGAACTATGATATGACAAGGGAAGTTTTCATGGCAATATAAAAAGAGAAAGAGAAAGAGAAAGAGAGAGAGAAAGAGATGGAGAGAGTGAAATAGAGAAGGGACTTACATATACAAGCCGATATTGTTACCGGGCTTGTCTATCCACCGATAATCTCGCGTTACTAGCGAGATTTTCTTGAAACTTCTTGGTATTCTTCTTCTAGGACTTTAGGTGAAGAGGGAGAAGGGAGAGATAAAAAAATGTGATGAAGAAAAAGAAAGAGGGGGATAAATAAAGATGGTGTAATGGTGAATTATCTATAATAATATATGCAAGAATAAAAATAATTGCAAGAATGGGGATTTGAACATGTGACTTATGGAATAACAATGCAAGAACTTAACCAATGTGCTATAAGATTGTTCATGCAAATATTTAATTAGAATTAAATATATGATGTTGCTTGAAAACAAGATGGGCTTTTGGGCTCATAGTTTTATTAAAGAAAATGAAAATGAAATTGGATTTGAGTTATAAGCTGGGTTAGGTCTTATATTTAATTTGAAAAAAAGTTAAAATTTAGTTTTAAAGAAATGTGTTTGGGAAAAATAGATGGAATAATAAAATAATATATTTAAAAAAACAAAATATACATAAAATACTAAGAATAAATAAATAAAATATTTTACTAAAGAAAGAAAATACGGAGGTATATTAATATTGGGGTCGTTATAGATAACACCAAAATCTAATTCAGGACTTCAATTTCTTTTCTAATTGACCGACTCAGACTGAGTCTAAATATAATCAATCTGACTTGAATGAGATTCAAGTATAAAACTACAATTCAACATAAATCCATATATTCAAACTATATTAATCTATACCACTTGACTGAACCGAACCATGGATATACTCTATCTACATGTTCATCCATTATATCCGTTCCATTTATTGATATCATGGTTTCGGTAAGTCATCTATCTATATAATTTATAATATAAGACAAGACAATACAATCCATACAATCAATACAATCCATACATAAGTGGGTAGATTGGTACGGAACATGTTAAAGGTGGCACGAGATGGTCACTTAAGACGTAATTACATCCATGCCGTTGTTCCATGGTATTATCGACGGAGCCTTATACTACGGGTTACCAAAGTCTTCGGTGTAAGTGGGACTCCTCTCGTATACACTGGCATTTTCTGTACCAAGCTACAAACAACTACGCTAACATTATAATAAAACATTATAAAACTATACTCTCTCTGTCTATTCTACTTCTCCCTCATTTTTGGGACTTACCGAGCAATTGTTCGCTGACGACATTCTTATTTCTCTTCTTCTTTGGAATGTTGTCAGGAGGACCCGACGCTGAGGAGTACGAGACCAGTTAGGAGCATTTGGAGCAGGCCCTTGAGAAGTACACCGAAGACCCAGAGCTGTAGCCACTTGTAGTTATTCCATTTTGATTTCTATTATGCCATTGTTTAGGCATCGCTTTCTATTCATGTATTTACTTTCCAGTTGTACCTGTAAAAAAATATTTAATAAATAAAGTTGTTTATTTACATTCATGTCTCTTGTGTACTTTACTTTATATTATTTAGATACGCTTAGCGTGTTTACTTCAGAGTAAATGCGTAGCGGGCCTCATCGCGTTTCTCCCGTACATTGGGAAGCGGGGCATGACAAAATGAGTCTGTTTCATTAAACGGGACAAGAACATGATATCAGGATGCAACCATAGGGTATGGGGTATGATGCAGGCCATGCTAGGTATTTAAAATATTATATTTGGTTATAATTTGTATTATTTAAAATATATGCAGATGCCAAATGTATGACACAGGTATAAAGAGCATATATGTGTGTACAGATCTTCTGTACTAGCAAGGATAAGACGTAATCTAAAACCAAGACGGGTTTCAAGCATGTGGGTCGGGTCGGATACAAACACAAATACCAAAAGCACTATCCGCACCCAAAAATAATCAAGAAATAACCACGAGATTTGAAAATACTCAAATAAATTATGTTATAAATGAACTAGGGAGTTACAGGCCATCTTGATCTTCATTATCTAATATGTCGATACACTAAATTTCATGTGATTCTAACACCTTTTCAGCTTTGATTTAGCAATGTAAAAAGTTTTGTTACTTGTAAACCGTAAATATTGCACTTACTAAATCAATGGTGAAAATGTGTTAGAATTACATGAAATTTAGTGTATCGGCATATTAGACGATGAAGATCAAGATGATCGGTGGCGATCATCAAATAAAATGGTAGAGGGTGCATTTTTTGACGCCACCTAACAAAAAACCTTTGAGGCCTCCATTATATATATATAGAGAGGGGGGAGGGCTAATGGAGGAAATGTGCCATAGGAAGGAATTTCCTGCTATAGCGTCGAAAAAATACAACCTCCGCCGTTTTTTTCGACGATCGACACTTATCAGCCCCATCTTTATCATCTAAGATGTGGATACACCAAATTTCATGTGATTCCACCACCTTTTCACCGTTGATTTAGCAGGTACAAAATTTACGGTTTACCGACAATAAAACTTTTTACATTACTAATTCAACGGTGAAAAAGTGGTGAAATCACGTGAAATTTGGTGTATCCACATCTTAAATGATAAAGATGGATATCGATTGTCGGAAAAATGGTGGATGTATTTTTTCGACGCCATGTGAGGGAATTCCCTCCTATGGCCTCTGTTCTTCATGATATATATATATGAGCTGACGGCTCCATTTTAAAAATGAGCGCTCGTCCCAAAACACACATATCCCCGTGTATTTCATCGATCCAAACTGGCCATCTTGATATATGTATCATGAAACTCCTGTATACAAAAAATCTTAGAATTTAAAGACTTTTAACATATACACACAGAGAGAGAGAGGAAAGGGGTATGAGTCGGTGGCTCTATTTTAAAAAATGAGCTTTTGCTCCAAAACACACATTTCCTGTGTATTTCACCGATCCAAACTGGCCATCTTGACCTACACATGATGAAATCCTTATGTACAAAAAATCTCGAGATTTAAAGAGCTCTAACGCTTTCATCAAGAGATCATAATTTTCCTATATCGATAATTCGTTGATTTTTTTATCTGCTTGATGAACACGTTAAAAGTTTGTAAATCCCGGGAATTTTTGTACATAGGGGTTTCATGATACATAGATCAAGATGGCCGATTTGGATATGATAAAATACACGGGGTATATGTGTTTTGGGGTGAGGGCTCATTTTTAAAGAAGGAGCAGTCGGCTCGTACCCATTTTCATATATATATATATATATATATATATATATATATATATATATATATATATATATATATATATATATAGCTGATCCTATGAGGTTCGGCCTCATTTCTTACTTTGATGTCCACTTTTCACACACAATATGCCATGTTTATCACTGATCTGCACCGATCATCATGATTTACACATGTTAGATAGGTTATATATCAAAATTTTCAAGATTTGGAGACTTCTAACTAATCCATCAAACATACTAAAAAATCGACGGCTTTACGATGCATGAAAAACAAGATCGCTTGATGGATGTGTTAAGAGGTCTTCAAATCTAATGAAACTTTATACATAACCTATCTAATACAAGTAGATCAAAGAAACCAGCACGGATTGGTGAAAAACACGGGGTGTTGTGTGTTTAAAAGTTGTCTCAAAATAAGAAAGGAGAACCGGCCTCATAGGATCATCTCTCACTTTCTCATCTCTCTCTCTCTCTCTCTCTCTCTATATATATATATATATATATATATATATATATATAAAGATTCATTAGATTTGATAGATTTGAAGACCTTTAACACATTTATCATGCGATCTTGTTTTTCATGCATCGTAAGTCCGTCGATTTTTTAGTCTATTTGATGGATTAGTTAGAGATCTTCAAATCTTGTAAAATTTGATATATATAATCTAACATGTGTAGATTATGATAATTGGTGCGGATTGATGAAAAACACGACGTGTTGTGTGTTTGAAAAGTGGACTTTAAAATAAAAAAATAAGACCGGACCTGGATCATGTATGTGTGTGTGTGTGCGTGTGTGTTTCTTGTAATATTCCCTTATCTAGCTTGAACTTTAGTTGAAAGTAGTTATCTAGCCCCTATTTAATTCTTTTATAACATATGGCACCTCGATGTCGGCTCTTCGCCATCTGGGTATTGTCACATATAATCACCTTCGTCAATTTTATTTCAGCCATTTTCAGTGAACTGCTCCCATTGATACTCGAGAGAACTCAAACCTCAAGGCAGGCAAGGCTAAAGATAAAGAGTAAAAGTAAAGGGCAAAGGCGCCGAAGGCGTCAGTAGTTGCCCTTCTCCGGCTTGAGAAAAGAAGCGAACTCTAGAAGCTAGGCGCTTTTTTTTTCATGGTCGCGACTGTTGTTCTCGAGTTTCCGATATCGCATCGTTGCGGTTTTGACTTTCTGAAATCGTCATGTCAAGGGTTTTGAGTTCGAGTCAATGAAATTTTTTTTATTCGCTCCCTACTCGATAGTTATACTCTTCTATTCCATATAACTAAGTTTATATGGTGAAAAAATTTTGATCGGCCTCTTTAAAATCTTTTTCTATTTTTTCTCACTGCTTAGATTTTACTAGTAAAATATTAAAAAATTTCATGATTTTGTGTGTTATGATATGCAAAATATTAAAAAATTGAGAAAGGAATTTTTTGGCGATTTGAAAATTCCGCTGTTTTGGTTTGGTATTGCAACAAAATATAGAAAGCCAAAGAAAACAGAAAATTTTGAAACTTTTGAAAAAATCGCTATTTTCATACACTATACAGCTTATAAAATATTAAAATTTTGAAGAAAATAGAAAATTTGAGATTTTAAAAAAAATTTACGATTTTCGCTTGCTAATATAGCATGCAGAATATTGAATTTTAAAAAAAAAACAGATTTTGTTAATTTTTTAAAAATTATCGATTTTCGTATGATGTATCATGCAAAATATTGAAAATTTGAAGTAAACGGAAAATTTGGGATTTTTGAAGATACTGCGTTTTTCGTATGCTGTGCAAGTAAAATATTGAAAAAACGGTTTCGTATGCTGTGCAAGCAAAATATTGAAAATACGGAAGATCGTAGAAAATTTTGAGATGTTCGTGTGGTACGGCATTCAAAATATTGAAAATTTTGAGATTTTTGAAAATTTCATAGTTCCTTCTCTTTGGTGAGTGCCTTGGCATCGATTTTCGTGTGCTATCTAGCTTGTAATTTATAGAGAAATGGAAGATAACAGAAAATACTGAGTTCAAAAATTTTGTATTTTTGTGTATTATAGTGAACAAAAATATTGAAACTGAAGAAAATATAAACATTCAAAATTTTAAGATTTTTGAAAATTTTTACGATCTTCGTGTGCTACACGTGCAAAATATTGGATATTTAAGAAAAACAAAAAAAATTAGGGATTTTTTTTATATAAATTTCATGATTTTCATTTATTGCCATGGGTTCGCAGTCATCCGAAGTGTCGGTCACTCGTACCAGGTTTCTTTATTCTGTTAGGTTCTTAATAGCAATCGGCGATATTTTCTTATTTTACTTCACATAATTTTTTGTTTTCATAACTTTTTGCTTTCTTCATACCCAGATGTTCTCCAAAAGTATGAGCAAGTAAAATATTGGAAAACCGAAGAAAATAGAAAAATTCTTAAAATTTTGAAATTTTATAATTTTCGTATGCTTATAGCATGTAAAATAATGGAAAAGGAAGAAAACATAATTTGCATGAGATTTTTTGAAAATTTTACGATTTTCATGTGCTGTATCATACAAAATATTGAAGCAGTAAAGAAAACAGAATTTTTTTGAAATTCCAAAATATTTTATGATTTTCGTTAGTTATAGTAAATAGCAAGCAAAATGTTGAAAAACCGATTTTTTTTTGGGATTTTTGAAAATATTGCAATTTTTCATATTCTATATAACAACAAAATAATTTTAAAACCCAAGAAAACTATAAAATTTTAAGGATTTTGAAAATTTCACGATTTTTATATACTAGCATACAAAAATTTGCAAAAACAGAAGAAAACAAGAAATTTTGGAGATTTTAAAAAAAATAGCGATTTTTCGTGTAAGAAGCAAAATATTGAAAAACGGAAAATAGGAAATTTTGATATTTTTGAAAAGTTCCCGATTTTTGTGTGCTATGTAACAAGCAAAGTATTGAACCGCGGAAAAAACATAAAATATTGATATTTTTACAAATTTAACGATTATTGTTTGCAAAGTATTGAAGATATTGCATTTTTCATGTGCCGTGCAAGCAAAAAATATTGAAGAGCTGAAGAGCATTGAAATTTTGAGAAGTTTGTGAGCATTCAAAATGTTGAAAATCGAAGAAAATTGAAATTTTTGGGATTTTTCGAAATCTCGAGATTTCATATGCTATAACAAAAAAAATATTAAAAAACCGAATAAAACAGAAAAATTTAAGATTTCTAAAAATTATGCGATTTTCGTATGGTAGTGTTCAAAATATTGTAAATTTAAAGAAAAAACAAATACTTCTGGGATTTTTGTAAATTTCGTGATTGCCATGTTGTATAGCAAGCAAAATATTTAAAAACTGAAGAAAACAGAAAACTTGAGATGTTTTAAAGTACTATGATTTTCCTGTGTGCTATAACATGCTAAGGTAAAACAAAAGAACAATATATTTTAGATTTCCAAAAAATTTGCCATATTTGTGTGCTATAGCATACAAAATATTGAAAATTTAAAGAAAATAATTTTTTTGGGATATTTGTATATTTCATGATTCTTGTGTGCTTAACAAGCAAAATGTGAAAAACCGAAAAAAATAAAAATGTGAAGATTTTTAAAATCTCCGCTATTTAGCAAGGAAAATATTAAAAGCTGCATAAAATTGGTTCAAGTATTTGGAAGTTAAATCTTCCATATTTTACATGTAAAATTCATTAATATAATATAGGCTTAATTACCAAAAACTACCATAAAGTTTCACCCATTTCCAACAAACTACTCTAAAATTTAGAAATGAAGAATAACCATCCTTTTTAACGGTCAACTGAACCGTATATGCATAACAACACTAGGGCTCATCGGTTTTTTCAAAAACTTTTGTTGCTTCGGTTTTTAAATTGACAAATGAACCGTATATGCATAACAAAAGTAAATACAAAAAATTTCTTGCAGGCGAGAAAGTCAAGTATAAGAAAGTCAAGTATAAGAATCAATTATTGTTTTCAGCTTCCTCGTCTATGGCGAATTGGGTTTCATATAGTTCCACAAGTTGTAGCCCAGTTCAGTTCCGGCTAGCAGCTGTTTGGTTTCCTAATTTTGAACCAAACAGGAGGATACAATAGCTGGAGCTTCATTCAACTGGAAATGCATTAGGCCCTAGAAGAAATTCTCTCGAACAAAGCTTTATAAATTCTCTATCCACTTTATTAACCACTCATCGCAACTGAATAACAAATACAACAGTTGTCAATGTTTGAAGTGGTATGGTCATTTCCATGGTCAAACCCATACTAGAATACAGTTAGCAGATTCAACTGCCCTTGCAGCATTAGAAAATAGCGAACAACTAAGAGAACTGCCAATGAGTTGTCTTGTTACAACACTTTGGTAGAGAATACTGAAGTTTAGCAATTCGACACAGCTCTACATGAAGAACAGAATGGATGAGCTTATTTATATAAGCACCACCTGTATAGCTCAGTTACTTAATTAAGGATTGAAAACGTTTAACCTTTTTTTAAATAAAAAAAAATTACTTGCATGGGAAGTCACTAAGAACCCTTGATATTTTTTTCTGAACGTACTTTGATGCATATTAGTTGAACTAAAGCAATGAGACAGAAATTACATGGAGACGCATGATAAAAGCTTAAAGATTGATGAGTCTGCCTATTTTATACATCTCTCCCACTATCGAAAACCAAAAGCACTTAGATGATTAAATAAAAGGCTTTGATAAAATAAAAATGATAACAAAAATTGTGGTTTATGACACTAGAAAAATGCATAAAGTAAGCCAGTTTAAGCCTAGATTTATTAAATATCCAGGTTGAGGAACAAAACCTACTGAGTTTTTTCTTCTTCTTTGCCAAAAACACAAAGAAAGTTGTTTTCTATGACAAAGCACTAAAAATAAGGCAAATGGAAGCTTGATTCGTATTACATGAAAGAGATTCCAATAGATTTCTTAAGGAGGGTAATGCAATTTTTAACATACAGCCTCGCCTTCTCAGTTTCAATGAAAACAAAAGCCAATATAATATATATAAAAACTATATGGGAGAATATTCCTTTGAATATTTTATCATATAGCTTGGACTTTAATGGAAAAATTGTTATCTAGCACCAATTTAATTCTCTTACTAGATTTGGGTCATGGAAAAAAAATATATTGGCTTCCTACTCAATAATTATCACTCTTTATCCCATACTGCTAGGCTTGTATGATGAAAAAACTCTGATCGGCCTTCTTTAAAATCTCCTAATATTTTTTCTCTCACCGCTTAGGTTTTACTAACAAAATATTCAAAAATTTCATAATTTTTGTATGCTATAGAATGCAAAATATTGAAAAAACGTAATTTTTTTTGGGTTAAAATTTTACGATTTCCGTTTGGTATTACAAAAAACATTTCGAAAAAGAAAAGAAAACATAAATTTTTGACATTTTTGAAAATTTTACTATTTTCATCTGTTATGGCATGTAAAATATTAAAATTTTAAAGGAAATAAAAAATTTGTGATTTTTAAAAATTTCACGATTCTCGTGTGCTATAGCACGCATAATATTGAAAAAACAAAAAAACCGGAAAATTTTGAGATTTTCTTGTGTTATAGCATGTAAAACATAAAAAACAAAACAAAAAAATATTAAGACTTTTCAAAATTTCGCGATCTTCATATGCTATATAACAAGCAAAATATTGAAAAACTGAAGAAAACGGTAAATTCTTGAGATTTTTAAGATTTTGCAATTTTCGTATGCTATAAACAAAATATTGAAAAATCAACGAAAACAAAAAAATTGAGATTTTTTGAAAATTACACAATTTTCGTGTCACGAAAACAAAAAAATGGATTTATTAAAAATTTTGGTATTTTCGAGCGCTACCAGAGGTTTCCAATCACCCGGAAACTCGGCAACTCAGACTGGATTTCTTTGTTCGGTTAGGTTCTTGGTAGCAATTGACAACCTTTTCTTCTTTTATTTCACATTGCCTTTTATCTCTTTGATACCTAGAAATTCTCCAGAAACATAAGTAAAATAGGAAAACAAAAATAAACATAAAATTCTGAGATTTTTAAAAGTCTCACGTACTATATAGCATGCAAAATAATAGAAAAAGAAAACAAATTCTTTGAGATTTTCGAAAATTATGCGGTTTTCATATGCTGTCCTACAAAATATTGAAAAAGTGAAGAAAATAGAAAAATTTGTCATTTTGACGTGTGTTATAACAACCAAATTGTTGAATAGTTGAAGGAAAAAAAAGAGATTTTTGAAGATATTGTAAAATATAGCAAGTTAAATAATAAAAAACCGAAGAAACGGGAAATTTTAAGATTTTTAAAAATTGCACGGTTTTCATTTGCTATATAGCATAAGAAAATTGTAAAACCGAAGAAAACAAAATTTTGAAATGTTTTAAAATTTTGCTATTTTCGTGAGCTAAAAAAATTTGTTGTTTTTGTAAAGTTCGCGAGCTTTGTGTGTTATAGCAAGCTCAACATCGAAAAACTGAACAAAACAGAAAATATTGAGGATTTTAAAAATTGCGCGGTTTTGTATGCTATAACATGCAAAATATTGAACATTTTTAGACCAAAAATTTTGTGAATTGGGATTTTGAAGATAACGTGATTTTTGGGTGTTATGGCAGTCAAAATATTGAAAAACCGAAAAGCACAGAGAACTTTGAGATTTTTGATAATTTCACGATTTTCGTGGCTATAGCAAGCTAAATATTGAAAACCGAAGAAAACAAAAATGTTCAAGATTTTTGAAAATTTCATGATTTTCGTATGGTAGCGTGCTATATATAGTAAATTTAAAGAAAACAAATGATTTTGGAATGTTCATAAATTTCGCAATTGTCATGTGCTATGCATGCAAAATATTAAAAAGCCGAAGGCAATAGAAAAATTTGAGGTTTCTAAAAATTTCATGATTTTTGGGTGCTATACATGCATAATGTTGAAAAAATGGGAAAAATAATTTTTTGAGATTTTTTGATTATTTTATGATTTTTGTGATATAGCAAGCAAACTATTAGAAATCGAAGAACGACAGAAATTTTGAGTTTTCTAAAAATTTCGCCTTATTCATATACTAGGGTGCACAATATTGAAAATTTGAAGAAAACAAAAAAAATTGAAATATTTGTACATTTCATGATTTTCGTGTTTTGTTAAAAACAAAATATTGAAAACCAAAAAAAATGAAATTCTTAAAAATTTAGCGATTTTCGATTTCAATGAAAATATTGAAAAGCTGAAGAAAAATACTGAAGTGTTTGCAAGTTAATCATTCATATATTTTATATATAAAGTTTATAAATATGAGATATTACAACCTACAAATCATATAATAATAAACTTTTAGATTAATATGATTTTTCTTTCCCGACTTTGGACTTCGTAACTGTGCATTGCGGGGGGGGGGGGGGGGTTGCTAGTTTTATATTAAAAATCGGTACAACATTTGAATTACTGAACGGAAATTGTATGAGTTCTACTTATTGAAATCAAATTATAATTCCAGTTTTTAGTATCCTACTGGTATGTTGCTGCAGATATACTAGGTAGCTACATATAAATTCCTCAGAGGTTTCAGCTACACTCTTGTTTGATGGTGACTGATCCTAGACAATAAAATTGCTGAACAATTTAAAGATAACAAGGCGAAGGCATTAGTCAGGAGGGGAAAAAAAGGGTGACCTATACAAGGCATTAGTTAGGAGAGAAGCTTTTTGCACCGTCATAAATCTATAGCAAGGAGAGAAAAATATATATAATTCTTCGTATTCATCATGTAGGCCAAGAAAACTCTTTTAATCTATAGCATTAAGTTGTTATTAGAGATCCTTCTCTATGAGCACGCCTTGTACATGACCGATTCCAAGCACGGAGTTTCTAGTAATTGAATAAAGCGTCATGACTACCAACGCTTGCCAATTTCTCCAAGATTTGGAATGGGCATAGAAGAGAGATAATTATTTAGTTATCATCTATGATCAAGATATCTTTTACCTGTAGTTTAAAAGGCAACAGAAGAATGTAAGACTATTTCTTTGCTCAGACATGTGTATGGGTTTGCTTCTCCAGACTTCTTAGGCTAGGAGGAGAATTTGTACTGCCATTTTGGATAAGTGGATATGATTTTGAAATCTGTACTTGACAAGTTGGCCTTTAAAACCATCATGCTCACTTCTTCTGATGCTCTTTTACTTTCTCACGCAATTTTGTGATTCCCATGTTCACTTTCAATTGCTTCTCCTGACAACAAAAAACACCATATTCACCTATCAGCCTTCCAAAACATGTACATTGGAAAGGGATAGGGTTTAGAGCATCAGCAGCCAACACAGAGAACTATCCCGGATTATGTAGTTTCAAAAAAGGATCCTGCCTTGACATAGCTCACACCGAGGTCCTTCCTTGAATATCCATGAGCCAAATTGCGCATAACATACTTGTTGTGGTCCTTAAGAATCCTCATTATGACATCAATGTTGATATTCCATCTGTGCGCTTCTTTTCCTTGAATTTGTCAATGACTTTCAACTACAAAAGAAGCTATTTAAGTATCAAGAAACAAATGAATGCAACAGGGAGGAAATAGGATTGGGATAATTTTATTTTGACAAATTTATCGAAAGAACTAACAAATTCATAGACGTCATTCCCAGCTCCACTTGCATCTGCGTATCTACAGAGGATTAACATATACAAAGATGGGTAAGAAAATAACAGGGGCATTTGACAAGAATGATCGACTTCGAAACTATATAGGCATCACAATGCAGCAGTTGGTAACTTCAGCTTAAAAAAATTGCTTATCAGTTTTAATATATATTAAACAAGCTTGAAGCTTACTAGGCTTTAGCTTTAAACTACAGCTATTAAAATGCATGATGTGATGCAAATATTTATATTCTATCAAATTTAAATCAATAGCCAGTTGTAATGTTCTCAATATGTCGATCAACATATCATTTTTTTAAAGTGTCGGACACCATGCCATGAAAGTAAATATACAGCATTTTTTAACTATGTCAGAGACATGTTGACCCAACATACCGCCCAGCATGGAATTTTGACATTTTTTAAATTTAGATTCCTAAATTTGTTAGCTAATCTTTATATTTGTTAGCTATATTTATTTCTTGCATGTAATAATACAGCGGTGTGGATAATTCATGCACTATTCATGACATTTTACTAAACTCTTTTGTTATATATGTACATGATAATTAGGATGCTAAATTAAATTTTATAATTCAAAAAATATGAGATATTTTTCATCCTCTTTGGCGTCCACTATTTACTTCATCTCTCGACATATTACCCAACTCCTAGAATTCGGCATGGGATTTTCCTTGCCACAGTTAAACCCTATATTCCCCATTTTGAACTTTGATGACTGCTGGTGTAGGTTATGTGTCATGTTTATAGCAGATTCAATTAATTGAAGTATATGCCCATGAAAAGCAAGTTCTTCAGTTCACCTTGGTGAAGATATGGTAGATCAGTTATCACGGAAGCTTCTCCTCAATTTACGAGAATCTATATAATGTATATAAAGCAATATGAAGAATTTTCCTAGGAATATTCTTTTATCTAGCTTCGACTTTATTTAGTTCTCTTATGATATTTGGGTCATGAAAAACTTTATATTGGATCCCTACTCAATATTTATCACTCTTTTATTCCACACAGTTAGTCTTATATGGTTGGAAAAATCCAATTGGCCCCCTTTTAAAAAAACCTCTCTTTATTAGTTCTCACTAATTAAGTTTCACTTGCAAAATATTGAACAATTTCACGATTTTTGTGTGCTATAACATGCAAAATATTGAAAAATCGAAAAATGAAGAAAAATATTGATAGTTCAAAATTTTGCGCTTTTCGTTTGGTATTGCAAAAAAATTAGAAAAATCAAAGGTAACAGAAAATTTTGACATTTTAAAAAAAAATCGCTATAATCATGTGCTATATAGCATGTAAATATTAAATTTTGAAGGAAATAGAAAATTGAGGTTTTTATAATTTTCGCGATTGTTGTGTGCTATATAGCATGCATAATATTGAAAAATATGAAGAAAATATTAAATTTTGAGATTTTTGAAAATTCGGTAGTTTTCATGTGACGAGCAAAAAATATTTAAAAACCGAAGAAAACAAAAAATTATGAGAATTTTGTGATTTTGGTGTGATGTAGCGTGCACAATGTTCG
The DNA here is from genome assembly GCA_030015575.1 of Agapanthus africanus. Lineage (NCBI taxonomy): Eukaryota > Viridiplantae > Streptophyta > Magnoliopsida > Asparagales > Amaryllidaceae > Agapanthus > Agapanthus africanus. Next base: position 489,925,927 of record CM057349.1, read on the forward strand.
AAATTTTAAGAAAAAATATTGGAAATTTTAAATTTTCGTGATTTTCATGCATTACCAGGAATTCTCAGCTATCCGGAATCTCAATCACTCGGACCGGATTTCATTGTTCTATTAAGTTCTTAGTAGCAACCGGTAGCCTTTTTCCTTTTAATTCACATAGCTTTTTATCTTCTTGATATCCAAAAGTTCTCCAAAAGTACGAGCAAGTAAAATATTGAAAACCGAAAATAACATAAAATTCCAAGATTTTTTAAAATTTTATGATTTTTCATTTGCTATAAATAGCATGCAAAATAATGGAAAGGGAAGAAAACAAATTTCTTTTGAGGCTTTTGAAAATTATACGGTTTTTATGCGTTTGCAAAATATTGAAAATATGAAGAAAAAGAAGCTTTTAAATTTGTGAAAATTTTGCGATTTTAATTTGGTATGCGATAAAAATGTTGAAAACCCGAAGAAAAACAAAAAAAATTTGAATTGCAATTTTCATACTTTACATAGCAAGCAAGAAAATAAAAATCCGAAGAAAACTGAAAATTTCACGATTTTCGTGTACTATATATAGCATACAAAAAATTGTACAACGGAAGAAAATAAAAACTTTTTGATTTTTTTTTAAATTTAATGATTTTCGTGTACCATATGAATCAAAATATTGAAAAAAAGAAAAAAGAAAATTTTGATATTTTTGAAAGCTTTGTATGCTATAGAAAGCAAAATATTAAAAAACCGAATAAAACAAGAGATATTGAACTTGTTTAAAATTTCATGATTTTTGTGTTCTATATTAGCATGCGAAATATTGAAAATTTAAAGAAAACAGAAAAATTTGAATTTTTTGAAAAACTCATGATTTTTATGTGTTGGCATGCAAAATATTGAATATTTGAAAGAAACGGAAACTTCTGGGATTTTTAAAGATATTATGATTATTGTGTAGCAAGCAAAATATTGAAAACCCTGGAAAGCACAAAAAAATTCGCAATTTTCATGTGCATACGGAATATTGAAAAATCGAAAAAAACTGAAATTTTCTGAAAATATCGCGATTTTCGTGTGTTATAGCTAACAGAATATTGAAAAACCGAAGATAACAGAAGAATTTTGGAAAATTACGCAATTTTCGTACGGCCGCGTGCAAAATATTATAAATTTGAAGAAAACAAATAATTTTGAGATTTTTGTACATTTTGTGATAGTCATATGGTATAGCATGCAAAATATAAAAAAACCGAAGAAAATGGAAAATGTCTGATTTTAAAATTTCATGATTTTCGTGTGCTATGCAGCATGCATAATATTGAAGAAAACATAAAGCTTTGCAATTTTCTTATGCTATTGTATCATGGGATATATTGAAAACCGAAGAAAACAAAAATTGTTTTATTTTTAAAATTTTCATGATTTTCTTATGCCATATAGCAAGCAACATATTGGAATACGAAGAAAACTGAAATTTTGAGATTTTTTAAATTTCTCCTGAATCATGTGCCGCGTGCAAAATGTTGAAAATATAAAGAAAACAAAAAAAATGTGACCTTTTCACATTCCGTGGTTCTGTGTGCTATAACAAACAAACTATTGAAAAACCGAAGAATTATTTTTGAGATTCTTTACAAAATTCGCATTTGCTATAACAAGGAACATATTGAAAAGCTGGAAAAATGATGAATGATTTACAAGTTAATTCTTCATTAATTTTACATATGAACTATGAAGTTCATAATATGAGATATTACAACTTACAAATCATATAAGAATAAAATTTTAACTTAATATAATTTTTCTTAACTTTGGACTTTCCCAGCCCCAAGAAGGAACAATTTTATTAAAAATAGGAAATGGTCAGATAAAATCATGATCCATTTAAGTTTTTGCCAAAGAAGATCCATTCAAGTTGATAGATCTTACAGGAGGAATCATGGGCCACATAGTCAATCCTGTGCTTGTCAATGAACTCTTGGGTTATGACCCAGGGAACATTGGGGACCTCATCAACTCCACCTATAAAGAAAATCGAGAGTAATTTTAGGAAAAATCAGAGTAATTTTAGGAAAAATCAATGAAAATCACACTGTCATTCTGCAACTAACTCAATGAAATTAAACATAAAACCAACTTTTAAATTTCCCTGTTGTAATTAGAAATCCAGAATGTTTTTGGTTCCTGAATATGGTATGAATGACTTAAAAAGTATACGCTCAAACTACTAGTGGACAAAACCAAATTTAATAAGAGGTTGAGACAAAAGTTTAAGATATGCGCTTATTTTGAGACCGGTTATGGTTTCGGGTTTCCGTTAGGTGAGAAACATTAAAAGGGTATATAATAAATCAGACTATAAATTTGCAAAGAGGGCAGCATACAATAGTTTGCATGTTATTTTGGTAATAAAGGGGGATTATATGAAGTCTCCAAACAAGGGTCAGCATGCAAGCTGGGTTAGACATATATAGGCACACAAATTTTATGTGGGAAGTGTCCTCGCACACCATAAAAAATATATATATATCTTGAAAAAATGTGAACAGAAAGAAACGTATATCAATATAAAAAAATGAATGGGAGAATGAAACATACTTGCAGTGGCGGAGTGATTCATAGCGTTCAGATTCAGTCATGACAGTTTTACCCTTGTATCTATGAGTATTTCATCATTGCAGCACCCAACAAGCAAATAGGTGTTGGGAAATCTGGAAGGCAAGCAACAACTAATTTTTAGTAAAATTAGTTCTATGCCAAACATGAAACATCAGAACGTACAATAGTAGACAATTCTGAAAGTTAAGTGCCTGGTTTCAGCTTTACTATCTCAAAATGTCCCAGAACTAGATTCTTCTAGTTAAAACAATTAGCAACAGTAACTATCGTTATACATTTTATGTTTTCCATACTGAAGTTGCAAGCACTTGTAATCAAAATCATTAAAAGTTAATGGTTTTGATATTTACCATACTGAAGTTGCAAGCAATTGTATATAAAATCATTCAAATTATAAATTTGCAATCCCCAGATCCACTAAAATTATAGAAGGGCTTGGAGTAGCCCAATGGTGGGGTTTGGAGTAGCCCAAGGGGGAGACCCGGAATAGAGCCGGGATCTTCCATTTATGAGGGGTGGCTAATTTATCCCACCTATTATCTCAAAAAACAAAAATTATAGAAATTCCCATAAGCCATATAAATATTAGGAAATATCCTTCATCTACAAATTCTATTCACTGATACTTTACCAACAAGAACATGCATTGCCATCGGAAAGTATTTACCTAACATACAGCTGCCAAAAAATCCACATTTTTCTTTGACGCGTGACATGGGCAGCAATGCTCTTACAGAAAACAAGGGAACAAAATTAAAGCAAAAGGTTCCCTTCAATTTTATATATACAAACTGCACTCATGAAATTATGCTCTGTTATAAAATGCGTTTTATGTGGCGTATATACGCCCGCATATGCGTTATGCACCCTCTTGACCCATAAAATTGAACTGCATGGCAGGTGAAGCCCATTTTCAAAGCTAAAAACGTCTACACGGTCATTATCTTTAAAAAATGCGATTGAAATAAGTGAGTTGGTCATGTGTTGTATTGGACCTACCACGCAGCCAATTAAAAGTTAAGTAAACTATCATTTTGTAAATTTTCTTCTTATTTTTTCCCTCTATTCTCCTTTTCTAAGTTTTACTTCTTTTCTCACGTAAGTGTTTTCTTTTCAATGTATCTCGTCTTTTATTTGTATAGAGTACAAAATTTGAACATTTAATCAATTTTTTCTTGTTCTTTACCAACTTCTTTCTTTATTTGTTCTGCTTTCTTCCATCTCTTTTCATCTTGGCCAAAATTTAAAACCCTTCAAATCTTATACGCAGCTCATCAATCGACTAACAAACAACTACGAGCCTCCATTTTCTGTAACCTAATTTCATCAATCCACACAGTAAGTTAAAAAAAAGTGATTAAAAGCTCACAATTTTTTGGCTTGCTCCAGAGCTCGAGCATGACCGAAGTGGAACAAATCGTAAATCCCGTCGGCGTAAACTTTCACCGGCTTATCTCAAGCATATCCCGCCTCCTCCGGCGAGATCGGCGGAGATTCCACGGCCGCCGCCGACCTACTGATTTGTTGGAAATCGCGCCATGAGATCGGATCGGATCTCAACAGAAGAATCTTGGGATGTGAGAGAGAAAAAGGGAAGAAATTTAAGAAGATTACCTTTGGCCTGCATGCAAAATAATTTGGTCAACAGTCAATTATTTTTCTCATCAATGTAGCAGCCGCATAGCGAGTTCGATGCATCCTTAAAAAAACAATTATTGTTTTGAATTATGTGGATTATGGAATATTAAAGTTGACCAAGTAATATATCATAATACCCCATATCTTTTCCTCAAATTTTAAAATGGATTAATGATACGTCTTTTGGGCATTTTACAATCAATAATCACTTATTTATCACTTTTAATACTTATAAGTGATTGTTTTTTGAAAATAATGAAACAATCACTTGCAAGTAATCACTTAAAAATTAAGCTCATCTAAACAGCCCCCACTCTCTCTCTATATAAAAGCGGGAAAGTTTGAGATTAGGAGGTGGAAATTAGTTTTTTAGTAGATCTCATTTTCTTTTCGCGTACAATTATTTTAGTGGAATTACCAAACTAGCCCTAGGGGTAGCACCGGAGTTGGGCTGCGGGTGTGACCGCTCTGGATCCGACCCGGATTAGGGATATTTATGGTCCATACCAAGGTTCGAGGTTTCGGCCGAAACCATCGATACGTGGTGGTTTCGTATCGATTTCAGTGGAGACCGATACAAGACCCGAAACCGATACGAGCCAACCATACAATATCGTTTCGGGTGAAACCTTTAAAAACTTTTTTTATACCATTTTTACTGTCATTATGATCATTGTAGGCTTTCGTTGTTAGAAAACCGCAAAAAAATGAACTCAAAGCCTATATTAATACTTATCTAAGTACACTTTTAATGTATTTTTGTCACGCCCGCTTCCCAAATTACGGAATACGAGGGTGACTAGACCGGCCATGCTCCTACAGTCAAGAAAAAATCTTGCCGTGGTCACACTTCGGTTTCAAGCATTGCATGGTAATCAGTAAAACACAGTACGGATAAAGAGAAATGCAGTTGCTAAAACTATCAGATATAAAGAAAAACTGAGCGCAACAGATACAAACAAAAAAGACAACTAACTAGTGATATCCAAGGAACGATAAAGCTGGTTCACTAGTCTGGATCTCCGCGATCTTCTCGAAATAAGGCAGATTCACTTCTTCCTCTGAGCATGCATACTCATGTCGTCAGAGCGACATAATATTATAATATAATAATACTAAACAGGCTACAGTAAATAGTGAAACATGAAACGGCAGTATAGAGCACTAATATGAATGTATAACATAAACAGGTAGCGGTAGTGCGCATGGATCATGACAGCAATCTAGGTTAATATGCAAGTTACTAAACTAACAGTCTTTATGTCATTTGAAATCGATCGGTGGAATGTATCCTCATGATGGAGGTCGGAATCTCCCTCAGATGTTGTTCTCCGTTGATTCTGTAGCCAGCAGGGCTGAATAGTTGAGATTTAATATGAGGGTTGAGCGTGTGGATCTCAATAGGTTGTTGGTTGTTGTTGACGCCGAGTTACCTGCAAAGGAAGTCCCGGGATGGGAAACCACCGTAAGACCCTCCGACGATCACGTAAGTACCGAGAAATAATTAGCGCAGAGTAGCGGCGTATTGGAATGAGTTCCAGATATCTGAATTGTCTGGAAGAGGGGTTTATATAGCGGTCGCATGGAGCGAGTCGATGCGAGATTCTCGTCGTCTGTTATGCCCCTGCGTCACATTCGCGTTGATGGTAGGATACACCAATTAATGGCGAGATACGCTAGCGTAGGATGCGGGATATGAAGCGGCGGGGATCTCGTCGTGGAGAGATACACGAAGCCGTTACGGAAGCGCTCGGGCTCCGTGCTCCCGGCCAAACAGGGACGTCGAGGAGTCTCAGATATAGGATAGCTCAGAGACGAGTAAGTGAGCTGAGGAATCTCAGCTATAGGATAACTCGGAGGCGAGCAAGTGGCTGGTAGTCAGCCGAAAGGGGAATGTGCTTGATTGGTAGAGATTTTGTAACAACCGAGTTCAGTTATACCAATTTCTGTTGCTGTATTTGTTTGTTTGTGGTGTTTTATTCATTTATCGTGTTTGGATACGAATGGTAGTTTACTTTACTTTCGACCCGCTTGTTTGAACCTGTTGATTCATAGTTATAGAATACCCCAGCCTCGCGTATTTTGCATATAACAATTTAAGTCACGTAAAATAATTTAAAAATACATAACATAGCCTGCATGATACCCCTTGTAGGGTTCCTAGATACCCTAATGAGGTCTCACAAGGCATCAACCATGCCAATTTCAAATCTAAACGGTGCCGAGAAACCCTAGAACGGATCGTTGGCTAGATTTCTAGACGAACAAAGTAACTAGTTAACACTTAACTAAGAGAATACGGAAATACAACCTTTATAGATCCGGTGCTCCACCTCCATAGCTCCGCAACGAAGTCCCCTCGCTGTCCTAGTGAATTCACGGGCTCTAGCGTCGGCTTCGTCGAAGAATAGGCGAGCTAGGTCGTCGATGTCCATGCCGAAAATGATCTACGTCGAAGCATCGCAAGATCAAGCTCTCACTTCACCAAGTCATGAAACTTGTGAAGAAAACACACTCTACTACTTGGCAAGAGGTAGAGGATGAAGAAATAGGAAGTGGGTAGACTTTAGAATTGGATTTCTCACTCATTTCCATCAATCACCATTGATGGAGCTTGCTTTCTTCTTTGAAGAAGATGAAGAAGATGAAGCTAATTGTTATGATAAGTTAATTAAAAAGAAAAGAATAATCAAATCTTTATCATAACATGACCATGGTTATGTGTAGAGACTAAACTCAAGTTAAGTGAATGGTTAGGTTAGGTATGAAGACAAAAATGGTGACTAAGTCAAAGTATTCATGAAGCTTCATGAATGAACAAAAGAATTCCACCATTTTTCTCTTTGCATTTTATTTTCCAAAAAGAATAAATGAAATAAATAAATGAATAAGTAAAAACCCTAATCATCCACTTAACCATAGTTTAATACTTTACACTTAACCATAAAGCATGTATCATCAAACATGATACAATCAAGTGCACAAAATCATATCGCATATGCAATGCGCACACCCGAGTGAGAAAATCCATTTAAAGTGAACCGATACTAGTAAATGCAAAGTAATATATCAAATATATAATTATGCATTAAATCATTAAATCAACACTTAATTTAATGATCCGGTCATATTGCATATAACCGACTAATATCAACAGTAACAACTTATCGAATCAACACTTGATCCGATAACCCGGCTATATCGCATATAACCGATCAATGTCACAAATCGCGAGAATCGAATACAGTATCACATACTGGTATCATTCTCGGTCCCGCACATATCTCATATGCGCTCCTATTTCGTTTCGCTTGAACCAGGAAACCTCTGTGTAGGACTCTAAAGACTCGTCAATACGCCGGCAGCAGATGATGATCATATCAAACACCCACAAGCCGCAAGCGGCCTGCTAAACGTAACGGCCACCCGGGTATTGAGCGATCTGAAAATCGACGAGCAAGCCCGCTCACACTCCAGTGAATCCAACCAGTAACATTTCCGTACAGTCCGGTCTGATCGTCTGATATGTCGCATATCTCGCCTAGGGGTGGTAAACGTCAGACCCCAATAGCTCGATAAGTCGTGTCGATATGAGGTCTATAACAATTCGAGAAACTACTGGTAACACTTACCAGTAAATCTCAGCAACCCTGGCCAGGGATTTCCTGTTATAGCCAATCGAACACAGCGCAACATCAACCCCCTATACCGGGAGAGACGAATCCCCTCCTATCGCTCATTGCCTCCATGTGACTCGGGACTGTACCCAAAAACCACCGTTTTGCACGCCCTCTTGGACGTGGTAAGGTGGAAATCAAAGCACAGTGGGAACCACACAAGACTCTATGACGATCTCGGGTCTACAGACTAACCTGTACCAGTGTCACCAGAGAACTGCCATCTGACGTGAGGTATAATACCATCTGGGAGTTCTCGGCGAGTCCGTCCAGTGTACCCAGTCTCTACTGAGCACCCGTATATCATCTCTGATGTCAAACACCAATGGATATGGGATCATCCATCGCCCATCTGTATGGGTCGAGAAGGTATACGCTAGTCTACTCTGGTATATCGATGCCCCGTCTCGATACACCCACGACTAGGGACTTTGAAGGATGTACTTATGGATTACCATGTCCCCACTAGTATGATCCGCATCATAGTCCAGGTAGTCAAGTACACATCCTAAGGGCTTTACCAACATGTAACAGAGAGACAAACAGTATACACGTTAAGGTAAAGATCAACCAGATAGCATACTATCATGTCGAGCAAGAAAGTCCTTCCTATATACGTCCCAGCATCCACTACAATATACATCCTATGTACAGTAATGGGCTCTAGGGCATACATATAACTAACAATCTCCCACTTGCACTAGGGCCATCTGTAGCAGTGGTTGTAGTATCTCATACTCAACCATCCCATAAAAATCTCTCTCTGGGAACAGGCCTTTGTGAGTGGATCCGCTGTGTTGTCCTCTGAATCTACTCTCCTAACCTCGATCACCCTGGAGATCAACTATCTCCATGATCAGGCGATACTGCCTTAGAATAAGTCTGGATCACTGATGGGACCGGCGTTCCTCGGCATGAGCCACAACTCCATTGTCTCACAATGGTAGGAACGTAGTTCATCTCATGAACCAATATACACCCAAACATCCTCCTTGGTAGCATCTTAAGTAGCGATGTATCCTGCCTTTATCTTCTAGTATGCCACGGTATCTAGCTTGGAACTCTTCCAACATACCGTCCTCCACTGAGGGTAGAGACAATGCCTGTGACTGACATTCAGTCGTCTTTATCACCCTGGAACCCTTCCAGTGATTCTTCCCAGGATCGGTTGATACCGTCTCACTACAACTAGTGAGAGTCCTAACATCCAATTAGATCTATCTCATAGATCCAAAAACCCAGGATTTAGGAGGTATCACTTTGATCCTATATGGAGAATCATTGTGATAAGCGGAGATTGATCGAGCGTAGCATAGGAAACTCCTTCCCTATCAAGAGTATGTCATCCACGTACTCTACGAGGATCGTCACCATACTCCCTACTACCTTTTTGTATATACAAGGTTCATCTACCATTTTGATGATGTCAACTTCTTTGACTAACACATCAAAATAGACGTTCCAACTCCGCGATGCCTGCTTTATCCTATAAAGCATCTTGCACACGTTTCCGCTGCTCCCACTGTCTACGAGGCCCTCTGGCTGTGTACTTATAGACGCCCTCTTCTAAAACATCATTTAGAAAAGCTGTCATGACACCCAACCACCAGATATCGTAGTCATGGTATGTAGCCGTGGCAAGTAGGATCTGAATGGACTTAAGCATAGATCCTTAGAAAAAGTTTCATCATGATCCACACCTGGTCAATGATGCAAACCTTTAACAAGTCTAGCTTTGAAAGTCTCAACTTTTCCATGTACACCAAGTAATCTTCTCAAGATATACTTGCTCCTGATGGGGATTTAACCCTTCAGATATAGCAACCAAAGTCCATACTTTGTTGGTGTATAAGGATTCCATCTCAGATCACTAAGCATCCAGCCATTCTTATAGAGTCTTACTCCTGATGGCCAGCTCGAAACTAGTTGGGTCATCATCTCATGATGCAATCCTCGCTCCCACTGTCATAGAGAAACCGAAGTATCTCTCAGGTGGGTGAGGAACCCTACTAGATCGGCGGAGAGGCTGAGGTTCGTTGGAATCTACTGAATCCTTTGGTTCTATCAAATCATCAGCTGTAGTTTGTATAGCTGGAACCTTTCCAGTTGTACATAACTGACCTTGCCTCGAGCTTGTCCGGATTATGCTTTTAGACAAAGCCCGGACAACCCCAAATCTTAACCAACTTAAGATATGGGCTCTTCCCTTATCATATCAAATATGAAGTGGTAGGCAACTGATTTGGTTTGAACCCTATTCAATAGGTATGCAGCTTCTCAAGTGCATAACCCCTTAAAAGGAAAATAGGAAACTCAGTAGTACTCATCATAGAGCACACCTTATCATATAGGGTGTGATTGCTCCACCCCGATATACCATCGTGCTATGGTGTATACGGAGGAGTAATGCCGAGAGAGAATCTCATTCTCCTTTAGAAAAGTCCGAGAATTCCGTGCTCAAGTATTCTCCTCCTTGATCTCATCATAGGACATAATACTTATACCCGTATTCTGGTTCTCTACTTCTAGCTTATATTCTGTGAATATCTCAAAAGGTTCGGACTTGTGTTTCAACAGGAACATTTGTCTGAATCTTGAGAGATCATCAGAGAACGTAATGAAGTACAAAGAACCGGTCCTGGCATGTGTAGACAGGGGACCTTACATACATCAACATGTATTATGCCAAGAGTTTGCTAACTCTTTCTCTGTTTCCATTAAACAGAGCTATGGTCATCTTATCTTTGTGACATGACCGGCGAGTTTCACAAGATGTAAATTCAAACTGATTTAAATATGCATCTATATGTAACTCTAGCTAGTCGGGTCACATTGATATGACCTAGTCTACAATGCCTCAAGAAGGATTCGTTCATTTCTGAACTATTCCTCTTGTGTGTGTTCTGTATACTAAGAACTGTAGTTTGATTTAGAATATCAATGCTTTTAGATAACGTGCCTGAACCGATCAACTTTTGATATAGGAAATGTTCAAAACATTATCCAACAATACAAAATTATATCATTTCTTTACTAATAAAGAGATTGATATGATTTTGTATATCAGGTTCGGTATCTAGTAACATTCGTTCAGAATCAATGTATTACAATACAGGGTGACAGTGACCAACAGACTTGGCTGCAACTCTTGCCATGTTTTCTGCCTCATGAAACTTATCACCCGTTCTCAGTTCTTTACCTTTCTGCAGCCCTATGTAACAGATTACATATCTGGGATCCTGATCTGGTATCACATACCCAGGACGTAAAGGATACTGAGAAACAGTTCTCTGTAATGAACAAACCCGAAGATGATGCATCAGCATGCACTCTCTTCGTTTGGGCGGCACGGGAATTCTGGTAATCCCCTATTTCCTGCTCTGTCTTATAACAATTATAAGTAGGAGCGGGACCAACGTTCCCCAGCTCAGTATAACAAGCGGGTTCGGTCAATATTCCGTATTATTATCTTGATTAAGGCGTGATATGGTCGCTACCTTGAGAGAGAGAGAAGAAAACACTCAGCGTGCGCTCTTGCAAGAATAGATTGGTTATTATTTTATCTAATCAGGATGGCTCCCACTGCTTTTTATCAAATCTTCCTTCAAACCCTAAAAGGAAAGACTAGCCGGGATTAATTATACACTACAAGTTCGCCAATCTTTCAGCCAGGCCAGTGTCGGTACTTTGAGGGAGGTCCCCCGTGCTTTCGCACGAACCTAATTAATGTAAACCTCGTTTTCCCAGAGGCGTAACCCCGTTGACACCTTTCTAGACACCTACTTGATCGGCTAATTGTAATGTATAAAACTCTCCCAGGAGTAACACTTACTCGCAGCGGGTATCGGGATCCAACCATCTCATAGAAGGTATGCAATCTCATTGCAAATTTCAACACTTGAAATTCCCGATAATATTTTGCCCCTAGCTCGCTATGACCTTGACGCATGCCAAACAACCCATAGTCTGCTAGTCAAGTTCAACCCGTACATTTCTTGATTGAATTAAACCCACCCGCACGACCCTTGACGCATGCCAAACAACGCCGTACGAATACCCTAATCCAATCGCATCATATGCTGGCAGATAAGCACTAGTTAGCTACCGTACACTACGCCTTGACGCATGCCAAACAACCGCAGCACGAATACTAACTAATACTTATCTGAAATGACGGAGGGCTACGACAGGTTTTTCTGAAAACCTATTGCGTAATGAACTTGATATCGTTGTAGAATCAAATGAATTTTGAAATGGAGTGTTTTTTAGGCTTTTCTAGTTTTGCTAAAGGAGTCACTCCCGGTGAAGGGATCGTCGGTCCTTTCCTCGTCGAATGAGGTGCGGGATATATCATATATATCACTGTGCAAAGCAAAAACTCTTAAAAGCAATCAAAAGACAAACCGAGTATGTAGCATCTGCCAGTTATTGCTAAAGGAGTCACTCCCGGTGAAGGGATCTCGGTCCTTTCCCTATCGAATAAGGTGCAGGATATATCATATATACCGCTATGCAAAGCAAGAACTGTAGCTACCTGTTTTATTTTGAAATTCGATTCTACAACATCTTAGGTTTCTTTTATTTCATTAATCTCATTAATGAAGTCCCATCATTTAAGTACCTAAACATCACAGATAAATACGACGTACACTTATGCCATCCGCATTCGCCTCGATGTCCCCTCGTGCACCGTTAGGTTAGGTAACTAACGGCAGAGCAGGGCAGGGCTAGCGCGGGTGTAAAACATAAGTAACGTCTATATAATATATCATATATACTATATACTGTACTATCACAGAACATCACATGATCACATCACAGATATCGCAGCAGAAGAAACATATGAAATATTGGATATACTAGGACGTCCGTGTTTTCAATACGAGCCAGTATAAAACACGGATTCCACGGTCGTGATGAATAGACAAACCCACACTCCTAGACCCCTACGAGAGCGGCAAGCAACCCTACCAATTCTAGAGTTAGGAGACCCGGACTCGACTCCTCGAGTTGGTCTCCCACTGGACTCCAGAACCCGGTTACTTGTGCCCTCCTCCTTGGGTCTATCCTAGTGCGGAAAAGTAAATAATATACAAAAGGTGACAACTTCCGCAACCTGGAAGTGCCCCAATAAAAGAATATTACATACAAGTTTTTACATGAATGAAAATGAAAAACACTCATCTCACATAAAAACCCCCGGCTATTCAAACACGACGATCCAATATAACATATCCAGCAACACATAACATCACATGTCATCAACGTAAGTAAATATGCGCATCCCAATTGTCGTTGACATATAGCAACGAAACCGGCGATATCACATATTACACTTACGGTCACAGAAAAGAAAGTGTAAAACTACAACAGTTGGAATCCGCAACCACCTCAGACATCGCATGCCTGACCAAATGAATTCTTAAGACATCGCATGCCTAACAATTATAAACCCCGCATTTTAGTCTCATTATCGAAAACTCTTTTCAATATCAAGTCGGGCAATTCAACAGGATTCCCGGCATTCTGATCGAATGCTCGTCGCAAACTTCAGTAGACGGCCGCACCCCTGATACCGTCGACGAAGTGCACCAAGGCGGAACACCGCTACCGCGAGCACCCGAACGGATGCTTTCGGCGACGGGGTTCTCCTACAGTCACTTGGTCGGGGCTATGGAGTGAGGCTGTCTATTAAGTTTACCCGGCGAGTATCCGCGTACGCTACGTGATTGCGACGGACTTTTGATCACATCAAAATTCCGTGGCAACCGATCAATTGAGACTAAACTGCTATGTTTATAACATTCATTCAGTTATCTCATAACTTATTGTGAATTCCAATTATTGTATCCCATTCCAGATAATTAGAAAATGTTAAACTTTCCGATTGAACATTCGAACACCCAAGTTTTCCCGATACAGATCAACACATGAAATATGAGTCTAACAACATTCAGTTCGTGCCTCAGTACCGACGGTCCAGCCGTAGAAGGGTCAAGCCAACGCCTCACATGTGGCACGCCGTACTGCCCCAAACCCGAAGGTTCAAAGGGCAGTTCAAGACGGTCACATAATCGAGTTAAGGTTTGTTGTCTTCTAGAGGGTCCATCGCGTTACTTGCACTACTTAGAACGTCGTCAAACTACGGAAAAATCCAACACTTGGAAATTTCCCGACAGGGGAAAAATTGGGTATTTATATCCGGTCGAACTTTTTAACATATTCTAAAATTTATCCGGAAAGCCACATAGACAAAATTTGATACTCCGATCAAAACACCGAATCCCCAAAACAACCCCAGAAAATTCAACTCTTGAATAAATATTAAAAATTCCCAGAAAAATCAGCATCTGAATACATGAATTACTGTGCAGAAAGGGGAGGATGACGTCACCATGTTGCCGCGGAACCGCCGCAGAAGCAAGGCTTCTGCCGCGGTTTCGCCGCCGTTTATACTGTTCATGAAAATATTTTTGCGCCGTAATTCTTATATTTCCCTGCTAAATTTTTTAGCAATTTTTAATTTGGAAAAATCCCAGTTTTTGAAAAAAGGACAGAGAGCTATTTTGGGTTCTAAATTTCGGTTCGATCGGACTTCAAATCGCGTCTAGACTTCGCCTAAGCCTCTAGCTAGGCTCTGATACCACTGTAGGGTTCCTAGACACCCTAATGAGGTCTCACAAGGTATCAACCATGCCAATTTCAAATCTAAACGGTGCCGAGAAACCCTAGAACGGATCGTTGGCTAGATTTCTAGGCGAACAAAGTAACTAGTTAACACTTAACTAAGAGAATACGGAAATACAACCTTTGTAGATCCGGTGCTCCACCTCCATAGCTCCGCAACGAAGTCCCCTCGCTGTCCTAGTGAATTCCCGGGCTCTAGCGTCGGCTTCGTCGGAGAATAGGCGAGCTAGGTCGTCGATGTCCATGCCGAAGATGATCTACGTCGAAGCATCGCAAGATCAAGCTCTCACTTCACCAAGTCATGAAACTTGTGAAGAAAACACACTCTACTACTTGGCAAGAGGTAGAGGATGAAGAAATAGGAAGTGGGTAGACTTTAGAATTGGATTTCTCACTCATTTCCATCAATCACCATTGATGGAGCTTGCTTTCTTCTTTGAAGAAGATGAAGAAGATGAAGCTAATTGTTATGATAAGTTAATTAAAAAGAAAAGAATAATCAAATCTTTATCATAACATGACCATGGTTATGTGTAGAGACTAAACTCAAGTTAAGTGAATGGTTAGGTTAGGTATGAAGACAAAAATGGTGACTAAGTCAAAGTATTCATGAAGCTTCATGAATGAACAAAAGAATTCCACCATTTTTCTCTTTGCATTTTATTTTCCAAAAAGAATAAATGAAATAAATAAATGAATAAGTAAAAACCCTAATCATCCACTTAACCATAGTTTAATACTTTACACTTAACCATAAATCATGTATCATCAAACATGATACAATCAAGTGCACAAAATCATATCGCACATGCAATGCGCACACCCGAGTGAGAAAATCCATTTAAAGTGAACCGATACTAGTTAATGCAAAGTAATATATCAAATATATAATTATGCATTAAATCATTAAATCAACACTTAATTTAATGATCCGGTCATATTGCATATAACCGACTAATATCAACAGTAACAACTTATCGAATCAACACTTGATCCGATAACCCGGCTATATCGCATATAACCGATCAATGTCACAAATCGCGAGAATCGAATACAGTATCACATACTGGTATCATTCTCGGTCCCGCACATATCTCATATGCGCTCCTATTTCGTTTCGCTTGAACCAGGAAACCTCTGTGTAGGACTCTAAAGACTCGTCAATACGCCGGCAGCAGATGATGATCATATCAAACACCCACAAACCGCAAGCGGTCTGCTAAACGTAACGGCCACCCGGGTATTGAGCGATCTGAAGATCGACGAGCAAGCCCTCTCACACTCCAGTGATCCAACCAGTAACACTTCCGTACAGTCCGGTCTGATCGTCTGATATGTCGCATATCTCGCCTAGGGGTGGTAAACGTCAGACCCCAATAGCTCGATAAGTCATGTCGATATGAGGTCTATAACAATTCGAGAAACTACTGGTAACACTTACCAGTAAATCTCAGCAACCCTGGCCAGGGATTTCCTGTTATAGCCAATCGAACACAG
This sequence comes from Agapanthus africanus, assembly GCA_030015575.1. Classification (NCBI taxonomy): domain Eukaryota; kingdom Viridiplantae; phylum Streptophyta; class Magnoliopsida; order Asparagales; family Amaryllidaceae; genus Agapanthus; species Agapanthus africanus. The sequence continues at coordinate 489,942,027 of CM057349.1, forward strand.
CGCAACATCAACCCCCTATACCGGGAGAGACGAATCCCCTCCTATCGCTCATTGCCTCCATGTGACTCGGGACTGTACCCAAAAACCACCGTTTTGCATGCCCTCTTGGACGTGGTAAGGTGGAAATCAAAGCACAGTGGGAACCACACAAGACTCTATGACGATCTCGGGTCTACAGACTAACCTGTACCAGTGTCACCAGAGAACTGCCATCTGACGTGAGGTATAATACCATCTGGGAGTTCTCGGCGAGTCCGTCCAGTATACCCAGTCTCTACTGAGCACCCGTATATCATCTCTGATGTCAAACACCAATGGATATGGGATCATCCATCGCCCATCTGTATGGGTCGAGAAGGTATACGCTAGTCTACTCTGGTATATCGATGCCCCGTCTCGATACACCCACGACTAGGGACTTTGAAGGATGTACTTATGGATTACCATGTCCCCACTAGTATGATCCGCATCATAGTCCAGGTAGTCAAGTACACATTCTAAGGGCTTTACCAACATGTAACAGAGAGACAAACAGTATACACGTTAAGGTAAAGATCAACCAGATAGCATACTATCATGTCGAGCAAGAAAGTCCTTCCTATATACGTCCCAGCATCCACTACAATATACATCCTATGTACAGTAATGGCCTCTAGGGCATACATATAACTAACACCCCTAACCCTGTTGTTGCGTCCGTGCATCTTGTTTTCGTCCCGTTCAGTGAAACGGACGTGTTTGGATGGCTACGCGCACGTACGTGCGTCTTTACTTGGGGGTATCCTTTTTCGTTACATAATCTTTCATTTCAAATTTTGGAGCTTACATATAATTTTCGTATTTTTAAATCTAAATTTTTGGACCCGACCCGGGCGTTTTCTTGAAATACTTTGTATCTCGCCAGAATTCATTTATTTAAAATTTTAATATTAATTTGAACATTTTACCGCTCTTAAGTTTTTTAAACAAACTGAAAATCTTTTTAAAACTTCCTTTAAAACTCTTTTCTCAAAAATCCTAACTCTCTTCCTTTCTTTTATCCCACGAACCAATCAAAACCCTTCCCTTTTAATTTGCCGGGCCCCACACGCCTCTCTCTCCTCTCAAAATCTTTCTCTTTCTCCTCTCTCTCTCCCCGGCGCAACTGTCTCTTTCTCTCTCCTCTCGCGAACACTGTTCGCTTCTCGATTCCCATCACCCCCGTGGATCCCGTCACCTCCCTTCACGAGATCCTTCTTTCTCCCCCCTCTCTTCTGTTTAAAACCCGAGCCCTTCTTCTTTAACCTATCACAAGCTCCCATCTCCTCAAACCCTAACCCTTAAACTCCCTGCCTCCTCATCACAACTTCCCTCACCGAGCCTCCTCTTCCTCCTCCGCCATCTCATTCCTCTTCTTCCTTCCCCCGAGCTCACCCTGCACATCAAGAAACCCTACAGAACCCATCATCGCCATCCTCACCTCATCGCCGACGACCGCCTCACCTCGCCGTCATCATCATCATCATCTCCACCTCTCCCTCTCCTCTGCACTTCTGCCTTCTATACCAACCTGCACCCAACACCCGAACCCTAACCTAACCCTAACAGCCAAACCCTAGCCTCACCGGGAAACCCCCATGCCGGCAACCCTCATCGTCGTCGCCTCTTGCCGACTCCCCTGGAATCCCAGAATATATAACCACAGTAAGATCTTCTTCTTCTTCTTCTTCTTCTCTTCTTCACTTTCTGTATGCATTTCTTCTTGATTTGTTCACTGTTGTTTTGCTGCCGGAATCCGACCGTGCCGGCGACGATCACGACGACCCAGCAAGCATCTCTGACCCGTGCGATCCCCCTGTGCGTTGTTTGGACTCATTCCGTGTACCGTGCGCGCGTCGCGACTTTTCCCGCCGACATGTAACGTTCCGTATACCCGTATCACGATCCTTCTAGGCAAGTAAAACTTGCTACATGCTGTTTCCCCCAATCAGAGCAGAGCTCTGTTCAAATTCCAAGGCGGGAAACGAAGCAATGCTTCTGTTTCCCTTAATCAGAGCAAGGCTCTGTTTTAAAATTCAAATTTTAAATAAAGGAAGCAACGCTTCAGATAATTTGCGATCTGCGCTGCGCGCCACGTGTCAAACAGTGGTGCGCTAGCGCAGTTGCGCCGCGCTCTGCGCTGCACGACACGTGTCAGCGCAGGCGCGCTAGCGCAGTTGCGCTGCGCTCTGCCCTGCGCGACACGTGTCAAGCGCAGGCGCTCTTGCGCCAACTGCGCCAGCACTAAAATTTAAGTAATAAATTATTTAATCAGAATTAAAATTCTAGAAAGATCTTTCCAGTCTTATTAAAATAAGAAGATTATTTTCTGTAAAACAGAGGCCTTAGGATCAAAGATCCAACGGTGGGGAAATATCCCCAGATCAATCAAAGAAAGATCTCTGTAACTAACTCAACAAACCAATTAGCCCTATATAAAGGCCCCTAGACTCCAAGTCTCAAATATACACACATAAAAAAAGGGAGAACTCTGGAAAAAAAATTGAAAGGCAAGCCTTTAAAGAAAGAAGATCATTTTCTTCAAGGTAAAGAATTAAATTCTTGAAGAACAGAGATGAAAGCACCTCACAAAAAGAAGAATTTCTTCTAAAAAGATCAAAGATCTGAGAACAAGATCAAGATCTTCACTACAAAAAATAAAAAAGATCAAAAAAGATCCAATCACAAAAAATAAAAGACGTAATTTACTTCATTTCTAGATCTTTTGATCTATATAAAGGCACAGCCTTTTAATGAACCATTGGTTCTTGAATCTTGAGGTAGAACCTCTTTAGAACAAGAAAAACTTGTTTCTTTAATCTGAATTAGATCAAGATGCGCTCTGCGTTACTGTACAGTGCCTTGCACTCTTGATTTGCGCTTCTGTGCTCCTTGGACTGGCGCAAGTCACCAGAGAGCGCCACGTGTCAATCACAGAACAATCTGCGCCTTGCGCTTCTAAAACAGAGCGCTGTGCTCTTGGATTGGTGCAAGTCACCAGAGTGCGCCACGTGTCAGCAGCGCACTGGCGCAGCGCACTGCGCTTACAGACTTGCGCTCAGTAGAGCGTGACACGTGTCATCTCCACATGCGTTGGCGCCTTGCGCTCTTTAATTGGCGCAAAGCACCTGACAGGCCACGTGGCGCACTGTCAGACCATTAAATGCTGTGCATTATTAAGAAAGGGCATAGCCCAATTAAAAGGCCTAACAGGTCAAATATAAATGCTGTGCATTTAATTAAAAAGCCCAATGCTGTGCATTGTTTAAAAGAGGCAGAGCCTAAGCAAATGCCTAACATGCCAAATATAAATAAACTGTTACACATTTTCAAATGGACTTAGCCCAATTCTGGCCATAAGTCCTCAATTTAATTTGAACTGAGCACAACTGCTCTTCCAATCAATTTACACCCGGTTCGAGGGTACATCTCTTTACTCCTCTGGCATCCGTCGTTGTAATCCCTCAACGTCGTCAGAGAGGTGACGGGCCCCGACAACCACACACTGCTACGGACTGTGGGGTCCTTAAACTCATGGACTATGACGTCCTTAACCTCGACCGTGATGTCTTAAAACTAACACCGGACTGTGAGGTCCTTAAGATCACGGACTATGATGTCCTTAACCTTGACCGCAACATCTTAAAACTAACGTTGGACCGCAATGTCCTTAAACTACCTATCGACCGCAATATCACTGAACTAAACAATGGAGCCCCCAATTGCTTTCTTGTCGGATCTAAACGATCCCGTTAAGTCGATCTTAGTCTAAAATTAGACTAACGTATCCTTAACAAACGTTTAAGTCGATCTTAGTATCAAATAAGGCTAACGTATCCTTAAACACCCCCCCAAACCCAAATCTAAGAAAGATACGGATTTGGACTAATCCACGTCCTACGGGCGACGACATAACTTAGTCTCTGTATACAATCCACGGGCAACCGAACACAAAACAGACACACACGACACGAAGTGACCATATGGAGAAGAAGAAAGTTGTTACGGCGGTGCGGTAGCGTAATTAACTGCAGGGGCTTGCGCCTACAGGGAAGAGCGTCCCCACAATCAAAAACCCCTCAAGAGAGGGGGAATCTGACGAAGTCTGCTACATCGGCCGCATTCGTTTAAACCTTCGATATACGGTGTCATAAATCAACTTGGCATCTTCGGAGAGGTGGACGGATAGCACCTATTAGCATCTGCCCCGAATCTCAAGCAAGACGTCCCTGTCGCGCCGTCTTTCGGAGGGGAACACATGCTATTATATTATTTTATACATATTTAATTTCATGATTAAACCTGTAAATTAAACCTAAGGCTATTGGTTTCCAGCTTACATTTCGATGTCCGGTTATATCATTTTAGATTTACAACTTGAACCCTACCATGTTGCATTTTGTTTTACTATACGTAGTACTCACATCCGTGTTTAAATCACATAATAATTATTTACATAGCCCATAGTACCCTTTTAGATAGTTTATAATGTTTCAAACACCCGTTTGCATCCATCTCGTCTAGTATACATATTATTGCATCAATAGATCACTTGAATGTATAACATTGAAATATTCACATTCCATATTTGATAAAGTATAGTTTAATTAGTATTAGAACTTTAACTTTAACCCTAATCATAACTGTGCATCTATATACCTTAATCTGTATCTGAATGCATTTCACATTACAATGTTCCAGTTTATTGTTGTATTAGTACCCATGCTTGTTTTGTATACCCATGCTTATATTAGTTTGATTATGAGCACCCACATGATATCTTGTGCACCCTGACATGACTTGTTACACCTACTACTTGACACGACATGGTACCATGCACCTTTCGACATGACATGATACCTATATACTACCTGGCTTGACCTGATGTACCATGGCTTTACCTGTTACCTGATCTTGTGTCTAATGCCAACAAACCTGACCTGGTGTCCTTACGGACAGTTCCTGTTGTCTATCCAGACAAACCTGTACCTGCCTGATCCTGTGTTGGCATTAGCTCTAGATTATTTAATACTTGACTTGAACGCATATAACTTGGGGTATGGGTAAATCAATGATGAAACCTGACTTGTAACTCGACAGTCCTCTACCTTTTCTGATCAGTCTTACGGGCTAGGCCAACCCCGGGGTGATGCTGCTGACATCACTCGTCATTACCTACTACCCTTTACTGCCTTGCGGCACGTCTCGGATTCAGCCCGAGAGTCATAGGCCGTGATCCCGGGCACGCACGGGATACTATTGAGTTACATCGATGATTCATCAAATTGATTTCAGAGACTTGAGAGTAGTTAACCTAATAGACCAGTTTAGATTACTCACTGCACACTACTTTTCACTGCCCTGATTTATATTGTTGTTACACCTGCTTTACCATTTATGATCATACTTGCATGTCTTGCTACCCTTTTTATATATTATTGCTTGATATTATGACGCGCTGACGTCTGAGTTTTGCATGGCCTAGATTCCTTACCTTTGCTGCAGTCCGAGCAGGAGTACTTCAGTCAGCAGGCTGAGCAGTGAGGACTCGTTAGTAGTAGTTCTTTTATTTTCAATATTTTCATTCTTGATGTGAGCCCGCATTATGGGACATACATTCCAGTTATTCTTGTATTGGATCTTTTGCTTCCGCATTATTTTTATTCTTGACTCATTTTATTTTGGCTTATGGACATGTGTTAGATAGTATATTATTGTTCTTGATATCTCTACAGCCGTAATGTGACTGTGGAAGGATAATTCCTATCCACAGGTAGCATGGTTGGCTATGTTATGTGCCTACCTTAGCGTACTCTGGGAAGCGGGGCGTGACATGGTTCTTTTGGTATCAGAGCCATAGGTTATAGGTTAATCGGGTTTGATTCTTTTGTAGTTGGGTATTGGACCCAATACACGAATCAGAATACTCGTGATTAGGAAACATGCCCTGCCACCTTACCGTCTTACCATTCTTGAATCTTAACCTCCTCCTGATTATACTTTTACGATATGCAAACCTCCTTTGCATATCGACTCGAAACCTGGTTCCTTGTTTACCTCTAGAACTTAGGCGACTTGGGTGGAGTTATGTAATTGTAGCCATGATACCGCAGCATGGTTACAATGCGGTACTCTATTTAAGTAACTTGGAGTTCTAGCCTTGATTCATATCCTTAATCTACATTTGAATCTATTATCATGCTAATCCTTTTGGTGTTTTGATTTCAGGAACATGGCAGACAAGAATTTGAAAACGTACCAAAGGCTTGTTGACGAAGCCGCTATGCTTGGAGTAATACATGGGATGTTGGAGAACCAAAGGCGACAGACCGAGCTGATCCAGCAACAAGCTGAATCTTTTCAGGAGGGTTTGCGGACCGTTCAGCAGTCCGTAAACAATGTTGTGGCTAGACCAGTGGATCGTGTGGGAATCATAGCGGATTTCAGGAGACTGGGTCCGTCTGTATTCACTGGCCTGGAAGAGCCGTTGCCAGCGGAGCAGTGGCTGGTTGACACGGAGAATTTACTCATTGCGGCACAGATCCCAGAAGATAAGAGAGTGGATGTGGTACGCATCCAGCTGGTGGATTACGCCCGTGAATGGTGGCTTGTGGAAGAGACCCGCTTACCCAAGCCGATCAAGTGGGCAGATTTTTCGAAGTGTTTTTTGGAGAAGTTCTTCCCGCAGACTGCACAGGAAGAAATGGAAGAAAAGTTCGTAAGTTTGAAGAAAAATGGCGCACCTATAGATGTACATGCAGCTGAGTGGACGTGGCTCAGTAGATTCGCTGGACCTTTGGTTGCCAAAGATGCTGATAGGGCAAGGAAGTTCATGCGCAGTTTGGATGTGGACATCCAGAGGCAGATTGTCTCCCTAGGTTTGACCACTTTCTCACAAGTACTCACAGCGGCTCGAGAGCAGCAGAGCCTATCTATGAAGACTGGGAGTATACAGCAGCCAGCAGTTACAGTAAGGAAGCCGGTATTTGCACCGAACCGAGCACATGGACGCAGAGGTATTCCAGTGGACCGTCGTGGTGTAACACTGATGAAGAAACCTGCTGTTGTTGATCAGAGGAGGACCGTGATTTGTGACTACTGCCATTTACTTGGGCACGTGCAACGGGAATGTCGAAGGAAACAGGGACTCTGTTTGGTTTGTGGATCGGCGAATCATACTATCAGCACTTGTCCGTCGAAGCTTCGTACGAAGGATGATGTTCTGAAGCCACCGCAGAAACCGTTTCAGGGACAGAAGCAGCTGACTCAGGGACCCAATCAAGCTCGAGCATTTACCCTGACGGCTGAGGAAGCTAAAGCTTCAGGAGAAGTTGTTTCAGGTATTCTACTTGTTCATGGTTTTCCCGCATTAGCGTTATTTGATTCTGGTGCATCCCATTGTTTTATGTCGTCCAAGTTTATTGCTACACACTCGATCACTTGCACGACCCTGTCTAGTTTCTGGGACATACACACTGGGAATGGGAAGATCATATCTAGTAGAGAATGTAGGGATTGTGCAATTGTTGTTTGCAGACAGGAGCTTTTTGCAGATTTCTTGGTGATTGATACATGCAGCTATGAAGTCGTCTTGGGAATGGATTTTCTCGGCACTTTCCACGCTTACATCGATTGTAGGGCAAAGAAAGTAATTTTCCAGATTCCCGGGCATCCAGAGTTTATCTTCACAGGAGGAAGTTATTCTGTTGGGCCAGTCGAGTTTAGGGCTAAGCCGATAACTAGTGTTCTTTCGTCGTTGGAGGTTGATAAAGATGAAGCGCTAGCTGTTGTTCGAGATTTTATGGACGTGTTCGAAGACATATCGGGTTTACCGCCGAAGCGAGACGTGGGGTTCGCGATTGATCTTATTCCTGGTGCAGCGCCGGTTTCTAAAGCGTACTATCCAATAGCACCAGTGGAGTTGGAAGAAGTTAAGAAACAAGTTACTGAATTACTTGACAAAGGTTGGATTCGAATTAGTTTCTCGCCTTGGGGAGCTCCAGTTCTTCTAGTCAAGAAGAAGGATGGCACAAGGAGAATGTGCATTGATTATCAAGAATTAAACCGGGTGACTATTAAGAACAAGTACCCGATCCCCCGCATTGGTGAATTATTTGAGCAGCTTAGTGGCGCGAGGGTATTCTCGAAGCTGGATTTGCGATCCGGATATCATCAGGTCCAAGTGAAAACAGAAGATATTTGCAAGACGGCGTTCCGAACTCGGTATGGACATTACGAGTACTTAGTGATTCCCTTCGGAGTAACGAATGCACCGGCGATATTCTTGGACTTGATGAACCGAATCTTTTCACCATTCTTGGACCAGTTTATTGTGGTATTCATTGATGATATTCTGGTCTACTCGAAGAGTATTGAAGAGCATACAGAACATTTGAAGATCACACTGCAGATGCTGAGACAAGAAAAATTATATGCAAAGATGAGCAAGTGCGAGTTTTGGCTGGAAGAAGTGAAGTTTTTGGGGCATGTCGTGTCTGGCGATGGAATCGCTGTTGATCCCGAAAAGATTGCAGCAATTCGAGATTGGCCGATTCCGAAGAATGTTGTGGAGATAAGAAGCTTCCTTGGACTAGCCGGGTATTACAGAAGGTTCGTGGAGAACTTTGCTCGTCTGGCGGAGCCGTTGACCAAGCTTACGCGCAAGGAGGTACCATTTGTGTGGACGGATAAGTGTGCGTCATCTTTTGAGGCGTTGAAGTAGAGATTGATAACCGCTCCTATTCTGACCGTGCCAGACAGTTCCGGAGGATTGGTGATTCACATCGACGCATCTGGGAAAGGATTGGGATGTGTTTTGAGGCAGCATGGGAAGGTTATAGCGTACGCATCGAGACAGTTGAAGACCCATGAGAAGAATTACCCAACTCATGACTTGGAGCTTGTGGCTGTGATCTTCGCTTTGAAGATTTGGAGACACTACCTTTTGGGCGAAGGGTCGAGGTTTTCACCGATCATAAAAGTTTGAAGTATGTGTTCACGCAGAAGGAGCTTAATATGAGGTAACGTAGATGGTTGGAGCTGATGGCTGACTACGGTCTTGATCTTAAGTGTCACGCCCCGCTTCCCAGAGTACGCAAGATTGGGCACGTGACATAGCCAACCATGCTACCTGTGGGTAGGAAGTATCCATCCACAGTCACATTACGGCTGTAGAGATATCAAGAACAAGATAAATAAACTATCTAACACATGTCCAAATCCAGAATAACAAGAGTCAAAAATAAATAAGTGCGGAAGCAAATGATCCAATACAATAAATAGAAAAGTATGTCCCATAATGCGGGCTCACATCCGGAAATAAAATAAATAAACTAATCACTACAGAACTCACAAATCAGCCTGCTGGCTGAAGTACTCCTGCTCGGTCGGCGACAGTGGTAAAGAATCTGGGCCATGCAAAACCCAGACGTCAGCGCGTCATGTCAACCAATAATATAATATGAACATGGTAATAAGCAATGCAGAAATAAACATGAATAAAGCAATAATATGAATCAACAGTGCAGGGTAGTGTGCAGTGGGTAACTAAACCGTTCTATCGGGTTTCCATTCTAAAGTCTTTGAAATCAATTGATGACTCGTCGATGTAACTCAATAGTATCCCGTGCGTGCCCGGGACCACGGTCAAGATTCTCGGGGCTGAATCCGAGACGTGCCGCTAGGCAGTAACAAGTAGCAGGATGGGTGAGTGATGTCAGCATCATCACTCCGGGGCTGGCCTAGCCCGTAAGACTGATCAGAACAAGTATCGAACTGTTGAGTTACAAGTCGGTTTCACCTTTGATTTCCCCATACCCCCAAGTTATGTGTTCAAGTCAGGTATTCAGTAATCAAGAACTAATGCCAACACAGGATCAGGTAAAAGCAGGTTTGTCTGGATAGACAACAGGAACGGTCCATGAGGACTACATGTTATGTTTGTTGGCATTAGACACAAGATCAGGTAACAGGTAAAGCCATGGTACATCAGGTCAAGCCAGGTAATGTATAAAGGTGTCATGTCATGTCAAGAGTGTACGGTACCATGTCATGTCAAGTAGGAAGTGTAACAGGTCATGTCAGGAAGCACAAGATGTCATGTGGGTGCTCATAATCAAACTAACATAAGTATGTGTATAAATAAACAAGCATGAGTACTATCAGAACAATAAACTGGAACATGTAATATGATATGCAAATAGATATAATTTCAAGGATATGGATGCACAGTTATCGATTAGGGTTACATTTATAGTTCCAATATTAATTAGGATGCAATTTATTAAACATGGAGTGTTAATATCACATTATTACGTAGTAATGTGATCTATGGATGCAATTATATGTATCTTAAATGCGATGGATGCAAACGGGTATCCGAAAAGTTATAAAACTATAAAATAGTAATGTGGGATGTACAACTAAGCAATATGTAATATAAATATTGATATAATAATATTAATATGGATAGCATATTCAAAGCGATTAATAACTATAAAAGTGGTATTGATTAACCATGCACAAGAAAGTTCCGTTCAGAAATTCAGCGTCGCCCTAATTTGTAAAATAGTTTAAAAATAACAAACGTTCTCCAAAAGGGACGTGTCTTATACCAAAACAAAGATAATTCAATAAGGTTTTCAGTTTTATAAGTATAAGCATCTCAGGTTGTCCCTACAAAAAGTTATGAACATTCGAAGTTGAAAGTTTGCTGCTGGAATTTCCCTGGACAGCAGTTTGGAGACATTTTCATTTGTATTTTACATTATTTAAACAATTTATTTTGCAAGTAAATATTTCATAGAGTTATAGTATTCTGAGTTAGCTTCGTAACGAACTAAAGAACGTATACTAATTATTTTTCTATGATTTATAATGAATTTTATAAGATAAGGTGTACAGTAAATTTCAGATTTATCATATCCGATTTTTCAACGACGTTTCATGTGTAAACTATAAGATTTTCAAATGTATAACATTATAAAATGAACATTATAAACTAATTAAAGATAATAATAATAAATATTACGACGATATATATTTTAAATGATATGGTTGGAGTATAATGTAATCTAGTATGTCACAAGATAAGTTTTCATGATCTAGATTTAATATGATAGAAACGGATGCAAACGGAACATCGAAATGTTATAAAAATTAAACATGGGGCACTAAATTTAAACTATAGATATGGTATTTATTTAAATAGGTATAAAATAAATTATATAGCATGTAGCAAGATTAACTTGCCTCGATGGGTCGCGAATCGGGAAAACGGAATGTTAACCGTCGGCGGGGAAAACTCGCGACGGCGCACGGTTCACGGAATGAACCCAAACGACGAACAAAAGAACCACACGGGTCGGGATACCTCGCTGGAACGTCGAGAAGCGTCACCGGCACGGCGGAATTCCGGCAACAAAAGAACAGTTAAAAAAAATGAAAAACGAGACATGAAGCAAGAAGATAAAGAATGATAAAGAGAAGTACGAGAGAATATATGAGAGAGAGAGAGAAAAAGTGGAGAGAGAGAGAGAGAGCTGCAGGTGGGGGCCCACGGAATTAAAAGGAACGCGATTGGCTAAAGGCGAATCGTTAGTTAGGGGTAAATATTAATTAAAGATTCAAAACATTTTAAGGAACAGTAGGATATATATATAGGTTAATTTAAAGATTTAAAAGATAGGTAATGAACAGTAAGATATCAGGTTAGTTAGAAAAATATATGCGATGGTTTTAATAATATTAAAATTTAGGATTTTGGCGCCAAATAAAACATTTCCAAATCGCGCCCGGGTCGGGTCCAAAAATTTGAAATTGAAATAATAGGATTTTAAGCGGGATCCAAATTTTAAAATTAAGTGTTTTATGATCAAAAAGCATACCCCCAAAACGGACACACGTACGTGCACGTAGCCGTCCAAACTCGCCCGTTTCACGGAACGGGACGAGAACACAATGCACGGACGCTACCACGAGGCTAGGGGTGTCAAGTAGGACAAGATGAATATTTTCAATTTTATTTTAGATGCCAAAATTTGTTATATGTAGAAATGACTTTGCTGGGTAAATTTTTACAGTAAGCAACAAACAAGCAAGTTAAATGAAATGAGTACCACATTATGCTCAAACAGTAACTGAAATAGTAGCATTGGGCTCGGGTGTTACATTATACCCAACTACAAAAAGAATTTCGTCCTCGAAATTCCAAGAATACAAAGATAGATAACTACAAGAAAAGGTGAGGAAACTTCTGCCGGATTTCATCTTCTCGTTCCCAAGTGGACTCTCCATGCGAGCGATTACCCCAAGAAACAAGCATAAGGGGGATAACCTTGTTCTTAAGAACCTTTTCCCTTCGATCCACGATTTCAATCGGTCGCTCCTCAAAAGTCAAGTCTTCTTGTACTGTTAGCTCCGAATGATCCAAAACGTGTGTTTCATCTCGAACATACTTACGGAGTTGAGATACGTGAAACACATCGTGCACATTTGCCAAGGACTGCGGTAACGCCAAACGATACGCTACCTCACCAACACGCTCCACGATCTCAAGGGTCCAACGAATCGAGGACTAAGCTTTCCTCGACTTCTAAAATGAATCACCCCTCTAGTCGGTGATATCTCCAAATCACCCACGGTGAACTCTAGAGGTCTTCTTGACGTATCTGCCTAACTCTTCTGTCGGTCCTGTGCTGCCTTCATATGATTTCTGATAGGGTTAACCTTCTCAACTGTCTGCACAACCAAATCTGGTCCCAATAATCTTCGTTCACCGACATCGTCCCAACAAACAGGTGAACGGCATTTACGACCATACAAAGCTTCAAATGGAGCCATCTGAATAGTTGCCTGAAAATTGTTGTTGTAAGATAACTCCACCAAAAGTAGATGATCCTCCCAAGACCCCTTGAAGTCCAACATGCATGCTCTCAACATATCCTCAAGAGTTTGGATCGTTCTCTCCGACTGACCATCAGTTTGAGGATGATAAGCTATGCTAAACTTCAATTGAGTCCCCAAACTTTCCTGTAAAATCCTCCAGAAGTGTGATAAGAACCGAGTGTCCCGATCGGACACGATGCTCACCGGTACTCCATGCAATCTTACAATCTCCTGCATGTACCGCTCTGCCAAGGTCTCTGTTGATTGACCAACCCGAAAAGGAATAAAGTGAGATGCCTTGATCAATCTGTCAACAATCACCCATACTGCATTGTTGCCCTTTGGACTCCGCGGTAAAGCCGTCACGAAATCCATGGTTATATGTTCCCACTTCCACTGAGGAATCGGAAGTGGTTGCAACAAACCAGCAACCCTTTGGTGTTCAGCCTTGACTTGCTGACATACCAAGCACTTAGCCACGAAGCGAGCAATCTCCCGTTTCATACCTTCCCACCAGAAATGCTGTCGAATATCTCGGTACATCTTTGTACCTCCCGGATGTACAGAGTAAGCTGAACTGTGTGCCTCCTTCATAAGTTCTTCACGCACATCCCCCTTTGGCACACACACACGGCTACCATACCTCAACGAATCATCATCGTGGACCAGTAAATCTGTTCGTAGCCCGGCTTCAACCGGCTCTCGAAACTTTTGCAGTCTAAGATCCTGCGATTGAGCTGCTTTAATATTCTCGATCAAAGACGAATGTACTTGCAGCTGCAACAACTGTCCCGTAGAACGTGGTAGCACAACCTCCAAGTTAAATCTTCGAAAATCTGCGACGATCTCCTTCTGCGTAGTTAACACCTGAATTACTGGTGCCCGACTAAGCGCATCCGGCACAACATTAACCTTCCCCGGATGGTACTTAAGATCAAGATCGTAGTCAGCCATCAGCTCCAACCATCTACGCTGCCTCATGTTAAGCTCCTTCTGTGTGAACACATACTTCAAGCTCTTATGATCTGTAAAAACTTCGACTCTTTCGCCCAAAAGGTAGTGTCTCCAAATATTCAAAGCGAAAATCACAGCCGCAAGCTCCAAGTCATGAGTTGGATAATTCTTCTCATGGGTCTTCAACCGTCTCGATGCGTATGCTACAACCTTCCCATGCTGCATCAAAACACATCCCAATCCTTTCCCAGATGCGTCGCTGTGAATCACCAATCCTCCGGAATTGTCTGGTACGGTCAGGATAGGGGCGGTTATCAACTTCTGCTTCAACGTCTCGAAAGCTAACGCACACTTATCCGCCCATACAAAAGGCACCTCATTGCGCGTAAGCTTGGTCAACGGCTCTGCCAGACGAGCAAAGTTCTCCACAAATCTCCTGTAGTATCCGGCTAATCCAAGAAAACTTCTTATCTCAGCAACATTCTTTAGAATAGGACAATCTCGAATTGCTGTAATCTTTTCTGGATCGACGGCAATGCCATCGCCAGACACAACATGCCCCAAAAACCTTACTTCCTCCAGCCAAAACTCGCACTTACTCATCTTCGCATACAATTTCTCCTGTCTCAACGTCTGCAGTACGATCTTCAAATGCTCAGCATGCTCTTCAAAACTCTTCGAGTAAACAAGAATATCGTCAATGAATACCACAATGAACTAATCCAAGAACGGTGAAAAGATTCGGTTCATCAAGTCCATGAATACTGCCGGCGCATTCGTTACTCCGAAGGGCATCACTAAGTACTCGTATGTCCATACCGAGTTCGGAACGCCGTCTTGCAAATATCTTCTGTTTTCACTCGGACCTGATGATATCCGGATCGTAAATCCAACTTCGAGAATACCCTCGCGCCACTAAGCTGCTCAAAAAGTTCTCCAATGCGAGGGATCGGGTACTTGTTCTTGATAGCCACCTGGTTTAATTCTCGATAGTCGATGCACATCCTTCTTGTGCCATCCTTCTTCTTTACTAGAAGAATTGGAGCTCCCCAAGGCGAGTTGCTGCTTCGAATCCAACCCTTCTCAAGTAATTCACCAACTTGCTTCTTAACTTCTTCCAATTCCACTGGTGCCATCGGATAATAAGCTTTAGATACTGGCGCTGCACCAGGAATAAGGTCAATCGCGAACTCCACGTCTCGCTTCGGCGGTAAGCCTGATATATCTTCAAATACGTCCATAAAGTCGTGAACAACTGCCGGCTCTTCATTACTATCAACTTCCATAGCTGCAAGAACACTGTTTGTCGGCCTAGCCCTAAACTCGACTGGCCCGACAGAACTGCTTCCCCCAGTGAAGGTAAACTCAGGATGTCCGGGAATCTGGAAAATTACTTTCCTTGCCCTACAGTCAATGTGGGCGTGGAAAGTGCCAAGAAAATCCATTCCCAAGACAACTTCATAGCTGCCCGTATCTATTACCAAGAAATCTGCAAAGAGCCCCCGTTCGCACACAACAACTGTACAATCTCTACATTCCCTACTAGCTATGATTTTCCCATTCCCAGTGTGTATGTCCCAAAAACTAGACAGGGTCGTGCAGGTAATCGAGTGTGTAGTTATAAATTTGGATGACATAAAACAGTGGGATGCTCCGGAATCAAATAATGCCAATGCGGGAAAACCATGAACGAGTAAAGTACCTGAAACCACTTCTCCTGATGCCTTAGCTTCCTCAGCTGTCAACGTGAAAGCTCGAGCCTGATTAGGTCCTTGAGTCAGCTGTTTCTGCCCTTGGAACGGTCTCTGCGGAGGCTTCTGTATATCATCTCTCGTACGAAGCTTCGACGGACAGGCACCAACTGCGTGATCAGCCGCTCCACAAACCAAACAAAGTCCCAGCCTCCTTCGACAATCCTTCTGCACGTGCCCAGGTAAACGGCAGTAGTCACAAATCACGCTCTTTCTTCGATCAACGATCACAGGCTTCTTCATGGGTGCTACACCTCGACGGTCCACTGGGATACCTCTGCGACCACGATCTCGGTTAGGTACAAATGCGGGCTTCCTGGCCGCAACTGCTGTCTGCTGCAGGTTCCCTTTCATCCCAGATAAACTCTGCTGCTCCCGGGCTGCCGTAAGAACCTGCGAGAAAGTGGTCAAACCCAGGGAGACAATCTGCCTCTGGATGTCCACATCCAAACTGCGCAAGAACCTTCGCGCCCTGTCCGCCTCGTTGGCGACTAAGAGTCCAGCGAAGCTGCTGAGTCTCGTCCATTCTGCTACATGCACATCTACGGGTGCTCCCTTCTGCTTTAGTCCGATGAACTTCTCTTCCATTTTCTCCCGTGCAGTCCGCGGGAAGAACTTCTCCAGGAAACTCTTCGAAAAATCCGCCCACTTGATCGGCTTGGGCAAGCGGGTCTCCTCAACAAGCCACCATTCTCGGGCGTAGTCCACTAGCTGAATGCGTACCACAACAACCTTTTTGTCATCTGGAATCTGTGCCGCAAAAAGCAAGTTCTCTGTGTCAACTAGCCACTGCTCCACTGGCAACGGCTCCTTTAAACCAGTAAATGTAGACGGACCCAACCACCTGAAATCTGCTACGGTCCCTACTCGGTCAACTGGTCTAGCTCCAACATTGTTCACAGACTGCTGAACGATCTGCAAACCTTCCCGAAACGAGTCCGCTTGCTGCTGGATCAGCTCGGTCTGTTTCTTTGATTTTCCAGCATTCCTCTTATCACTCCAAGCATGGCAGCTTCGTCCACACGCCTCTGGTATGTCTTCAATTTCTTACCGGCTATAATCCTGAACTCAAAATACCCAACATTAGAATGATGATAGATTTTGAATATAGATCAAGGCTAGAACTCCAAGATACTTAAATAGAGTACCACATTGTAACTATGCCGCGGTATCATAGCCACAATTACATAACTCCATCCAAGTCGCCTAAGTCCTAGAGATAACAAGGAATCAGGTTTTCGAATCGATATGCAAAGGAAGTTTGCACATCGTAAAAGATATAATCAGGAAGAATGTGATTCAAGAATGGTAAAACGGTCAAGGTGGCAGGACATATTTCCTAAACACGGGTATTCTGATTCGTGTATTGGGTACAATACCCAACTACAAAAGAATCAACCCGACTATCCTATGGCTCTGATACCAAAAGAACCATGTCACGCCCCGCTTCCCAGAGTACGCAAGATTGGGCACGTGACATAGCCAACCATGCTACCTGTGGGTAGGAAGTATCCATCCACAGTCACATTACGGCTGTAGAGATATCAAGAACAAGATAAATAAACTATCTAACACATGTCCAAATCCAGAATAACAAGAGTCAAAAATAAATAAGTGCGGAAGCAAATGATCCAATACAATAAATAGAAAAGTACGTCCCATAATGCGGGCTCACATCTGGAAATAAAATAAATAAACTAATCATTACAGAACTCACAAATCAGCCTGCTGGCTGAAGTACTCCTGCTCGGTCGGCGACAGTGGTAAAGAATCTGGGCCATGCAAAACCCAGACGTCAGCGCGTCATGTCAACCAATAATATAATATGAACATGGTAATAAGCAATGCAGAAATAAACATGAATAAAGCAATAATATGAATCAACAGTGCAGGGTAGTGTGCAGTGGGTAACTAAACCGTTCTATCGGGTTTCCATTCTAAAGTCTTTGAAATCAATTGATGACTCGTCGATGTAACTCAATAGTATCCCGTGCGTGCCCGGGACCACGGTCAAGATTCTCGGGGCTGAATCCGAGACGTGCCGCTAGGCAGTAACAAGTAGCAGGATGGGTGAGTGATGTCAGCATCATCACTCCGGGGCTGGCCTAGCCCGTAAGACTGATCAGAACAGGTATCGAACTGTTGAGTTACAAGTCGGTTTCACCTTTGATTTCCCCATACCCCCAAGTTATGTGTTCAAGTCAGGTATTCAGTAATCAAGAACTAATGCCAACACAGGATCAGGTAAAAGCAGGTTTGTCTGGATAGACAACAGGAACGGTCCATGAGGACTAAATGTTATGTTTGTTGGCATTAGACACAAGATCAGGTAACAGGTAAAGCCATGGTACATCAGGTCAAGCCAGGTAATGTATAAAGGTGTCATGTCATGTCAAGAGTGTACGGTACCATGTCATGTCAAGTAGGAAGTGTAACAGGTCATGTCAGGAAGCACAAGATGTCATGTGGGTGCTCATAATCAAACTAACATAAGTATGTGTATAAATAAACAAGCATGAGTACTATCAGAACAATAAACTGGAACATGTAATATGATATGCAAATAGATATAATTTCAAGGATATGGATGCACAGTTATCGATTAGGGTTACATTTATAGTTCCAATATTAATTAGGATGCAATTTATTAAACATGGAGTGTTAATATCACATTATTACGTAGTAATGTGATCTATGGATGCAATTATATGTATCTTAAATGCGATGGATGCAAACGGGTATCCGAAAAGTTATAAAACTATAAAATAGTAATGTGGGATGTACAACTAAGCAATATGTAATATAAATATTGATATAATAATATTAATATGGATAGCATATTCAAAGCGATTAATAACTATAAAAGTGGTATTGATTAACCATGCACAAGAAAGTTCCGTTCAGAAATTCAGCGTCGCCCTAATTTGTAAAATAGTTTAAAAATAACAAATGTTCTCCAAAAGGGACGTGTCTTATACCAAAACAAAGATAATTCAATAAAGTTTTCAGTTTTATAAGTATAAGCATCTCAGGTTGTCCCTACAAAAAGTTATGAACATTCGAAGTTGAAAGTTTGCTGCTGGAATTTCCCTGGACAGCAGTTTGGAGACATTTTCATTTGTATTTTACATTATTTAAACAATTTATTTTGCAAGTAAATATTTCATTGAGTTATAGTATTCTGAGTTAGCTTCGTAACGAACTAAAGAACGTATACTAATTATTTTTCTATGATTTATAATGAATTTTATAAGATAAGGTGTACAGTAAATTTCAGATTTATCATATCCGATTTTTCAACGACGTTTCATGTGTAAACTATAAGATTTTCAAATGTATAACATTATAAAATGAACATTATAAACTAATTAAAGATAATAATAATAAATATTACGACGATATATATTTTAAATGATATGGTTGGAGTATAATGTAATCTAGTATGTCACAAGATAAGTTTTCATGATCTAGATTTAATATGATATAAACGGATGCAAACGGAACATCGAAACGTTATAAAAATTAAACATGGGGCACTAGATTTAAACTATAGGTATGGTATTTATTTAAATAGGTATAAAATAAATTATATAGCATGTAGCAAGATTAACTTGCCTCGATGGGTCGCGAATCGGGAAAACGGAACGTTAACCGTCGGCGGGGAAAACTCGCGACGGCGCACGGTTCACGGAATGAACCCAAACGACGAACAAAGGAACCACACGGGTCGGGATACCTCGCTGGAACGTCGAGAAGCGTCACCGGCACGACGGAATTCCGGTAACAAAAGAACAGTTAAAAAAAAATGAGAAACGAGACATGAAGCAAGAAGATAAAGAATGATAAAGAGAAGTACGAGAGAATATATGAGAGAGAGAGAGAGAGAAAAGTGGAGAGAGAGAGAGAGAGAGCTGCAGGTGGGGGCCCACGGAATTAAAAGGAACGCGATTGGCTAAAGGGGAATCGTTAGTTAGGGGTAAATATTAATTAAAGATTCAAAACATTTTAAGGAACAGTAGGATATATATATAGGTTAATTTAAAGATTTAAAAGATAGGTAATGAACAGTAAGATATCAGGTTAGTTAGAAAAATATATGTGATGGTTTTAATAATATTAAAATTTGGGATTTTGGCGCCAAATAAAACATTTCCAAATCGTGCCCGGGTCGGGTCCAAAAATTTGAAATTGAAATAATAGGATTTTAAGCGGGATCCAAATTTTAAAATTAAGTGTTTTATGATCAAAAAGCATACCCCCAAAACGGACACACGTACGTGCACGTAGCCGTCCAAACTCGCCCGTTTCACGAAACGGGACGAGAACACAATGCACGGACGCTACCACGAGGCTAGGGGTGTCAAGTAGGCCAAGATGAATATTTTCAATTTTATTTTAGATGCCAAAATTTGTTATATGTAGAAATGACTTTGCTGGGTAAATTTTTACAGTAAGCAACAAACAAGCAAGTTAAATGAAATGAGTACCACATTATGCTCAAACAGTAACTGAAATAGTAGCATTGGGCTCGGGTGTTACATTAAATACCATCCGGGGAAAGTTAATGTCGTGCCGGATGCGCTCAGTCGGTTACCAGCAATTCAGATGTTGACTGCACAGAAGGAACTCATTGAAGACTTTCGAAGATTTGATTTGGAGGTTATGCTACCGCATTCTTCGGGACAGTTGATGCTGCTACAGGTACATTCGTCGTTGATTGAGAATATTAAAGCAGCGCAGTCGCAAGACCCTAGATTGCAAAAGTTTCGAGAACAGGTTGAAGTTGGACTTTGAACTGACTTACTGATCCATGAAGATGGTTCGTTAAGATATGGTAGTCATTTGTGTGTGCCAAAGGGAGATATTCGTGAAGAACTTATGAAAGATGCGCACAGTTCAACTTATTCCGTACATCCAGGAGGCACGAAGATGTACCGAGATATACGACAGCAATTCTGGTGGGAAGGCATGAAACGGGAGATTGCCCGTTTTGTAGCAAAGTGCTTGGTGTGTCAGCAAGTCAAGGCTGAACATCAAAGGGTTGCTGGTTTATTGCAACCACTTCCGATTCCCCAGTGGAAGTGGGAACATATAACCATGGATTTCGTGACGGCTCTACCGTGGAGTCCAAAAGGTAACAATGCAGTTTGGGTGATTGTTGATTGTTTGACCAAGGCATCTCATTTCATACCCTTTCGAGTTGGTCAATCAATAGAAACTTTGGCAGAGCGGTACATGCAAGAGATTGTAAGATTGCATGGTATACCAGTGAGCATCGTGTCCGACCGTGACACTCGTTTCTTATCACACTTTTGGAGGAGCTTACAGGAAAGTTTGGGGACTCGTTTGAAGTTTAGCACTGCTTATCATCCTCAAACAGATGGCCAGCCGGAGAGAACGATCCAAACTCTCGAAGATATGTTGAGAGCTTGCATGTTGGACTTCAAGGGTTCATGGGAGGATCATCTACATTTGGTGGAGTTTTCTTACAACAACAGTTTCCAGGCGACTATTCAGATGGCTCCATTCGAAGCTTTATATGGTCGCAAGTGTCGTTCACCTGTTTGTTGGGACGATGTTGGTGAATGAAGATTGTTGGTACCAGATTTGGTAGTGCAAATAGTTGAGAAGGTTAATACTATCCAAAATCATATGAAAGCAGCACAAGACCGACAGAAGAGTTGGGCAGATACGTCGAGAAGATCTCTAGAGTTCGCCGTGGGTGATTTGGTATTCTTGAAGATATCACCGACTAGAGGGGTGATTCGTTTCGGAAGTCGAGGAACTCAGTCCTCGATTCGTCCGACCTTTTGAGATTTTGGAGCGTGTTGGTGAGATAGCGTATCAATTGGCGTTGCCGCAATCCTTGGCGAATGTTCATAACGTGTTTCACGTATCTCAACTCCGTAAATATGTTCGAGATGAAACACATGTGTTGGATCATTTGGAGCTGACCGTACGAGAAGATTTGACTTTCGAGGAGCGACCGATGTCGATTATGGATCGAAGGGAAAAGGTTCTTAAAAACAAAGTTATCCCTCTTGTACTTGTTTCTTGGGGTAATCGCTCACATGGAGAGTCAACTTGGGAACGAGAAGATGAAATCCGGCAGAAGTTTCCGCATCTATTCTTTTAGTATGATGGATTGCTATCCTTTCTTGTTCTTGGAATTTCGAGGACGAAATTCTTTTTGTAATTGGGTATAATGTAACAACCGAGTTCAGTTATACCGATTTCTGTTGCCGTATTTGTTTGTTTATGGTGTTTTATTCATTTATCGTGTTTGGATGCGAATAGTAGTTTACTTTACTTTCGACCCGCTTGTTTGAACCTGTTGATTCATAGTTATAGAATACCCTAGCCTCGCGTATTTTGCATATAACAATTTAAGTCACGTAAAATAATTTAAAAATACATAACATAGCCTGCATGATACCCCTAACCCTGTGGTAGCGTCCGTGCATCTTGTTTTCGTCCCATTCAGTGAAACGGACGTGTTTGGATGGCTACGCGCACGTACGTGCGTCCGTACTTGGGGGTATCCTTTTTCGTTACATAATCTTTCATATCAAATTTTGGAGCTTACATATAATTTTCTTATTTTTAAATCTAAATTTTTGGACCCGACCCAGGCGTTTTCTTGAAATACTTTGTATCTCGCCAAAATTCAATTATTTAAAATTTTAATATTAATTCGAACATTTTACTGCTCTTAAGTTTTTTAAACAAACTGAAAACCTTTTTAAAACTTCCTTTAAAAATCTTTTCTCAAAAATCCTAACTCTCTTTCTTTCTTTTATCCCACGAACCGATCAAAACCTTTCCCTTTTAATTTGCCGGGCCCCACACGCCTCTCTCTCTCCTCTCAAAATCTTTCTCTTTCTCCACTCTCTCTCCCCAGCGCAACTGTCTCTTTCTCTCTCCCCTTTCTCTGTCCTCTAGCGCTCTCTCTCTCTCCTCTCGCGAACACTGTTCGCTTCTCGATTCCTCTCACCCCCCGTGGATCCCGTCACCTCCCTTTAAGAGATCCTTCTTTCCCCCCCCTCTCTTCTGTTTAAAACCCGAGCCCTTCTTCTTTAACCCATCACAAGCTCTCATCTCCTCAAACCCTAACCCTTAAACTCCCTGCCTCCTCATCACAACTTCCCTCACCGAGCCTCCTCTTCCTCCTCCTCCATCTCATTCCTCTTCTTCCTTCCCCCGAGCTCACCCTGCACATCAAGAAACCCTACAGAACCCATCATCGCCACCCTCACCTCATCGCCGCCGACCGCCTCACCTCGCCGTCATCATCATCATCTCCACCTCTCCCTCTCCTCTGCACTTCTGCCTCCTACACCAACTTGCACCCAACACCCGAACCCTAACCTAACCCTAACAGCCAAACCCTAGCCTCGCCGGGAAACCCCCATGCCTGCAACCCTCGTCGTCGTCGCCACTTGCCGACTCCCCTGGAATCCCAGAACACATAACCACAGTAAAATCTTCTTCTTCTTCTTCTCTTCTTCACTTTCTGTATGCATTTCTTCTTGATTTGTTCACTGTTGTTTTGCTGTCGGAATCCGACCGTGCCGGCGACGATCACGACGACCCAGCAAGCATCTCTGACCCGTGCGATCCCCCTTTGCGTTGTTTGGACTCATTCCGTGTACCGTGCGCGCGTCGCGACTTTTCCCGCCGACGTGTGACGTTCCGTATACCCGTATCGCGATCCGTCTAGGCAAGTAAAACTTGATACATGCTATTATATTATTTTATACATATTTAATTTCATGATTAAACCTGTAAATTAAACCTAAGGCTATTGGTTTCCAGTTTACATTTCGATGTCCGGTTATATCATTTTAGATTTACAACTTGAACCCTACCATGTTGTATTTTGTCTTACTATACGTAGTACTCACATCCGTGTTTAAATCACATAATAATTATTTACATAGCCCATAGTACCCTTTTAGATAGTTTATAATGTTTCAAACACCCGTTTGCATCCATCTCGTCTAGTATACATATTATTGCATCAATAGATCACTTGAATGTATAACATTGAAATATTCACATTCCACATTTGATAAAGTGTAGTTTAATTAGTATTAGAACTTTAACTTTAACCCTAATCATAACTGTGCATTTATATACCTTAATCTGTACCTGAATGCATTTCACATTACAATGTTCCAGTTTATTGTTGTATTAGTACCCATGCTTGTTTTGTATACCCATGCTTATGTTAGTTTGATTATGAGCACCCACATGACATCTTGTGCACCCTGACATGACTTGTTACACCTACTACTTGACACGATATGGTACCATGCACCTCTCGACATGACATGATACCTATATACTGCCTGGCTTGACCTGATGTACCATGGCTTTACCTGTACCTGATCTTGTGTCTAATGCCAACAAACCTGACCTGGTGTCCTTACGGACAGTTCCTGTTGTCTATCCAGACAAACCTGTACCTGCCTGATCCTGTGTTGGCATTAGCTCTAGATTATTTAATACTTGACTTGAACACATATAACTTGGGGTATGGGGAAATCAATGATGAAACCTGACTTGTAACTCGACAGTTCTCTACTTTTTCTGATCAGTCTTATGGGCTAGGCCAGCCCCGGGGGGATGCTGCTGACATTACTCGTCATTACCTACTACCCTTTACTGCCTTACGGCATGTCTCGGATTCAGCCCGAGAGTCATAGACCGTGATGCCGGGCACGCACGGGATACTATTGAGTTACATCGATGATTCATCAAATTGATTTCAGAGACTTGAGAGTAGTTAACCCAATAGACCAGTTTAGATTACTCACTGCACACTACCTTTCACTGCCCTGATTTATATTGCTGTTACACCTGCTTTACCATTTATGATCATACTTGCATGTCTTGCTACCCTGTTTATATATTATTGCTTGATGTTATGACGCGCCGACGTCTGAGTTTGCATGGCCCAGATTCCTTACCTTTACTGCAGTCCGAGCAGGAGTACTTCAGTCAGCAGGCTGAGCAGTGAGGACTCGTTAGTAGTAGTTCTTTTATTTTCAATATTTTCATTCTTGATGTGAGCCCGCATTATGGAACATACATTCCAGTTATTCTTGTATTGGATCTTTTGCTTCCGCATTATTTTTATTCTTGACTCATTTTATTTTGGCTTATGGACATGTGTTAGATAGTATATTATTGTTCTTGATATCTCTATAGCCGTAATGTGACTGTGGAAGGATAATTCCTATCCACAGGTAGCATGGTTGGCTATGTCACGTGCCTACCTGTTCAGTTGATAAAACTGCACATTTGTTATTACATTTTTTTCCTAGTATTTCTATATTAGAAAAGGTGTTTATTATAATATATGATATATATGAGGGTTTATCTGTAAAAATACTATTTTTCATATGATGATATATTATAAGTAACATTTGGTAGGAAAATGTATGCAAAAATACCATTGACCAGATCTTAATGGTGAAATTAATATCTCAATAAAACAAAACTCCACTAATATTATTTGTTGAGATTGTGCAGAATTTTTCAGGACTAAAAATCAAGGGAATCAAAGTTGTTAAGAGCAAACCTGCCTAATTAAGAAAGCAAACTAAGAAATCAATTTTGGCAGAAACAAAGAAAAGATTTTCAATTTCCAGAGGTTCCAGAGATCGCCACGTGTCATAAGGAGAAAAGCCCAGAAGAGAAAATCAAAAGATCCCTCTACTTGGCCGCGGATCCGCGGCCAAACCCCCTTCTTGGCCGCGGATCTGCCGCGTGCCAGATGGATTAGAAGCTGCGATTTTCTCTGTTGAATCTTAACTGTTGGCTTCCAAATTTGGAAGCTAAGGTTCTGGCTTTTGGAGTATAAATAAGAACCGAGAGTCTCTTGGAAAAATTATCAAGTCGACGAGATCACGAAGTCTAAGACGACTCACGCATTCAAGCTGATCATCAACGGTTCATCTACCTCCTTAGAAGAGATCGAGAAACAAACTAGTATTTGTAATCATTTTCTAAGGAAAACAAAGTGTAAATGAGTTTTGTTGATTAATAAAGGTAGTTCTTTTTCTTATTCTATTTCTTTGTAGTTTCATTATGAATTCTCTCTCCATCTCTTCTTCTCCCAACATGCGCGAGTAATTCTCCGCTTGTTAGGGTTCATAGGATTAGGGTAGGTTAATGGATGATGAAAATCCTTAAACTCTTTTTACGTCTTATAAAGTTTATAAACTTTATCAAAAGAATCATTAACATCCTAATTGGGCGCGCTACCAATTCATTGTTAGTCTCGACCGCGATTAGAGATTAGATTAATGATTGATTTGGTAAAGGCTAGATATGAACGGAGTTCCGTGTCGAGATAGGGGTTAAGAGTGAGATTCCTTTTCCCTCCAGAAACCCTAATCTACATGCATCACTGTCGTTCTAGTTTTATATCTATTAAAGGATAGAAAGAGTAATCTTTAATTAATCATCCATAACTACTAAATCCTAATGAACCCTACAAGCCCCTTTCTTATATAAACTTACATCCGTAGTTAATCTAGATCTATATTTTGCATCCGTGTTTAACATAGATCTAGATCCTACAACTATTTTACAATATTCTTTATCCATCCTCCTTCCCTTCTCAACACATCTAAAGTAAGAGTAAAATATTCAACGTTTCCTTGAGGACGACCCGTACTCATCTCGGTCTAGCTACATGCGACACCGTTATTGATTACGGTTATTCTACAAATACTTTTTCACATCAATCAAATGGTGCCGTTGCCGGGGATACGTGTGTAATTTTTTAGTTTTACTATTTGTGTTGAATTCTTATTCGATCTATATCATAATTAAAACAAAACTGCAAATCATATATTTAACGAAGTGTGTGAAATTTTTGCAAGGAGATCTGGAGTCACAGACTTGAAGAAACAGGAGACAGAGATATTCATTGAGATCCAGAGGAGTACAGAAGGCCACGTAGCAAAAATAATCACCTGAACCCTCAGCCACGCGGCTGATCCGCTGCAATAAGACCCTTGTAGCCGCGGAAACGCGGCACAACTGAGGATCTAGGGCTTCAGTCTTCTCTGGTAAGATTCTAACCTCTTTCTCTCTCCTCTCAAATCCAATAAAATCTTTTTTCTGCAGAATTCTTTGTAAAATATCGCCGCTCAAAAATCTTTTTGCAAAGTTTTGTAATTGGTTTTGTTTTGCATATTTTATTACGAACTTTAAGGGGCAAAGACCAAATCCAGATTAGGTGGGGATTTCATCACCCTTCCTAAGCCCCACAAATCACAAACTGAGCATCTGCATCAACCCTACATTAATTTAAAAAATATCTAGACCAGACTCTCAGGACTATCGTGCTCATTAAGGACAGAGGAAGGTCATGGGTAATCTATCGTTTATCCGCATTACTTTTGTGGTGTCTAGGCAAGTGTGTCAAAGGTAAGTTGTTACTTAATTAGGACTACTACTTACGTAGTGGACAACCTCCCACTTACCTGGGATTTACCTGGCTACAAGAGTAGTAAAGAGGCGGTAGAGGATTGATCCTACGGCTTGTCCTTTGGAAGTCTAGGAGCGGTCTAGAGACTGACCTAGGTAATCTTAGTTCTAGGGTTGTTTGTGCATCATTGAATGATTTGTCTTGAGTCCCGATTTTTTCAAAACAAACCAATTTTAAAGCACACACACGCTGCCACTTGCGCTAAACTCGCTTAGTGCATGCTTGGCTGGACACGGGATTCTAGTGCCCGTCTTGTCCGCGTTCCTGCTATCGACGCCGAAGTCAGTGCTTCTTCATCTTCTTTTCCCCCACCACCCACCACGACCGTGATGGACGGCGCTCCATCAAATTATAACACCACGCTGCCACCGCCCGAAGGTGAGCAGAATCCACCGCGCATCTCTCTCCAAGAAAGATGCTATCCTATCCGTGGTCCTCTTCCCACTTGTCTATCTATTCCACCAGCTAACGGGGATAATTTCGAAATTAAACCCCACTACATCAATCTGCTACCCAAATTTCATGGGCTTGAGTCAGAAGACACGTACGTTTTCATTACTAAATTCGAAAACATATGCGCAATGATGGGTACTTCACAACTGACTGTGGATGCTATGCGCTTGCGTCTTTTCCCATTCACTTCGTGCGACTTGGCAGAAAAATGGCTTTATAATACTGCCGCACACTCTATCACTAACTGGGATGAATTCGTAATAGCATTTCCTAAGAAGTTTTACCCAAACCATAAGACCGCCCGTGTTAGGAGCGAGATCAACCAGTTTACCCAGCTTCCCAATAAACCATTTTGGAAGTGCTTTGTCCAATGTCCTCATCATGGAATCAATAGATGGGATTTATGCCGAATTATATATGAGGGCAATAATCCAGCGACAAAGCAGATGCTTGAAACAATGTGTCAATGCAATTTCATGTCTAAAGATGACGGTGAAGCATGGAAATATCTGGAAGACCTCGCTGAAAACACTCTGCAGTGGGAAAGCGTAAGACCACATTCATCTAGGGGAGGTATTCATCAGCTCGATGTTTCCATCGCAGTAAAAGCCGAAATGGCAGCAATGCAGAAGAAACTCGACGCTATTGAGAAAAAATTTTCATTAGCCTCCCTAAACCAGGTTACGCTTCCCAAAACCGTGTGTGGTTGCTGTTCAGATCCTTCACACTTGACGAAAGAATGTCCTATGAATGCATCGTTTCAAGGTCACGAGCAAACTAATGCTGCCTTTCAGCAGCGACCTAGAAACGATCATTTTTCTTCCACGTACAATCAAGGATGGAGGAATCATCCTAATTTTGCTTGGAACCAAAACCAACAAAGCAATTATCAAAGACCTCCTCCACAGCCACCACAACCACAAAGTCAGCACCCCTTTCAGTCACAAAATTTTCATAATCCGGCCAACTCTTCTGCACCACAATTGGCCGGTACTGATAACTCTTCACTCGCACAAACTTTGGATTTGTTTATGAAACATTCCATGCAAATGTCGGCTGATATGAAGTCTTCTATTGATACCCTAACGAAAGACTCCGCCTCCCACGGTGAGAGTATTAAATCAATAGAAATCCAAATTGCACAGTTGAACGCCGCAATGAGTGCGAGAGAGAAAGGGAAACTCCCATCTCAACCCATACCTAATCCTGGCCACTCACAAAGTTATAATGTGAGTGCCGTTACTACGTTGAGATCGGGAAAAGTGCTGAATAACCGAGTGGGTGAGCAATGTGATGATGTTATTGACACCAATGATACCCCAACTTCTTCTTCTTCCCCTAATTCATCTAGTCTCCCACCTTCATCCGAGCCTATTCTCCGTTTTCCCCAAGGCTCGAACCCTTCGCCCATTTCCTCGAATCTATCTAAAACGATCCCCACTCCAATTCTGGGATCCACTCCATCCCCACAATCCTCTCCAATGTTGGACCAAACCCTTATTAATAAAGCACCTTATCCAAACAGGTTAAGGGGCAACAGACCAAGTCCACAAATGGAGAAGATTGTGGAAATTTTTAAGCAAGTTAATATAAACATTCCTCTCCTAGATGCTATCCAATAAGTTCCGTCTTATGCAAAAATCCTAAAGGACTTGTGCACTAGGAAGAGAAAAGTTCAAGTACCTAAAAAAGTTTTCCTTGCGAGTAGTGTGAGCACTTCTTTTTCACAACAACTACCCAAGAAACGAAAGGATCCCGGAAGTCTTACAATTTCTATTTCTATTGGGGGTAAAAATATCAATCGTGCTCTACTCGATTTAGGTGCTAGTGTTAACTTGCTTCCGTATTCTGTTTATGAGCAATTAAGGATCGGAGAGTTAAAACCGGCGCATTGCACTCTTCAGATGGCCGATCGATCTATCACCCAACCTAGGGATGAGCTAGAGGATGTGTTAATCAAAGTCGGGGAATTTATATTTCCTGTGGACTTTATTGTTATAGATACACAACCTGTAGCAAACCCACGCAATCAAATCCCGGTGATACTTGGTCGACCCTTCCTAGCTACTTCCAACACAGTAATCAATTGTAGAAACAGCTCTATGACCCTATCATTTGGAAAGAAGTCAATTGAGCTTAACATTTACAAGTTGGGAAGTGAACTCTTCGAACCCTATGCTCATGTGTATTCTGTCGAATTAATGGAAGTCGATAGCAGCGAATTTGATCAACCTCATGATACTGACTCTTTTCATATGTTGTTGCTTGACCCAACCATGTATTATACATACACGGACTCTTCCACTGAGTTGTCCGGGTCAATATCTAATGCTGATGAGGAACTTTTTATAGAGTCTGACGATCACCCTGTTTTTCCTGATGACATTATTCTTCGGGGTATCGATGAAAGCTTTGAGGAAATTTTCGCTGATGAACTCGCATTTTTAAAAGATACGGGTGTTGAGATGAATCAACTCCAAGATAAAGAAATTGAACCTCCACCCCTTCTTTGGACAATCATGATAATGCGAGTAATCCATCTTTACTATCACTGTGTCGTCTTTCCAAATTAAGACGCAATCCTTTTCCATTACACCTCTTATCACCTCCCCACTTCTTCACGTCGAAAGGTGATATGTTCTTCCACCAACCTTGGTGCTTCATCGATAAAATTTTTGAATGGTTGGTGTTGGCCTTTGGTCTTTGCAAAACTTGGTATTGACCAATAACCTTGACCCCCTCATGTGATTTTAAAAGATTAACACTGTTTAACTCAAGTATGGGGAAGGGGGTATATTTTGGCTCTTGAAAGAAAAAGAATTTTTATAAGATTGTGAGCCAAAAATAAGTTTGGGGGAGGATTTCACTTGCATTATTTCTTGTCCCCTTTCTCCTCCCAAGTCTACAGGTTTTTGAGCTTAACGGATGACATCAGTGAGGACACTGCTGTAAACAGGTTTGGGGGAGGTTTGTGCTTATTTATACATCAATTTGCATCATATTTTGCATAAGCACAACATTTTCAAAAAAGAAATTTAAAATTTTCTTTTATAACAAAAGAGTAGAAAGTGAAAAATTACATCCAAAAGATAGGAATAGTTTAAGAAAACCAAGAAAATTAGAAGTTTTCTTAAACGAACTGGTAATAAGTAGTTATGAGCTGTTGTCCCAAGGGTTAGTAAGATGAAGGAAGTAACTAATCTGAGAATAAAAATAAGTCTGAAAAATAGTTTCTATTCTGGAAGCCAAACATTTGAATGTTGATACCCTACTATACGCACTTACACACGTCTTGAAACTCGGGATGGTAGAGGATACCTTGAAATGCTCTTGTCTAAAAGCTAAAGTATGAAGGAAATAATAAATGAAGAAAATATAAAAATGGTGAAAAGAAAAATGAACACTGGTTTTGTTATCGCCAAGGTAGCAATAAAAAAATATAGCAAGGTAGCAAGGGTGCTTCATCGCCTAGTGCCTTAGACCAACTGGTTTAGGAGTCACTGCTAAGCCTTAGGTGGTGCAAGACGAGAAAAATACTATCACCTAATCAGCAAGCACATAAGTAATCGGTCGGTTAGTACCTCAAGAAGTATTAACGGTCGCATGAAAATGTGTGAGCAAATACATTAATATTTATCAAATTAAAAAGTACTGAGGTAGATGGACAAGAGTATGATAGCTTGAATTGAATTCTCCGAGTGTAGGGATGTCCATTACACACACATAGGGTTATATGATCGATGTCTGGATGAAAGGTAGGAATGAAAAATAAAGACGATGTTTTATTGAGGGATAATATGATTTCTAACATCTTTTCATGACTATTAAGATAGGGCTCATGACAACTGAAAAGTTAGTGTAGTTGGAAACTCTAAATTTTCAAAGTATTTCTTTTATGGTTCTTATCTTTATATATAAATTTCACCATCTCTCTTTTATTATAGGATTTTGTGGGTGTAATCCACTGAAAAACCCTCAGGAGACAACACTCTTCCTGCTAGGGACACCTAGAGGTTTAACGGCTTGTTGCACGTGCTCAGTGCAATCGTGTTTGCCTACTAAAGTGTGCTTAGTTTTCTCCTTTCTTTTTCTCCTTCTCTTGAATAAACTAGTTTGCTCGGGACGATCAAAGATAAGTTTGGGGGTATTTGTTCAGTTGATAAAACTGCACATTTGTTATTACATTTTTTCCTACTATTTTTATATTAGAAAAGGTGTTTATTATAATATATGATACATATTAGGGTTTATCTGTAAAAATACTATTTTTCATGTGTTGATATATTATAAGTAACATTTGGTAGGAAAATGTATGCAAAAATACCATTGACCAAATCTTAATGGTGAAATTAATATCTCAATAAAACAAAACTCCACTAATATTATTTGTTGAGATTGTGCAGAATTTTTCAGGGCTAAAAATCAAGGAAATCAAAGTTGTTAAGAGCAAACCTGCCTAATTAAGAAAGCAAACTAAGAAATCAATTCTGGCAGAAACAAAGAAAAGATTTCCAATTTCCAGAGGTTCCAGAGATCGCCATGTGTTATAAGGAGAAAAGCCCAGAAGAGAAAATCAAAAGATCCCTTTACTTGGCCGCGGATCCGCGGCCAAACCCCCCTCTTGGCCGTAGATCCGCCGCGTGCCAGATGGATTAGAAGCTGCGATTTTCTCTGTTGAATCTAAACTGTTGGCTTCCAAATTTGGAAGCTAGGGTTCTGGCTTTTGGAGTATAAATAAGGACCGAGAGCCTCTTAGAAAAATTATCAAGTCGACGAAATCACGAAGTCCAAGACGGCTCACGCATCCAGGCTGATCATCAACGGTTCATCTACCTCCTTAGAAGAGATCGAGAAGCAAACTAGTATTTGTAATCATTTTCTAAGGAAAACAAAGTGTAAATGAGTTTTGTTGATTAATAAAGGTAGTTCTTTTTCTTATTCTATTTCTTTGTAGTTTCATTATGAATTCTCTCTCCATCTCTTCTTCTCCCAATATGCGCGAGTAATTCTCCGCTTGTTAGGGTTCATAAGATTATGGTAGGTTAATGGATGATGAAAATCCGTAAACTCTTTTTACGTCCTATAAAGTTTATAAACTTTATCAAAAGAATCATTAACATCCTAATCGGGCGCGCTACCAATTCATTGTTAGTCTCGACCGCAATTAGAGATTATATTAATGATTGATTTGGTAAAGGCTAGATATGAACGGAGTTCCGTGTCGAGATAGGGGTTAAGAGTGGGATTCCTTTTCTCTCCAGAAAACCTAATCTATATGCATCACCGTCGTTCTAGTTTTGAATCTATTAAAGGATAGAAAGAGTAATCTTTAATTAATCATCCATAACTACTAAATCCTAATGAACCCTACAAGCCCCCTTCTTATATAAACTTACATCCGTAATTAATCTAGATCTATATTTTGCATCCGTGTTTAACGTAGATCTAGATCCTACAACAATTTTACAATATTCTTTATCCCTCCTCCTTCCCTTCTCAACACATCTAAAGTAAGAGTAAAATATTCAACGTTTCCCTAAGGACGACCCGTACTCATCCCGGTCTAGCTACACGCGACACCGTTATTGATTGTGGTTATTCTACAAACACTTTTTCACATCAATCACTACCTTAGCATACTTTGGGAAGCGGGGCGTGACAGATTTTGCGTATGCGTTTTGAAATCAAAGAATTAACCGCAATCAATAACGGTGTCGCTTGGTAGCTAGCCGATTGAGTACGGGTCGGTCCACAGGGAAAACATGTTCTTTTCTAAGTATTCTAATGAGTCAATTCCTATTTGTGGTAGGTTTTGATTTTCTATAAAAACTGAGATTGAATTTGATTTGGATTAAAACCTTGCTAGGGTTAGGATTAGGTTAGTTTGGAAAGTTAATTCTACTCACCGCTTTCTTTGCCCTAATTAAGAACTTAGGTGTTAAGGTAATAATTAATAAAGGAGATTAGCACGATCAGGAAGAAACTTCGTTTCTTCCTTTTGGCCCTTGTCCGTCCTTTCTTAATTCTTAGCCCTAACCTCCATTTAAATCAACCACGACCGGTCTAACTAGGGAATCACCGCTATCTCGTAGGATAGGGTGCCGTAATGAGCGGTGGGTGGTTGTTTTACATAGAGTCCTATTTATAAAGTTATGCGGGCAAGAAAGGAGTGAAAGATTTTATCTCTCAAACCAACCCAATCCTAACCCTAACAAGTGATGATCTACTCACTCATTAGGGAATTAACAAAGAAATTCATTTTTTTTAAAATAATTTTCTTTTAACCTAATTAACGTGCGGAAAATAAATGACAGATAAAAATTGCAGAGAAATAAAGTTGCAGATAAGAAATTCAAGATAAAAAAACTTACTTCTTATTGATACACTCTTTGACGATTACAATGAACTGAAATTTTAATCTAGAAAAATAAAAAGAGGCATGCTCCAAAAAGAGCTGTAGGCTTCCTATTTATAGATAAGAGAAAACCTAAGGTTTACATCTGATCCATATCTAAAATTACAAAACTACCCTAAAAAAACCGGGTCAATGCACCGACTCCACCGACACACACCGATGCGCACCGACACGTACATTGCACGGCCGCGGATCCGAGGCCATAAGCCTGGTTTGGCCGCGGATCCGCGGCTAAATGGTGGGGTCTCTGTCTCAAAATTTTAGGGCTGCTTCATGTTGCATTTTGCTTCTGGTTTCTTCACTTGGTTCTTCAGAATCTTTTCTAGTTTCTTCCAAATTTCCACAGTGCAGAATGTTGTGGACTTTTACCGTTCGCTTCGTGTTGAAATCTTGAATCTTGTGCTGCCTTCATGCTTTGTGCAATCGAACTGTTCATTGATCTTCATTTGTTCCTTAAACTGTAGGCGACATCATAAAGATTCTTCTATTTGTTGGTCGTAGTCTCACTTTTGTAGCGTTTTTTTCACCATTTTCACTGTATTTTTCCGATAACCTGTAACCTGCAACTATTTAGCAGACATGGATCAAAATCACCTATTTATTTGCAATATGATTAAGAATGAGGAATATAATAATGCAAAATTCTGATATGAACAAATGCCCCCAAACTTATCTTTTGCTCGTCCCGAGCAAAACTAGTTTTATTCTCGAAAAAACTTAACCTCACTTTCGCAGGGAAACGCGATTGCACTGAGCTCGTGCAACAAACTGTTAAACCTCTAGGTGTCCCTAGTAGGAGGAGTGTTGTCTCCTGAGGGTTTTCAGCGGATACTACCCACAAAATTCGATCAATTTGGCCTATTGACTGTCATTTTTTAATTCAGTATTCTAGCAAGAAATTCTATTATCTTTTCTTAGAAATTATCAACCCATATTTTTCACACTTACTTATCATTTAACTCAAGATTATATATGTTCTGTAAATTTATTTAGCTTTCAGCATCTTTTGAATTTTCTTTCTAACGTTCCATCTGAACTTAGGAATTTTTATCATCTCTAATGAAGATATAAGTCCTATTTTTCATTCCTATCTCACATCCAAACCCCAATCATATACCCCTACGTGTGTGTATGTATCACCCCTACACTTGGAAATTCAATTCAAGCTATTATACTCTTGTCCATCGTCCAAAGTATTTTTAGTTGGTGAATTTCAGATGAAATTGCTCACACATCCTTTATGCGACCATTAATACTTCTTGAGGTACTAACGACCGATTACAAAATGTGTTTGGTCATTAAGGCGTAATTTCTCGTCTTGTAATACCTAAGGCTTTAGCAGTGACTCCCAAACCAGTTGGTCTAACGCACTAGGTGATAAAGCACCCTCGCTATATTTTTTTATTTTACGCAGCCTTATGTAATTACAAAACCAGTGTTCATTTTTTTTATATCTCTTTATTCACACTTATAATTTTATTTTCCTTCATACTAAGGATTTAAGACATGAGCATTTCAAGGTATCTTCTACTAGTCCAAGTTTCAAGGTGTGTGTTTGTGCGAGTTGTAGGGTATATATTTTCAGAATTTAGACTTAAGCTTCGGAATTATTTTTCAGACTTACACTTCAATAAAAATTTCAATACTCTTTCCTTATTTTGACTTAGCCCAAGAAGTGAACTCAGAATTTTCATATTTCTAAGTAAACCATAAGGACATATATTTTCTACCGTTAAATTTTAAGAAAGGTTATTTTTAGGGTTTTTAATTTACTAAGTTTAGGATCTAGTTTTTCCCAGCTAGTTAACCGTCTTGTTAAACTTAAGTCAATTATGGCCAAAATTGAATTTTTTAATTTTTAAAAATTTTCAATTTTTTATTTGATTTTTTCTTTTATATATTTTTTTATTTTCATTATAAAAATCAATTTTTATAATTTTTTATAAAGATGCAATGCAGAATTAAACATGCAAAAGAAAAAGGAAAAAATATGTACAAAAATAAAAATATGCAATGCAATGATAACTATTTACAACCACCTCCTCCTCCAAACTTACCAAAAGTAGTGCCCTCACTGCTCAGGCCCTCGCCATCCCCTAGAACGTGAGCGGGAACGCTCTTCTCGCGCCAGCAGGGTTCTGATCTCCTGCTCTACTTCTGTTAGGCGCTGATTATGCTGCCTCATCATCCCCGTCAAATTGTCAATCCTCCTAATAGCTCTTCTCATTAAACGTTCATGTTCTATGGGGGTGAGCTCTTCCTCGCTCGCGGTCGAGCTGGAGCTGGGTGTTTTGGCGGGCACGTGTTCAGCCGGTTCTGTTCGTGACCAAACATCAGTCAAGCAGGTATAGGATGTAGAGACGCCCTCAATGAAAGGCCTGATGGGTATACTTCCATGCATGTAAAATTCAAATTCCTCCACAGGGAGGAAATAGCGACACAGTTGTGTCACTAGTATGGGGCATGGGTAATTCGCGGCCCTTTTGCCAGCACCAATTGAGTTAAGTAAAACCGTGCACATATCAAATCTAGGGTTCCTAGTCATTTGGGTGTGCACGATATGAAGTGACGGGGTGAAAAATGTGGTATTATGTGAACTCCCAAAAATATTGTTTTGTGCCCACCGGCACACGGTTAAAACATTAGCGAAAAGGGTTCTAGCTTGTATTCCCTTCCTCGGTTCCCTCAAGCAATCATTACCCATTAAGGGCATGTAATCTTCAAACTGAAGGGGTTGGTCGTGAACAGGTAATCTAGGGATTAAAGTGACTTCATGGATGAAGTCTCTGTCAATAATTATCTCCCTATCGCCCCATAGTAACTTGATAAAATCGTATTGTGCAAGGCAGTCTTCTTCTATGCACTCGTAAAAACGAGTGACTAGATCTGGAAGGGCGTAAGCATTGGGGTGATTATAGATTAAAAAATTCCATCCCCTCCGTATGATTTCATCACGAAAATAACTTCCGTATATGGTGTGTGAAAAGATTTATGAAAAATCACGCTCTAATTGCATGTTCGCTCCTATCACAGAAAATTTACAGATCTAAAAAAATTTAACAGAGAAGGAGAAGAAGATGCAAACCGCCTATGAAAGAATCAAAGGGTGACGACTCCAACACGCGGCGGAAGCGCGGCGGGAGGTGGACTTCGGCGGTGGAAACGCGGCGCGGTGGAGCGATCTCGCTGCAAAAATTTGAGCGGCGGCTAGAGTTTTCAGAGAGATGAAATTAGGGCTTGGTAAATGACTGGGAGGGGTCGGGTGTTATTTATAGGGGGGAAGTGTGTTGGTTATTTGTAAAAAGCCCCTCTTGAAGAGAGGAAATTATTTGCAAATAAAATTTTTATTTTTATCTTATTAAATCTGGAAATTTACAAAAATACCAAAAAAAAAATTTAGTTTCTTTATATTATTTTGTTTTTATATGATACATATCCCCAAACTTGTTTGAAACAGTGTTTTGGCTAGATAATCGAAATTTAGGGATAGATGGAGAAAAATCAGTCAATATAAATCGGCTCCTGCAAAAACAGGAGCTCCTCCGAAGGGTCCGCAGTGAGGAACGGTTTAAGTCGATGTCCGTTCACTTTAAACAGTGAACCATCCTCCGGGTTTTCTAGATCGACCGCACCGTGCGGATATACGGTGCGTACCAAAAATGGCCCTTTCCATCGAGATTTGAGCTTGCTGGGATGGAAAAGTAAAACATGTTGACCAGGTTTGAAAGTCTTGCGCATAAGCTGTTTATCGTGGAACGCCTTCGTTCGGTTTTTAACAACTACTGCGTTCTCATAGGCCTCATCCCGCAGCTCGTCTAATTCGTTCAACTGCAGCTTTCTATTGCTGCCCGCATCTCCCAAGGATAGGTTCAACTCTTTAATTGCCCAAAATGCCTTATGCTCTATTTCAACTGGAAAGTGGCAAGCCTTTCCATAAACAAGCCTGTATGGAGACATGCCAAGATCGGTCTTATAGGCAGTACGGAATGCCCAAAGTGCATCAATAAGTTTTGATGACCAATCTTTACGGTTTTTGGAAACCGTTTTCTCCAATATTTGTTTAATCTGCCGATTAGAAATCTCGGCTTGCCCACAAGTTTGGGGATGATACGGTGTTGACAACTTATGAGTAATGGAGTATTTTCGCATTAAGGACTCGAAAGTCCTATTACAAAAGTGAGATCCATTATCACTGATAATCGCGCGAGGATGCCCAAACCATGAAAAAATGTTTTCTTTGAGAAATCTAACGACAACCTTGTTGTCATTAGTTTGGCTAGGCACAGCCTTGACCCATTTGGAAATATAGTCAACAACAAGTAGAATATAAATGTTCCCAAAAGAGTTGGGAAATGGTCCCATAAAGTCTATTCCCCAAACATCAAAAATTTCAACAACCAAAATTGGTTGGAGCAGAATTTCATTTCTCTGAGATATCCGGCCCAAGTGTTGGCACCGGGAGTATGTCTTGCAGTATTCATATGCGTCTTTAAAAAGACGTGGCAAGTAGAACCCACACTGCAAGATTTTTTCTGCTGTCTTTTTGGGGCCAAAATGCCCGCCACACGCTTGATCGTGGCAGAATGACAGCACACTCTTACACTCGTTGTCGGGGACACATCAACGAATGATTTGGTCGGAACAGTATTTGAAGAGATACGGTTCATCCCAGTAAAAATATTTTACTTGTGACAGGAATCGAAGTCTGTCCTGATTCGACCAATCGTTCGGTATCGGTCCGGTGGCCAAATAATTTACGATATCCGCGAACCAAGGTTCCCATGACACGGTTAAAAGCTGCTCATCTGGAAAAACGTCTTTAATAGGAATTTGAAGTGTAGGCGAAGAAGGGAGTCGTGAAAGGTGGTCGGCGACTACGTTTTCGCATTCTCTCTTGTCTCTTATGACAAGGTCAAACTCTTGTAGCAAGAGGATCCAACGTATAAGCCGAAATTTAGCATCCTTCTTCGCGAAAAGATGGTGAAGAGCTGAGTGGTCCGTATAAACGATGACTGGAGAGCCGATTAAATAGGGCCTGAATTTTTCTAGTGCAAACACAACAGCTAAGAATTCTTTTTCAGTTGTTGTGTAATTTAATTGGGCCTCGTTTAATGTTCGGCTAGCGTAATAAATTACGTGCGGCATCTTATTAATGTGCTGTCCAAGCACAGCTCCAATGGTGAAATTAGATGCATCGCACATAATTTCAAATGGATGCGTCCAGTCGGGAGATGAAAGAATGGACACGGAAATAAGTGAGTTTTTCAACGACTCGAACGCCTTCATGTAGGTTGAGTCAAAATCAAACGTGGTGTCCTTGGCCAAAAAAAGAGTCAAGGGTCTAGCTATCTTGCTAAAATCCTTGATGAACCGTCTATAGAAACCGGCATGGCCAAGGAAGGCTCGGATGTCTTTGACGCACTTGGGAGGAGGAAGATTGGAAATGACTTCAATCTTAGCTTTATCAACCTCAATACCATTTTGCGAGATGATATGTCCTAAAACAATACCCTCTCGTACCATAAAATGGCATTTCTCCCAATTTAAAGTGAGATTCTTATCCCTACAACGGGTAAGAACTGCGTCTAAATGTAACAAACACTCATCAAAGGAGTCGCCGAAAATGGAGAATTCATCCATAAAAATCTCCAAGAATTTTTCCACCATGTTTGAAAAGATGCCTATCATACACCGCTGGAAAGTAGCGGGTGCATTGCATAACCCAAAGGGCATGCGACGGTAAGCAAATGTACCGAAAGGACAAGTAAATGTGGTCTTGTCTTGGTCCTTTTCGGCGATGGGAACTTGATTATAGCCGGAGTAGCCATCCAAAAATCAGTAAAATTCATGCCCACCCAATCGTTCTAGCATTTGGCCAATAAAAAGTAATGGAAAGTGGTCTTTCCGTGTTGCGGTGTTGAGTTTTCTATAGTCAATGCAAACTCGCCACCCAGTTTGGGTGCGAGTAGGTATTAACTCATTCGCCTCATTAGTTATGACCGTTATGCCCGATTTCTTTGGGACAACGTGAATGGGGCTAACCCACTGGCTATCAGCGATAGGGTAAATGATACCACTATCTAGACATTTTACAATCTCCTTTTTAACAACCTTCTTCATTATAGGGTTGAGGCGTCTCTGTGGATCTCTTACTGGCTTGGTATCATCCATCATATGTAGATGATGTTCAACTATGAGGGGACTAATCCCCTTGATGTCCGCCATAGTCCAGCCAACAGCTTGCCGATTATTTTGTAAGACCGTAAAAAGGGTTTTCTCTTGCTCAGGGGCTAGAGAGGCCGATATGATAACAGGAAGGGTCTCATTCTCACCTAAGTAAGCGTATTTAAGGTGAGACGGCAATAGCTTGAGTTCGAGTTTTGGTGGTGAAACAATTAAAGGTAAAATTGGTGAAACTGTTTCGAACTCGAAGGATTCCAACAAAGGTTCAAAGCGAGTGTAAACAACCGAGTCGGATGGTTCAGCTAACTCATCCGAAAATTCAAAAGACTCAAACTCGGGTGGTGAGTCTTCAAAATCGTCCGAAAAAGTGAAACACTCATAATCGTTATCGGGTGTGAAAGCTGTGTCAGATTCAAGAAGAAATGCACTAGTGGCGTCATAACTGCTGTGATCGAACAGAAATTTTTCGAGCTCACAGTCCTCCTATGTGATCTATTGGATCGAGAAAACATCCAGTATATTAGCATTAGACTCGGAGGGATGATTCCCCAACTTAAAAATGTTGAGCTCAATTGTCATATTTCCAAAAGACAAGTTCATCGAACCATTTCGACAATTGATCACCGCATTAGAAGTTGCAAGGAACGGTCGACCAAGTATCACCGAAATTTGACTCCGGGGGTTAGCTACAGGCTGTGTGTCAGTAACAATGAAATCAACGGGGAAAATAAAGTCCCCTACTTTAATTAACACATCCTCTAACTCACCCCTAGGATGGGTGATGGATCGGTCGGCCATTTGGAGAGTACAATGTGTGGGTTTAAGCTCTCCAACGCCTAATTGTTCATATACTGAATAGGGAAGTAAATTAACACTGGCACCAAGATCTAAAAGTGCGTGATTGATGTTCTTATCCTCAATTGTTATTGAAATTGTAGGACAGCCAGGGTCCTTGCGTTTTTGGGGTAAAGATTGGGTAGGAGCATCACTTACTGCACCAGCCACGAATACTTTCTTGGGTACCTGCGACTTCCTCTTCTTAGTGTATAAGTCCTTTAAGATTTTAGCGTAAGAAGGGACTTGTTGGATTGCATCCAAGAGAGGCATGTTAATGCTAACCTGTTTGAATAACTCCACAATCTTCTCCATTTATAGAGTTTGTTTATTGGATCTCAACCTGTTCGGAAATGGAATATTTTGAAAATTTGTTGAGTCCAATGTTTATGGAGTACATTATGGAGTTGGAACGGATCCCAGTGTTGGTGTTTTTGTGGAGTGAGATGTGGGTCCGTTCGAATTAGAAGAAGTAGAGCCTTGTGAAGAATGAAGAACAGGCTCTGAAGAAGAGGAAGGAGAAGAAGAAGATGAAGAAGCGGCGGCCGGGGTGTCATCATTATTACCAACGTTGTTGTGCAATACCTTTCCAGGTCTCAATGTAGTCACGGCACTCACATTATGATTTTGTTGTTCATGAGCAACATATGTATTTTGTATGTGACCGGGATTTGGCAGTTGTTGAAATGGAAGTTTCCCCTTCTCTCGCTCGCTTAACGCAGCATTCAGTTATGCAATTTGGGCTTCAATTGTTTTGATGCTCTGATCATGTGAAGCAGTGTGTTGCACCAAAGGCTGAATGAAAAACTGGATGCTTGCTAAGGATTGTGTAGATTGTTTTAAAAATGCATCCAGACTTCGTTCTAGCTAAGAAACTTTATCGTTATTCGGCTGAACAAAATTGTTTTGAGGATAAGAGTTGTTTGGTACAAAATTGTTCATTGGGTTTTGGTAAGGTTGGGGTTGGAAAGGTTGTTGATATTGAGTTTGTTGAGAGGCTTGTTGTTGTGGAGAAGGCCTCTGAAAATTGTTATTGCCTTGGAATTGTTGTTGATTTTGGTTCCAAGCAAAATTTGGATGGCTCCTCCAACCAGGATTATAAGTTGAAGAGTACGGATCATTTCTTTGTCTTTGCTGAAAGGCAGCATTGACTTGATCTTGTCCTTGAACAGGTGGATTGTAAGGACACTCTTCAGTAAGATGGGACGGATCCGAACAACAAGCACAAATAGTACGTGGGGGTAAAACTGGGGAAGGAGAAGGCGATGAGAATTTGCTCTCAATTGCTTCTAGATTTTTCGTGAGTGCAGCCATTTCGGCCTTCATTGCAATCGACATATCAAGTTGATGTATGCCTGCCCTAGACTGACTTGATGAAGTGGTCTTAGTGCTTTCCCACTGAAGTGTTTGTTCAGCAAGATCGTCGAGAAATTGTCAAGCTTCATCGCTTGATTTTGTAAGAAAGTGACATTGACAAATGGTTTCCAACAACTGCTTAGTTGCTGGGTTCAGTCCTTCGTATAAAGTTTGGCAAAGTTGCTAATTCTCGATACCGTGGTGAGGGCACTGAACAAGAAGGTCCTTAAATCTTTCGAAACACTTCCAAAAAGGTTCAGAAGGAAGTTGGGAAAATTGAATAATTTCATTGCGAATTCTCGCGGTCTTGTGGTGTGGGTAAAACTTTTTTAGAAAAGCCTTAACAAACTCTTCCCAATTTTTTATGGAGTGTGATGCTGTGCTATATAACCATTTTTTAGTTAGGTCACATAAAGTGAATGGAATGACATGTAGCCTTATAGCATTATCAGAAAGTTGTGTGGTCTTCATCATTGCGCAAACATTCTGGAATTTGTTAATGAAGATGTAGGCATCTTCGGATTCCAGCCCGTGAAATTTGGGCAACATATTGATAAAATGGGGTTTAATTTCGAAGTTATCCCCATTGGCCGGTGGAAGTGAAAGACAAGTGGGAAGTGCGGTGCGGATGGGATAGAAAAGATCCTGGAGCGCGATTCGTTGGGGCGCTTCGACAGGAGGTAAAAGATTGTTAGGATTGAATCCCGACATCTCCTTAGAAGAGGATGAATTTGAAGATGAAGGTAAAGAAGTGGATGGATATTTGACTTCGGAGTCGAATGCGTCGTCAGTAGGCACTAACGAGACACGGACTAAACGGGCGCTAGTCTCCCTAGTCCAACTGGACATACACTAACGAGGTGTAGTGTAGTCAAAAGGTAAAAATAGAAGGTGGGGGTAAGAAAACGTCAATGAGAGAAAGTGGGGTGCAATGGATTTCTAGCGACAAAATGGCAAGTTTTTGTAAAAAAAATTTGTTTTGTGGTTTTTTTTATAAGGAGTTTTGCAAAAGATTTTTATAAGGAGCTTAGACACACTTTCAAGCAATCACAATATGCACAATCAAGCCTAGAGCCAGGGTCTCCTAAATCAACTAGACTGCTCCTAACTGTTCCAAAGGGCAAGTTGTGAGATCCTCGAATCGCCTCTTCACCGCCAATTGTGGCCAAGTAAGCACAAGTAAAGAAAGGAGGGATCCGCTCACGAATCACCGTGAGACGGGCCTTTTAAAATTACATTTCCCACTTGTTTAGCCTAGGCACCACAAAGTCAGGTTTAGATAAACGACCGATGCCTACAACCTTTCCTTTGTCCTAATGAGCACGACAGTCCTTATTGGCTGAGTCTAATATTTTTTTAATTAACTTGAGGGTTGATGCAAAATGCTTTTTGTGATTTTTGGGGTCCTAGGAAGGGTAATGAAATCCCTACCCAATCTGGATTGGTGTTATAGCCCCTTAAAAGTCCGTTTTAAAAAATGCAAAGCAGTAAACACACAAAAATCCAAAACACTTGCAAATTTTTTTTTTCTTTTATTTGCGGCGCAAAGAATCCTGCACAAAATCAAGTTATTGGAGAAGGGGAAGAAGTTTTGCGCAAAGAACCCTGCAGGAAAATTTTTCAGAGGATTTCAGAGGACAGAAGAGAGGAAAAAAACTTACAGAGAATTTTTCAGCTGCTGATGTCAGCAAGGCGCGGCGGATCCGCGGTCAAAGGCGCTGAACTGCGGTGGTTCCGCGGTCAAATAGTTGGTTCAATCCTCCAAAATTCTTTTGTTGTCTTCTGTGGCTCTCCTCTGTATGTTCAGATCTGCTGTTTGCTGTTTTGTGCACTGGATTTTTCCAGATCTGAATCTGTTCGTCTTTCCGTTCCTGCACAATTCGC
Organism: Agapanthus africanus; assembly: GCA_030015575.1. Classification (NCBI taxonomy): domain Eukaryota; kingdom Viridiplantae; phylum Streptophyta; class Magnoliopsida; order Asparagales; family Amaryllidaceae; genus Agapanthus; species Agapanthus africanus. Next base: position 489,986,266 of record CM057349.1, read on the forward strand.
ACGAAAACCCTTCAAAAAATACAAGATGATAATTTTTTTTTGTTTTTATATTTTTCAGTTTTTATGATTTTTAATTTTTTAATTAACCAGAAATTACAAAAAGAAAATAACTACCGTTATCCCCGGCAACGGCGCCATTTGATTGGTAGAGATTTTGCGTATGCTTTTTGAAATCAAAGAATTAACCGCAATCAATAACGATGTTGCTTGGTAGCTAGCCGATTGAGTACGGGTCGGTCCACAGGGAAAACGTGTTCTTTTCTAAGTGTTCTAACGAGTCAATTCCTATTTGTCGTAGGTTTTGATTTTCTATAAAAACTGAGGTTAAATTTGATTTGGATTAAAACCTTGCTAGGGTTAGGATTAGGTTAGTTTGGAAAGTTAATTCTACTCACTGCTTTCTTTGCCCTAATTAAGAACTTAGGTGTAAAGATAATAATTAATAAAGGGGATTAGCACGATCAGGAAGAAACTTCGTTTCTTCCTTTTGGCTTTTGTTGGTCCTTTCTTAATTCTTAGCCCTAACCTCCATCTAAATCAACCACGACCGGTCTAATTAGGGAATCACCGCTATCTCGTAGGATAGGGTGCCGTAGTGAGCGGTGGGTGGTTTTTTTACATAGAATCCTATTTATAAAATTATGTGGGCAAGAAAGGAGTGAGAGATTTCATCTCTCAAACCAACCCAATCCTAACCCTAACAAGTGAGGATCTACTCACTCATTAGGGAATTAACAAAGGAATTCATTTTTTTTTATAATTTTCTTTTAACCTAATTAACGTGCGGAAAATAAATGACAGATAAAAATTACAGAGAAATAAAATTGCAGATAAGAAATTCAAGATAAAAAAACTTACTTCTTATTGATGCACTCTTTGACGATTACAATGAATTGAAATTTTAATCTAGAAAAATAAAAAGAGGCATGCTCCAAAAAGAGCCATAGGCTTCCTATTTATAGATAGGAGAAAACCTAGGGTTTACATCTGATCCATATCTAAAATTACAAAACTACCCTAAGAAAACCGGGTCAATGCACCGACTCCACCGACACACACCGACATGCACCGACACGTGAGTTACACGGTCGCGGATCCGCGGCCATAAGCCTGGTTTGGCCGTGGATCCGCGGCCAAATGGTGGGGTCCCTGTCTCAAATTTTTAGGGCTACTTCATGTTGCATTTTGCTTTTGCTTTCTTCACTTAGTTCTTCAGAATCTTTTCTAGTTTCTTCCAGATTTCCACAGTGCAGAATGCTGTGGACTTTTACCGTTCGCTTCGTGTTGAAATCTTGAATCTTGTGCTGCCTTCGTGCTTTGTGAAATCGAACTGTTCATTGATCTTCATTTGTTCCTTAAACTGTAGGCGGCATCATAAAGATTCTTCTATTTGTTGGTCGTAGTCTCACTTTTGTAGCGTTTTTTCACCATTTTCACTGTATTGTTCCGAGAACCTGTAATCCGCAACTATTTAGCAGACATGGATCAAAATCACCTATTTATTTGCAATATGATTAAGAATGGGGAATATAATAATGCAAAATTCTGATATGAACAGTGCTCTAGGGAGGCTATCTGAAAGGTCGGGCGCAACCTCGGAGGCGAGATACCGAGGAATGTCCCCCATGCATCATACTTATTCTTACAGAGCCCCTAGGAATCTAGCGGGCTTACGTGGAAGACACGCCATCTGCTACATGTCGTGGGGAATTCTTACCTACGAGCATCATCATTAGCCCCCACTCTCGTCCCGACCTATTTATGGGCCAGGTCGAGAGTGGTCTGCTCGGTCTTCAACGTTCAGTTTAATGCCGAGAATTCTTCGTAGTGGGTTGTCAGGGAATGGCGCGGCGCTTGGCGGGTGTGCTTCTTCAATCTCCGGATCTACGTGGTGTTTCACGACACGTCTTAATTTCCACACGTATCCTCGTTTACGTCGGCGAATCAGCGAAATGGTGGCGCCATAAAGGAGACGTCATTTCGCTTGCTCAGGCCGTCGATTTCCGTGCCACATGGCCATAATCGGGTAGCGGATTGCGAGACGTCGCTCTTGCCAGTTTGATCCGTGTGAGGGGGAAACGTCCAATGGTTGGTTGCCGCATGGTGTCATTGGGGCCGTGGGGTGCGACGCCTCATTTTGGCAGGAGTGGATCTGGGCCATCGGATGGCTCTTGCTGAGTGTATAAATAGGGGAGGCCTCTCCCTAGGAAACACCTTTGCTTTTCTTGCTTCCAGCCATCTGAGGATTTCTCGGCGGTTCATCCTTTCGGTTGGATCCTCGGTCAAAATCCACCCTCAGCCACTCTTCCCTTGAACCAGGTCAGATGTCTTCCTCTGATATTTTTGTTGATGTAGTTGAGTCGGGCGATAAGGCTTCAACCTCTAAAGCCGAGCCCAGTGGGTCATCTTCCTCTCCTTCGGCTTCTGATGGCCGAGAAAGTTCTTCTTCCTCCGTGTCGGGCTCGCCCTGAAGGGGTGGTGATGCCCTTGTTCTTCGTCGTGTGGGGGGGGGGGAAGAGCCCCCAAGGTGTACATAGAAAATTGTCACGCCCCGCTTCCCAGTATACGGGCAGAGAACGCGACGAGGCCGCTATGTATTTACTCTGAAGTAAACACGCTGAGCGTATCGAAGCAATATAAGTAAAATGCACAAGAGACAGAGACAATATATATAAATGAACATCAACTTTATTTATTTACATTCTTTTTACAATACATCTGAAAAGTAAATACATGGAATAAAAAGCAATGCCTAAACATTGGCATAACAGAAATAAAATGAAATATACAAGTATCTAGAGTTCCGGGTCGAAGGCTAGATGATCCAAGTCCTCGCTGGTGGGCTCGATCTCCTGAAGGTCCGAATCACCTGACGACATTCCAAAGAAGAAGAAAGAGAATGTCGTCAGCGAACAAATCGCTAGGTAAGTCCCGTAAATAGACAAGAATGGGACAGACAGAATAGAGAGTATATTGTTATAATGTTATATTTAGTGTTAACGCTGTTGTTTATAGTTTGGTACAGAAGAGGCCAGTGTATACGAGAGGAGTCTCATTAGACCAGAGATTACGGTGGACGGAATACAAGGAACCGTTCAGCCACGGTACAACGGCAATTGAATTCAGGTTTGGTGTCTTAATGGCTACAGTCTCGTACCACTTCTAACACCTTCCGTACCAATCTACCCCTTATAAACCCCGCGATATCTTGATTGTATTGTTTGTATTATATTGTCTTATAATTTGAATTGTATAGATGGATGACTTGCCGAAACCATGATATCAGTAATGGAACGGATATAATGGATGAACTTGTAAATGGAGTATATCCATGGTTCGGTTCGGTCAAGTTGTATAGATTGATAGATTGGACAGATTGAATATATGGATTCATATTGAATTATTATATATACTTGAATCTCATTCAAGTCAGATTGATTATATTGAGACTCAGTCAGAGTCAGACAATTAGAAAAGAAATTGAATCCTGAATTAGGTTTTGGTGTTATCGGTAACCGCTGCACATGGACGGTAGGATTTGTGTCTTTTTCAAAGACGATTACCGTGTTGATAATACTGTTTGTTAAGTTGTCTACCTTAAATAAGCAAGCACCCATATCTCCGGCTCCCTGAAGCTCAAGAGACTGGTCCCGCTTAAACCTATGTTTACTAGGGTCCTTATTGTAATTTAGTATAACTTGAGGGGGTTTTATGTAAAAAATAATTTTGTATAATTTTTAAAATACACCTCAAGTATTTTATTATCGTCTTTAAAGTTTTCATTGATGTATATTTTATCATTATAACATTTCTAGTGAATAAAACCTATTTTTCATAATATATAGTATTTATTTGTAATATTGGAATTGTATGGTATTTTCTTGTAAATGAGATATTTTTCTTGAATTTTGGAAATGTGGAATTTTTATAAATATTAAAACAGATATTTTGATATTAATTACATATATATATATTTATTAAAAATATAAGTTTTATTTATAATAGAAATCACATTTTCTAAAGAAAATTGTATTTTAAATCTTTCGAGACCGTATGCTCCTTGCGGAGCTTTGCATCTCGCACTACTAAGCCCGAGGATGTGCGATAATCCACACCATCCCGAATGGGTTCCCCAAAATGGGTTGTAGCGGCACATTGCAAAGATTTGTTAAAAATACACATCTTGTAGAAAAAGGTTTTTATAAGTCGAAGGTAGTTATGTGTAAAATCGTATTTTTTCCAAAACTATGTTCCCAAATATCATCGTGCTATATTACATATGAGTGTTGTGAGGAGATAGGTCATTACCTCGTGAGTTTTCTAAAGCTAGCATGGTTAAAAGGTATAAACATGTCGATATGAAAGATAAAGGTATTTTAATGTAAAAATGGAATAAAACTTACTACGATTATCATTTCATTGTCAAACTTGTTCTATTGCCTTTGTTAATGTTTAATGGTCATGACATAAGAGTTTGGTAAAATTTTGTTTAATAAGAATAGACTTTTTAAGGAAAAACCGAATCGGAAGTCGGATTAACTCCGCTTCCGTCGGGTTTTAGTTTTGAATATTGTTAGAATATAGAAGAGAAGAGAAATAGGGACTTATGGGATTAGGGCTAAGAGAAGAGGAATAGGAAGGTTGGAGAAGTACCGGTGCGTCGTTTCGTAGCCGGAAACTCCTCGTATTGTCGTCGGAAGTTCGCCGGAGCTTCGCCCTTCGCTAACTCCACTTGCACAAAAAAAGTCTAGGGAATTTTCTTGAGAGTTTGGACAGAGATTTGGAAGTGAGGAGGGGTGATTTTAGGTGTGTTATTTATAGAAAAAATTAGGGTTTAGGGTAAATGAAAGGGTGTGATAAAAATTGTATTAAAATGGATTAAATGTGTGATTTAAATTGCTCTGTAAATGTGCAGGGAAATTAAATAGTACAGGGTTAATGGAGGGAGTTCAAGGTTCACAGGGGTTCAAGAAAGTTGGTGTTTGGCCCTGGTAGGACCGGCGGCGCCGGCCGAGTCAGCCGAGTCGCCGGCCCGAGTCGGGGCTGGAGTCGTCGCCACGTTTCCTCTGTACCGGGTCTTGACTCGTGGACCCGTTTGTTTTATATGTGGCTCTTGGTTTTTACGAGTTATGCACGTGTAGACTCTTGGGCTTCTAAAAGATTAAAAGAAAACTAATTAAAAAATAATATGGCTGATGGGATTTGAACTCTGGTGCTTTGGTTCAGCAGTGCAAGGTCTTACCAATAAGCTTGCTCCTTCTTGCTGTTCAAAAGTAAATCAAATACTTATAGTACTCACAGGAAATGTAAATACCCCAAGTATACATTAACTTTAAATCAATTTTATGTACACAAGAATTGGAGTTGTTACAGTCTACCCTCCTTACAAAAATTTCGTCTTCGAAATTTACAATTTATTTTAAGGATTAGTTTACAAATAAGTGAGGATATCTTGCACGCATCTCATCTTCCTTTTCCCATGTCGATTCTCCTGGAGTGTCTTTTCTTCACATCACTCGAACCAAGCCGACTTCCTTGTTCCGAAGTGACTTCACTTTCCTGTTCATGATCTCCACAGATTGTTGCTCACAAGATAAGTCAGGCTGTACAGTGAGCTCGGAATGATCGAGAATATGGCTCGGGTCACTATATACCTTCTGAGTTGGGATATGTGGAACATATTATGCACTCCTTCCAATGAAGGTGGAAGTGCCAAGTGATATGCCACTTCACCGACTCGTTCGAGTATTTCGAACGGTCCAATGTATCTCGGACTTAGTTTACCCCGTCTTCCAAATCGAATCACTCCGCTGTTTAGAGATATCATCATAAATACATGATCTCCCGGCTGGAATTCTAAATGACGACGCTTTGCACCAGCCCAGTGCTTCTGTCGATCTTGGACTATGCGCATCTTTTCTTTGATAGTGCGTACCATATCTACGGTTGCTACTATCATTTCAGGTCCAAGTAGTTCCCTATCACCGATGTCGTCCCAACTTAATGGCGATCGACACTTCCTTCTATAGAGCGCTGCAAAAGGTGCCATTCCAATGCTTGCTTGGTAGCTGTTGTTGTATGAAAACTCCACAAGATGTAGGTGATCTTCCCACGATCCTCCGGAGTCCAACATACATGCTCTGAGCATATCCTCCAAGATCTGAATAGTTCGCTCAGACTGACCATCTGTTTGTGAATGATAAGCTGCGCTGAAGTTCAGAATTATTTCCAAGCTCGCTTGCAGACTTTGCCAAAATTGTAATTGGAATCTAGTGTCACGATCGGGACAATGCAGACCGATACTCCATGAAGTCTCACAATTTCCTGTATGAGTTCATGGGTATCAGAGATAGTACATATTTGATGATTTAAAATCTTAGATTCTTACCTCCATGTACTTCTTTGCTAATGTCCCAGTAGATTGGCCAACTCGAAATGGAATGAAGTGAGCCGACTTTGTGAGTCGATCCACAATAACCCATACCACATCATTACCCTTTGTGCTGCGAGGAAGTGCAGTCACAAAATCCATGGTGATGTGTTGCCACTTCCATTCTGGGATAGGTAACGGTTGAAGTAATCCAGCTGTCCTGTGATGTTCAGCCTTTACTTGCTAACACACCAAGCATTTAGCGACACTTTTGGCTACTTCACGCTTCATTCCATGCCACCAGTAATTCTGACGTAGATCTTTGTATATCTTTGTACCTCCAGGGTGTACTGAATAGGGAGAGCTGTGAGCTTCTTTCATTAACTCTTCCCGAACAGAACCTTTTGGTACACATAATCTGCTGTCGTATCTCAAAGATCCGTCTTCATGGATGATGAAGTCTGTTCTGAGTCCATTCTCCACTTGTTCTATGATCTTTTGCAACTTAGCATCACTTGCTTGAGCTGCTTTGATCTGATTGACAATAGTAGATTGAACTTGTAAATTCATCAAACTTGAAGCGTTACCTGGCATGATTACTTCAATCTCTATCTGATGCAATTCCTGTTGAAGCTTCCACTGGGCGGTCGGATTCATAGCTAATGGTTGGCGACTAAGGGCATCAGGTACCACATTCACCTTCCCTGGATGATATTGCAGCTTGATATCGAAGTCCGCCATGAGTTCTAACCATCGTCTCTGCCGCATATTCAACTCCTTCTGAGTAAACACATATTTCAGACTCTTGTGATCTGTGTATATGTTCACTCGTTCACCAAGAAGATAATGGCGCCAAATCTTAAGAGCAAAGATAACGGCTGCCAAATCCAAATCATGCGTTGGATAATTGCGCTCATGAATCTTCAGCTGTCTTGAAGCATAAGCCACAACCCTACCGTGCTGATGTAGAACACATCTTAATCCCTTACCGGATGCATCGTAATGCACTTCGAAACCTTCAGATTGGTCCGGTATAACGAGAATAGGCACTGATGTCAACCTTGACTTGAGTTCTACGAAAGCTTGTTCGCATGTTTCTGACCACACAAAGTCTTCATATTTACGCGTGAGCTTGGTCAAGGGTATTGCTATCTTCAAAAAGCCTTCAATGAACCTTCTATAATATCCAGCTGAACCCAAGAAACTTCGAATGTCCATCACTGACTTTGGTGTCGGCCATTCGATTACTGCTGAAACTTTTGCTGGATCCACAGAGATTCGTTTGCCTGATACAATATGTCCAAGAAAACGAACTTGATCTAGCTAAAACTCACACTTGCTGTACTTGACGTAGAGTTGATGTTGTCATAGAGTTTCCAGGACAATTCGTAGGTGCTCGGCATGTTCTTTCCGACTCTTAGAATACACCAAGATGTCGTCGATGAAGATGACAACGAACCTGTCTAAGTACTCCCAGAAAACTTGATTCATCAGGTTCATGAATATTGCTGGTGCGTTGGTCACTCCAAATGGCATCACAAGAAATTTGTAATGACTATAGCGAGTTCTGAATGCTGTTTTATGAATATCAGCTTCCTTGACCTTCACCTGATGATAACCTGAACGGAGATCTAATTTAGAGAAAACACAAGATCCACTTAGCTGATCGAATAAATGATCGATATGCGGTAGCGGATACTTGTTCTTTATCGTTACTTCGTTCAAAGCTCTATAATCAATGCACATTCTATATGAACCTTCCTTCTTCTTCACAAGCAGTACAGGTGATCCCCAACTTGAAGTGCTGGGACGAATCTATCTTTTTGCCAATAATTCGTCCAACTGAGTTCGGACTTCCTTCAAACCTTCCGGACTTAATCGATAAGGTACTTTGATTACCGGTTGTGCTCCTGGTACTAAATCAATGCTGAATTCAAGAGCTCGATTGGGAGGCAAACCTGATATATCGTCAGGAAACACATTGTCGAACTCTCGAACAACATCTGGCTTGATCCTTCCTCCGCTTGAATTGCTGCAATCTCTGCCTTCTTTGGTTTTGCCTTGTAAGTACTTGGTTTCAGGGTACGGTCTCCACTTTTGAAATAAAAGACCGGATGGTCTGGAATCTCGAATACTACCCTCCTTTGAAGACAGTCAATGGTAGCATAAAATGTTCCGAGCCAATCCATACCTAGAACCACATCAAAGTTTGGTATGTCTAGCACCTTGAAGTCAGCATAGAATTCTCTGTTGCAGACGGCTACTGGACATAAGCTGTATCCCATTGTTGCTTTTAGAATGTCGTTTCCTGAACTGACATTCCAGCTGGATACAAGCGGTATGACTGGAATCGCATGAGTTCGGACGAACCGTTGCGACATAAAGCAGAGAGATACTCCAATATCGAAGAGTGCTAGTGCAGGAAGTGATACTACTAAGATTGTACCTAAGGTATGTGGGATATATTTTAGGTATAGGAAAAATATGTGGGTAGGTATTAAGACTGAAAGAAAAGTTTGAGAAGAAAGGGTTACCAGTGATAACTTGGCCAGTGGCCTCAGCTTCTTCCACGGTCATCGTGAAAGCCTGTCGCCGTGGTACATTCCTCCTGGCCAGAGGAGCATTCCTCGGAACATTCCGTTGAGCTTGATGGAACTGACGAGGAGGAGGTGCGGTCGGTGGTCCTCTAGGTGGTGGAGCAGGGAGAGCGAGTCTTGGAGCAGGTGCCTGAAGGGCTGGTCTATGTTGGTAAGTGATTGCTGGCCTGGGTGCAGCAATTGGGTTGTGTCTTCTAGGACAAGAACCAATATCATGAGTAGCTGAGCCGCAGACTAAGCAAAGACGGTTGGCTCGCTGGCAGTCTTTCATCAAATGCCCATCTCTCTTGCAGTAGGTACAAAAGGCTGGGCTGGGCCGGTTGTTTGGTACTCCCGGTCTCTTTGGTGCAAAAGATGGCCTTGATGAGGCTCCTCCTGCCATTTGAGTGGCAGGGTGCTTAACTCCAGCAGATTGAGATCTGCCCCTCATCTTTACCACTGCCTCATAACGGCGGGCAGCTTTCTGAGCCGATTCATGAGTCGGAAAATCTCCTGTGGCTAATGCAGCCTGGATCTCCGGATCTAACCCTTATTGAAATCGACGGGCTCTGATCTCATCCGTCGGTATCAGGTGTGCCGCAAATCTATTAAAGTATTGTGTTAGCTGTGTAGTATGTGATATATTGAAAAATCGAATTATTGAGACATATCTTACCGACTGAGTATGGTGAACTCAGCGTCATATTTATCTACTGACTTGGTCCACATTGAACCTTGTTGCATATGGATGAACTGTTGTTCCATGTCGAACCTGGCAGTCTCAGGGAAGTACTTTGCGTCGAACATGTCACGGAAAGTCTTCCATTCGATGGGTTGATCCAGACGGCTTTCTTCCGCCTTTCACCAAACCCGTGCATTGTCCGTGAGTTGTAGCTTCACAATATGGACCCAAGCTATCTCTGGCACTTGTGCCACTGTCAGATCATCCTCGATGCTTTGAGCCCATTCCTCAGCTTCTAGAGGGCTCTCTTTTCCTGCAAACTGTTTGGGGTGTAAGGCTCTGAATTGCTTCACCCCAGGTGCTTCTGTCTCTGGTCGGTTCATCAGGACAGCAGTCTGCTGTTGCTGTCCTTCTAGGAGGCTGCAGATCGCCTCAAGCAGAACCGTCTGCTTGTTGATTGAAGCAGCCACGACAGGTGTAATCGGTAGTGTAGGTGGAGTGTTGTTGAAGTTGGTGCCGGTATTGTTTGGGGAATCCATAACCTTAAAAAAAATTGGGTTAGGACAGATTCAAAGTATATGAAATGATAAGATTCAAGAAATGTGAATTATAAAGAATGTTTTCAGTTGCTGGTTCTTGTGTTATATTGCTTAGGTTGTCCACGCAGAACCGAACTGCATGGTAGGGTTCCATACAGCTCTGACCTGCATGGGCTACTAGCAAAACCTGTCACGCCCCGCTTCTTAGTATACGGGCAGAGGATGCGATGGGGCCGCTACGTATTTACTCTGAAGTAAACACGCTGAGCGTATCTAAGCAATATAAGTAAAATGCACAAGAGACAGAGACAATAGATATAAATGAATAGCAACTTTATTTATTCACATTCTTTTTACAATACATCTGAAAAGTAAATACATGGAATGAAAAGCAATGCTTAAACAGTGGCATAACAGAAATAAAAAGCACTGAAATGAAATGTACAAGTATCTAGAGATCCGGGTCGAAGGCTAGCTGATCCAAGTCCTCGCTGGTGGGCTCGATCTTCTGAAGGTCTGAATCACCTGACGACATTCCAAAGAAGAAGAAAGAGAATATCGTCAGCGAACAAATCGCTCGGTAAGTCCCGTAAATAGACAAGAATGGGATAGACAGAATAGAGAGTATATTGTTATAATGTTATATTTAGTGCTAACGCTGTTGTTTATAGTTTGGTACAGAAAAGGCCAGTGTATACGAGAGGAGTATCATTAGACCAGAGACTATGGTTGACGGAATACAAGGAACCGTTCAGCCACGGTACAACGGCAATTGAATTCAGGTTAGGTGTCTTAATGGTTACAGTCTCATGCCACTTCTAACACCTTCCATACCAATCTACCCCTTATAAACCCCGCGATGTCTTGATTGTATTGTTTGTATTATATTGTCTTATAATTTGAATTGTATAGATGGATGACTTGCCGAAACCATGATATCAGTAATGGAACGGATATAATGGATGAACTTGTAAATGGAGTATATCCATGGTTCGGTTCAGTCAAGTTGTATAGATTGATAGATTGGACATATTGAATATATGGATTCATATTGAATTGTTATGTAGACTTGAATCTCATTCAAGTCAGATTGATTATATTGAGACTCAGTCTGAGTCAGACAATTAGAAAAGAAATTGAATCCTGAATTAGGTTTTGGTGTTATCAGTAACCGCTGCACATGGACGGCAGGATTTGTGTCTTTTTCAAAGTCGATTACCGTGTTGATAACACTGTTTGTTAAGTTGTCTACCTTAAATAGGCAAGCACCCATATCTCCGGCTCCCTGAGGCTCAAGAGACTGGTCCCGTTTAAACCTATATTTACTAGGGCCCTTATTTTAATTTAGTATAACTTGAGGGAGTTTTATGTAAAAAATAATTTTGTATAATTTTCAAAATACACCTCAAGTATTTTATTATCGTCTTTAAAGTTTTCATTGATGTATATTTTATCATTGTGACATTTCTAGTGAATAAAACTTATTTTTCATAATATATGATATTTATTTGTAATATTGGAATTGTATGGTATTTTCTTCTAAATGAGATATTTTTCTTGAATTTTGGAAATGTGGAATTTTTATAAATATTAAAATAGATATTTTAATATTAATTACATATATATTTATTTATTAAAAATATAAGTTTTATTTATAATAGAAATCACATTTTCTAAAGAAAATTGTATTTTAAATCTTTCGAGACCGTATGATCCTTGCGGAGGTCTACATCTCGCACTACTAAGTCTAAGGATGTGCGATAATCCACACCATCCCAAATGGGTTCTCCGAAATGGGTTCTAACAACTCCAATTTTGTATACCAAAAATTTGCTTTAAATATAGTGTATACTTGGAGTATTGATGTTGCTGGAAACAATTTAAGTATCTAATTCCTTACAATACTTACAAGAAGGAGCTTGTAGCTCATTGGTAATACCTTGCATTGCTGAACCAAGCCACCAGAGTTCGAATCCCATACCCCACATAATTTTTATATCCTTTTGTTTTAATTTTTTTTTAGAAGTCAAATGGTCAAACAGCCATAACTCACAATTTATTGCGAATCAAGAAAATTAAACTATACCAAAATCTCCCCCAGACCAAGACCCTCCCATCGAGACCTGACTCGGCCCCGACTCGGCCTAGTCGGCTGGCGACTCGGCCGAATCGGCCGGCGCCGCCGGCCGGACTCGGCCGGTCGGCCGAGTCGTCAACACGAAAATTTTTCGTGTTGACCTGGTCTAACCCCCTGCATAGTCTAAATTTTCAGTATTGTTACACAATTCTCATTAATCCCTTTTTGAGACCAAAATTAATGAATTTTTAATAATTTTTACATTTTTTTAAATATTTTTTTTATCCAAACCCTAACCCTAGCCTAGCCCTATATAAAGACCTCTATCCTCTACCTTTTCCCCTCACAACTCTAAGTCCACTCTCCCAAATTCTCGAGAACTCGGTACGAAGAGCGAGAAGCGAAGCGCTGCCGAAATCGAAGACGGATTCCGGCGACCGGATCTGAACCTTCGCGACGTTTTCGACGAATCAACAACCACCACGACCTCTAGCTTCCTTAGCTTGTCCAAATCGTAAGTCCCACCTTCTTCTATCTCTCTTTTCTTTAAAATAAAAATACGACTTTTTGGAACCCGACGGAAATCGGACAAACCGATTTCCGATTCGGTTTTTTCTCTAAATTTCCACTTGTCACCTAATACATATTATCTACCCATATGCTTGTTGACTATTAATCACCCATAAACCAATTTAATCAAACTTTTTCACATAAAATAATAACTTCTTTGCAAAACCGTATTCTTTTCATAAAAATACCATGAAGTTCATTCTTCTTAGTTTAATCAATTACCTCACTCCTAAATATGTTTATCTTGATCACAAAACTTGTAGAACTCAATTTGAATGAAATTTCACACATAAAATGATAACGTTTTCGAATACCGTATTCTTGCGCTATAATACCTTTAATTTTAACATAGCATGTTTTATCTTTAAACTTCACCAAAACCTAAAATAAGTCACGAGGTAGTGACCTACCTCTACACACACTCAATATAACCCTAATTGATAACTATCAAATCACAGAATACGAAATTACAGGACTTTTTCACTAAAATACCCTAATCTTTGTAATCTTTATTGAAAGCATTAAGTTGTAAACTTTTCTAAATAAAATCTTTTAATAAAAGGAAAGCACGATTGGTCATGGATATCGATCGTTTATCTAAACTGTCTTGTGGTGCCTAGGCAAGTGTGTCTAAGGCTAGTGGTTTTTAATTAGGCCCACGACTGTGGTTCCTTCCCACTTACCTGGCACTTACCTGGCCGCAATTGACGGTGAAGAGACGATTTGAGACTTCTAATGACTCATCGTTTAGACCTTAGAAGTAGGCTAGTTGGCTTAGGAAACCCAAACAACTAAAATACGGAAAACTAAACTCTGTTGCAAATAAATACCTTATATTTATAAAACCGTTTTCCTAAATGAGAAGTGTTTATAAAACCTAAGCAAAGTGCCGCTACAACCCACTTTTGGGGAACCTGTTAGGGATAGTACGGTTCATCGTGCACCCGCAGGCTAGTAGTGCGAGATTCAGACCTCCGCAAGGAGCATTCGGTCTCGAAAGGTTTAAAATACGATATTTAAGGAAAATGAGACTTTCTCTAAATAAAATATTTATATAAAATTATTCATGTGTTAATATATATATAATTAACATTTAAACACCTCTTTTATCATAATCTAAAGTTTCCACTTTTTTTTCTAAAATTAAAAGATTAAAAGTTACGTTAAAATACCATGAATTCCAAATAAAACAATTAATACTTTTATTAGGATATATTCACTAGAATAACACAAATAAAATACACATTCATTATAACAATAAAGACGATTATTAAATACTTGAGGTGTATTTTGAAAACTATACAAAAGTACTTTTTACAGAAACCCCCCTCAAGTTTTACAAATTACAAAAAGGCCCCTAACTAATATTGAACTTCAAATTATCTTTCTTTTAGTCTGACTCGGGTTAGAGTCTGACTATTCCTGACTCGAATATGATTCAAGTCAATCTATATTCTTTTATACTCCAACACAATTTGAATACATGAAACCCTAAATCCAGTTAACAATATATTCCTTTTGACTGAATCAAACCATGGATATTCATCCATTATCCTGATATTCCATTTACTTGATTATACAGTTACATTATTTTTACTGATATTATGGTTTTGGTCAGTCACTCAACTTACATATTCCAATACTACAATACTATTAAAACATTACGGGGTTTAAGGGGTAGATTGGTACGGAAGGTGTTAAAGGTGGCACGAGGTGGTCAGATTAAGACACCTAACCTGAATCCTGTTGCTGTTGTATCGTGGCATAACGGTTCCTTGTACTTTCCTTTTGCTCTGATCTCTAGCATATAGAGATCCCCCTCGTATACACTGGCATCCTTCTGTACCAAGCTACAAACAACAGCGTTACACAATGTTCCATAATATTCACAAAATAATACTTTAGAAAATACTGTTACTCTGTCATTCTCATTCTTCTTATCTTTGGGACTTACCGAGTGACCTGTTCGCTGACGACATTCTATCTCTTTCTTCTTTGAATGTCGTCAGGTGCGTTGGACCAAGCTGAGATTGAGCCCACCGGTGAAGATTTGGAGCAGTTCCGGGCAGACCCAGAGCTCTAGATAATTGTACCTTGTTCTTTCCAGTTTATTTCATTTCCTGTTATGCCACTGTTTAGGCATTGCTTTTCATTCCAGTTGTATTTTTCTCTTCCTGCATTGTAAAAAAAGAATGTTATTAATAAAAGTTGCTGTTATTTCTATATCATTTGTCTCTTGTGATTTACTTTATATTGCTTAGTTACGCTTAGCGTATATACTTCTGAGTACATACGTAGCGGGCCTCGTCGCGTCCACTTCGCCGTACACTGGGAAGCGGGGCGTGACAGGTTTTGTTGGTGGCCCATATAGGTCAGAACTGTATGAATCCCTGTCATGCAGTTCTGGTCTGTGTGAACAACCTAAGCAATATAACACAAGACGCAGCAACTAAAACATTCTTTACAATTCATGTTCTTTGAATCTTGCAAATCTCTATTCCTTGAATCTTATCATTTCATGTATTTGAATCTGTCCTAATCCAAATTTTTCTTCGGGGTTATGGATTCCCCGAACAACACCAGCACCAACGTCAACAACACCCCACCAGCACTACCTCTCACACCAGTTGTTCCGGCACCACCCACTGAGCAAACGATGATATTCGATGCGATCCTCAGTCTTCTCGAGGGACAGCAACAACTTCTGAGCCGTCCTGATAACGATGCACCGGGAGTAAAGCAATTCCGAGCTTTGCACCCAAAGAAGTCCTCTGGTAAAGGAAGCCCTCTCGAAGCAGAAGAATGGGCACAAAGCATCGAAGACGATCTGGCAGCAGCTCAAGTGCCAGATAACGCATGGGTCCGTTTAGCGAAGCTACAACTCACGGATAATGCTCGAAATTGGTGGAAGACGGAAGAAACCCGTCTGGTACAGCCGATCGAATGGAAGACATTTCGCGAGAAATTTGACGCGAAATATTTCCCTGTGACTGCCAGGTTCGCTATGGAGCAGCAGTTTATTCATCTACAGCAGGGATCAATGTGGGAGAAATTAGTAGATGAATACGATGCTGAGTTCACTATATTGAGCCGGTAAGATATGTCACAATAGTTCAATTTTTAAATTATCACATAATACACAGCTAACACAATCTTTAAACAGATTCGCGGCACACCTGATACCGACGGACGATATCAGAGCCCGTCGCTTTCAGCAAGGTTTGGACACAGAGATTAAAGCTGCTCTAGCCACAGGAAAGTTTTTGACTCATGAGGATGCCCTAGAAGCTGCCCGCAGCTATGAGGCAGTAATAAAAGAGAGGGGCAGACCTCAGTCTGCAGGAGTCAAACGCCCTGCCAACCAGATGGCAGGTGGAGCCACGTCCAGACCATCTTTCGTGCCGAGGCGACCCGGAGTACCAACTCATCGTCCTAGCCCAGCCTTTTGCATTTACTGCAAGAGAACTGGACATATGATGAAGGACTGCCGTCGAGCCAACCGCCTCTGCTTAATCTGCGGTTCAGCCACTCATGATATTGGATCTTGTCCCCAAAGGCAGAACTCAGTTGCTGCACCCAGGCCAGCAAATACCTATCAGCAGCGACCAGCTCTTCCGGCACCTGCTCCCAGACTTGCACTGCCTGCACCACCTAGGGGATCACAAGCTGCACCACCTCCTCGACAGTTCCATCAAGCTCAAAGGAACGTTCAGAGGAATGCTCCTCAGGCCAGGAGGAATGTGCCGAAGCGCCAGGCTTTCATGATGTCTGTGGAAGAAGCTGAGGCCACTGGCCAAGTCATTACTGGTAAACTTTCTTTCTCAAACTCATCTTTTAGTTTTGTTTACCTACACACTTTCCCTATACCTAAAACCTATCCTTAATACCTTAGGTACAATCCTAGTAGCTTCACTACCTGCACTTGCACTGTTTGATACTGGAGCATCCCACTGCTTTATGTCGCAACGGTTTGTCCGAACCCATGCGATTCCAGTCTCACCGCTTGTATCCAGCTGGAATGTCAGTTCTGGAAATGGTGTTCTAAAGGCAACTATGGGATACAGCATGTGTCCAGTCATCGTTTGCAGTCGAGAGTTTTATGCTGACTTCAAGGTACTGGATATACCACATTTCGATGTGGTTCTAGGAATGGACTGGCTTGGAGCCTTTTATGCTACCATCGACTGTCGTCAAAGGAGGGTAGTATTTGAGATTCCCGATCATCCGGTCTTCTATTTCAAGAGTGGAGATCGTACACTGGAGCTAAGTGCTTACAAAGCAAAGCCAAGGGAAGCAGTAGTTACAGCAGCTCAGGCAGAGGAAGAATCAAGACCGGAGGTAGTTCGAGAGTTCGATGATGTATTCCCTGACGATATATCAGGTTTGCCTCCCGATCGAGCTCTTGAATTCAGTATGGACTTAGTACCAGGAGCACAACCAGTGATCAAAACACCGTATAGACTAAGTCCGGAAGGATTGAAGGAAGTTCGAACACAGTTGGACGAATTATTGGCGAAAGGATGGATTCGTCCCAGCACTTCAAGTTGGGGAGCACCTGTACTATTGGTGAAGAAGAAGGAAGGTTCATGCAGAATGTGCATCGACTATAGGGCCTTGAACGAAGTTACTATAAAGAATAAGTATCCACTCCCGCGCATCGATGATTTATTCGATCAGCTAAGTGGATCTTGTGTTTTCTCTAAACTAGATCTTCGTTCAGGTTATCATCAAGTGAAGGTCAAGGAAGCTGATATTCACAAAACAGCTTTCAGAACTCGCTATGGGCATTACGAATTTCTAGTAATGCCATTTGGAGTGACCAATGCACCAGTAATCTTCATGAATCTTATGAACCAAGTTTTCCGGGAGTATTTAGACAGGTTCGTTGTCATCTTCATCGACGACATCCTGGTATATTCTAAGAATCGGAAAGAGCATGCGGAGCACTTACGAATTGTCCTAGAAACTCTTCGTCAACATCAGCTTTATGCCAAGTACAGTAAGTGCGAGTTTTGGCTAAAACATGTTGGTTTTCTTGGACACATCGTATCAGGAGAAGGGATTTCTGTGGATCCAGCAAAGGTTTCAGCAGTCAGCGAATGGCCTACACCAAAATCAGTGAAGGATATTCGGAGTTTCTTGGGTTTAGCTGGATATTACAGAAGATTCATTGAAGGCTTTTCGAAAATAGCAACACCCCTGACCAAGCTCACACGAAAAGATGAAGAATTTGTGTGGTCAGAAGCATGCGAGCAAGCTTTCGTAGAACTCAAGTCAAGACTGACATCTGCACCTATTCTCGTCATACCGGATCAGTCTGGAGGATTCGAAGTGCATTGCGATGCATCCGGTAAGGGATTAGGATGTGTTCTACATTAGCACGGTAAGGTTGTGGCTTATGCTTCAAGACAACTGAAGACTCATGAGCGCAATTATCCGACGCATGATCTAGAGTTGGCAGCTGTTATTTTTGCTCTCAAGATTTGGCGCCACTACTTACTTGGTGAACGAGTGAACATCTACACAGATCATAAAAGTCTGAAGTACGTGTTTACTCAGAAGGAGTTGAATATGCGGCAGAGAAGATGGTTAGAACTTATGGCGGACTTCGACATCAATTTGCAATATCATCCAGGAAAGGTGAACGTAGTACCTGATGCTCTTAGTCGCCAACCATTAGCAATGAATCTCACCACCCAGTGGAAGCTTCAGCAGGACCTACATCATATGGAGATTGAACTAGTCATGCCAGGTGATATTTCAAATTTGATGAATCTACAAGTTCAATCAACTATTGTCAATCAGATCAAAGCAGCTCAAGCCAGCGATGCTAAGTTGCAAAATATCAGAGAACAAGTGGAGAATGGACTCAGAACAGATTTCATCATCCATGAAGACGGATCTTTGAGATACGGCAGCAGATTGTGTGTACCAAAGGGTCCTGTTCGGGAAGAGTTAATGAAAGAAGCTCACAACTCTCCCTATTCAGTACATCCTGGAGGTACCAAAATATACAAAGATCTACGTCAGAATTATTGGTGGCATGGAATGAAGCGTGAAGTAGCCAGAAGCGTCGCAAAATGTTTAGTGTGTCAGCAGGTAAAGGCTGAACATCACAGGACAGCTGGACTACTTCAACCGTTACCAATACCAGAATGGAAGTGGCAGCACATCACGATGGACTTTGTAACTGCTCTTCCTCGCAGCACAAAGGGTAACGATGCGATTTGGGTCATTGTGGATCGACTCACAAAGTCGGCTCACTTCATCCCATTTCGAGTTGGCCAATCAACTGAGACATTAACGAAGAAATACATGGAGGAAATTGTGAGACTTCATGGAGTACCGGTCTGCATTGTCTCCGATCGTGACACCAGGTTCCGATCGCAATTTTGGCAGAGTCTGCAAGCAAGCTTGGGAACAAGTCTGAACTTCAGCACGGCTTATCATCCACAAACAGATGGTCAGTCGGAACGAACTATTCAGATCTTGGAGGATATGCTCAGAGCATGTATGCTCGACTTCAAAGGATCGTGGGAAGATCACCTGCATCTTGTGGAGTTTGCGTACAACAACAGCTACCAAGCAAGCATAGGAATGGCACCTTTTGCAGCTTTATATGGAAGGAAGTGTCGATCACCATTAAGTTGGGACGACATCGGAGATAGGGAACTCCTTGGACCAGAGATGATAGTAGCGACCGTTGATGTGGTTCGTACTATCAGGGAAAGAATGCGCATAGCCCAAGATAGACAGAAACACTGGGCTGATGCGAAGAGACGACACTTGGAGTTCCAGCCAGGAGATCATGTATTCCTGAAAATCTCTCCGAACCGCGGAGTGATCAGATTTGGAAGACGGGGAAAGTTGAGTCCGAGATACATTGGGCCGTTCGATATACTCGAACGAGTCGGTGAGGTGGCATATCGTTTAGCACTTCCACCCTCATTAGAAGGAGTGCATAACGTGTTCCACATATCCCAACTCAGAAGGTATGTGAGTGACCCCAGCCATGTACTTGATCATTCCGAGCTCACGATACAGCCCGATTTGTCTTGTGAGCAACAACCTGTGGAGATCCTGGACAGGAAAGTGAAGACACTTCGGAACAAAGAAGTTAATTTGGTCCGGGTAATGTGGAGGAAAGACACTCCAGGAGAATCCACGTGGGAAAGGGAGGATGAGATGCGTGCAAGATATCCGCACATTTTTGTAAACTAGTCCTTAAATAAAAGTTGTAAATTTCGAGGACAAAATTTTTGTAAGGAGGGTAGATTGTAACAACTCCAATTTTGTATACCAAAAATTTGCTTTAAATATAGTGTATACTTGGAGTATTGATGTTGCTGGAAACAATTTAAGTATCTAATTCCTTACAATAATTACAAGAAGGAGCTTGTAGCTCATTGGTAATACATTGCATTGCTGAACCAAGCCACCAGAGTTCGAATCCCATATCCCACATAATTTTTATATCTTTTTGTTTTAATTTTTTTTTAGAAGTCAAATGGTCAAACAGCCATAACTCACAATTTATTGCGAATCAAGAAAATTAAACTATACCAAAATCTCCTCCAGACCAAGACCCACCCATCGAGACCTGACTCGGCCCTGACTCGGCCGAGTCAGCCACCAAAATCTCCTCCAGACCAAGACCCACCCATCGAGACCTGACTCGGCCCTGACTCGGCCGAGTCAGCCGGCGACTCGGCCGAATCGACCGGCGCCGCCGGCCGGACTCGGCCGGTCGGCCGAGTCGTCAACACGAAAAATTTTCGTGTTGACCTGGTCTAACCCCCTGCATAGTCTAAATTTTCAGTACTGTTACACAATTCTCATTAATCCCCTTTTAAGACCAAAATTAATGAATTTTTAATGATTTTTAAATTTTTTAAATTTTTTTTTTATCCAAACCCTAACCCTAGCCTAGCCCTATATAAAGACCCCTATCCTCTACCTTTTCCCCTCACAACTCTAAGTCCACTCTCCCAAATTCTCGAGAACTCGGTACGAAGAGCGAGAAGCGAAGCGCTGCCGAAATCGACGACGGATTCCGGTGACCGGATCAGAACCTTCGTGACGTTTTCGATGAATCAACAACCACCACGACCTCTAGCTTCCTTAGCTTGTCCAAATCGTAAGTCCCACCTTCTTCTATCTCTCTTTTCTTTAAGATAAAAATACGACTTTTTGGAACCCGACGGAAATCGGACAAACCGATTTCCGATTCGGTTTTTTCTCTAAATTTCCACTTGTCACCTAATACATATTATCTACCCATATGCTTGTTGACTATTAATCACCCATAAACCAATTTAATCAAACTTTTTCACATAAAATGATAACTTCTTTGCAAAACCGTATTCTTTTCATAAAAATACCATGAAGTTCATTCTTCTTAGTTTAATCAATTACCTCACTCCTAAATATGTTTATCTTGATCACAAAACTTGTAGAACTCAATTTGAATAAAATTTCACACATAAAATGATAACGTTTTCGAATACCGTATTCTTGCGCTATAATACCTTTAATTTTAACATAGCATGTTTTACCTTTAAACTTCACCAAAACCTAAAATAAGTCACGAGGTAATGACCTACCTCTACACACACTCAATATAACCCTAATTGATAACTATCAAATCACAGAATACGAAATTACAGGACTTTTTCACTAAAATACCCTAATCTTTGTAATCTTTATTGAAAGCATTAAGTTGTAAACTTTTCTAAATAAAATCTTTTAATAAAAAGAAAGCACGATTGGTCATGGATATCGATCATTTATCTAAACTGTCTTGTGGTGCCTAGGCAAGTGTGTCTAAGGCTAGTGGTTTTTAATTAGGCCCACGACTGTGGTTCCTTCCCACTTACCTGGCACTTACCTGGCCGCAATTGACGGTGAAGAAGCGATTTGAGACTTCTAATGACTCATCGTTTAGACCTTAGAAGTAGGCTAGTTGGCTTAGGAAACCCAAACAACTAAAATACGGAAAACTAAACTCTGTTGCAAATAAATACCTTATATTTATAAAACCGTTTTCCTAAATGAGAAGTGTTTATAAAACCTAAGCAAAGTGCCGCTACAACCCACTTTTGGGGAACCTGTTAGGAATAGTACGGTTCATCGTGCACCCGCAGGCTAGTAGTGCGAGATTCAGACCTCCGCAAGGAGCATTCGGTCTCGAAAGGTTTAAAATACGATATTTAAGGAAAATGAGACTTTCTCTAAATAAAATATTTATATAAAATTATTCATGTGTTAATATATATATAATTAACATTTAAACACCTCTTTTATCATAATCTAAAGTTTTCACTTTTTTTTCTAAAATTAAAAGATTAAAAGTTACGTTAAAATACCATGAATTCCAAATAAAACAATTAATACTTTTATTAGGATATATTCACTAGAATAACACAAATAAAATACACATTCATTATAACAATAAAGACGATTATTAAATACTTGAGGTGTATTTTGAAAACTATACAAAAGTACTTTTTACAGAAACCCCCTCAAGTTTTACAAATTACAAAAAGGCCCCTAACTAATATTGAACTTCAAATTATCTTTCTTTTAGTCTGACTCGGGTCAGAGTCTGACTATTCCTGACTCGAATATGATTCAAGTCAATCTATATTCTTTTATACTCCAACACAATTTGAATACATGAAACCCTGAATCCAGTTAACAATATATTCCTTTTGACTGAATCAAACCATGGATATTCATCCATTATTCTGATATTCCATTTACTTGATTATACAGTTACATCATGTTTACTGATATCATGGTTTTGGTCAGTCACCCAACTTACATATTCCAATACTACAATACTATTAAAACATTACGGGGTTTAAGGGGTAGATTGGTACGGAAGGTGTTAAAGGTGGCACGAGGTGGTCAGATTAAGACACCTAACCTGAATCCTATTGCTGTTGTATCGTGGCATAACGGTTCCTTGTACTTTCCTTTTGCTCTGATCTCTAGCATATAGAGATCCCCCTCGTATACACTGGCATCCTTCTGTACCAAGCTACAAACAACAGCGTTACACAATGTTCCATAATATTCACAAAATAATACTTTAGAAAATACTGTTACTCTGTCATTCTCATTCTTCTTATCTTTGGGACTTACCGAGCGACCTGTTCGCTGATGACATTCTATCTCTTTCTTCTTTGAATGTCGTCAGGTGCGTTGGACCAAGCTGAGATTGAGCCCACCGGTGAAGATTTGGAGCAGTTCCGGGCAGACCCAGAGCTCTAGATAATTGTACCTTGTTCTTTCCAGTTTATTTCATTTCCTGTTATACCACTGTTTAGGCATTGCTTTTCATTCCAGTTGTATTTTTCTCTTCCTGCATTGTAAAAAAGGAATGTTATTAATAAAAGTTGATGTTATTTCTATATCATTTGTCTCTTGTGATTTACTTTATATTGCTTAGCTACGCTTAGCGTATATACTTCTGAGTACATACGTAGCGGGTCTCGTCGCGTCCACTTCGCCGTACACTGGGAAGCGGGGCGTGACATGGGTTGTAGCGGCACATTGCAAAGATTTGTTAAAATTACACATCTTGTAGAAAAATGTTTTTATAAGTCGGAGGTATTTATGTGTAAAATCGTATTTTCCCCAAAACTATGTTCCCAAATATTATCGTGTTATGTTACATATGAGTGTTGTGAGGAGGTAGGTCATTACCTCGTGAGTTTTCTAAAACTAGCATGGTTAAAAGGTACAAACATGTCGATATGAGATATAAAGATATTTTAATGTAAAAATGGAATAAAACTTACTACGCATTATCATTTCATTGTCAAACTTGTTCTATTGCCTTTGTTAATGTTTAATGGTCATGACATAAGAGTTTGATAATATTGTGTTTAAGAAGAATAGGCTTTTTAAGGAAAAACCGAATCGGAAGTCGGATTAACTCCGCTTCCGTCGGGTTTTAGTTTTGAATATTGTTTAGAATATAGAAGTGAAGAGAAATAGGGACTTAAGGGATTAAGGCCAAGAGAAGAGGAAGAGGAAGGTTGGGGAAGCACCGGTGCGTCGTTTCGTCGCCGGAAACTCCTCGGATTGTCGCCGGAAGTTCGCCGGAGCATCGCTCTTCGCTAACTCCACTTGCACACAGAAAGCCTAGGGAATTTTTGTCATGACTCGGAATATTAGCTTGTGACCGGCACTTAAATTAAGCGACGTCTAAAGGCGTAATGTAACTCAAGTAAGCCGAAACCCAGAAATCTAAACCTTTTTAAGAAAATAAAAGAGGTGAAGTTTTGAAATAAATGTATAATGAAATCAAGTTTTCTTAAATGCGTAGAAAAGGAATCATGAAAAATACAAGTGGAATTTATTAGTTGAAAACATGTTTCGCCTTTTAAAAATTTGGGCAGTACCTCCTTTGTATATTTTGATCCAAAACCACAAATACATAATGAAATAAAAGACATCCCCAAGCGGGAGCTAGCTCTTCGCCAACGGAGAATACACAACCACGCAAGTAATAAAACAAGTATACGACACCCAATGGCGAAGATCACCACAAAAGATAAAGGAATAAGCAAGACATCAAATCCCACAAGTAGCGGAAAACCCCTCGCTCTAAGTCTCGCAACCACAAGTCACTAAGTCTCATTACTTATACAAATACTAGTTTGATTGATGGAGTTGACTAAATACAATATGAAATATAAATACAAGAGTGTGTATGATACAAATGTCCCACCTACCAAGCAAACACCCAAATGTAGTTATGTGCCAGCGATGCTGCTACGGATCCATGCGTTCAACCTGCAAGAACTGTGGTACAACGGGGTGAGTTGCCAACTCGTGAATAGATAAACATCAACAGATAGAAATCGAATAAATAACGAATCCTAGGTCAACTATATCATAAAGGTAATACTATGATATCTAGGCTGACCGTATCTGTATGTGTGCCAACAATGTAATCAACAAAAATGTAATCAACCTGCAAGAACCGGAGTGTCCAGCAGCGACACTCGAAACATCATGAAACCTGCGCCCAGCATCGGCACGTAAATCCTCATATCTCGGGCTCCATCAGTCCGGATCGGCCCTCGGGCTCCGTCAGTCCGGATCGGCCCATATCATCTCTCGACTCCGGTCGGTATCCTCCGGATATCCGTCGGGCCCAAATACTATCACCGGTAGGTAGTAGTCCCTCTTCCAGGGTCACCGTCTACTGCACAGCATCCCTTTCTTGTCCCGGGATACCATACCGGGTCCACCATGTACCCGCAATCAGCCTCATCCAGCTCCTCGAATCGGGTATCACTGTCACACGTCTCAGAACCAAGAAAACGCATGGTGACGCACTGAAATATCATATCAAGAGAAACTGGGTTTTTAAAACAATACATACTTTCTTTTTAAAATGACCACGGTTCTCAAATCCAGAAATCTCATGAAAACAGCATATCTCAATGCGTATAATCGTAAAGCATGATGTATGCGACATATAACAGATATATAAGCATATCCTTATATCATGCAACATAGAACAGTAATATGCATATATCGAGGGAAAACCGCCCTTTTAAATGAATCCAGTTTTAAAACATATCCCGCGGTTCCCATATTCTCCAAAATCCAATACAACATCGTATAAAGGTGCATATGCAACTATAGCAAGTAAATTATGCAAGAAGTCATATCATGATGCAATAATTCTACTGTGTAGTGACATGGCAATTATCGATGATGAAGTGTGTGAACCGGCAAAACTGTGTACGTGTAACATATGCATCATCGATAATGGTGTAAGTGTACTAGCACAGGTATAAGCAATGCAATGAGAATAACATAAATGCAGCATAAGGTAAAACATATACAAATGCTGACAGGTATACGTATCTATCATATGTCTGAGTCGGTGCATCTATCTATCGGCATCCAGCCTCACAACATCACGTACGGTATAATCCATCATGCGCCATCCTCTAGTCAATGGTATGGATCAATCATCAAGTCAAACTCATCACGTACGGAAAATCATCATACAGCGGCATAATACCAAAGGGATCCTATCAACCTTTATGACAATGAGGGTACGGACCTGACGTCCCGTACGGCTTATCATTCCAGACACACAACATTACATATATCTATACACCTATGTCCCAGGTCACATCCATAACAATCTCATATCAGGAGACCGGCAAAAGTATCAATCATCTCAATCGACTCGCATCTGTATACCAACATATCATCATATCACATCGTCTTATCTTTTCATCGCATTTATCTCCCATATCAAGTCAATTTTACCAATACATTCTACCTCTACTCAAAGCATATGTATCTAATCTAACATACATACCCGAACCATACAATCGGTTTTTAAAAGATGCAAATCGTAGTTTTTGAAAGTAGGGGCTGCGGTGTTTTTTTTAAAGAAAATATATCGTTTAAAAATCCGTAACGTCCTCAAAGGTATCTGTTTAAAAGATGCATACGATTCACCAGTCTGAAACAGGTATGGTTCGGATGACACACCTACGTCGGCTATCTAATCCTATAGTACCCAATACGGCAACATCGTCGAACATCATCCTCGAATCTCGTCATCACATATCAATCATATCATATCGTTTCTAACTATCATGTAGTTTCTAATATAGTTTCTCTAAATATCATTTGACTCTATCGATAGTTTCCTATTATAGGTTCCCTTAACCATATTCTATATATAAATCAGTTTCCATCAAAGTTTACGGGGGTGCTATACGCCACGCACCCGACTTCCTCCATAGATGTAAATCTACTCACCTTGATCCTCGCTTGCCGATGCCGATGTCGCCACGCGCTTGCTTGTCGTCTCGAAGTCCTCATGAGGGTACCTACATATAATAACGTATTGTATCACATTAAAATCCAATTCAAAACCAAAACGACATGCGAATCTCACATAGGTCAAAATCTATGGTCTACATCTCGCAATTCAACCAAATAACCCTCGATATAGACGTACAAACGTCAAGTGATCGATATCAAACAAAATATCAAAACTTAAATTCATAAACATCACGAAACATAAGGCAGAAACCAAGAAAACATGCTCCATATTTTAGTTCAGGTCAAAACTAAGTGCACAGATAATACTGGGGTGATGTATAGGGTGTATGTGAGCTACAGAAGAAGCCTGGGCACCTAACTCCACAGAGTGGCCGGCCACTTCCTCCAAAAATCCGGCCAAATCGGCCAGGGGGTCTCTGTTGGGGCTCATCTGGTCAGGGTGGCCTCCTAGTGTCGTAATTTGGTCCCTGGTATTGTTTGGTTTTCTCATATTGGTCTCGGGTCACTCCAGATTCCCTGCACTCTCAATGTAATCCCAAAACCGACATGAAAGTTTCCGTTTTTAGTATTTTAGGTTTCAGTTGGGTTTGGTCTGGGTTTCTATCATTGTAGGGGGTCTAAGGTCACCAATAAGGCTCAAGTTCACCAACACAACTCAATTAAAACCCTAACCCTCTCTAGGAATTTTCAAAGCTCACAAAACCGCATCAAAACACTTCTAAACTTGTATAGGTGCTAAAGTAATGGAAATACAATGCTAATGGTAAAGAAAATACCTCATTTGGCAACTCAAGAATTTTCTTGAGTTGCCCCAAGTCTTCAAAATCATATTTTGCTTGGTCCAAAGTGTTTGTGAGAATCTTGTGCATGTTTTTTGTGAAGAGGGAATGATGTTTTGGGTTTGATTTGGGGTTGTTTGTGAAGGTTGAAGATGGTGGAGGAGAGGGTGCTGCCATGGGGTTAAGAGGGAGGGAAAAGATGGAGGAAAATGATGGAGGAGAGAATGGCCAAGTCAACAAAACCCTCACCCTCTCCCACTCTCTCTCATGTTCATCCCTCATTATCTTATTCATTTCTTTTTCTTTGTTTTCTTTTCTTTTCTTTTCTATTCTCTTATAAAACAAAACCATGAATGAAAATACAAAAGAAAAGCCATGATAAAATGTAACAAGTGATAAAATGCGACATGGTGCATGTCATGTGCACAAAACAAGCTTAATGCACGATTAGCGATATTCAATCGCGATTAGTATTAAAATAGTGTATAATTAATCATAAAAATTTATAATTTGCATAAATCACATAAAGAACCCTCATTTCAGTAATTTCTATAATTTTCCAAAATTTCCCAATTTATCGGTATTTAATTATACCGCCTCATTAAAATATTCAATATTTTTATTATTTAATTATAAAAATTCCCAAAAATAATATTTTATTTTTCTGAAATGTTACAATTTTCTTGAGAGTTTGGATAGAGATTTGGAAGTGAGAAGGGGTGATTTTGGGTGTGGTATTTATAGGAAAAATTAGGGTTTAAGGTAAATGAAAGGGTGTGATAAAAATTGTATTAAAATGGATTAAATGTTTGATTTAAATTGCTCTGTAAATGTGCAGGGAAATTAAATAGTACAGGGTTAATGGGGGGAGTTCAAGGGTCACAGGGGTTCAAGAAAGTTGGTGTTTAGCCCGAGTCGGACCGGCGGCGCCGGCCGAGTCGCCGGCCTGAGTCGGGGCTGGGGTCATCGCCACGTGTCCTCTGTACTGGGTCTTGACTCGTAGAC
The DNA here is from genome assembly GCA_030015575.1 of Agapanthus africanus. Lineage (NCBI taxonomy): Eukaryota > Viridiplantae > Streptophyta > Magnoliopsida > Asparagales > Amaryllidaceae > Agapanthus > Agapanthus africanus. The sequence goes on from CM057349.1 coordinate 490,014,697, forward strand.
CCATTTGTTTTATGTGTGATTCTTAGTTTTTACGAGTTATGCACGTGTAGACTCTTGGTCTTCTAAAAATATTAAAAGAAAACTAATTAAAAAATAATGTGGCTGATGGGATTTGAACTCTGGTGTTTTGGTTCAGCAGTGCAAGGTCTTACCAATGAGCTACAAGCTCCTTCTTGTTATTTAAAAGTAAATCAAATACTTATAGTACTTACAGGAAATGTAAATACCCCAAGTATACATTAATTTTAAATCAATTTTATATACATAAGAATTGGAGTTGTTACAAAATACTCGTGAGGTGCCCTCGATGTTGAATCGGTCGGATGAGCTTTCCGATATCCAGGCTTGTTTCTATATCCCTCTGGCTATTAGCTCCGTTTGGCCAGGGAAGGTGAGCGGGCAGACCAGGTACATGGCAATGAGATTGCTCTGTACTTGGAAGCGTTTCGAGCAGGGTCTGCCCTTCTCCCTCGAGGTTTGTGCAATCCTACATTGCTTCCAACTTGCTCAGGGCCAGCCAGCACCGAATTTATGGAGGATTCTCCTCGGGTTTCTGGTCCAGTTGAAAATTGATCGGATCCCTTTCAACTTAGGTCTTCTCCTCTCTTTTCTTTGCTACAAAAATCACCCCGGTACTCATAAGGACGAGCCGAGTTGGGCTTATTTCTCCTTTAAAAAGCATAAGGGTATGGCGGCCGGGTCGGGATAGTGATCGCCCCTTCTTCTATCCATGAGTGGAAGGAGAAGTTCGTGTTTGTTGGCCCTCCGAAGGGAGAGGAATGGCCAGTGCCCACCAAGTGGCATAGGGAAGATTGCCCGAGGGCCAAGCAGTCGAGCGCCTCGGAGGCGGGGGTCATGTCTCGGTAGGAGTCGATCCAGCATGCCGACGCCTTACTTTCCGAGTAGGCTCTGAGCTGGGTGGGACTCAATCCCGCGCGCTTCATGGGTAAGTTAGGACTTCGCCGATTAATTTTGACTTAGCATAATTTTTCGTTCTTGATGTTGACCTTTTCTTCCATTTTCTTTCGCAGAGCCCTGGATTGATCGAAGATCATGGTCGTCCTGGCCACCAAGGTGCAAGGAAAGAAGAGCGGCGACGGTAGTTCTTCCAAGCCCGTGCCGGGCGTGGAACCCCGGCAGGGTCCTCCCGCCAAGGTCTCCGTCGCTCCCCCCGTCCCGAAGGAGCGCAGGAGTGGAGGACAGAAGCATGCCCGGGAACAGGCTCCCCGGGTGAGACCGGAAGCGCCTTCCTCTACCAAGTCTATAGCTAAGAGACTCAAGAAAGTGGTTTTCCAGCCGCCCCCGGCTTAGATACAGGTGCAGGAGAGCAACTTCTACATCGAGGTGTCATCGGGGCTTTCCGTGGTTGACAGCTTACTGGCGGACATGGAGAAGGCAGCGGGGCCAAGATTCCCTGGGGCACCATGAAGGCCCAAGTCGCGGCGACAACTCAAGAGGCCGTCTAGGTTGGTAATTCCTACAAAATTTTCTAAGTGATTTTTCCTCTGTTTAGTTCCTAACGAATGTGATTCGTGTTGTTCTGCAGGTCCTCCAACATTGTGCCCTCCTAGCCGCCATGGAGGCCGAGGAGATTTCCCTGGCGATGAAAAAGGACGGAGTGTCATCCTCAGGTGAGGAAGAGCTCCTCGCCAAGCTGAAGGAGGCTGGGGACAGTGTCGCCTCCCTTGATTCGAGGCTGGGTTCGAAGGGCGTGAAGGCCACGAGGCTGAAAGAGTTTCACCGGGCCTTGACCGAGTTTAATTGGGCTCTCCAGGCCTAGATCAGTGAAGTCAACGAGCTCTTCGAAGACATGAGGATGCAAAGAGACTCGCTCAAAAGGGATGCCCGGGCGGCGGCGAAGCTGTGGAAGACTACAAGGCATCCGACCAATTCTACATCGACCTTGCTGAGTCCGCGGCCGTCGGGTGGCACAACGCCCTCGACGCCGTCAAGGAGGCAGTGCCCAGGCTCAATGACCGGGAGCTCCACGCAAGGTATCCTTATGCGGAGGAAGGACCCCACGGCGGTAGTACCGAGCCGGCAGAAGGAGGCGAGCCTGCTGGCGGAGGCGCCAAGCAGGCAGACGGCAGGAATGCCTCGGTCGAGAAGGTGGTTTGAAGACACCGTTCTCCCTGCTCTCCATCTTTCTCCTTTTTTATTCTTGTAAGTTTTCGGGCATTTTGTAAAGCTGAGGAGCTTATAATACCCTGTATATAATTTGGAACATTAATGAAGTATTTTTAGCTCATCGTTGATGTGCCCGACTGTAATGTGAATTTCTTCGTTTATTTTCAAAGTGTGGATAGACCGGTGTCCCTCCTCATCCCAGAGTCGAGGTGATGTGAGACGAGTGTTTACCGCCGAAAACGAGACGAAACCGCCTAGGTCATCTTGCCTGAATTTGGGGGCAGATGCTATTTGGGTTTATCCGTCCACCTCTCCGAAGATGCCAAGTTGATTTATGGCACCGTGTATCGGAGGTTTGGACGGATGCGGCTTTTGTAGCGGACTTCGTCAGATTCCTCCTCGTTTGCGAGGGCTTTTTGATTGTGGGGACGCTCTTCCCTGCAGGCACAAGCCCCTGCAGTTAATTATGTTACCGCGTAGCGATAACCACTTTCTTCTGCTCCAGAAGGTCACTTCGTGTCGTGTTTGTTTGTTTTATTTTTGGTTGCCCATGGATTGTATACGGAGACTAATTTATGTTATCGCCCGTAGGGCGTGGATTAGTCCAAATCCGTATTTTCTTAGATTTGGGTTTGGTTTGATTTAAGGATCGTTAACCTTGTTTGAGATTAAGACCGACTTAAATATTTGTTAAGAATACGTTAATCCGATATTGGACTAAGATCTACTTAACGGGGGTTCAGGATCATTTTTGATCCAATGAAAGAGCATTGGCACTATCATTTTAGTTTAAGGACGTTACGGTCCACAGCTAGTTTAAGGACGTTACGGTCCACAGCTAGTTTAAGGACATTACAGTCCATGGGGTATGCTCATGGGTTCGAGAGTGTACCAAAAAAGATGTTGGTTGTCGGGACCCTCCATCTCTTTGAAGACGTTGAAGAATTACAACGACATATATCAGAGATATGGAGAGATGTACCCTTGAACCGAACTCCAGATTGAAGAAAGAGACAATAGTGGAAAGAACATCATTTTAGATGCCATGTGTCAGGAGATCATTAGTCATCTTTGGAACTAAGATCGATTTGGGGACACCTGAGTATAGGAGGGCTCGGTTGATTGATGGTCAAAAGGTTTTTGGCCTCAGAAGACTTGGCTATTTGGGACTAGGGTTGGCCCCTCACAGTGTTAAACACTGATATTTGCTCGGCGCTCACGTGCTCCCACGTGAGTCTCTTAAGCAGTGTTAAACACTATAATTTAGAGCGCTCACGTGCTCCCACGTGAGGCTCTTAAGCAGTGTTAAACACTATAATTTAGAGCGCTCACGTGTGGCACGTGAGGCACCTGAATATTGGGTACTGTTTCCTTTGGATTTATCTTCCTATTCTTTTCTAAGTGCTAAGCATTATTGGGGGTCATGTGGGATCATGTGAGGCGCCCCAAAATGAGAACTTTCTTAATTTATTCCCCCTCCCTTTTTACAAGTGCTGAGACTATTAGGGGTCACGTGGGATCACGTGACTCGAACTCAGTCATTCCTTTTTTATCCTTAGAAGTGCTCACGTGAGAACATGTGATCTGTCGTTATAGCGTTAAACGCTGATATGCATGGAGCTCTTGATCTAAGTCTTGATAATTTCAAGTCCTTTATTTTATAAGAATTAAATTATTATGCAGGGTTAAACCCTAGTTTTATCAGAATAATTAAATTCCTATGTCTTTGGAAGAATTAAATTCTTCAAACCTAGTTCTTTCCTCTAAGTTTTGGGACTGCATAACAGAATCTTCCCGATGAGAATTAAATTCTCAACTTGTGAGGAGATCTGCTTCTGCAGATCTCAACCAGAGGAAGAATTAAGTTCTTTTTTGGAAGAGTTAAACTCTTGTAAAAGGAGATAAAATGATCTCTTGGTCTTTTCCCTTACCTAGGGTTTCTTTTTCTTCAAAGAGAACTCATCTTCTTCTTTGTTTTCTCAAATCTTATGGGGGGTCTCCTCTCTTCTCTTTTCAGTCTCGAGTCCTTTATATAGTAGAGACAAGTTTGTTGATTTAGTTAAGGAAATCTCTCATTGAGAGATTTTTTGATTGATTCGGGGATTTTATCCACCGTTGGATCTTTGATCCAGAGACTTCTGTTTTACAGAAGACATTTTTTTATATTTTTTTTAACAAGATTGGGAAAATATTTTCCCATACAGAACTTATTATGTATCTTGGTGATTTTTAATCACCATTGAATCTTTAATCCAACGATGCTCTTTTTTACAGAGCACAATCTTTCTTGTTTAGAAAGATTGGGGAAATATTTTCCCATACAGAGCTTATTCTGTAGCTTGGTGATTTTTTTTAATCACCATTGGATCTTTAATCTAATGGTGCTCTTTTTTACAGAGCACAATTTTTCTTGTTTAGAAAGATTGGGGGAAATATTTTCCAAATATGGTTTTGATCTCTCTTATTTATAATTTAATTCTATCGACTCAGAAAGTATTAGGACCCCTCACGTGTAGCACGTGACCCATAGCATTAGACCGGTTTGCTTGTATGCAGCAGTCCCAGAGAAAAGTATCACGTGTTGGCACGCGAGCTTTTCTGGCATGTTATTTGTTTTTTAGGAAGGCGCCTATATACTTTGTATATAGATGCCCACGTGCCTGCACGTGAGGCTCACTTTCAGCCCTATTTATTAAGCGTAATGCCTATAATTTTTGCTCCAAGGCGCATCACGTGTGAGCACGTGATGGTCCATCAGCGGAATTTTCCCATCTCTTTTTATTTATTATTTATTATTTTTTTTATAAGGGAACAAATACCCCCACAGCGTTGTTCTCACGTGGCTTGCACGTGAGCACAACGCTGTCACCTTTACAGCCGTTGGATTGCCTAGGGGAACGGGAAGGTGGACCGCCCTTGTCACGTCTTATAAGTGAAAGGGTTTGGCCTTTGGGAAGCCACTGTTCTTTCATCTTGTTCCTTCCTTGTCTTCTTCGAGAATTTAATTCTCCTCTTCAGAGCTTAATTCTCTATCCATTGCAATTCCAGAGTTAAACTCTGTCAGAAAAAGAAACCTTTTTTAGGTAAAGATCTTGAACATCAGAGAAACCCTTTTCTTAAATAAAACTTCTGGATTTTAAATCCACCATGAGAGCTTTGCTCTCTTCTGGAACCCATCTCTCAGAGATCCAAAGACGTGATCTTTGAGTAGTAACCCTCAATGCCTTGGGCTTTCCTCCTCTGACCTTTAAAGATTCATGGCATTTTCATTTTTCATTTCCTCTTTATGGGGGTTTCTGGATTTAATTCCATCGTACAAAAAGAATTTAATTCCTCACCAAAGAACTTTGCTCTGAAGATCAAGAGGGCCCTTCAGGAATTTCATTCCCTGGTGGTCTTGAGAACATTTTCATAGGGTTTTTTCTTACTTGCACAAATTCAAATTTGTAGGGTATTTTAACGGAACTTGCTTTCTCTATGAGGATGTCAAGAGTTGTTTTAAACTCCCATTTCCGTTTAATGAGAATACTTTTAGATTCTCATAATAATTGTTTCCTTGATCATCTCGATTGCTAAACTCTTGCTGATTTTTCTGTTCAGATACTATGGCCGTTTATTTGTATGATCTTGACGAAATTATCTCCTATGAAAACATTCGCGTCCAAGACCGCTGTCAAAACCAGGAGTTTACGAATGCTCAATGCGCTGAGGTTATGCGTTGCTTCGATGAATACAACGGTCGACTACTCCCCCGTCGTTCCGCTCTATTGAAGATCATCATGGGGGCGATTTGGGAAGCACTTCCTGAATTTAACGAAGCCATGCCGCTTGAGACGCTTAATGATGCCAAAAATAAGGTGCACTCAGTATATCTGATGGGCTTGATCTCGAAGAGGCGGCGAGATAGTCTTGTTGATATCTTGCATCAAGTTTTCCAACAGACGACGATAATCTCTGCTTATCAGAGGATGGATGACATCAGCGAGAAACGCTTACACCCGTGAGAAGATGCACACGAAAATGGTCAGAGAAGCCAGAAGCATTTTACTCAGCCTTACTTCTGAATTCCTCAATCCATGTCCAGGATTAAGTGTCTTACCATTGTAAACATTTTCTTTTATTTTTATACCACGTATAAGTTCTTTGAGCATGAATGACAAAACTTCCTCTTTCCCCTTTTTTTATGCTCACGCGTATTCTGCATGAAGTGTCGTTATACTGTTGTTGGCATTCACGTGTTTTGCGCATGAGGCACCGCTGGGGATTTTAATCCTGCACTAGCGCCGGCGCTCACGTGTTATGCACGTGCAGTGCCGCTTTAGTTTTCAAAAAGGATCAATGCGGGTGCTCACGTGCCATGCACGTGAGGCTCTGCTGATGAGGTCGTTTCGCCTCCCTACTCTGATTCCAATGAGTCATCCATTTCTTTTCCCATGCCCCCCTTTTTGGCCTCGGGAATAGCTCCACCATGCACGACATTTTCTGTGCATAGCTTTGAATGCTTCTCTTTATAACCCGAAGCTACGTCTTCCTCTTTCTTCACAGAGAGAGAACCATTTAGATCTTAGGGTGATCATTTTGAGAAACAAACCAAAGGTTATGGCTTGCAATCGTCCCCATGCTCGTCGGCAACTATGGGAGGTGCCTATCGAGGAGATCGTTCCTCGTTTTGCCACATGGTTAGCGGATCCCCTTTTCACTGATGACCAATGTGACGTGGCACTGTACGAACTCTTGGCCCATAGGGGTTCTCCTCTTCCTATGTGTTCCATTTGGCTCAGGATGATTTTCTTGTCCGTGCTTGTTGATATTCTCCCTTATCCGGCGGAGATGACTCCGGCGGTTCTTGATACGGCGGAGGACAAAATTGAGTGTTTCCAGGAGGCACACTTAATTACCCAGGCTCTAAAGGATCGTTCGGTTCATTTACCGAGTCAGATAAGAGCCCGACGGGCCATCATATCCGCTTTCGCTAATGAGCACGGTGCTAATTGGTGAGGAGCAACTCCTCGCGAAGACCGTCGCTTCGACATGGTGGAGAGGGCAGAGAGGGAAGTGGAGAACTTTGTATTTTGTTTTGTTAACTCCTGTATCTCTGATCCCATATTTGGTGATCTTTTCCCTGAAGAGTAGTATATTTATCAATGTATTTCTCTTATTGTCAAATATTTTCTGTTGAATGTTTTCTATTCTGCAGGGTTTCCTAGCACGGTAGTAAAGTTTCGGGAGGCATCATCCATGCCAAATTAAAATTTTGCCGTTCTAGCTAACCCTAACCCTAGAACCGTCTACTAGAAATCGACGGAATAGAAATGCAAACACTTTGCAACTAAAAGAGAGCAAGGAATACAACCTTTGTAGACCGGTCCTTCACTTCATTAGCTCCATGTAGTCGTCCCTTCGCTGCGATCATGAACTTCCGGACTCTAGAGAGGCTCCCATGAAGAATCGAGCATGCTTGCATCGAAGTCTTCGAGACCGAAGATGATCTACGTCGAGGAGGCACTAACCCAAGCTATCTCTTCACTAATTGTGTAATTAGTGAAACAAACACCCTATACTAAATGGTAAGTAGTATAGGATGATGAAGTAGGAATTTTTTTCACTTTAGATTTCATATTCTCACAATCATTCATCACAATTGAAAAAGCTAGAAAGCTTTTGTCAAGAAGAGGAAGAAGAACAAGTGATGAAAATGAATTATTGTTAAGGTTAGAAATGCAATCAAGGGTTAAGTATGTCATGCTTAACCTTTGTAGAGAGTTAACCATGAGCTAGGGTTAAAGGTTAGGTCAAAAAATATCTTAAGCTAGACAAAGAGAGTTGAAAAAATCAAAGATGCTTACAAGCTTCTACAAGCTTTCAACAAATATCAACCATGACAAAAATCCACAATATTTGAATTACTTAATGATAAATATAAACCCTAATCTTAACCCTAGCATGGTTTAATCCTCATAAACCCTAGTTGCATTTGTAACCTAGCATGATACATTTAACATATATCACATATATATCAATGTATCCAAAGTGAGAAAAGAAATCTAAAGTTAGCTAATATTAGTTAATGTAATATAATATATCAAATATATAATTATACATTAAATTATTAAATCAACACTTGATTTAATAATCCGACTATATCACATATAACCGACTAATATCAAATGTAATATCTTATCGAATCAACACATGATCCGATAACCCGGCTATATCACATATAACCAATTATGTCACACATCGTGAGAATAGAATGCGGTATCACATATCGCATTAATCTCGGTCCCGCACATATCACATATGTGGTCCTACTCCGTTTCGCTTGAGCCAGGAAACCTTTTTGTAGGATTCTAAAGACTCGTCAATACGCCGGCAGTAGGTGATGATCATATCAAACATCCACAAGCCACAAGCGGTCTGCTAGACGTAACGGCCACCCGGGTATTGAGCGATCAGAAGATCAACAAGCAAGCCTGCTCGTACTCCTACGAATCCAATCAGTAACACTACCATACAGTCCGGTCTCTTCGTCTGATATGTCGCATATCTCGTCTAGGGGTGGTAAACGTCAGACCCCAGTAACTCGATAAGTCGTGTCGATATGAGGCTCATAACGGGTCGAGAAACTACTGATAACACTTACCAGTATATCTCTGAAGCAGCCTTGGTCAGGGACTTCCTGTTATATCCAATCGAGCACTGCGCAACATCAACTCCCAATACCGGGAGAGACGAAACCCCTCCTATCGCTCATTGCCTCCATGTGATTCGGGACTGTACCCAAAAGCCACCGTTTTGCATGTTCTCTTGAACATGGTAAGGTGGAAATCATAGCACAGTGGGAATCACACAAGACTCTATGACGATCTCGAGTCTATAGACTAACCTGTACCAGTGTCACCAGAGAACTGCCATTTGACGTGAGGTATAATACCATCTGGGAGTTCTCCGCGAGTCCGTCTACTGTACCCAGTCTCCACTGAGCACCCGTATACTGTCTCTGATGTCAAACACCAATGGATATGGGATCATCCATCGCCCATCTCCATGGGTCGAGAAGCTATACGCTAGTTTACTCTGGTATATCGATGCCCTGTCTCGATACACCTACGACTAGGAACATTTGAAGGATGTACTTGGCGACTACACTTTCCCTACTAGTATGATCTGCATCATAATCCTGGTAGTCAAGTACTCATCCTAAGGGCTTTACCAACATCTAACATAGAGACAATCAGTGTACATGTTAAGATAAAGAGCAACCAGATAGCATACTATCATGTCGAGCAAGAAAGTCTTCCCTATATATGTCCAAGCATCCACTACAATATACATCGTATGTACAGTAATGGCCTATAGGGCATACATATTACTAACAATCTCCTACTTGCACTAGAGCCATCTGTTGTAGTATCTCATACCCAACAATCAACAGTGGTTGGAGTATCTCATACTCAACCATCCCATAAAAGTCTCTATTGGGAAAAGGCCTTTGTGAGTGCATCCGCGCTGTTGTCCTCTGTGTCTACTCTCCTAACCTCGATCTCCCTGGAGATCATCCATCTCCATAATCAGGTGATACTGCCTAAGAATATGTCTGGATCACTGATGGGATGGGGGTTCCTAGGCCTAAGCCACAACTCCATTGTCACACAATGGTAGGAACGAAGTTCATCTCATGAACTTATATATATCCAGACTGCCTCTTTGGTAGCATCCTTGGTAGTAATGTATCCAGACTTTATCCTCTAGTTTGTCACGGTATCTAGCTTGGAACTCTTCCAACATACCGTCCCTCTACTGAGGGTAAAGACAATGCCTGTGACTGATATTCAGTCGACCTTACCACCCTGGAAGCTATCCAGTGATTCTCCCCCGGATCGATTGATACCAACTTACTACACTTAGTGAGAATCCTAACATCCACTTAGATCTATCTCATAGATCCAAAAACCGAGGATTTAGGAGGTATCACCTTGATCCTATATTGAGGATCCTTGTGATAAGAGGAGATTGACAGAGTGCAGCATAGGAAACTTCTTTCTTATCAAGAGTATGTCATCCACGTACAATACGAGGATCACCACCATACTCCCTACTACCTTTTTGTATATACAAGATTCATCTACCATTTTGATGAAGTCAAACGCTTTGACTACCATATCAAAACAGATGTTCCAACTCCGCGATGCCTACTTTAACCCATAAAGCAACTTGCACACGTTTCCGCTGCTCCCACTATCTACGAAGCCCTCTGGCTGTGTACTTATAGACGCTCTCTTCTAAATCACTATTTAGAAAAGCAGTCATGACACCCAACCGCCAGATATCGTAGTCATGGTATGTAGCAATGGCAAGTAGGATCCGGATGGACTTAAGCATAGCCACTGGAGAAAAAGGTTTCATCATTATCCACACCTGGTCGACGAGAACCTTTTGCAACAAGTCTTAGCTTTGAAAGTCTCAACTTTTCCATGTACACCAAGTAATCTTCTCAAGATATACTTGCTCCTGATGGGAATTTAACCCTTCAGATATAGCAACCAAAGTTCATACTTTTTTGGTGTACATAGATTCCATCTCAGATCGCTTAGCATTCAGCCATTCTCACAGAGTCCCCATTCCTGATGGCCTGCTCGAAACTAGTTGGGCCATCATCTCATGATGCAATCATCGCTCCCACTGTCATAGAGAAAACCGAAGTATCTCTCAGGAGAATGAGGAACCCTACCAGATTGGCGGAGAGGTTGAGATTTGTCGGGAACTATTGAATCCTCCGGTTCTACCAATTCTTCAGTTGTAGTTTGTATAGCTGGAACTCCTTCCAGTTCTACCTCATGACCACTAATTTCTTCACAAGAAATTCCCTTTCCAAAAGGTGGCATGCTGAGAAACAAAACACCTTTTGCTCCTCAGTATGGTAGAAGATATTCCCTTGTGAATGCTTGGGATATCCAACAAACTTCCACAGAACCGACCTTGCCTCGAGCTTGTCTGGATTTTGCTTTTAGACATAGGCCGGACAACCCCAAATCTTAACATCCTTAAAAGATGGGCTCTTCCTATACCATATCGCATATGGAGTGGTAGGTACCTGATTTGGTTGGAACCCTATTCAATAGGTATGCAGCTTCTCAAGTGCATAACCCCCAAAAGAAATAGGCAACTCAGTAGTACGCATCATAGAGAACACCATATCACATAGGGTGCGTTTGCTCTGCCCCGATACACCGACGTACTGTGGTGTATATGGAGGAGTAATGCTGAGAGAGAATCTCATTCTCTTATAGAATAGTCCAGGAATTCCGTGCTCAAGTATTCTCCTCCATAATCACATCAAAGGACATAATACTTATACCTGTTTTGGTTCTCTACTTCTAACTTATATTCTTTGAATTTCTCAAAATCTTCAGACTTATGTTTCAACAGGAACATATGTCCGAATCTTGAGAGATCATCAGTGAATGTAATGAAGTATAAAGAACCAGTCCTGGCATGTGTAGATAGGGGACCTGCATACATCATCATGTATCAATCCCAAGAGTTCACTAACTCTTTCTCTGTTTCCAATAAACGAAGCTATGGTCATCTTATCTTTGTGACAAGACTGGCAAGTTTCACAAGATGTAAATTCAAACATATTTAAATATGCATCTTAATGTAACTTAGTTAGTCGGGTCGCATTGATATGACCTAGTCTACAATGCCTCAAGAAGGATTCGTTCATTTCCGAACTCTTCCTCTTATGTGTGTGTTCCCTCATGGGAACTGAATAAAATACAAATAAAGCAGCAAGGAAAAACCCAAATGGGGCATCACGTGCTCACACGTGACCTTTTTATGGGCAGATTCTATCTATGCCTGAATGCCTAATTGATAAAGTCACGTGCCCACACCTGATGGGCTCTTGAACCCATTGAATTAATAGAATTAAATTCTAATTAAAAGGAATTAAAAGCATTTGTTCTCTTATGGGAACTGAATAAAATATATAAATAAAGCAGCAAGGAAAACCACTAAAGGGGGCATCACGTGCGCACACGTGACCGGGTCTCACGTGCAGACACATGACCTTTTACAGGCAAAGCCTATAGGCGCTGAATAAAATAAACAATTGGAAATGCTTAATCAATGGGGTCACGCGACAACACGTGATGAGTTCCTGAGCCCTCTGAAATAACAGAATTAAATTCTAATTAAATGTTGTATCAGTGGGGTCACGTGCCAACACGTGATGGATTTCTGAGCCCTCTGAACTAAGAGAATTAAATTCTAATTAAAATCTTAATCAGTGGGGTCACGTGCCAACACGTGATGGGTTCCTGAGTCCTCTGAACTAACAAAATTAAATTCTAATTAAATGTTGTATCAGTGGGGTCACGTACCAACACGTGATGGGTTTCTGAGCCCTCTGAACTAATAGAATTAAATTCTAATTAAATAATTAATCAGTAGGGTCACGTGCCAACACGTGATGGGTTCCTGAACCCTCTGAACTAATAGAATTAAATTCTAATTAAATACTTAATCAGTAAGGTCACGTGCCAACACGTGATGGGCTCCTGAACCCTCTGAACTAATAGAATTAAATTCTAATTAAAAAGAATCAAAAGCCCTAATTGGAAAACTATTTCTCTAGATCTTTCCAAACAGAAAAGATTGCACTCTGCAAAGTGGAGCACCGTTGGATTAAAAATCCAATGGTGATTAAAAAATCACCAATTTATAGAAAGATTCTGTACAAGGAAATATTTTCCTAAAATTTTCCAGGAACAACAAATAAAATATCTTATGGATTAAAAAATCCAATGGTGAATAAAATTTACCGAATGATCTAAAAGATCATGTTGGTTATAAAATCAATTAAAATCTTTCAATGAAAGATTGACTAAACAAACTGATTCTTTTCTTTCTCCTATAAATAGGAACCAAGAAGGAAGAAAAAAGATACAACAACAGAGAGAGAGAATACAGAAGAGAAAAAAAGAAGAGAATTTAATTCTCTCGAGAGAAAAGAAGATCTCTTCAGAGAGAGAGAAAAAGAAAACTCTAGGTAAGAGAAGGAAAGAGTTCATTCTATAAGCTCCCACAAAATAAAAGAGAATTTAATTCTCAAACCAAGAGTTTAACTCTTCTAAATAAGAACTCAGTTCTTTCTCTGGTTGAAGATCTGCAGAAGCAGATCTCCCCATAAGTTGAGAATTTAATTCTCATCGGGGAGATTCTGCCATGCAGATCTAAAACCTAAGAGAAGACCTAAGTTCAGAGAATTTTATTCTCCCACAAAACAGATAGGAATTTAATTCCTCCAACAAATATAGGGTTTAACCTTTAATACAAGAACTTAGTTCTTCCTTATGGTAATAGATCCGCAGAAGCAGATCTTCCAATAAGTTGAGAATTCAATTCTCATCGGGGAGATTCTGCCATGCAGATCCAAAACTTAGAGGGAGAATTGAGTTTTAAAGAATTTAATTCTTTCAAACACACAGGAATTTAATTCCTCTAAATAAAATTAGGGTTTAACCCTATAAAAGAATTTAATTCTTAAAGAAGGGATTTAACTCTCCATGCACGTAAAAGAGACCAGTACCCAACATGATCACGTGTGTCCACGTGACTCCCTCCTCAATGATCAAAAAAGAACGAATGAAATTAGGTTACGTGCTCCCACGTGACCCTTGAACAAACTTCTCAAAATAAAAAGGGAGTAAAGCCAAGGCAGAACAGATTTTGGACGTCTCACGTGTTCCCACGTGACCCCTAGCAATTATCAAACAAAAGAGGATTCTACCCAAAGGCAATGCCCGCCTAAAGGATGCCTCACGTGTTTCCACGTGACCCCTGACAAACACCATTTTAAAGAGAAAATGGGGTAAAACTGAAGGATTAATATCCAACGCATGGGCACCCTCATGTGTCCCCACGTGATGATTATAAAAGATCAAGTTTTTAATGCTTATATGCATATTCTGAGGGCAAAATAGAAGAAGTAAAGCCCAATCTGCAGGCGCCTCACGTGACCCCACGTGAGCGCCTCATTCTTAGTATTTAACACTACTTTAAGCGCTTCATTCCTAGTGTTTAACACTACTTTAAGCGCATCACGTAGGAACACGTGATCGTCAAGTATATTCTAGTGTTTAACACTATATTCAAACCAATCTTAGCCCAAATTAGCTAAGTCTTCTAGAGGCAAAACCCCCTTCAACTGAACCCCAATTATACTCTTGTTTTCCAAAACTAATCATCTCATATGGCATTCAAAGTGATTCCTAGAGTCTTCCAACCAACATTGGTTCAAGGGTATATCTCTTCGTACCTCTGATACATGTCGTTGTAATTCTTCAACGTCTTCAGAGAGCTGGAGGGTCCCAATAACTAATAACTTTTGGTGCATCCCCAAACGGTTAAACCAAAACCAAATAGACTATGACGTCTTTAAACTGGACTATGATGTCCTTAAACTTGATGGACTATGGGGTTCTTAAACTCATGGACTATGATGTCCTTAAACTTTACAGACTACGATGTCTCTAAACTACCATGGACTGTGAGGTCCTTAAACTCATAGACTATGATGTCTTTAAATTTTACAGACTATGACGTCTTTAAACTGGACCGCAATGTCCCTAAACTAAAACAATCGAGCCCAAATGCTCTTTTGTTGGATCTAAATGATCCTGTTAAGTTGATCTTAGTCTAAAATTAGACTAATGTGTCCTTAACAAACGTTAAGTTGATCGTAGTCTAAAATTAGACTAACGTATCCTTAACAAACGTTTAAGTTGATCTTAGTCTCAAATAAGATTAACGATCCTTAAACCCAACCCAAAACCCAAATCTAAGAAAATGCGGATTTGGACTAATCCACGCCCTACGGGAGACAACATAAATTAGTCTCTGTATACAATCCATGGGCAACCAAAAACAAAACAAACACACACGACACGAAGTGACCATCTGGAGAAGGAGAAAGTGGTTACCGCGATGCGGTAGCGTAATTAACTGCAGGGGCTTACGCCTGCAGGGAAGAGCGTCCACACAATCAAAAACCCCTCAAATGATGGGGAATCTGACGAAGTCTGCTACAATGGCCGCATCCGTCTAAACCTCCGATACACGGTGCCATAAATCAACTTGGCATCTTCAGAGAGGTGGATGGATAAAACCAAATAGCATCTGCCCCCCAAAATTCAGGCTGGATGTCCCTAACGTCCCGGTCGCGTCTTTCGGCGGTAAACAGATTCTGGCATGCCCAGTAGGACCTTTTCCTCTTTCCACTCCACACTTCGTGTGTCGTGTTTCGCGAACGAATCGCGGTTTGATATGGTTTCCCCTGGATTCGAGATACTAAGATTTGGTGTTTTGCTCCGTGCAGAAAACAGAAGATCAATGGTTTTCAACTGCACAAGCTGCAATAACTCCCACTCCGTCCTTGCTGGAGGAGTGACTTATGGGCCTCAAGTGGCCTCCCTTTTTACGATGCCAGTGGAACAGGTGACTCAGGCCACCACTGGGCTGTTCTTTGGGACCAAGCTCCCACCCATGAGCTTCAATGCCCCAATGCCGTTGCAAGAAGCTCCGAAAAAGTCGGTCTTTGATCGGTTTACGACTACCATGGCCCTTCTCAACAGGCCGTCCAAGTCCAGCACCTCAGTCTTTGATAGGCTAAGCCAAAACTCCAATAGGCCCATAAAGAAGCCCGCGATACCTGAAGGGGTTATCCCGAAACGGATAGCCATCCCTGCTCCAGTGAAAGAAGTCGTCAAAGCGGCTTCTCCTACTAAAAGATCAGTCTTTGCAAGTCTGGCCGCTCCAAATCTCATTCCGGGCGAAGTCACCAAGGATGCTACCCCTGCGCGAAAGTCTGCCTTCGACAGGTTGGCTATCCCCTCTTAGCGGACGTCGGTTTTCAACAGGCTAACGACGACAATAGCCCCTAATCAGAGCAAGGGGCATGAAGAGCCACCCCCATAACTGAGACAGTATCGTCTGCTCGACACCCTCGACGTCGCCATTGGCGCCGAGTGAGAAAAGATGGGGGCAATTCCCCATCTGGACTTACCCCGCCGGCTCCAACAGTGGAAGTCAATGCTGCTGTTCCAACTGGGAACAGCTTTGAACCACTCAGGAGGGTGCGCAAGAACTCTCCGACGGCCGTGCTAAAAAGATCTCCTTCACCTACTGAGAACGTTACAAAGGTGAAGCCAGAGCAGCCCCCTCAGCGGTTGTCCTCCAAAATTCACAAGATCTGGCGAAGAGTCCAATACTCGGTGATCAACCAAGACTACTCCCGCCAACCGAAGAAGATGAAAGTTCGGCAAAAGAAGGACCACCCTGTTGTACCACAGAAGGTGTCGTCTACTCGGGTGCCTATCACAACGGTCCCCTCAACTTCGACCGTTCACAAAAGAAGAAAGCCGGAAAAAATCCCCATGTCCATGACAGAGCTCAAAGGCGCTGAATCCAAACGCCCTAAGTCTCAGGGCATGGTAGTGCTTATTGTTATATGGCTTCGAGAAAAGAGGAAAGCCGTGCTTCTACGGGTCATCGACCGCTCACACGATCCGTAACAAAGGCCCAAGAGCAACAACAAAAGCTCCAAGAAATGTTAACACAGATGGCCGCACTCACTAGGCCAAAAGAAAGCCCTGAGACGTCGTCAGAGCAGCGTCATAAACAAGAAACTGATGCTAAGTTCCTCCGCAGAATCCTCAAGAAGAAGGATAAAAAGACAGCGGAACAAGCGGCCAATATAAAACGAATGGCACTTTTATTCCAAGACATGGTCGGGATGATGATACAGCCGGATCCTCCAACTGAAGACCCCCCGATTATCCTTGAAGACGACGGAGGAGAGACATCGAACCTTCTTCCGGCTTGTTCAGCAGCCAAGGAGGAGACCATCTCCAAAGCCGCTCTGGATGACTATATCGCTCAGCAGATACGAGCTCATTAGGCGAGCGAAGCAGCCGGACAAATTGTTAAGACTGGACGACCCTATCCGGATTGGTATGACCAAATAAAGTACCCGCCTGGATATACGATCCCTAAATTCCATGTATATAAGGGGACGAGGAATCCACACTAGCATGTTGCTCAATTCAGAGCTTTGTGCGGTAATACTGGGGGTGACGACAAACTGTTGCTTCGCCAGTTTGTTGGCAGCTTGTCGGAAACAGCATTTGAATGTTACTCCGAGCTCCCGAACGACTCCGTTAAGATATTTGCAGAAATGGAGTTACTGTTTACGCAGAGATTCTCAAGCGCTAGCGAGCGCACCCCGATCACCGCATTAATTAACGCCAGAGTGAAACCAGGCGAAACATGGGTTCAGTACACGATACGGTAGCGGAATCTATGGTCGAAATGTGAACAACACATCGAAGAAGCTTCTGCTGTAGGCATGTTCGTGGGTACTCTTGATCCGCAGGCGACCATATCCCAGTTCATGATATTCTTCAAGCCAACAACTTTCCAGGTCTTGATTGACAACCTGGCCCAAATGGATCAGATGGGTAATAGACCATCTTCTTCGAAGTTGGAATCTCGAAACGAAAAGGGGAAAGGGAAAGCGACCTTCGTCGCCAATGCTCAGCAGCAGCCCAGTGGTCCGAAACCAACTGATCTCCAAGACGAAAGATGGCGATTCTTTAATGAGAAACTGAAGCACCCTTATTCATTTCCCTGGGATAAAACGAAGAAACTGTTCGAGCTGGCGATGCGCAACAGGCTCATCACCTTGCCGGATCCAAAACGCCCATTGCAACCCGGTGAGGCCAATAATCCCAATTATTGCCCCTTTCACCAAGTGGTAGGCCATCCAATTGAAGATTGCTTCTTCTTCAAAGGCTGGATTGATGACCAATACCAACAGGGCAAATTCGCACTGTCTGAGAATTGGAAAGTAAGACCGCCTCAGCCGCACGCTCTTAAAAGGGGGGACACACTGGGGGCATCATGCTCTTTTATAGAAGAAGCTCCATGTGAGGTCGCTCTTTCAACCAAAACGAAAAGAATGCTGAATGATCTCCAAACATGCCTGACAATCAGGTGGAAAAGTCCGCTAGAACCCGAGGTCATCGAGGGAATGCTGAAGCCGCGCCCGACGCCAAGAATTGGTAGTGATAATCAAAACGCTCAGGCTCAGCCGTCAAAGTCTTCGAAGAAGAAGAAGAAGACCAAAATGCCCATGAAGCCTGATGACAAGCGCACGGACCTGCAAAAATATATTGACGCGCTGAAGGAATATAACCAGAAGGCGCGAACCCCAGTCACACTCCAAGAGTTTCTCAACCACATCCTTGAAGATAGAGATGGCGACAAAGATGAGGGAGAAGACTCGTCAGATGAACCTGAGGATTATGTGGAAAGCTGCCACATGATCTCTTACTCGTCAATAGATGGTGAAGAAACTCCTGATACAGAGAAACCGGGGGTAGATCCCGAACCGGAACTCCTAGGACCGTCAGACGAGATGATTGACGTGTTCCTGAATAAAGCTCTTCTGAAAAGCAAAGCTGACCGGGAGCGTGAAATCGCCGTATACAAAAAAGCCAAACGTCGGCGATTGGACGAAAGGATTGAAATACCCCAACTGGATAGAAGCACTTCTGCTGCCAGCAAAAGCAGGTTCAAGACAAGGAAATGGTTCGCCAAAGCCATATCGATGGGAATGAAGTCGCCACCCTCCGAAGGAAACACTCATGATGGGATATACCTTGACGAAGAGGATACACATCCAAACTACTGTTTGTACCATCGGAGGACCATGCACCCTACTGAGGAATGCAACGCCTTTAAAAATTGGTGGCAGAGATATGTTGCCCACCGGCAGCATTTCAAGCTGATGAAGCGCAAAACTCGTCGAGAACAAAGAAACACGACAGATGAGCATAAAAGAACTGCCGGCGAATGTCACATGGTTAATTATGGGGGATCGCAATTTCTCACTTTCGGGAGTGATTCCGATGAAGAAATAGCCCTCGGTCCTCTCTTCAAGGAATCCGTTTCTGAAGCAGAAGAGATGAAGACCTGTGAGAACATTCAGCTGCGCAATCGCACGCTACCTGAAAAGAATCTCGGACCCACAAACAAGGGATCGAACAAAAAGGATAAGGGGAAGGAAAAAGTCCCTAAGGATATCGCCCTCGATGATCGAGTCGTCGAAGAGCTTGCAGCCAAGGACCCACCCAAGAAAAACAAGGTGGATTACAACGTTCTGGCACACCTGAGGAAAATACCATCGCAGCTAAGCATTCTCGATGCCCTTCTGCTATCCAAAGAGGCGAGAGATTCTCTGATCAAAGCACTACAAAAGCCTGACCAGTTTCAAGCTTTCCTTGACAAAGAAAAGATGAAGGACGAGCTGGAAGAAGTTCACACAGGTGACATCACTTTCGGCGATGAGGACCTCCTCCTCGGGACGTGTGAGCACAACCGTCCCTTATATGTCACCGGATGCTGCCATGACATCAAGATAGGAAAGATCCTGGTCGACAATGGGTTCTCCGTCAACCTTCTCAATGTATGAGTGTTGAAGGAGATCTGCATGAGCGTTCAGCGCCTCGCTCGGGATACAATCACTATCTCCGGGTTCGACTCCCAGTCATCACAAACGCTCGGGTCTGTGATACTAACGTTATGCTTTGGGCTACTCATCACTGACATCAAATTTCACGTCATTGATGCCAAGACATGCTACAACGCTTTGCTCGGCAGGCCTTGGTTGCAAGAGTAAAACATTATCCCTTCTACACAACATCAGTGTATGAAGTATTTCAAAGACGGTCTCGAGTATACCGTGACAGGAGAACTGAACCCATTCTCCTTAAACGAAGTCCGAAAGTATGAAGATGCAAAGTACTTCTTACCAGACTTCGAAGACACGGAAAGATGCCATAAACCTGTGGATAAGCAAAAAGCTATCACCACCATTCCGGTCTTCGGGAGCGATACCGAGGAGGAAGAAGAGATAGTCTATTCAAGACCTCCCCAATGCAACAAGCCGGGACCGTCCACCCCTATTCTGGTCTTCGGCAGCGACTCTGAAGATGAGGTCAATGCAGTATTTTCTGTTCGGCCATCAATACGAGCCTTCACTAGAGAAGATCAAAGCTTGCAAATCGCTATAGTTCCGCGGCAGCACTACAAAGAGCTTGACGCACTTGGTACCTATGGTGTGCAAGAACTGCAGACGTTCTACGTCCCTCCCAGGCGCAGAGATGAAAAGGCAATCCTCTTTTATCGATCCTCGGAAACCAAGGTGGAGAAGGAAATCTGGCATGATGCCGATTCTGCACTTGACATACTCCAGCCCATCCGTCTACCCAGATACTACACAGAAGGATTAAAAAGGCTGTTGAGGCGCCAAGGCATACACTTCAAACATACTGCTCGACAAGCTCAATTCTACAACAAGATCTGGAACATCCCCGGAACATCCCCGGAACTCAGCGAAAATTGCCCAA
Source organism: Agapanthus africanus (assembly GCA_030015575.1). Taxonomy (NCBI): domain Eukaryota; kingdom Viridiplantae; phylum Streptophyta; class Magnoliopsida; order Asparagales; family Amaryllidaceae; genus Agapanthus; species Agapanthus africanus. Next base: position 490,035,297 of record CM057349.1, read on the forward strand.
CGGGAGAATAGAAAAGATCGGGCTTGGATATGTCCAACCCAAGAACCGGGAGCGATTCCATGACTGCTACGTTATATATGACTTTGATGAAGAAGGAGATGCTCTGTTAGAAGACGCTAACCCCAAACCAAAACGAGGTCCCGCCATGAAAGTGCCAAGTCCACCGTTCAAAGAACAGATGGACAAGCTAATAAGGGAAGCGGGTCAAAAGGCCCAGGATGACCAAAACCGTGAAATGGCCATTTACGAGAAAGCCAGGACGCAGCGCCTTCTTCAGCAGGCTATGGAGAATGGCGATGCTCTTCGTCGTCAGCCTGTCATACAAAAGACCCGGCGCAGAGGTAAAAACAAGCTAAAGAACGGAAAAAAACGTTCGACAGCGGCAAAGCGGGTCCAAGAAGCGATCGAGAATTGAGCAGCCGGGATCCGTCTCTTATAAAGAAGATGGGTCGAACATATTCTTTCCCCCAAGACAAGACAAGGAAGATATTCGATCCTGTCTTGAAATATCAAATGATTACACTCCCGGAGTCCAAGCATCCTGAACAAGCAAGTGAGGTTCATCACCCAGAGTATTGCTCCTATCACAGAGCGATAGGACATCCTCTTGAAGACTGCTTCACTTTCAAGAACTGGGTCGAAGACCAATACCAACTTGGCAAATTCGCTCTATCCGACAGTTGGAAGGTAGCCCCACCGCAAAGGCATGTGCCGAAAGCAACGCATATGGTGAAAGTAGAACCAGATCAACATCGGTCTTAGAAACGATCTCGTACTTGTCACGTGATAACACTGTCAGAAGAAGGAGTGTCCGAGAATATGGATGACCTCTCGTGGTGCTTTGAAAATAAGGATGAAGATGAATTGATCTTAGAGTTTCCACCGGCGCCAAAAGAGCTGGAAGACGGAATACATACCACTGTGGACAACCTAAGGAAAATCAACTTGGGGACGACAAACAATCCGTGACCTACATTCGTCAGTGAGCTGCTTTCTAAAGAACAGGTGGCTACACTAAAAGACGTGCTCATGCAGTATAAAGATTGCTTCGCATGGAACTATTCCGAGATGCCAGGGCTAGATCCAGAAATAGCGGTGCATAAATTGGCGATATCTCCGGACGTCAAGCCAGTCAAACAAGCGCCGAGAAGAATGCGGCTCGAACTTGAAATGAGCATCAACGCCGAGGTCAAGAAGCTAATCGACTTCGGCCTCATGCAAGAGGTTCAGTACCCTGATTGGATTGCCAACATCATCCCAGTGATGAAGAAAAATGGGATAGTACGCATCTGCGTAGACTTTCGGGACCTCAACAAAGCATGTCCGAAGGATGACTTCCCCGTACCGGTTACCAAGCTGATGATAGACAATACGTTCACTCACAAAGTTTTCTCCTTCATGGACGGCTCATCAGGGTACAATCAAATAAAGATGCATCCCGAAGACCAAAAGCATACCGCTTTCCGGACCCCGCTGGGCATATTCTGCTACAAAGTGATGCCTTTCGGCTTGAAGAACGCTGGCGATACCTATCAGAAGGCCATGACGAAGATCTTCGATGACCTCATACATGAAATTGTCGAATGTTATATCGACGACCTCATGGTGAAAAGTAAATCGCACGGGGAGCATTGGGAGCATCTGGAAATAGTATTCCAACGTCTTCGGAAATACAACCTAAAGATGAACCTTCTCAAATGCGCGTTCGGGGTTTCCTTGGGCAAATTTCTAGGGTTCATCATAAAACATCGAGGCATCGAAATAGATCCATCAAAGATCAAGGCGATTATGGAAATACCTTCGTCAAGAACTCTCAAGCAATTACGGTCTCTCCAAGGAAAACTCGCATATATCTGACGGTTTATAGCCAATCTCTCCGGCAAATGCCGCCCTTACAGTCATCTGATGAAGAAGGGGACCCCGTTCGTTTGGGATCACAAATGCCAAAGCGCACTGGACGAAATCAAGCAATACCTGTAGAATCCACCGGTACTGACTGCTCCGGTCAAGGAAAAGCCCCTCATTCTATACACAACAGCCCATGAAGCTTCCTTAGGCGCGCTATGGGCACAAGAGAATGATCAAGGGAAGGAAAAAGCCCTCTACTACTTGAGACGAGTTCTCCTGGGGGCAGAAAACAACTACTCCCCCATCGAAAAACACTGCCTGGCGTTAATCTTCGCGATAACGAAGCTGAGACACTATGCTTTGGCGCATGAGGTCCGTCTCATATCAAAAGTGGATCCTCTCAAGTATTTGATATCAAGAGCCATATTAATGGGACGACTCGCTAAATGGTCCCTCCTCTTGATGGAGTTCTCGATAACTTATCGACCTCTCAAAGCAGTGAAAGGCCAGGCCATCGCCGACTTCCTCGCTGCGCATCCTATACCTGCCGATTCACCCCTAAACTGCAAATTGCCAGACGAGCACGTGTTTGACACGATCGACGGGGAGAAAGGAGAGAGTGACACCCGATGGGAACTCTACTTTGATGGGGCATCTTATATGAAGAAGCGAGAGCACAGCTCCCCCATAATCAAATCTGGGGTTAGCCTTATCTTCATAACTCCGCAAGGAGGGATAAAACGCTTTTCCTTTTTCTTGACAGAGCCGAGAACAAACAATGAAACCGAATATGAAGCTTTGATAGCAGGTCTTGAGATCGCTGTTAACATGGGAATCGAAGACCTCCTCATATACGGAGATTCCCAGCTAGTCGTTAGTCAAGTAAACAACGACTATCAAACGTGCAAACAAGAGTTGGTAAGGTACGGTGAGAGAGTGAAACAATTGCTGACTCAAATTCCCGCCTACGTCCTGGAAAGCATACCGCGTGCGGAAAATAGAAAAGCAGATGCGTTAGCCAAACTCGCTAAAGAACTGGCTGACGAAAACCTCGATGGCGTGAGGATCGTTGTACAAAGTCGTCGGTTTCTCGCACCGCAGAAATATCTCCGGAGTCGTGAAGAAAAGGAAGTGACCAAGCAAGCGTCCCTACAAATAGAGGACCAGGAAAAGGTCAAGGATTGGAGAGAAGTCTTTATAGACTACTTCAAATCCCGTCGGACACCTGAAGATGCGTCCTCAAGACATCAGCTCATGAAAATAGCTCTTTCTTTTGCCTTTGTCAATGATACTCTGTATAAGAGATCGTTCGACTCTCTGTGGCTAAGATGCATGGGACCAGAAAAAGCGAGGAAAGTCTTCCAAGAAACTCACGACGGACTCTGCGGATCTCATCAAGCCAGGCCAAAGTTGAAGCTGAAAATCAAAAGAATGGACTACTATTGGCCCACGATGATTCAGGACTGCCTTGAATACGCAAAGCAATGCCATTCGTGCCAGATTCATGGAGACTTCATCCACCAACATCCAAACCCGCTACACCCAACAGTGGCTAGCTGGCCGTTCGAAATGTGGGGAACTGATATAATCGGACCCATTGAACCAGTGTCATCCAGAGGACATCAGTTCATATTGGCGATAACCGATTACTTCTCTAAGTGGGAAAAAGCAGTACCGCTAACAGAAGTGTAGATGGAGAATATTCTCCATTTCTTCAAGAGACACGTCATCTATCGGTTCGGCACTCCGCGACGGATTATCTCCGATAACGGGTCGGCCTACAGAAGCCACAAAATCAGCCGCTTCGCACAAAAACATAATATCGACTGGAGATACTCTTCGGTCTACAATCCCTGAGCTAATGGTCTGGCTGAGGCTTTCAACAAGATCTTGATGAAGATCATGAAAAAGACGGTGTCCAAAAATAAGAAGGACTGGCACGAGAGACTGCATGAAGCTCTCTGGGCGTATCGGACCACGTTCAAAACGGCCACAAACACAACGCCGTATTGGTATTCGGCACTGTAGTGCTCCTCTTAGAGATAGAGCTACCCTCCTTACAAGTGGCGGTTCATTACGAGCTAACAGACGAAGACAATGCTCATCTTCGGCTTGAGGAGCTCGATGCCCTTGACGAAACCCGGCTCATGGCGCAGCAAAACTTGGAAGCTTACAAAGAAAAAATGACGCGCTCATACGAGAGATTGACTAGGACGAGAACATTCCGCTAAGGCGAACTCGTGCTAGTGGTCAAGAGACCTATGATCCCCAATCGTGCCAAATGGGGGAAATTCGAGCCAAACTATGAAGGCCCGTACATCATAGACAAAGTCTACCAGGGTGGGGCTTACTTGCTCATGGATATGCATGGCAAAAGACCCTTCAGGCCAATAAACGGCCGTTTCTTGAAGAAATACTATGCCTGACCGAGACGTCTATAAACTACTACGGACCACAACATCCCAAGGCTGACGCAAAAAATAAAAAAGAAAAAAGAAAAGAGAAAAAAAATGGTACGTTCATAAGCGAGATGGGCACGGATGAAAACTCGAAAGGGCTCCGTGAGTAAAAACAGCAGGGCTACCGGCGAGTTTGTGAAAACCTGAAAGGGCGCAATCTCGTTAAAAGACACTTGCAAAGTTCTCTCGACCCTGTAAGGAGAAAATACCTGCATGAGATCCTTACGACTCACAAGGGAGCAACATACTTAGGAATCCCCACGATTCCTAAGAAGAAAACACACTTACGAGATCCTCACGACTCGTAAGAAGAATTCCCCTTTGAGACCCTCAGGGCTCATAGGATTCAAAAGCCTTAAGCTACAGGGATCTGAACCTGTTCTTAAGCCGTCATACACCCCGATTTTGACCTACAAGCGGTTCAATGCTGACCCTTGTATACAATCCACGGGCATGAATAAACATTTCCCCAACAGAGTCCCACCAGCGACTAGGGATATGCTCACACAGTGAACGACCCTTGTAAGTCCTCTCGACTTATAAGGAGAAAACGCTCTTGTAAGATCCTTACGACTTATAAGAGAACATACACTTAAGAATCCTCACGATTTTTAAGGAGAAAACACACTTACGGGATCCTCACGACTCGTAAGGAGAAACACCTTTATGAGACCCTTACGGCTCATAAAGTTAAAAGACTTAGTCAACAGGATCCTAACCCTGATTACTAAGCCACCTTTGTTCGAACCGACAAAGGCAAATGATGATTCGCTCCTGAAAATATCTCAGTTGTAACGATGCTGATGCCTAGATTGGTATCGGATCCCGAGTTCCATACTCGCGGCAAAAATCAGCGAGCCATAAATGCATATGAAATAGCCGAAATGATTGGGCAACTCACAATAAAAAGCAGCGAGTAAAAAGAAAAAAAACCGAAATGATTGGGCACCGCGAAAAATAGCCAAAATGATTGGGCAATCGCGACTTTCGCGATACAAAAAGCTGAAATGATAGAGCATCACGGAAAGAAAAAAATAATAATAAAATAAAACTTTTGCCCTACAGATGAGATCATATTGATCCCTGTATACAATCCAGGGGCACAAACAAAGAAGAAATCATATCATCCCACCAGGCTCCATCAGAAAGAGAGCCAAGTCTCGATAGCAACATCTACAGCCTGGAGACCCACAACAGCGTTCCTCCTCATTCCAGCAGGATTCAGACACGACAATCAACCTCGGAGCCATGGCAAAGTCCCCATTTCCAAATATCGACGGTTCACAGACAACGTAGAGATCAACAACGACGTTCTTTCTCGTTCCAACCAGCAGCAGACGTAACGTCAGCAAAGCGGAGCCATGGCAAAGTCCCCTAGTTCCAGATCTCGACGGTTCACAGACAACCTAGAGACCACCTCGGCATTCGTCTCGTTACAGCAGACGCAACATCAGCAAAGCGGAGCCATGGAAAAGTCCTTAGTTACAGATCTCGAAGGTTCATAGATAACCTAGAGACCACTTCGACATTTGTCTCGTTACAATAGAAACAACGCCAGCAAAGCGGAGCCGCGGCAAAATTCCCAGTTCCATGACTCGGCGGTGCACAGACAACCGAGAGTCAACTCCCGACCCCGTATGGCTAAAGTCAATCCCGACCCCGTATGGCTAAAGTCAATCCCGATCCCGTATGGCTAAAGTCAATCCCGACCCCGTATGGCTAAAGTCAAATCCCGACCCCGTATGGCTAAAGTCAAATCCCGGCCTCGTATGGCTAAAGTCAATCCTGGCCCCGTATGGCTAAAGTCAACTCCTGACCCCGTATGGCTAAAGTCAACTCCTGATCCCGTATGGCTAAAGTCAACTCCTGACCCCGTATGACTAAATTCAATCCTGACCCCATACAGCCAAAGTCAATCCTGACCCCATACGGCCAAAGCCAATCCTGACCCCGTGGAAAACGGCCAAAGTCAACTCTCGACCTCCCCGTTAAAACAATGCTTTGACTCGGGAGCAGGTCAACTCATCAATCACTTACAAGTCCTATCGACTTGTAAGGAAGAAAATTCTCTTGTGAGATTCTTACGACTCTCAAGAGAAAACACACTTAGGAATCCTCACGATTCCTAAGGAGAAAATACACCTACGAGATCCTCTCGACTCGTAGGGAGAAAAATCTTTATGAGACCCTCACGGCTCATAAAGTTGGAAAGTCTTAGGAGGCAGATTTGAACCTGACTCCTAAGCCATCGTTGTCCTACAAAGATATCAAAACAGATTATCCACAAAATGCATTTGCTAAAACGGACACACCACCATGAAGCAAAATATGTCTTTTATTCATGAATCAAAATGAATACAAAGTACAATTTATAAAAGAATAAAAAAATACTCTCATTCAGGAGTATGTACAAAAGGAGAATAAAAAAAACATATACATTTGTTTAAGCCGGCGGACGGTTTAATAGATTCGTCAGTTCATCCTTCTTCCGCTGGGTCTCGGCTTCATAATTTGTTATTGCTATGAGACGGACCTCCGCTTGAGACTGTTGGGCCGGTACGAGGCGAGCCGACTTTCAAGCTCCTGTTCGGTAACTTTGCGGGCTTCAACCATCTCGCGAGTAAAAATGACGGCTTTATTAATAGCTATCACCTCCCTGATAGCTTCTTGAAGCACCCGCCAGAGTTCATACACACGAATGGTCTTGGCTGTGAGTTCAGCTTGAAGTTCCCCCAGCGCATTTGAAGTCCCCCCAGCGCATTTGAAGTCAGCTCCCTCTCCGAAAACTTTCGGTTGAGCCTCTTCTCACATGACTGCAGATTTGCGGCGCACCGTTCAACCAGCCCCCGCAAGCTCGCCTTTGCAGCCACAACCTCTGAAGGAAGGCGCGTGCACTCAAGACTATGTAAGCAAGCCTCCACCCGATGACAAAACTCAACCCAGACATGCAACAATGTTTCACTATGGTAAGCAGCAAGAAATGGGAGAGAAATGTTGGCTTCGGCAGCAAATTCTTTGGCTGTGATCTAGCTACCAGCACGAAGGTCTTCGATGAGAGCCGACAAAGAGTGAAGGCTTTGCTTCGCCATTCGTTCAGATGCGCATAGGGCATAAGGGCCGGGTAGCATAATGATGTAAGATTCCAGCGGGGTTAGAATGGGCAAAGCTGTTAAGATTCATAAACAATTAGCGAGATTTGCAAACAAAGAGCAGATGGAACAACGTTGAAACCTTATTTACCCACAGTCATGCAAGAAGGGTTTAAAAGATCTCCAGGCCCGTCAAGGATCTCAACTTCGTCGTCAGCTTACAAAACTACAGAAGACATCAGCATCGTTATACAAAATAATAATAATGCCATGAGGAGGGGAAATAACACTAACCTTGCCCAGAAGAGAGGACGATGCGTTGCGGGGATATTGCCTGCGGAGCGGCCATCTCGAGCAAACGCTGGAAAGACTTCCTGGGGGATAGATCCGCGATAGACGCCGCCAATCCGCGTAATTCTGAAAAGACAGAAAGGTTCAGATAATGGAGAGATCATTAAAGCAAAATATAGAAGAATACTTTCGATACTCCTCCCACTTTGAACAAGAGGGATAGCAGCTTCGGCAGCCTCCTCCATGCCCTCAGGCACATCATTGAAGACATTTGCTGGTGTGACGGCTATCAGTCGAGGGGCAGCGGATACCACTTCGGGGACGGAAATCTCAGTTACATGTTCCACCATCTCCAGGCCATCACTAGAAAGGTCCATTAAATCCACAGCTGGAAGGGACACCTCTTCAGGGTGAACGGGCACAAGGGGAACAGAAGCTGCCAGTGGAACCTCTGCAGCAAGAATAACAACTATAGCGACCCCCTCCACACTTACTGGTGTCTCATCGGGGATATTTACAGAGTCCACGGTCAAGGGGCTACTCGAACTCAGATTCTCTGCCATGGCCGAAGTCCCTGAAAGTTTTACGAAGATAAGAAGACATAGAAAGCAAAACAAGTTACTTGCCAAAGGAAAAATACAGAAAACGTGCATACCGATACGCCAAGATGTCTCGAGTATAGCTTTTTCAAGCCGACGTTCCTTCCTAAGAAGGTATGCTCGCCGGGGTTCTAGGGTAGATTCATGGCCGCCGGTCACAATGATAACTCATCTTCAGAAGCGGCTGAGATAGGCTTTTTGAGGGCTATCTCGCCTCCCTGCTCCAGAGGACCTATAAATACTCGTCGTATAGATGGAGGATCTTCGTAGAATATTACGGCAGGATAGGAACTCTTCGAGACACGCACGTTCTCGGTCTCATCCTGAGAACGCCTTATAGCCTTAGCCAATTGTGCGGCTTCCCCGGCAGATGAACCGGGAAAAAGAAGACCATCATCCAGATCTTGCATAGATATTGGTTCGTCTTGAACGATAGGCTCGGATTCCACTAAAAAGTCAAGCAGACCGGTGACCGTCTTCTTCCTCCGCTTCAACCCGGAACTAGCGCTGGAAGATGATCGCTTCCTTCCCTTCGGCGCCTTGGTGCGACGTTGCCCAACCTCGCCTCCAGTATCCTCTTTTGGCGGTGCTACCGATGATGACACTGCCATCGATGACGCCGCAACTGATGGAACTACTACCGACGCCTTATCAGAAGCCCTTTCCTGATCTCTAGTGCGCATCGGCATACCAACTGTGGATGAAGTAAAGACCGCATCCGCCGCCTCAGGAATACGTAAGGCACCAGTACCCTTCAAGGGAGGGCGAACCATTGTCCGCGGTCGCGGCGGGACTCCCATAACCTGGATCGGAGCGGGAGCTCTATATCCAAAAAGTATCCTCTTCTCCTCAGCAATGATGGGACCAACTCGGTGGCGGTACCAACCCGTAAAAGCCTCCACACACCTTGGAATGTAGTCGGCCTCAGGGATCATGAAGCGAGAGCCGGGGTTCAGCCGCATGAAGTGATGAGTGGAGTCATGAACAACTTCCAAAGACGAGCTGGGCTCCACTATGAATGCCTCGAAGGGAATACCCTGGTTATAACCCAATTGCCGGGCAAAGCGATATGGATTATACCGCATAAAAAGAACCGCATTGTTTCGATGGAACAACAAATAACCCGGTCTGATCGAATACAAGTGCATGGCTTCCCTAGGCTTCAAGGATGGTGCTCCCTCTTTCGATAAATCAAACAGCTGCTGAATAGGTCCCGAAGGAGCAGAGAGGACTCGATCATTGAATACCATCCCGCCTTCGTTGGCATAAGGATTAAGCAGCACACGAAGAGCCCCTGACTGACTCGGATCAGGAGCAGAAGCGTCCACCAACCTCATGAGCCGCGGGAAGATATAAGCATCATAAAAACCCGGTCTCCGGTGCGCAGTGAATGCCCATAAAACGTGCATCTCAATCCACGATGTAAAATAATGAAGAAAGAAACTCACCACATCCACATCCGGGGTCGAGGTATTGGCCGCAGTACTCAACCCATGGTATAAGTGCGATAACCCTGCAATGCCCACGGCTAGTCGTGTCCTTTCGGCAATGCGATGAGCAGGATAAATGACCGAGGCTCTCATAAAGCGACGATACGTTGGAACGAAAAACAAACTGAGCTAAAGGCTGATAAAACCACCGAAGAAAGTTTCTTCATCCATACCGGGAGCCGCAATCGACTCAAAAGGTACGGCCGAAAAGATTGGGATGTAAAACTGTAGCAAATCTTCTTCTTTGGCCGGTAGCTTATTTAGCCCAAACCCGAAGGGGTCGTTAATATTCGCGAATTTTGGAGCCTCCTTTGATAGGACTTCTCCACGAAGGAAGCAGGCGATAAAACTCTTAAAAGTGACGCCTTGTTCCTCTGACTCAGTGAACAGCTTCTCGAAAATACCCAGAGTCTTGATTAGACTTGGATACTTATGACGGACGGCATTTTCGGTTGACAAGCCGTCAAGCGTAGCAGGCACAGTTGCGAATGCATACTCGTCAGGAGGCAGCAATTCTTCATAGGGCGTTCCCCTGATCGGCAATCCGGAAATCTCGCGAAACTCTTCCAAAGAAATCGAAACTTCGCGATCCCCTAACAAGAAAGTGTTGGTGGGAAGATTCCATTGATTTAGGAAAGCTTTAATCCACCAGACATGGGGAGACTGATAATGAAAGATAGACGTGTACACCGCTTGATAAAGCCCGACCTTCTGCAGTCGCGCATGATAGGCAGACAAGATATAACGAGCCCAGAGAAGATAGCCCGTTGGATGGCGAGGGGTAAGCCCTATCTTATAGACTTGTCCCCAGGGCTGGGCTTCACCTTGGCAAATACGACGCCCCAAGATGTCTATGGTTGGTAAAGGGTGGTTTGGTATCCCAGTTGTCGATGGCTCAAGCCGGCCCATAGGAGTCCAATCCAGCACCTCCACGGCAAAGGTAGTCTACGAACGCTCCATCGGCAAGAATGGGTGGAGAGGCTCTGTTGGCACCTCACAAAGAAAGCTGTGGCGGCCCCGAATGATATGCCCATACCAGGTTCCCCATAAAAGCAGGTTGGTGCAATCCGGGTCATGAGCCCTAATCATTGCCATCACTTCTTCGTTAGACGGTGATTGAGGAAAAGCAGCCTCCGAGCGGGTAAAGGGAAAGTATGGAAAAGAAGCCATTGTTTCTGAAATAAGGGAAGGGAAAACTGTTAATGAAACCCACACACGTGTCTCTCTCTCTCTCTCTCTCTCTCTCTCTCTATATATATATATATATATATATATATATATATAAGACAATGGAAGAAAACGACAAGCAGCTTATTTCATGGGACCATTGGTTGCAAAACACATGGGCCCCACAAAATCAATATAGCGGCTCACTAATGATGAGGCAAGGTAATCATTATGAGAACAAAAGGAAGATTCTCAATAAATGAATAGTGGAGTTCAAACATCTCTGCACATTCCCCCAAGGAAAAGCCCATCATGAACTCTGTGCAAATCAAACAGAATCTCTCCTAAAAATTTTTGTCAAGAACAACTGAGGATAAAAATCCCAAGAGGTGTTCTTATTAGAACTAAGTTCTCTGAGGGAATTAAATTCCTTTTGAATAGAGGAATTAAATTCCAAGAAAATTTTCAGAGCTGGGCTCTTTGGAATGGAATTAAATTCAAGAAGAAAACAAGTACCATCATCAATCCCCTAAGATCAGAAAAACGCCTAACATTGGGGGTTTTCTGCCTAAAGATCGTGCATTCTTAGAGCTTGGAAAGTTGAGTTTTTATTAAAGGAAAAAACCTTTGGTGTGGATTTAAAATCCAAAGAGAATTTTATAAAAAGTTCCTCGGCCGTTCAAAACCATTACCTGAAGAAAAGATTCTTTTTTTGACAGAGTTAAACTCTGAAATTTTTTGAACAGAGAACTGAGTTCTGAGGAAGAGAATTAAATTCTCAAAGAAATTGAAAAAGGAAGAAGATGAAGGAATGGAGGCGTTGCTGATGAGACCGCTGCATTTATAGGACGTGATAAGAAACGGTTCTTCTTCCCTGTTCCCTAAGCAAATCCAACGGCCACAAAGGTGACAGCGTTGCACTCACGTGCAAACACGTGAGAACAATGCTGTGGGGGCATGTGTTCCCTCATTGGAACTAAATAAAATACAAATAAAGCAGCAAGGAAAAACCCAAATGGGGCATCACGTGCTCACACGTGACCAGGCCTCGCGTGCAAACACGTGACCTTTTTATAGGCAGATTCTATCTACGCCTGAATGCCAAATTGATAAAGTCACGTGTCCATACGTGATGGGCTCTTGAACCCACAGAATTAATAGATTTAAATTCTAATTAAAAGGAATTAAAAGTATTTGTTCCCTCATGGGAACTGAATAAAACATATAAATAAAGCAGCAAGGAAAACCCCCAAAAGGGGCATCATGTGCCCACACGTGACCGGGTCTCACGTGCAAACACATGACCTTTTACAGGCAAAGCCTATAGGCGCTGAATAAAATAAACAATTGGAAATGCTTAATCAGTGAGGTCACGTGCCAACACGTGATGGGTTCCTGAGCCCTATGAACTAACAGAATTAAATTCTAATTAAATGCTGTATCAGTGGGGTCACGTGCCAACACGTGATGGGTTTCAGAGCCCTCTGAACTAAGAGAATTAAATTCTAATTAAATACTTAATCAGTGGGGTCACGTGCCAACACATGATGGGTTCCTGAGCCCTCTGAACTAACAGAATTAAATTCTAATTAAATGTTGTATCAGTAGGATCACGTGCCAACACGTGATGGGTTTCTGAGCCCTCTGAACTAATAGAATTAAATTCTAATTAAATGATTAATCAGTAGGGTCATGTGCCAACACGTGATTGTTCCCCTCCGAAAGACGGCGGCGACGACTGAGGACGTCTAGGCCTGAGATTCGGGGCAGATGCTATATGGTTTTATCCGTCCACCTCTCCGAAGATGCCAAGTTGATTTATGGCACCATGTATCGGAGGTTTAGACGGATGCGGCCGATGTAGCAGACTTCGTCAGATTCCCCCTCGCTAGAGGGGTTTTTGATTGTGGGGACGCTCTTCCCTGCAGGCGCAAACCCCTGCAGTTAATTACGCTTCCGCGTCGCGGTAGCCACTTTTTCCTTCTCCAGAATTTCACTTCGTGTCGTGTGTGTTTGTTTTGTTTGTGGTTGCCCATGGATTGTATATGGAGACTAAGTTATGCCATCGCCCGTAGGACGTGGATTAGTCCAAATCCGTATTTACTTAAATTTGGGTTTGGTGTTTTAGTTTAAGAATACGTTAGCCGTGTTGAGGCTAAGATCAACTTAAACGTTCGTTAAGGATGCGTTAGTCCTGTTTAAGACTAAGATCTACTTAACGTGGTGATCCATTTAATATATGGCCGTCGGGACTCGTCACCTCTCTGACGTCGTTGAAGGATTACAACGATAGGTGTCAGAGGAGTTCAGAGATGTACCCTTGAACCGAAGTTGATTAGGGAATATGGAGTCTTTTGAAATGCTTAAGGATACGTTAGCTTTGTTTGGGGCTAAGATCTACTTAAGCGGGATCGTTTAGATCCGACAGAAGAGCGTTTGGAGGCTCTATTATTCCAGTTTAGGGACGTGGTGGTCCAATATTAGATTAAGGACGTCTTGGTCCAACATTAGTTTCAAGACGTTTCGGTCCAACATTAGTTAAGGACATTTCGGTCCACGAGTTTAAGGACCCCGCAGTCCGTATTGATGTGTGGTCGTCGGGACCCGTCACCTTTCTGACGTTGTTAAAGGATTACAATGATAGGTGTCAGAGGAGCTCGGAGATGTACCCTTGAACCGGTTGTAAATTGATTTAGGAGAGCGGCTGTGCTCGGTCAATTTAGTTTGAGGACTTACGGCCATAATTGGGCTAAGTCCAGTTGAAAAATATTCAACGCCTTTATTTATCTTCGTCCTACTAGGCCTGCCCACATTTAAATAATGCATTGCATTACTTTTATTTTTGTTTGGGCTCTGCCTATAAAGGATGCAGAGCACTGATTTGTATTTTATTTGGGCTCTGCCCATTTATAAATGATGCAGAGTATCAATTTGTTTTGGGCTTTGCTCATTTAATGCTTTGCAATTTAATTAGGCCTACTAGGTCTTTTTGATTTGGGCCTGGCCCTTTAGGAAATGCATTGCATTTGTCAGGCGCTTTGCGCCAATCACTGAGCGCAAGCGCTTATGGTGTTGACACGTGTCACGCAAGCGCAGTGCGCTGCGCCAATGCGCTGCGCTTGCGCTGCATACACGTGGCGCGCTCTGGTGAGTTGCGCCAATTCCAGAGAGCAAGGCTCTATTTCAAAAGCGCATAACGCAGATGGTTCAGATGTTGACACGTGGCGCTCTTTGGTGGTTTGCGCCAATCTAGGAGCGCAACAGCGCAGTTTGCAAGTGCAAGGCACTGTAATTTGAGAATCTTTTTTAGAACCAATGGTTCATGAAAAAGTGCAAAGCACTGTTTGTTTTCTTGATCTAATTTAGATCAAAGAGAACAAGTTTTTCTTGTTTCTCTTATTTCAAAGAACCAATGGTTCATAAAAAGTGCAAAGCACTATTATTACTTATTTTTCTTTTTATCATTGATCTTCTTCTCAGATTAATGATATGTTTTTAAGAGAATTTTCTCTTTTTTCTAAAGGATTTTTCCTTTTTTTTTGTTCTTGAGGAATTCTCTCCAATTCTTCAGAGTTCTCAATGATAATGTTGATGCCTTTGATTTGAGGTCTAGGGGTCTTTATATAGTGCCCATCAGTTTGTTGAATTTGTTAACGAGATCTTTCTCTGAGTGATTTGGGGAATTTTCCCCACCGTTGGATTTTTGATCCAAGGGCTTCTGTTTTACAGAAGAAAATCTTCTTGTTTTAACAAGAACAGAAAGATTTCTTTAAAATTTCAATTCTGTTTGGCGCAAATGCCCCAGCGCGTGACACGTGTCAAGCAGCGCACAGCGCAGCGCAACTGCGCTGCCACGTGTCGCGCAGCGTAACTGCGCTGACACGTATCAAGCAGCGCACAGCGCAGCGCCACTGCGCTGACACGTGTCGCGCAGCGCAAAGCGCAGCGCAACTGCACTAGCACATCCGCGCTGACACGTGTCGTGCAGCGCAGTGCTTGCACAACTGAAGCATTGCTTCCTTTTGTTTTTTAGTAGAGCTTTGCTTTAATTGGGCGCGCTGCCTTGGGCGCTGCGCTCTCTGCGCTGGCGTGCCTGATTTTGACACGTGGCACCCTGCGCGCAGTGCAGAGGATCTGAAGCGTTGCTTCTTTTATTAAGGTTTAAATTTTCAAAGTAGAGTTTTGCTCTGATTGGGGAAAACAAAAGCGTTGCTTCGTCTCCCACCTTGGAATTAGAACAGAGCTCTGCTCTGATTGGGTTAAACAAATGCCCCCCCCACCGTTGCGCTTACGTGGCGCTCCAAACGTGAGCGCGGCGGTGGCAGAATTCCAACCGTCGCGGCAACTCTTGGAAGTTGAAAGGGCATTTAATGCCTATAAATAGGACCTTTGGTCCTCGAGAGATGATTATCATCTTCAAAAATTTTTATCTTCAGAGCTTTGCTCTTGTCTTTAAGAACTCTATGAATTAGAATTTCTTAGAACTTTTGAGGTAATTAATTTAAATTAAATTAAGTTAACTTTAATTAACAGAGCCTTGCTCTTAATAGATTCCTGGTCTAAAGAAAACCCATCAGGGATTTCACTTGGCAGAGCTTTCCTCTATAGGTCTGAAAGGATCTAAAGAAAACGAGAAGGCATCTTATTAGGGTTCCATTAATAGAGCTTTGCTCTCTAAAAGATTGTCCTTGTGTTTTCTTAATTCATTAATGGAGCTTTGCTGCTTCCAAATCATACAGAAGAACTCTTAAGAATTCTTCATGGATCCTGGAAGTTAAAGATGGCATTTGATATTATTATTATTATATCATCTTCTTAGAGCAAAGCTCTCAATGTTCTCAAGGGATTTTCTTCAAATTCTCCTCATAACTGATTTTGACCGAAGTCACTCCTGTCTGCAAAGCATTGCTCTCAAGGAGTTTAACTTTTAACTTTCTGTATCTTATTATTTGCTAATCTCCCTGTACTGTTTTCTTCAGGTATCATGGCGGTCCGTCTATATAGCCTGCACGAGTTCATCACTTATGAAGACATCCGTGTACAGGGCCGTCAACAAAACCAGGAGTTTACAGATGCCCAGTGTGCGGAGGTTATGGGTCGCCTTCACGCAATCGTTGGTTGGCTGCTTCCTTGTCGTTCAGCTCTCTTGAAAGTCGTGCTGGGAGCGATTTGGAGAGCACTCCCGGGGTTCCACGAGGCCATGCCGCTCGATGCGCTGGATGACGCCGAAGACAAGGTGCATTCAGTGCACCTGTCGGGGCTAATCTCGAAGAACGGGACAGCCTCGTCGACATTCTTCATCAAGTATTCCAGCAGACGACGATAATCGCTGCTTATCGAAGGCTGGGGGGCTTGCCGAGGATCTTGACACCTAGGAGCGCGAGAGGCGGCGCACAAGGATAATCAGAAAGGCCAGAAGAACTCTGGATGGCCTTACTTTTGACTTCCTCAATCCGTGTCCCGGATCTGAGGTTATTCCATTGTAATAATATTTCTTGTTTACTGCTTTATGATTGTAAGAATTTTTGGCAATATTAATGGAAAAGTTTTATCCCGGCTTGTCCTATTTCTCGCTCTGAGTCTTTTGCACATGCACGAATGAGTGTGTCTCGAGTGCTTGATCAAACGCCAATCAGATGTTCTTTCTGTCGCTTTCTTCTTTCTTTTATTATCAGCATGTTGACTTTCTAATCATAATTGGCAGATAACTTAGTTTTTCCAAGAGATAGCGATGGCTTAGGCCGCAGGTTCAGATCTGCCGCCTAAGACTTTTCCACTCTATGAGCCGTGAGGGTCTCATAGAGACTTTTCTCCCTACGGATCGAGAGGATCTCGTAGGTGTATTTTCTCCTTAGGAATCGTAAGGATTCCTGAGCGCGTTCTCTTGAAAGTCGTAAGGATCTTACAAGAGAATTTATTCCCTTACGAGTCGTGAGGACCCGCAAGTGATGGGTGAAGTTGTCCTTATCCGCATTTCACGGAGTCAGGAGTTGCTCTGGATGCTTCCCACGGGTTCACTGCCGTGTTCGGCGAGGACTAGGCTTCGCTCTGGATGCTTCGCACGGGTTCGCTGTCGTGCTCTGCGAGGACCAGGATCCGCTCTGGACGTTTTCCACGGGGTCAGGATTGACATAAGCCGATTTCCACGTAGCCAGGAATTTTTTGCTCTGGATGTTTCATACGGGGTCAGGATTGACATAAGTCGCGTTCCACGTAGCCAGGAATTTTTGCTCTAGATGCTTCCCACGGGTTCACTGCCGTGTTCGGCGAGGACCAGGTTCCGATCTGGATGCTTCGCACAGGTTCACTGCCGTGCTCTGCGAGGACCAGGATCCGCTCTGGACGTTTTCCACGGGGTCAGGATTGACATAAGCCGCTTTCCACGTAGCCAGGAATTTTTTGCTCTGGATGTTTCACACGAGGTTAGGATTGACATAAGCCGCGTTCCACGTAGCCAGGAATTTTGCTCTAGATGCTTCCCACGGGTTCACTGCCGTGTTCGGGGAGGACTAGGTTCTGCTCTGGATGCTTCGCACGGGTTCACTGTCGTGCTCTGCGAGGACCAGGATCTGCTCTGGACGCTTCGCACGGGTTCACTGCCGTGCTCTGCGAGGACCAGGATCCGCTCTGGACGTTTTCCATGGGGTCAGGATTGACATAAGCCGCTTTCCACGTAGCCAGTAATTTTTTGCTCTGGATGTTTCACACGGGGTCAGGATTGACATAATCCGCGTTCCACGTAGCCAGGAATTTTTGCTCTAGATGCTTCCTACGGGTTCACTGCCGTGTTCGGCGAGGACTAGGTTCCGCTCTGGATGCTTCGCATGGGTTCACTGCCGTGCTCTGCGAGGACCAGGATCCGCTCTGGACGTTTTCCACGGGGTCAGGATTGACATAAGCCGCTTTCCACGTAGCCAGGAATTTTTTGCTCTGGATGTTTCACACGGGGTCAGGATTGACATAAGCCGCGTTCCACGTAGCCAGGAATTTTTGCTCTAGATGCTTCCCACGGGTTCACTGCCGTGTTCGGCGAGGACTAGGTTCCGCTCTAGATGCTTCGCACGGGTTCACTGCCGTGCTCTGCGAGGACCAGGATCCGCTCTGGACGTTTTCTACGGCGTCAGGATTGACATAAGCCGCTTTCCACGTAGCCAGGAATTTTTTGCTCTGGATGTTTCATACGGGGTCAGGATTGACATAAGCCGCGTTCCACGTAGCCAGGAATTTTTGCTCTAGATGCTTCCCATGGGTTCACTGCCGTGTTCGGCGAGGACTAAGTTCCGCTCTGGATGCTTCGCACGGGTTCACTGCCGTGCTCTGCGAGGACTAAGATCCACTCTGGACGTTTTCCACGGGGTCAACGTTTTCCACGGGGTCAGAATTGACATAAGCCGCTTTCCACGTAGCCAGGAATTTCTTGCTCTGGATGTTTCACACGGGGTCAGGATTGACATAAGCCGCGTTCCACGTAGCCAGGAATTTTGCTCTAGATGCTTCCCACGGGTTCACTGCCGTGTTCGGCGAGGACTAGGTTCCGCTCTGGATGCTTCGCACGGGTTCACTGTCGTGCTCTGCGAGGACCAGGATCCGCTCTGGACGTTTTCCACGGGGTCAGGATTGACATAAGCCACTTTCCACGTAGCCAGGAATTTTTTGTTGATTGTATCCGTATTTCATGGAATGAGGGTTTGACACTTGGTGATCTGTATATCGCCGAGCCATGGAACTGGGAGTTGCCACTGTTCTGCTTCGCTTGAAGTTGTATCCGTTGTTACGAGACGAGTGTTGAGATGACCTCTAGGTCATTTGCGACCCGTCGAGATTTGGCTTCTTCTTATGATGAAACCTGGGAGAGGAGTATGATCCCTTCTTTGTTTACGCCCTTGGATTGTATACAGGGTTTGATGTAACATTACTTGTAGGGCATAAATTTCATTTTTCATTTTGTTTCTTTTTCCGCGATGCTCTATCATTTCAGCTTTTATATCGCGAAGGTCGCGATTGCCCTATCATTTCGGATATTTTTCGCGGTGCCCCATCATTTCGGCTATTTATTTTATTTTTACTCGCTGCTTTTTATTGCGAGTTGCCCCATCATTTCGACTATTTCATGCATACATTCTTACTTGCTGATTTTTATTGCAAGTTGCCCTATCATTTCGGCTATTTCGTATGCATGTGCGGCCTACCGGCTTTTCACCGTAATCCTGCAATTAGACACCGATTTTGGCATCAGCACCGCTACAACTGGGATATTGCCAGGAGCGAATCATCATTTGCCTTTGTCGATGTCGATCAAAGATGGCTTAGCGAACAGGGTTAAGGTCCTGTTGACTAAGGCTTTTGACTTCATGAGCCGTAAGGGTCTCACAAAGTTATTTCTCCCTATAAGTCGTGAGGATCTTGTAGGTGTATTTTCTCCGTAGGAATCGTGAGGATTCCTAAGTATTTGTTCCTTTGTAAGTCGTAAGGATCCTACAGGAGGATTTTCTCCTTATAAGTCGAGAGGACTTATAAGGGTTGTTTGTCATGCGAACATATCCCCAGTTTCGGATGGGACTTGATTAGGGAAAGGTTTATTCGCGCCCGTGGATTGTATACAAGAGCCAGTATTGGACCACTTGTAGGGCAATATCGGAAGTTGTGGAGGTTGCTTAAGCACAGGTTTAGGTCTCTGTAACTTAAGACTTTCAAATCTTATGAGCCGTGAAGGTCTCATAAGAGGGTTCTCCTTACGAGTCGTGAGGATCTCGCAAGTGTATTTTCTCCTTAGGAATCGTGGGAATCCCTAAGCGTGTTGCTCCCTGGTGAGTCGTAAGGATCTCACGCGGGTGGTTTCTCCTTACAAGGTCGAGAGGACCCTATAAGTGTCTTTTAACGAAGTTGCGCCCTTTCGGGTTTTCACGAACACTCGCCGATAGCCCTGCTGTTTTTACTCACAGAGCCCTTTCGGGTTTTCATCCGTGCCCTTTTTGCTTATGGACATACCATTTTTTTTATTCTTTTTATTTTCTTTTCTCTCTCTCCCCTTTTTTTTACGAGGTCGCGCCCTTTCGGGTTTTCACGAACACTCGCCGGTAGCCCTGCTGTTTTTACTCACGGAGCCCTTTCGGGTTTTCATCCGTGCCCATTTCGCTTATAGACATACCGTTTTTTTTTCAGCCTGAGGATGTTGCTGTAGTAGTTTAAAGACGTTTCGGTCATTTGCAAGTTTTAGGACATTGTGGTCCACCGTTAGTTTAAGGACGTTGCGGTCCGTAATTGGTTTAAGGACATTACGGTCCAATGTTAGTTTAAGGACGTTGCGGTCCGCCGTTAGTTTAAGGACGTTGCGGTCCGCCGTTAGTTTAAGGATGTTACGGTCCAATGTTAGTTTAAGGACGTTGCGGTCCGCCGTTAGTTTAAGGACGTTGCGGTCCGCTATTAGTTTAAGGACGTTTCGGTCCGTAATTAGTTTAAGGACATTACGGTTCAATGTTAGTTTAAGGACGTTGCGGTCCGCCGTTAGTTTAAGGACGTTGCGGTCCGCTATTAGTTTAAGGACGTTTCGGTCCGCCGTCGCCGTATTTGAAGCGAACATCTAGTTTATTGACTTTTCGGTCTAAGGGGCTTTCTCTATGAATAAGCATGATGCCCGCGGCATATCCATCTTTTTCGGAGCATGTGGTTGTGGCGGGCTCACCTTCCAGTTTTCGGACAGCGCGAGTTCGCCTTGTTGGTACTGGTCTTCAACCCAGTTTTTGAAGACGAAGCAATCTTCGAGCGGATGACTTACTGCTCGATGGTAGGGGCAGTAATTAGGATCGTTTACATCTCCTGGTTGTAGTGGACGTTTCGGATTCGGCAGATTGACGAGTCCGTTGCGCACTGTTAGTTCAAACAGTTTCCTCGTTTTATCTTGGGGAAACGAGTAAGGACGTCCCAATCTTTCCTCGAGTGATGGGCGTGGGCACAGATTGTTTTGGCGAACAATCGATTTTGAGTTGTTCGGCTGTTGTTGAATGTTGGCGACGAAGGTCATTTTTCCTTTTTCTTTATCCTTTTTGTTCGCTCCGTCGTTTGCGGGTCCGAGATTCTTTCCGGGTAGTATGCCCTTGCACGGAGGAATGTTCACATGATTCTTCAATTCTTCCGAGATTGATTCCTTGAAGAGAGGGTTGAAGGCTGTTTCTTCATCGGGGTCTTTCTTGTGGCAATTGCCGGCAACTCTTTTATGCTCATCTGTCGTATTTTTCTGCCGTCTACGAGCTTCACACTTTGTCCTGTCGAAGTGTTGCTTTTGGGTGACATACCCTTGCCACCAACAGTTAAAGGATTCGCAGTCTTCAGTAGGATGTATGATCTTCTGATGATATAAGCAGAAGTTAGGATGCATCTTTACTCCACCGAAATTATTTTCTTCAGAGGGTGGTAGCTTCATTCCCGCTGATAGGGCTTTGGCGAACCTTTTCCTCGTCTTGAATTTGTTTTTATCTGCAGTGGATGGCTTTTGATTTGACGGGAGTGTCTTGGCTCTTTCCAGTATGGCCATCTCACGCTCTTGATTGGCTTTTGCTTTCAGACGAATTTCATTTAGGAAGATATCGATCAACTCGTCTGACGGCCGTAGAATTTCCGGATCAGGGTTCGCCCTTGGTTTCTCGGCGCAAGGAGCCTCTTCATCATCTGCCAGTGAATGAGAGATCACATGACAAGTCGCTATGTAGTCTTCGGATTCGTCTGATGAGTTTTCTCCATCGTTTTCGTCCTTGTCAAAAGAACAAGCTGCCCTCGTCATGTCCGCCTTCTTTGGAGTGTGCGGCTGTGGTGGATTTACCTTCCACTTTTCAGATAGGGCAAACTTGCCTTGTAGGTATTGATCTTCAATCCATCCCTTGAAGACGAAGCAATCCTCAATCGGATGGCTTGCCGTTTGATGATAAGGGCAATAATTGGGGTTATTCGCCTTGTTGGGTTGTGGCGGTTGCCTTGGATTCGGCAAGTTGATAAGCCTGTTGCGCATAGCCAGCTCGAACAGCCTTTTCGTCTTATCCCGCGGGAATGAGTAGGGGCGCCTCATTTTCTCAATATAGAACCGCCGTCTCTCTCCCGATTGATCCGCTAGCTTTGGGGTGCTGGGTTGCTGCTGAGCATTCGCAACGAAGGTTGCCTTCCCTTTACCCTTGTCGTTCCGCGGTTCTGGCTTCGGAGGAGAAGGTCTGTGACCCATTTGATCCATCTGGGCCAGCTTGTCGATCAAAGCCTGGAATGTGGTCGGCTTAAAGAACAGCATGAACTGTGAGATAGTGGCATGAGGGTCTAGGGTACCCACGAACATGCCCACCGCGGGTACTTCTTCAATGCGTTGCTCGCATTTCGACCACAAGTTTCGCCAGCGTATAGCGTACTGAACCCACGTCTCGCCCGGCCTTACCCTGGCATTAATCAACGCTGCTATCGGGGCCCGTTCGCTGGCGCTGGCGAATCGCTGAGCGAATAGCAACTCCATTTCAGCGAACGTCTTGACAGAATCGTTCGGGAGTTCGGAATACCATTCGAACGCTGTTTCTGACAAGCTGCCGACGAATTGGCGAAGCATCAATTTGTCATCGCCTCCAGTATTGCCGCATAAGGCCCTGAATTGGGCGACATGCTGATGCGGATTCCCTGTCCATTTATATATGTGGAACTTAGGTATTGTATAGCCCGGCGGGTACTGTACCTGATCATACCAGCCCGGATATGGTCATCCTGTTTTGACGATCTGACCGGCTGCCTCAGTCGCATGATGCACCCGTATCTGCTGGGCTATATATTCGTCCAGGTCAGCTTTGGAGATTGCCTCCTCCTTGGCTGTTGACAAAGCCAGTGGAGGATTTGACGTTTCTCCCTTGTCGTCTTCAAGGACAGCCGGAGGATCTTCAGCAGGAGGGTTCTGCTGAATCATCATCCCTACCATATCTTGGAAGAGAAGCGCCATTTGTTTTATATTAGCCGCTTGTTCTGCAGCTTCTTTGTCTTTCTTTTCGAGGACTCTGCGTAGGTAATCAGCGTCAGTTTCTTGTTCATGACGCTGCTCCGATGATGCCTCTGAGCTTTCTTTTGGCTCGGTAAGTGCGGCCATTGCAGTCATTATCTCTTGAAGCTTTTGCTGCTGCTCCTGAGTTTTGGTCACGGATCGGGTGAGTGGTCGGTGACCCGTCGAAGCATGGCTTTCCTTCTTTCCAGAAGCCATAAAAACAGTGTGCACCACCATGCCCCCGACTTGGGGCGTTTGTGCCCATCGCTTTTACGTTTCGCCTTGTTCACAGGGGCTTTTTGCATCCTCCTTTTCTTTTGAGTGATTGACGTTGAGGGTGTCGTTGTAGTGGACACTCGAGTAACCGTTGCTTCTTTCGACCTGACAGAGTAGTCTTCCTCCTGCCGAACCTTTGTCTTTTTCCGTCGGCGGAGATAGTATTCATCAATCACCGACTCTTGGACCTGTCGCCAGACTTTGTAAATTTTAGAGGACAGCCGGTGAGGGGGCTGCTCTAGCTTCTTCTCTGGAGTGTTCTCCACAGGTGAAAGAGTTCACTTCAGCACCGCAACAGGAGAGTTTCTGCACACCGTGTTCAGCAATTCAAAGCTGTTCCCGGTTGGAACAGCAGCATCGATCTCCACCGTTGGAGCTGGCAAAGTTATCCCAGAGGGGGAGTTGCCCCCAGCCTTCCTCACTCAGCGCCAGTGGCGACGTCGAGCATGATGAGCCGTTGGGACTGGCTCGGAGATAGAGACAGCTTCTTTTTGCCCCCTGTCTGAATGAGGCACCGCTGGTGTTAACCTCTTAAAAACTGAGGTTGTCCTTTGAGGGGTGATATTCAACCTGTCGAAGACAAATCCTCGAGCAGGGGCAGGAGCAGGAATAGTCAGTCTTGAAAAGACTGACTCTTTGACAGGGGAAGCCGCCTTGACGACTTCTGGAGCAGCGGCTATTGCCTTCCTTAGTACAGCCGCCTTTTGATCCAGCCTCGTAAAGACAGAGGCTGTTGGCTTGGTAATGGACGACCCGTTGACAGGGGCCGTCATAGCGGTGAGCCGGTCGAAGACCGACTTCTTGTTCGTTTCTGGTGCAGGTATTGGCATAGAGAAGCTTGTAGGTGGGATCATGGTCCCGAAAAACAAGCCGGTGGTGGCCTGGGTCACCTGTTCTACCGGTAGAGCGAGGAAGGAGGCCGCTTGGGGCCCATATGCTACACCTCCAGGTGAGGTGGAGCGTCCGTTGCAGTGGCACTTCGAGCAGTTCGAGCAATTTGAGGCCATTGATGCTTGATTTCTGCGCCAGGCAAAAGACCAAATCTTAGTAACTTGAAATCCAAAGGCAACCATTAACAAACTGCGACTCGTTCGCGAAGATGACACACGAAGTGTGGAGTGGAAAGAGGAAAAGGTCCCACCGGGCGTGCCAGAATCTGTTCCCCTCCGAAAGACGGCGGTTACGACTGAGGACGTCTAGGCCTGAGATTCGGGGCAGATGCTATATGGTTTTATCCGTCTACCTCTCCGAAGATGCCAAGTTGATTTATGGCACCGTGTATCGGAGGTTTAGACGGATGCGGTCGATGTAGCAGACTTCGTCAGATTCCCCCTCGCTAGAGGGGTTTTTGATTGTGGGGATGCTCTTCCCTCCAGGCGCAAGCCCCTGCAGTTAATTACGCTACCACGTCGCGGTAGCCACTTTCTCCTTCTCCAGAATTTCACTTCGTGTCGTGTGTGTTTGTTTTGTTTGTGGTTGCCCGTGGATTGTATACGGAGACTAAGTTATGCCGTCGCCCGTAGGACGTGGATTAGTCTAAATCCGTATTTACTTAAATTTGGGTTTGGTGTTTTAGTTTAAGGATACGTTAGCCGTGTTGAGGCTAAGATCAACTTAAACGTTCGTTAAGGATACGTTAGTCCTGTTTAAGACTAAGATCTACTTAACGTGGTGATCCATTTAATATATGGCCGTCGGGACTCGTCACCTCTCTGACGTCGTTGAAGGATTACAACGATAGGTGTCAGAGGAGTTCATAGATGTACCCTTGAACCGAAGTTGATTAGGGAATATGGAGTCTGTTGAAATGCTTAAGGATACGTTAGCCTTGTTTGGGGCTAAGATCTACTTAAGCGGGATCGTTTAGATCCGACAGAAGAGCGTTTGGAGGCTCTATTATTCCAGTTTAGGGACGTGGTGGTCCAATATTAGATTAAGGACGTCTCGGTCCAACATTAGTTTAAGGACGTTTCGGTCCAACATTAGTTTAAGGACGTTTCGATCCACGAGTTTAAGGACCCCGCAGTCCGTATTGATGTGTGGTCGTCGGGACCCGTCACCTCTCTGACGTTGTTGAAGGATTACAACGATAGGTGTCAGAGGAGCTCGGAGATGTACCCTTGAACCGGTTGTAAATTGATTTAGGAGAGCGGCTGTGCTCGGTCAATTTAGTTTGAGGACTTACGGCCATGATTGGGCTAAGTCAAGTTGAAAAATATTCAACGCCTTTATTTATCTTCGGCCTACTAGGCCTGCCCACATTTAAATAATGCATTGCATTACTTTTTATTTTTGTTTGGGCTCTGCCTATAAAGGATGCAGAGCACTGATTTGTATTTTATTTGGGCTCTGCCCATTTATAAATGATGCAGAGCATCAATTTGTTTTGGGCTTTGCTCATTTATTGCTTTGCAATTTAATTAGGCCTACTAGGTCTTTTTGATTTGGGCCTGGCCCTTTAGGAAATGCATTGCATTTGTCAGGCGCTTTGCGCCAATCACTGAGCGCAAGCGCTTATGGTGTTGACACGTGTCACGCAAGCGCAGTGCACTGCGACAATGCGCTGCGCTTGCGCTGCGTACACGTGGCGCACTCTGGTGAGTTGCGCCAATTCCAGAGAGCAAGGCTCTATTTCAAAAGCGCATAGCGCAGATGGTTCAGATGTTGACACGTGGCGCTCTCTGGTGGCTTGCGCCAATCCAGGAGCGCAACAGCGCAGTTTGCAAGTGCAAGGCACTGTAATTTGAGAATCTTTTTTAGAACCAATGGTTCATGAAAAAGTGCAAAGCATTGTTTGTTTTCTTGATCTAATTTAGATCAAAGAGAACAAGTTTTTCTTGTTTCTCTTATTTCAAAGAACCAATGGTTCATAAAAAGTGCAAAGCACTATTATTACTTATTTTTCTTTTTATCATTGATCTTCTTCTTAGATTAATGATCTGTTATTAAGAGAATTTTCTCTTTTTTCTAAAGGTTTTTACCTTTTTTTTGTTCTTGAGGAATTCTCTCCAATTCTTCAGAGTTCTCAATGATAATGTTGATGCCTTTGATTTGAGGTCTAGGGGTCTTTATATAGTGCCCATCAGTTTATTGAATTTGTTAACGAGATCTTTCTCTGAGTGATTTGGGGAATTTTCCCCACCGTTGGATCTTTGATCCAAGGGCTTCTGTTTTACAGAAGAAAATTTTCTTGTTTTAACAAGAACAGAAAGATTTCTTTAAAATTTCAATTCTGTTTGGCGCAAATGCCCCAGCGCGTGACACGTGTCAAGCAGCGCACAGCGCAGCGCAACTGCGCTAGCGCATCCGCGCTGACACGTGTCAAGCAGCGCACAGCGCAGCGCCACTGCGCTAGCGCATCCGCGCTGACACGTGTCGCGCAGCGCAAAGCGCAGCGCATCCGCGCTGACACGTGTCGCGCAGCACAGTGCTTGCGCAACTGAAGCGTTGTTTCTTTTTGTTTTTTAGTAGAGCTTTGTTCTAATTGGGCGTGCTACCTTGGACGCTGCGCTCTCTGCGCTGGCGTGCCTGATTTTGACACGTGGCGCCCTGCGCACAGCGCAGTGGATCTGAAGCGTTGCTTCATTTATTAAGGTTTAAATTTTCAAAGTAGAGCTTTGCTCTGATTGGGGAAAACAAAAGCGTTGCTTCGTCTCCCGCCTTGGAATTAGAACAGAGCTCTGCTCTGATTGGGTTAAACAGTGATGGGTTACTGAACCCTCTGAACTAATAGAATTAAATTCTAATTAAATGCTTAATCAGTAAGGTCACGTGCCAATACGTGATGGGCTCCTGAACCCTCTGAACTAATAGAATTAAATTCTAATTAAAGGGAATCAAAAGGCCTAATTAGAAAAATATTTCCCTAGATCTTTCCAAACAGAAAAGATTGCACTCTGCAAAGTGGAGCACCGTTGGATTAAAAATCCAATGGTGATTAAAAAATCACCAATTTATAGAAAGATTCTGTACAAGGAAATATTTTCCTAAAATTTGCCAGGAACAACAAATAAAATATCTTATAGATTAAAAAATCCAATGGTGAATAAAATTCACTGAATGATCTAAAAGGTCATGTTGGTTATAAAATCAATCAAAATCTTTTAATGAAAGATTGACTAAACAAACTGATTCTTTTCTTTCTCCTATAAATAGGAGCCAAGAAGGAAGAAAAAAGAGACAACAACAAAGAGAGAGAATACAGAAGAGAAAAAAAAGAATTTAATTCTCCAGAGAGAAAAGAAGATCTCTTCGGAGAAAAAAAAGAAAACTCTAGGTAAGAGAAGGAAGGAGTTCATTCTATAAGCTCTCACAAAACAAAAGAGAATTTAATTCTCAAACCAAGAGTTTAACTTTTCTAAATAAGAACTCAGTTATTCCTCTGGTTGAAGATCTGCAGAAGCAGATCTCCCCATAAGTTGAGAATTTAATTCTTATCGGGGAGATTCTGCCATGCAGATCTAAAATCTAAGGGAAGACCTAAGTTCAGAGAATTCTATTCTTCCACAAAGCATATAGGAATTTAATTCCTCCAACAAAAATAGGGTTTAACCCTTAATACAAGAACTTAGTTCTTCCTTATGGTAATAGATCTGCAGAAGCAGATCTCCCCATAAGTTGAGAATTTAATTCTCATCGGAGAGATTCTTCCATGCAGATCCAAAACTTAGAGGGAGAATTGGGCTTTAAAGAATTTAAATCTTTCAAACAAACAGGAATTTAATTTCTCTAAATAAAATTAGGGTTTAACCCTATAAAAGAATTTAATTCTTAAATAAGGAATTTAACTCTCCATTCACGTAAAAGAGATCAGTACCCAACATGATCACGTGTGTCCACGTGACTCCCCCCCTCAATGATCAAAAGAGAACGAATGAAATTAGGTCACGTGCTCCCACGCGACCCTTGAACAAACTTCTCAAAATAAAAAGGGAGTAAAGCCAAGGCAGAATAGATTTTGGGCGTCTCACGTGTTCCCACGTGACCCCTAGCAATTATCAAACAAAAGAGGATTCTACCCAAAGGCAATGCCCGCCTAAAGGATGCCTCACGTGTTTCCACGTGACCCTTGACAAACACCATTTTAAAAAGAAAATGGGGTAAAACTGAAGGATTAATATCCAACGCATAGGCACCCTCACGTGTCCCCACGTGATGATCATAAAAGATCAAGTTTTTAATGCTTATATGTATATTCTGAGGGCAAAATAGAAGAAGTAAGGCCCAATCTGCAGGCGCCTCACGTGACCCCACGTGAGCGCCTCATTCTTAGTGTTTAACACTACTTTAAGCACTTCATTCCTAGTGTTTAACACTACTTTAAGCGCATCACGTGGGAACACGTGATCGTCAAGTATATTCTAGTGTTTAACACTATATTCAAACCAATCTTAGCCCAAATTAGCTAAGTCTTCCAGAGGCAAAACCCCCCTTCAACTGAACCCCAATTATACTCTTATTTTCCAAAACTAATCATCTCATATAGCATTCAAAGTGATTCCCAGAGTCTTCCAATCAATATTAGTTCAAGGGTATATCTCTTCATACCTCTGATACATATCGTTGTAATTCTTCAACGTCTTCAGAGAGCTGGAGGGTCCCAATAACCAATAACTTTTGGTGCATCCCTAAACGGTTGAACCAAAACCAAATAGACTATGATGTCTTTAAACTGGACTATGATGTCCTTAAACTTGATGGACTATGGGGTCCTTAAACTCATGGACTATGATGTCCTTAAACTTTACAGACTACGATGTCTCTAAACTGCCATGGACTGTGAGGTCCTTAAACTCATAGACTATGATGTCTTTAAACTTTACAGATTATGACGTTTTTAAATTGGACCGCAATGTCCCTAAACTAAAACAATCGAGCCCAAATACTCTATTGTTGGATCTAAATGATCCTGTTAAGTTGATCTTAGTCTAAAATTAGACTAACGTGTCCTTAACAAACGTTAAGTTGATCTTAGTCTAAAATTAGACTAACGTATCCTTAACAAATGTTTAAGTTGATCTTAGTCTCAAATGAGATTAACGATCCTTAAATCCAACCCAAAACCAAAATCTAAGAAAATACAGATTTGGACTAATCCACGCCCTACGGGCGACAACATTAATTAGTCTCCGTATACAATCCACGGGCAACCAAAAACAAAACAAACACACACGACACAAAGTGACCATCTGGAGAAGGAGAAAGTAGTTACCGCGATGCAGTAGCGTAATTAACTGCAGAGGCTTACGCCTGCAGGGAAGAGCGTCTCCACAATATAAAAAACCCTCAAATGAGGGGGAATCTGACGATGTCTGCTACAACGGCCGCATCCATCTAAACCTCCGATACACGGTGCCATAAATCAACTTGGCATCTTCGGAGAGGTGGACGGATAAAACTAAATAGCATCTGCCCCCTAAAATTCAGGCCGAACGTCCCTAACGTCCCGGTCGTATCTTTCGGCGGTAAACAGTGTGTTCTGTACGTTAAGAACTGTAGTTTGATTTAGAACGTATATGCTTTTAGATAACGTGCCTGAACCGATCAACTCTTGATATAGGAAATGTTCAAAACATTATCCAACAATACAAAATTATATCCTTCTTTACTAAATAAAGAGACTGATATGATATTGTATATCAGGTTCGGTATCTAATAGCATTCGTTCAGAATCAATGTATTCTGGTAATACAGGGTGATAACTGCCAACAAACTTAGCTGCAACACTTGCACCGTTTCCAACTCTTGAAACTTATCACTCATTACCAGTTCTCTACCTATCTGTAACCCATGTAATAAATTACATATATGGGATCCTGATCCGGTGTCTCATACCCAGGACGTAAAGGAAACTGAGAAACAGTTCTCTGTAACACCCGAAGAAGATGCATCATCATGTATTTTCTTCGTTTGGGCAGCACGGGAATCCTGGTAATCCCCTATTTCCTGCTCGGTCTTATAACAATTATAAGTTGGAGCGGGACTAACGTCCCCAGCTCAGTATAATAAGCGGGTTCGGTCAATACATCCATATTATTATCTTGATTAAGGCGTGACATGGTCGCTACCTGGAGAGAGAGAGAAGAAAGCACTCAGCGTATGCTCTTGCAAGATTAGATTGGTTATTAGTTTATCTAATCAGGATGGCTCCCACTATTTTAGTCAAATCTTCCTTCAAACCCTAAAAGGTAAGACTAGCCGGGATTAATTACACCCTACAAGTTCGCCAATTTTTCAGCCAGGCCAATGTCGGTACTTTGAGGGAGGTTCCCCGTGCTTTCGCACGGACCTAATTAAAATAAAGCTCGTTTTCCCAGAGACATAACCCCATTAATACCTTTCTAGACACCTACTTGATCGGCTAATTGTAAAGTGCAAAACTCTCCCAGGAGTAACTCTTACTCATAGTGGGTATCGGGATCCAACTATCTCATAGAAGGTATGCAATCTTATTGCAAATTTCAACACTTGAAATTCCCAATAATGTTTTTGCCCATAGCAACTTATGACCTTAATAAGGTCAACAAATCATAAGCGCTAGCCAAGTTCAACCCGTCATTTCCTGATTGAATTAAACCCACCCGCACGACCCTTAACAAGGTCAATAAAGCTGCATGACTACCCTACTCCAATCGCATCATATGCTTATACAGATAAGCATTAATTAGCTACCGCACACTACGCCTTAACATAGTCAACAAACGTAGCACGAATACTACCTAGTACTTATCTGAAATGACGGAGGGCTACGACAGGTTTTTAAGAAAATCTTTTGCGTAATGAACTTGATATCATCGTAGAATCGAATGATTTTAAATGGAGTGTTTTTTAGGCTTTTACTAGTTTTGCTAAAGAGCTCACTCCCGGTGAAGGGATCTCGGCTCTTTCCTTATCGAATAAGGTGCAGGATATTTCACAAATACCACTATGCAAAGCAAAAACTATAGAAGCAATCAAAAGACAAACCGAATATGTAGCATCTGCTAGTTTCGCTAAAGAGGTCACTCCCGGTGAAGGGATCTCAGCTCTTTTCTTATCGAATAAGGTGCTAGATATTCTATAAGGAATACCGCTATGCAAAGCAAGAACTAGAGCTACCAGTTTTTAAAACAAGTTTCTACAACATCTTTTAGGTTTCTTTTATTTCATTAATCTCATTAATGAAGTCCGATCATAATATGCTTCCTAAGCATCACATATGAAACGAAAGCAACAATATATAATATATATCATATATATATAATATAAGCATTCGTCTCAGAATATAATCAATGATCACATCACAGAATAAATCGCAGCAGAATACAACATATGAAATATTGGATATACTAGGATTTCCTTGTTTTAAATTAAGCCTGTATAAAACACGGATTCCACGGTCGTGATGAATAGCCAAACCCACATCCCTAGTCCCCTATGAGAGCGGCAAGCAACCCTACCAATTCTACAGTTAGGAGACCCGGTCTCGACTCCTCGAGATGGTCTCCCACTGGACCCTAGAACCCGATTACTAGTGCTTCCCGTCTTGGGTCTATCATAATGCGGAAAAGTAAATAATATACAATGGTGACATCATCCTCAACCCGGAAGTGCCCCAATAAAAGAATATTACATACAATGAATTTTACATGAATGAAAATAAAAAAACTCGCATCTCACATAAAACCCCCGGCTATTCAAAAACACGACTATCCAATATAACATATCACAGCAACACATAACATCACATGTCATCAACGTAAGTAAATATGCGAATCCCAATTGTCGTTGACGTATAGCAACGAAACCGGCGATACACCACATATTACACTTATGGTCGCAGAAAAGAAAGTGAAAAACTACAACAATTAGAATCCGCAACCACCTTAGACATCATAAACCCAACGTATCTCATACTTTGGATTTCATGCCTAACCAAATGAATTCCTTAGACATCACATGCCTAACAATTATAAACCCCGCATTTTAGTCTCGATATTCAAAACACCTTTTAATATCTAGTCGGGCAATTCAACAAGATTCCCGACATCCTGATCGAATGCTCGTCGGAAACTTTAGTAGACGGCCGCATCCCCCGATGCCGTCGACGATGTGCACTAAGGCGGAACACCGCTGCCGCGAGCACCCGAACGGATGCTTTTGGCGACAGGGTTCTCCTACAGTCACTTGGTCGGGGCTATGGGGCGTGGCTATGTAATAAGATTACCCGTCGAGTATCCGCGTAGGCTACGTGATTGCGACAGACTTTTGATCACATCAAAATTCCGTGGCAACTGATCAAATGAGACTAAATTGCTAGATTTATAATATTCAAATTAGTTATCTAATAACTACTTGTGAATTCCAAATATTGTATCCCATCACATGATACCCGGACGAACGTTAAACTTTTCGATCGATTCATCAAAATCCCACAATTTCCCGACAGCTCAACACTTGAGCACAGTTCAATAATACCAGAATATGCCACAATACCTATGCACCAGCCATAGAAGGGCAAACCCAAGCCCCACTCATGTCGCCACGGAACTGCGGCAAACCCTAGGGTATGACCGTGGTTCCGCGATCCAAAAAGTCGAGTTAGGGTTTCATTCTTCTAGAGGGTTTATAGAATTACTTGCATGTTTTTCCGAATACGTTAAACTTGGAAAATGGGTTTTTGATAATCGTTCGAACTTTTTAACTTCGCCTAGACAATATGTGAATAACCCGAAATAATATTAAAACTACGATTACTAAACACTACGAATTGCTTATAGTGTAAGTTCACATCACATGCAAAATTAGCAAAAACAAACAACACCTGAAACATCAAAACCCAGTCACTGGAACACAGTGAAAAATTCAGGCAAAACCAACAAAAAGTGGCCGGCCATGACCTAGTTGATCTCGGCCAAAAACCGAGCAAACCCCCTGAATTTTTCATGGTGTTCATGATATATCCCATATAATACTCTGTACTTGTTTAAAAAAAATTTTGACAACATTTTAAATTCGACAGAAACTTCAATTTCGTGTTTCAAGTTTCGGAGTATTTCGGTTTCGTAATCTTAACAAAATCCGCTTAATTTCTAGCATGACTCTGATACCACTGTAGGGTTGCCTAGCACGGAAGCAAGGTTTCGAGAGGTATCGTCCATGCCAAATTAAAATTTTACCGTTCTAGCTAACCCTAACCCTAGAATCGTCTATTAGAAATCGACGGAATAGAAATGCAAACACTTTGCAACTAAAAGAGAGCAAGGAATACAACCTTTGTAGACCGGTCCTTCACTTCATTAGCTCCGTGTAGTCTTTCCTTCGCTGCGATCATAAACTTCCGGACTCTAGAGAGGCTCCCATGAAGAATCGAACATGCTTGCATCGAAGTCTTCGAGGCCGAAGATGATCTACGTCGAGCAGACACTAACCCAAGCTATCTCTTCACTAATTGTGGAATTAGTGAAGCAAACACCCTATACTAAATGGAAAGTAGTAGAGGATAATGAAGTAGGAATTTTGTTCACTTTAGATTTCATATTCTCACAATCATTCATCACAATTAAAAAGGCTAGAAAACTTTTGTCAAGAAGAAGAAGAAGAAGAACAAGTGATGAAAATGAATTATTGTTAAGGTTAGAAATGCAACCAAGGGTTAAGCATGATGCTCAACCCTTATAGAGAGTTAACCATGACCTAGGGTTAAAGGTTAGGTCAAAAAATATCTTAAGCTAGACAAAGAGAGTGGACAAAGTCAAAGATGCTTACAAGCTTCTATAAGCTTTCAACAAATATCAACCATGACAAAAATCCACAATATTTGAATTACTTAATGATAAATATAAACCCTAATCTTAACCCTAGCATGGTTTAATCCTCATAAACCCTAGTTGCATTTGTAACCTAGCATGATACATTTAACATATATCACATATATATCAATGTATCCAAAGTGAGAAAAGAAATCTTAAGTTAGCTAATATTAGTTAATGTAATGTAATATATCAAATATATAATTATACATTAAATTATTAAATCAACACTTGATTTAATAATCCGGCTATATCACATATAACCGACTAATATCAAATATAACATCTTATCGAATCAACACTTGATCCGATAACCTGGCTATATCACATATAACCAATCATGTCACACATCGTGAGAATAGAATGCGGTATCACATATCGCATTAATCTTGGTCCCGCACATATCACATATGTGCTCCTACTCCATTTCGCTTGAGCCAGGAAACCTCTGTGTTGGATTCTAAAGACTCGTCAATACGCCGACAGTAGGTGATGATCATATCAAACACCCACAAGCCGCAAGCGGTCTGCTAAACGTAACGGCCACCCGAGTATTGAGAGATCAGAAGATCAATAAGCAAGCCTGCTCGTAATCCTGTGAATCCAATCAGTAACACTACCGTACAGTCCGGTCTCTTCGTCTGATATGTCGCATATCTCGTCTAGGGGTGGTAAACGTCAGACCCCAATAACTCGATAATTCGTGTCGATATGAGGCTCATAATGGGTCGAGAAACTACTGATAACACTTACCAGTATATCTTTGAAGCAGCCTTGGCCAGGGACTTCCTGTTATAGCCAATTGAGCACTGCGCAACATCAACTCTCAATACCGGGAGAGACGAAATCCCTCCTATCGCTCATTACCTCTATGTGATTCGGGACTGTACCCAAAAGCCACCGTTTTGCACGTTCTCTTGAACGTGGTAAGGTGGAAATCAAAGCATAGTGGGAATCACACAAGACTCTATGACGATCTCGGGTCTACAGACTAACATGTACCAGTGTCACCAGAGAACTGCCATCTAACATGAGGTATAATACCATCTGGGAGTTCTCGGCGGGTCCGTCCAGTGTACCCAATCTCCACTGAGCACCCGTATACTGTCTCTGATGTCAAACACCAATGGATATGAGATCATCCATCGCCCATCTACATGGGTCGAGAATCTATACGCTAGTCTACTCTGGTATATCGATGCCCTGTCTTAATACACCTACGACTAGAAACATTTGAAGGATGTACTTGGCGACTACACTGTCCCCACTAGTATGATCTGCATCATAATCCTGGTAGTCAAGTACTCATCCTAAGGGCTTTACCAACATGTAATATAGAGACAATCAGCGTACATGTTAAGATAAAGAGCAACCAGATAGCATACTATCATGTCGAGCAAGAAAGTCCTCCCTATATATGTCTAAGCATCCACTACAATATACATCGTATGTACAGTAATGCCTCTAGGGCATACATATTACTAACATGTTCATCATATATTCGTACGTATATCCCACCTCTGTACATGAGCTTCATACTTCACCCTTAGGAATTTCCTTTTAAGTGCGAGCACTATTGTAGTGTTGTATATAAATCAGCACGTTTTGGACACCATTTCCATTTAAGCACATACGCGGTTGTACTGTCGTGTCTCTTTAGCAAATACGTCTTGTAGATAGTCTATCTTGATCTCCTTGCAGGGTAGCGATAGCTTAGGAAACAGGTTCAGATCTGTCGCCTAAGACTTTTCAACTTTGTGAGCCGTGAGGGTCTCATAAAGACTTTTCTCCCTACAAGTCGTGAGGATCCTGTAGGTGTATTTTCTCCCTAGGAGTCGTGAGGACTCCTAAGTGTGTGTTTTCTCTTGAGAGTCGTAAGGATCTCACAAGAGAATTTTTCCCCTTTACAAGTCGAGAAGACTCGTAAGTGGTTGTTTCCCTCCTCGTCGATATTCGACTTTGGAGAGTGTGTCCCATGAATAGTATGCAATAGTCCATCTTGGACCGACTTGCAGGGCCCCGGTGCTTAGGAAACAGGTCCTTTTCCCTATTGCCTAAGGTTTTTCCCTACGAATCGAGAAGTTCTCACAAGGACACTAATTTCCTTACGAGTCGAGACGAATCGAGAAGTTCTCGCAAGGGTGTCCTAACGGCATAGTTAACTCCTGCTAATAGAAGTCCGTTAGGGTTTGTGGTACTAGGGTTTTTTACCCGTCGCACCGTCACGTTGGCCGATATATTTCTCGATACGCAATCTTGCTATTCGAGTAGCCTCACGACTGTCGTGTCTCTGATCCATTCGGGGGTTGGACAAGACGTTTTCAAGTAATCTTCCAGGTGATATTACCGTCGAAAGAGTAAGCATTAGGGATATTCCATGTCGCTTTTTACTTGAGGTTAGTCTCAGTTTGGGAGCCCCGATGAGTCATGACCACTCCACGCTGGAGTGGGATGATCTCCGATAGTCTTTCGGGTCTCATTTGAGGTGCCGTCAATACCCTGAAGTTAGGGATCTTCCTTTGCTTCATTTGTTGACATTGTGTCTGCAATATTGCAACGAATGTCGAGATTGTCTCTGGGTTATCTGCGAACCGCCGAGATTTGGAACTAGGAGACTTATCGTAGCTCCATTTGATGTCCCATCTGTATCCTGCTGGAAGGAGGAAGAACGCTGTTGGTTGATTTCTAGGCTGTGGATGTCGCCGTCAAGACTTAGAACTAGGGACTTTGCCATGGTCCCGGGATAGTCTCTAGGCTGTCTGTGAACCGTCGAGATTTGGAACTAGGGGACTTCACCGTGGCTCCATTTTGCTGACGTCGTATCTGCTTCTGGTTGAAACGAGAAGGAACGCCGTTGTTGATTTCTAGGCTGTAGATGTAGCCATCGAGATCTGGCTTCTCTTTGACGAAGCCTGGTGGGACAAGGTGGTTTCCTTTTCATTTATGCCCATGGATTGTATACAGGGGTCGATGTGATCTCACATGCAGGGCAGCGTTTCATTTTTTGTTTCTTTCCGCGATGCTCTATCATTTCAGCTTTTTATATCGCGAAAGTCGCGATCGCCCAATCATTTCGGCTATTTTTCGCGGTGCCCAATCATTTCGGCTGTTTTTTTCTTTTTACTCGCTGTTTTTTATTGCGAGTTGCCCAAACATTTCGGCTATTTTGATATGCATACATTTTGCTCGCTGATTTTTTTTTTGCGAGTTGCCCAAACATTTTAGCTATTTCATATGCATTTTTGGCTTGCTGATTTTTTTTGCTGCGAGTATGGAACTTGAGGTCTGATACCAATCTTAGCATCAGCATCTATACGACTGGAATATTGCCAGGAGCGAATCATCATTTGCCGTGAAAGGACTTGGAATATGATATAGATTTAAGCATCAGCATCGCTACAACTGGGATATTGGCAGGAGCGAATCATCATTTACCTTTATCGATTCGAACAAAGGTGGCTTAGCAAACAGGGTTAGGATCCTATCGACTAAGGATTTTGACTTCATAAGCCGTAAGGGTCTCATAAAGGTGTTCCTCCCTACGAGTCGTGAGGATCTCATAGGTGTGTCTTCTCCTTAGGAATCGTGAGGATTCTTAAGTGTGTGTTCTCTTATAAATCATAAGGATCTTACAAGAGTGTTTTCTCCTTATAAGTCGAGAGGATATATAAGTGTCGTTCGCCAAATGGGGAAATTTTGCGCCATTGGTGGAACTTGGTGGGGGGGACGTTTATTTATGCCCGTGGATTGTATACATGGGTCAATATTGAACCGTTTGTAAGGCAATCTGGGAATGTGATGGCTTAAGAACAGGTTCAGATCCCTGTAACTTAAGGCTTTCGAATCCTACGAGCCGTGAGGGTCTCGCAGGGGGATTCTCCTTACGAGTCGTGAGGATCTCGTAAGTGTAATTTCTCTTTAGGAATCGTGGGGATCCCTAAGTGTGTTGCTCCCCTTGTGAGTCGTAAGGATCTCACGCAGGTATTTTCTCCTCACAAGGTCGAGAAGACCTTGCAGGCGTGTTTATTTTAATGAGATTGTGCCCTTTCGAGTTTTCACAAACTCGCCGGTAGTCCTGCTGTTTTTACTCACGGAGCCCTTTCGGGTTTTCATCTGTGCCCATTTTGCTTTTGGACGTACCGTTTTTTTACGATGGGACTTCGCCAACCGGGGTAGCTGCGGAGACAGAAGGACTTAAGTTGCAACCCTCGCTGCTAGGACTTGTGGACCTGGATTCCACTGTCGCCAAGTTTTTGAGGCGGCGTATTTAGTTTAGGGACATCTCGGTCCATCGTTAGTGTAAGAACATCTTGGTCTATAGCTAGTTTAAGAATGTTGCGGTTCATAGCTAGTTTAAGGATGTTGCGGTCCATTGTTAGTTTAAGGACATTACGGTCCATAGCTAGTTTAAGGACATCTTGGTCCGTAGCTAGTTTAAGGACGTTGCGGTCCGTAGCTATTTTAAGGACATTGCGGTACATTGTTAGTTTAAGGCCATTACAGTCCATAACTAGTTTAAGGAAATCTCGGTCCGTAGCTAGTTTAAGGACGTTGCGTTCTGTTGTTAGTTTAAAGACATTACGGTCCATAGCTAGTTTAAGGACATCTCGGTCCGTTGTATTTCGAGGCGAGGTTTCACTGGATACTACTTATAGAGTTTGGACTCGGAGAGATAGCGAGCGGATACGAGCGTCGTCATCCATCACTAACCTGAGCCATGACTTGTTAAGCATAGTATTTTTTAAGGAACCAGCCGTTTATTGGCCGGAAGGGTCTTTCGCCATGCATATCCTTGAGCAAATAGGCCCCACCTTGGTAGACCTTGTCTATGATGTACGGGCCATCATAGTTCGGCTTGAATTTCCCCTATTTGGCATGGTTGGGGATCATAGGTCTTTTTACGACTAGCACGAGTTCGCCTTGGCGGAATGTTCTCGGCCCTATCAATCTTTCATATGAGCGCATCATCCTTGCTTTGTAAGCCTCCAGGTTTTGCTGCGCCATGAGACAAGTTTCATCGAGGGCATCGAGCTTCTCAGGCCGAAGATGGGCATTCTCTTCGTCCGTTAGTTCGTACCGAACCGCCACTCGTAGAGAGGGTACCTCTATCTCCAAGGGAAGTACCGCTTCCATGCTGAATACTAACGCAAATGGCGTTGTGTTCGTAGTCGTCTTAAACGTAGTCCGATAGGCCCAGAGAGCTTCATGCAATCTCTCGTGCCAGTCCTTTTTATTTCTGGACACCGTTTTCTTTATGTTCTTTGTCAAGGTCTTGTTGAAAGCCTCAGCTAGACCGTTAGCTCGAGAATTATAAACTGAAGAATATCTCCAATCTATTTTATGCTACTGTGCGAAGCGGCTGATCTTATGGCTTCTGTAGGCCTGCCCATTATCCGAGATGATCTGTCGCAGAGTGCCGAACTGGTAGATGACATGTGTCTTGAAGAAATGGAGGATGTTCTCCGTCTTCACCTCTCTTAATGGCATCGCTTCTGCCCATTTAGAGAAGTAATCGGTTGTTGCTAGTACGAACCGATGTCCATTGGATGATGTTGGCTCGATGGGCCCAATTATATCGGTTCCTCACATTTCGAATGACCAGCTGGCCAACGTTGGGTGTAGTGGATTTGGATGCTGGTTGATGAAGTCCCCATGAATTTGGCACAGTGACACTGCTTCGCATATTCGAGGCAGTCCTGAACCATTGTGGGCCAATAGTAGCCCATTCTTTTGATCTTCAGCTTCATCTTTGGCCCAGCTTGATGGGAACCGCAGAATCCATCATGAGTTTCTTAAACGACCCTTCTTACTTCTTCTGGTCCCAGGCATCTCAGCCATAGACAATCGAACGATCTCTTATAAAGAGTACCATTGACGAAGGCGAAAGACATGGCTCGCTTCATGAGCTGATGTCTTGATGACGCGTCATCGGGCGTTCGATGGAATTTGAAGTAGTCTATGAAGACTTCTCTCCAATCCTTCGCCTTTTCATCATCCTCCAATTGGAAGGCCTCTTGTTCGGTTGCTCTTTCCCCTTTAGACATCTTCGGAGATATTTCTGTTGGTGCGAGAATCCGGCAACTTTGCACAACGATCTTTACGTCATCGAGGTTTTCGTTGGCCAGTTCTTTGGCGAGCTTGGCTAACGCATCCGCCTTGCTATTTTCCGCACGCGGTATGCTTTCCAGGGTGTAGGAGGGGATTTGCGTCAGCAATTACTGCACTCTTTCACCATACCTGATCGGTTTTGGCTTGCACGTCTGGTAGTCGCTATTTACTTAGCTAACGACCAGCTGGGAGTCTCCATATATAAGGAGGTTTTCGATCCCCATGTTGACAGCAATCTCAAGACCTGCTATCAAAGATTCATACCCAGCTTCATTGTTTTTTCTTGGCTCCGTTAAGGAAAGGGCAAAATGCATAATCCCTCCTTGTGGAGTCACGAAGATAAGGCCCACCCCGGCTTTAATCATGGGGGTGTTTTGCTTTTGCTTCTTCAAGGAGGACGCTCCATCGAAGTAGAGTTCCCATCGGGTATCATTCCCTTCTTTCTCCCTGTCAATTGCGTCAAACGCGTGTTCGTCCGGCAACTCGCAGTTCAAGGGAGAGTCGGCAGGTATCGGATGCTCAGCGAAAAAGTCGGCGATGGCCTGGCCTTTTATTGCCTTGAGGGGTCGATATACTATCGAGAACTCCATCTAGAGGAGGGCCCATTTAGCAAGCTTTCCTGTTAATATGGCTCTCGACATCAAATATTTGAGAGGATCCACCTTTGATATGAGATGGACCTCATGTGCCAAGGCGTAATGTCGGAGCTTCGTTACTGCGAAGATCAGTGCCAGGCAATGCTTTTCGATGAAGGAGTAGTTATTTTCTGCCCCCAGGAGAATTCGACTCAAATAATAGAGAGCTCTTTCCTTCCCCTGGTCATTCTCCTGTGCCCATAACGCGCCTAAAGAATCTTCAAGGCCTGTTGTGTACAGGATGATGGGCTTTCCCTTGATCGGCGCGGTCAGTACCAGCGGGTTCTGCAGATATTGCTTGATTTCGTCCAGTGCGCTTTGGCATTTACGATCCCAAACGAACGGGGTCCCTTTCTTCATTAGATGACTGTAGAGGCGGCATTTGCCGGAGAGGTTAGCTATGAACCACCGGATATACGTGAGCTTTCCTTGGAGAAACCGCAATTGCTTGAGAGTTCTTGACGAAGGCATTTCCATAATCGCCTTGATCTTTGACGGG
Organism: Agapanthus africanus; assembly: GCA_030015575.1. Classification (NCBI taxonomy): domain Eukaryota; kingdom Viridiplantae; phylum Streptophyta; class Magnoliopsida; order Asparagales; family Amaryllidaceae; genus Agapanthus; species Agapanthus africanus. Next base: position 490,076,546 of record CM057349.1, read on the forward strand.
TCTATTTTGATGCCCCGATGTCGTGTGATGAATCCCAGGAATTTGCCCGAGGAAACTTCAAATGCGCATTTCAGAGGGTTCATTTTCAAATTATATTTCCGAAGACGCTGGAACACTATTTTCAAATGCTCCCAGTGTTCCTCATATGATTTGCTTTTAACCACGAGGTCGTCGATATAACATTCGACAATCTCATGTACGAGGTCATCGAAGATCTTTGTCATGGCCCTCTGGTAGGTGGCGCCAGCGTTCTTCAGACCGAATGGCATCACTTTGTAGCAGAATATGCCCAGCGGAGTCCGGAAAGCAGTGTGCTTTTGGTCTTCAAGATGCATCTTGATTTGGTTGTACCCTGAGGACCCGTCCATGAAGGAGAAGACTTCATAGGTGGATATGTTATCTATCATCAGCTCGGAAACTGGCACTGGGAAGTCATATTTCGGACAAGTTTTGTTGAGATCCCGGAAATCTACACAGATGCGTACTGTCCCATTTTTCTTCATTACCGGAATGATATTGGCGATCCAGTCAGGGTATTGAACTTCCTGGATGAAGCCAGAGTCGATCGGCTTCTTGACTTTGGCATTGATACTCATCTCAAGCTCGAGCCGCATTCTTCTTAGCGTCTGTTTGACTGGCATGACGTCCGTCGATATCGCCAGTTTATGCACAGCTATCTCTGAATCTAATCCCGGCATCTCGGAATAGTTCTATGCGAAACAGTCTTTATACTGCATAAGCACTTTCTTTAACGTGGCCACCTGTTTCTCAGATAGCAGCTCACTGAATAACGTTGGCCTTAGATCTTTTGCCGTCCCCAAGTCAATTTTTCTCAATTTGTCTGCTGTGGTGTGTATCCCATCTTCCAGCTCTTTTGGCGCTGGTGGAAATTCTGAGATCACCTCATTCTCATCTTCATAGCATTGGGAGAGGTCGTTCGTATTCTCGTGCTCTCCTTCCTTTGAGAATGTTATCATATGGCAGGTACGAGCTCGTTTCCAAGCTCGATGCTGATCTAGACTTTCCCTCGCAGTGTAGGTTGTTCTCGGCTCATGCTTTCGTGGCGGGGCTACCCTCCAACTGTCGTATAGAGCAAACTTGCCTTGCTGATACTAATCATCAACCCAGTCTATTAAGGTGAAGCAGTCTTCAAGATGATGTCCCACTACTCGGTGGTAGGAGCAATAATCCGGGTGATAGACCTAGTTTATCTGTTCGGGGTATCGAGACTCCAGGAGCGTCATCATTTGATGCTTCATGACAAGGTTGAATATTTTTCTTGTCTTGTCTTGAGGGAAAGAGTACTCCCGACCCATCTTCTTCATAAAAGATGGGTTTCAGCTGACTTTTCCTCGCTCGTGTGGCTTCTTAGATCCGCTTCGTTGTTTTTGAATGACGTCCCTGTTCTTCACCTTGCTTTGACTTCTACGTCGGGCTTTTTTCTTGCCACGAGAGTGCACAGCGGGCTGGGGGTTGTTTCCCCCAATCAGAGAGCAACACTCCATTCAAAATTTAAAATTTGAAATGAGACAGCGCCTCATAAGAGCGCTCGCGCCAAGAGCGCCAGCGCTAAGAGTCAAAAACTCTAAGGCAGCGCTCACGTGCAAAGCACAAGAGCGCTAGCGCCAAGAGCGCCAGTGCTAAAGACTGTGAGGCAGCGCTTACGTGCAAAGCACGAGAACGCTAACGCCAAGAGCACGAGCACTAAAGACTTTGAGGCAGCGCCTCAAGTGCAAAGCACGAGAGTGCCAGCGCCAGAACTAAAAGTTCCCAACCCTTGGATCAAAGATCCAACGAAGATGATAAATCATCAAATTACCAGAATAAAATTCTGTTGAGGAAATACTCCTCAAATCTTTCCAAACAAGAAAGATTGTGCTTTGTAAATCATAGCACCGTTGGATCAAAGATCCAATGGTGATTAAAAATCACCAAGATACAGAATAAATTCTGTATGGAAAAATATTTTCCCAATCTTTTTAATAACAAGAAAAACTATCTTCTGCAAAACAGAAGCCCTCGGATCAAAGATCCAACGGTGGGAAACATTCCCTAATCAATCAGAGATCTCTCAATGAGAGATTTGCTTAACTGATTCAACAAATCAGCCTCCCCTATATAAAGGACCCAAGACTTCAAGTCTTACACGGAGGAACCCTCCTATAAGTTTCAAGTTCTCAAAAAAAAAAAAGAAGAGAAGAGCGAACTCTAGGAAGAAGAACCTTCTTCAAGGTAAATAAAAAGAAGGGAGATCATGACATCTTCTCCATATTCGAGAGTTTTACTCTCACATCAGAAGAACTTAGTTCTTTTCAGATCACAGATCTATAAGACAAGGTCTTTTACAAAAGTAAAAGAGATCGCAACATCTCATCAAGAAAGAGAAGAACTTAGTTCTTAGAGACAAAGTCTCTTATAAACGAGAACTTGATTCTCAGAGCACAGAATTGATCATAACTGCCAAAGAAGTGCTTTACCACTCCAAGTCTGGCGCTCAGCACCAAGCGCACCACGTGCTCTTCATGTGAGCGCCCTTTTATAATAAGCGCTTTAGTGCTCCAAGTCTGGCGCTCAGCGCCAAGTGCTCCACGTGCTCCTCACGTGGGCGTTATTTTATAAGAAGCACCTTAGCGTTCCAAGCCTGGCGCTCAGCGCCAAGCACTCCACGTGCTCCTCAGGGGTGAAGGGCATCGTCATCCTCCGTAGTCTGCTGAATGTAACGTTGCGTTCTGGTTTTCTCGTAAATGGCCATTTCGTGGCTGTGGTCATCCCGAACCTTTTGACTCGCTTCCATCATCAACTTGTCAATCTGTTCTTTGAATGACGGGCTTGGTATTCTCATGGCGGGATCTCGCTCTGGTTCGACATCAATGCTGTCCGGAAATGCATTCGCTTCTCCACCGGAGTTATTTATGACATGGCAGCCATGGAACCACTCCCGTTTATTAGACCGAACGTATCCAAGGCCAGTCGTCTCTATTCTCCCGTTGGGCATCTTCCGCTGAGTCCCGGTAGCGTCCCAAATCTTGTTATAAAACCGGGCTTGTCGAGCGGTCAGCTTGAAGGGTACGTCTTGGCGTCTTAATAGCCTTTTCAGTCCCTCTGCGTAGTATCTGGGAAAACGGATTGGTTGAAGCATATCGAGCGCAGGTTCGGCACCGTGCCATACTTCTTTCTCCACTTTAGTCTCCGTGGATTGGTAGAAAAGGATCTCCTTCTCACCTTTTTGCTTAAGTGGGACGTAGAAGGTCTGCAGCTCTTGCACGCTGTACGTATCAAGTGTATCAAGTTCTTTGTAATGCCGCTGTGGGACCAGGATAATCTATAAACTCTAGTCAGCTCCAGCAAAGGTCTGCATTGGCGGGCGGATGGAGAATACTGCGTTGGCCTCGTCCTCAGAGTCACTGTCAAAGACCATAATAGGAGCATATGGTCCTGGCCTATTACCTTGGGGTTATCCCGAGCAAACCATCTCTTCATCCTCTTCGGTATCGCTCCCGAATGTCGGGATAGTGGCGATGGCTTTTTGTTTATTCTCCGATTTACGACATCTTTCCATGTCTTCGAAGTCTGGTAAGAACTACTTGGCGTCTTCATATTTGCGGACTTCATTTACGGAGAATGGGTTCAGCTCCCTAGTAACTGTGTACTCGAGGCCGTCCTTGAAGTACTTCATACACTGATGTTGTGTAAAAGGGATGATGTTGTACTCATGTAACCAAGGCCTGCCGAGCAAAGCGTTGTAGCAAGTCTTGGCATCAATGACATGGAACTTGATATTAGTGACGAGCAGCCCGAAGCGTAATGTCATTATTACAAACCCGAGCTTTTGTGATGATTGGGAGTCAAAATCGGAGATGGCAATTTTATCCCGAGCCAAGTGTTGAACGTTCATGCAAATCTCCTTCAACACTCTTACATTGAGAAGGTTGACGGAGGACCTGTTGTCTACCAGGATCTTCCCTATTTTGATATCGTGGCAATACCCTGTTACATACAGTGGACGGTTGTGCTCGCACGTTCCGAGAAGGAGGTCTTCATCGCTGAAGGTGATATCAGCCGTGTGGACTTCTACCAGCTCGTCCTTCATCTTTTCTTCCGCTAGGAAGGCTTGAAACTGGTCGAGCTCTTGTAACGCCTTGATCAGGGAATCACGTGCCTCTTTAGATAGGAGAAGGGCATCCAAGATACTCAATTGCGAAGGTATCTTTCTAAGATATGCCGGTACATTATAATCCACCATGCTCTTCTTGGACGGGTCTTTGGTTGTGAGCTCTTCGACGACTCTATCATCGAGGGCAATCTCCTCAGGGACTTTTTCCTTCCCTTTTTCCCTTTTGCCTGAACCTTTGTTTGAAGGTCCAAGATTCTTTTCAGGCAACGTACGGTTACACAGCTGAATGTTCTCACAGTTCTTCATTTCCTCTTCTTTTTCAGAGGTAGATTCCTTGAAGAGAGGGCCGAGGGCTATTTCTTCGTCAGAATCGCTCCCGAAGGTAAGAACTTGAGGTTTTGTTCTTGTTGGGATGGCATCAACCATATGACAGTTACCGGTTGTTCCTTCACGCTCGTCTGTCGTGCTCCTCTGCTCCCGACGGGCTTTGCACTTTATCCGCTTGAAGTGTTGTCGGTGGGCAACGTATTCTTGCCACCACTTCTTGAAGGCATTGCACTCTTCGGTAGGGTGTGTGACCCTCCGATGATACAAGCAGTATTTCGGATGGACATTCAGTTCGTCGGGACATGTATTCCTGGAACTATTTTCTTTGGAAGGTGGCAGCTTCATTCCCATTGACAGAGCTTTGGCGAACTGCTTCCTTATCTTGATTCTGCTCCTGCTAGTGGCAAGGGCACTTTGATCCGGTTGAGGTACTTTATGGCCTCTCATCACCGGAGCTTTTTCGGCCTGACACAGGCGCATGGCCTTTTCGTAAATGGCCGCTTCACGTTCTCGATCAGCTTTGCTCTTTTGAAGAGCTTCATTCAGCATCTTATCGATGAGGTCATCTGACGGTTCCATGGATTCTGGCTCTGGATCTGCCTCCGGTTTCTCTACGTCAGGAGCTTCTTTGCTGTTTATCGACAAGTGAGAGATCATGTGGCACCTCGCTACATGATTCTCGGGTTCTTCCGAAGAGTCGTCTCCTTCATCAATATCACTGTTTCCGTTATCAAGAACATGCTTGAAGAATTCTTCCAGTGTGACTGGGGTCTGTTCCTCTTAGTTGTATTCCTCCAGTGCATCGATGTATTTCTGCAGACCCATACGATTGCCATTGAGCTGGACGGGCTTCTTGGCCTTCTTCTTCTTCTTTGAAGACTTCAGAGGCTTGGCCTGGAGGTTTTGTCCATCGTTACCAACTTTTGGCATTGGGCGCGGTTTCAGCATTCCGTCAATAATTTCAGGCTCCAGCGGGCTTTTCCACCTAATCGTCGGACATGCTTGAAGATCCTTCAACATTCTTTTAGTTTTAACTGAAAGGACCACTTCCTATGGAGCTTCTTCCATAAATGAGAACGATGCCCTCAGCATATCCACCTTTTTAGGAGTGTGCTGCTGCGGCGGGTTCACCTTCCAGTTTTCGGACAGCGCGAACTTGCCCTGCTGATACTGGTCTTCGACCCAGTTTTTAAAGACGTAGCAATCTTCGATTGGGTGGCCCACTATTCGGTGGTATGGGCAATAATTGGGATTGTTGATGTCGCCCGATTGTAGTGGGCGTCTCGGATCCAACAGGGTGATGAGCTCGTTGCGCACCGCCAGTTCAAATAATCTTCTCATTTTATCTCGGGGGAACGAGTAAGGACGTCTCAACTTCTCTTCGAGAGCTCGCGGTCTGTTGTTTTGGTGAGCCACCGGCTTCGAGTCACTCGATTGTTGTTGAGCGTTGGTGACGAAGGTCGCTTTCCCTTTCCCCTTTTCATTCCGAAGATCTGTCTTTGAAGAGGACGGCTGATTGATGTGTAAAAAGTGTTTGTAGAATAACCGCAATCAATAACGGTGTCGCATGTAGCTAGACCGAGATGAGTACGGGTCGTCCTCTGGAAAACGTTGAATCTTTTACTCTTACTTTAGATGTGTTGAGAAAGAGAGGAGGAAGAAAGAATTTGTTGAATGGTTTCTAGATCTACGTTAAGCAAGAATGCAAAAATATAGATCTAGATTATTTTAAGAATGTAGTTAATATAATAAGGGGCTTGTAGGGTTCGTTAGGATTTAGTAGTTATGGACGATTAATTAAAAGTTACCATTTTTATCCTTTAATAGATTTAAAACTAGAACGACGGTGATGCGTGTAGATTAGGGTTTCTGGAGGGAAAAGGAATCCCACTCTTAACCTTTATCTCGACACGGAACTCCGTTCATATCTAGCCTTTACCAAAACAATCATTAATCTAATCTCTAATCGCGGTCGGAACTAACAAAGAATTGGTAGCGCGCCCGATTAGGATGTTAATGATTCTTTTGATAAAGTTCTTAAACTTTATAGGACTTAAAAAGGGTTTAGGGATGTTCATCGTCCATTAGCCTACCCTAATCCTACGAACCCTAACAAGCGGAGAATTACTCGCGCATGTTGGGAGAAAAAGAGATGGAAAGAAATTGCATAATTAAACTACGAAGAAATGGAATAAGAAAAAGAAAGCTGCCTTTATTAATCAACAATATTCATTACACTTTGATTCCTTAGAAAATGATTACAAAGACTAGTTTGCTTCTCGATCTCTTCCAAGGAGGTAGACGAACAGTTGATGATCAGTCTGGATGCGTGAGCCGTCTGGGACTTCGTGATCGCGTCGACTTGATGAATTTTCCAAGAGGCTCTCGGTTTCTTTTTATAGTCCAAAGCCAGGAACCCTTGCTTCCAAATTAGGTAAATAGTGGTAGAGATTTTCCCCAGAAAAGCGCAAATCCTAACTCCATAATCCTGCCGCGGATCCGCGGCCCAATGGGGGGTATGGCAGCGGATCCGCGGCCATATCATCTCAGCCGTTCATCATTTTCTTGGGTCTTCTTGTGTGTGACATTTGTCCATCTTGAGAACCTTTGTATCATGGAAATCTTCTCGTGGTTGTTGCCAGACTTGGTTTCCAAGTTTTGCTTTCTTAATTAGGCAAGTTAGCTTCAACAACTTGATTTCCTTGATTTTAGTCTAGAAAATTCTGCACAACTTGGAAAGATTCTGCACAACAACTTAAATAATATTTAGTAGACTTAGTTCTACTAGGATTAGGTCAATGATATTATTTGCATACAATTTCCTACCAAATGCTAATTATAATATATCAACACATGAAAAATAGTATTTTTACACATAAACCCTCATATGTATGATATATTATAATAAAGTCCTTTTTTAATATGAAAATGGTAGGAAAAATGTAATAACAAATATGCAGTTTTATCAACTGAACAAATACCCCCAAACTTATCTTTGATCGTCCCGAGCAAACTAGTTTATTCAAGAGGAGAAAAAGAAAGGAGAAAACCAAGCACACTTTCGTAGGCAGACACGATTGCACTGAGCACGTGCAACAAGCCGTTAAACCTCTAGGTGTCCCTAGTAGGAGGAGTGTTGTCTCCTGAGGGTTTTCAGCGGATTACACCCACAAAATCCTATAACAAAAGAGAGAGGATGAAATTTACATATTAAGATAAGAACCATAAAAGAAAGACTTTGAAAATAAGAGTTTCCAACTATACTAGCTTTTCAGTTGTTATGAGCCCTATCTTAATAGTCATGAAAAAATGTTAGAAATCACATCATCCCTCAATAAAACATCGTCTTTATTCTTCATTCCTACCTTTCATCCAAACATCGATCATATACCCCTACGTGTGTGAATAGAACATCCCTACACTCGGAGAATTCAATTCAAGCTATCATACTCTTGTCCATCTACCGTAGTACTTTTTAATTTGATGAATATTTAGATTTGCTCACACATTTTCATGCGACCGTTAATATTTCTTGAGATACTAACCGACCGATTACTCATGTGCTTGCTGATTAGATGATAATATTTTCCTCGTCCTGCATCACCTAAGGCTTAGCAGTGACTCCCAGACCAGTTGGCCTTAGGGCACTAGGTGTAGAGGCACCCTCGCTATATTTTTTATTGCTGCCTTGGCGATAACAAAACCAGTGTTCATTTTTCTCTTTTCACCATTTTTATATTTTCTTCATTTTTTTATTTTTTCATTTCCTTCATACTTTGGCTTTTAGACAAGAGCATTTCAAGGTATCCTCTACTATCCCGAGTTTCAAGACGTGTGTAAGTGCATATAGTAGGGTATCAATATTCAAATGTTTGGCTTCCAGAATAGAAACTATTTTTCAGACTTATTTTTATTCTCAGATTAGTGACTTCCTTCATCTTACTAACCCTTGGGACAACAGCTCATAACTACTTATTACTAGTTCGTTTAAGAAAACTTCTAATTTTCTCGGTTTTCTTAAACTATTCCTATCTTTTGGATGTAATTTTTCACTTTCTACTCTTTTGTTATAAAAAAAATTGTGCTTATATATAGTATAATGCAAAGTATGTGTAAATAAGCACAAATCTCCCCCAAACTTGTTTTCAACAGTGTCCTCACTGTTGCTATCTGCTGGATCATAAAAACCTGTAAGCTTGGAAAGACATTATTAATGGGGGCAAGAATATATGAAAGTGAAAATGCTCCCCCAAACTTATTTTTGGCTCACAAATTTGAGGACAAAAGTTATGTTCAAGAGCTAAAAATATACCCCCCCTCAAACATGAGTTAGACAATACGAAGCATTTTAAGAGGGGGTGAGTCATTTGGTCAAAGTAAGACTTTACAAAGATCAAAAGTTAACACCAACCATTCAAAGATTTTATCAGTATAGCGTATAGGTTGGTGGAAGAATGTGTTGTATCGACTCAAGAAAAAGTGGGGAAGGGATAAGAGGTGGTCTGGAAAGGGTTTGAAATTAGAGAAAAGAAAGAATGAGGAATGTGAATGATTAGGAAGAAGGAATGGTGATGGTTCAACCTCTATAGGTGGAGATTGATCAATCACAAAATCCGTATTGTTTAAAAATTCAATTTCGACAGCAAAAAGTTCTTCAAAACTTTTATCAATGGTGTGATTGAACTTTTTGCTGTCAAAGAGTTTTGTGCCAGAATTTATCCTTCTTGATTCATCAAAAATCATTGAGGTAGAGGACTCGAAAAACTCATCTACCTCATTTTCAAAAATATCCAAATCAAGTTGAATTTCTGGTATTATTGAACTTGAATTAACGGATTGTGATTCATCAAAACTCGCTGAAACTATAGGAACAGAAGAAGAACCGGAGAAAGTAGAAGGTGAAATGGGTAAACAAATTGGTGTGTCGAGTGTTGCTGTACCAGATGTGGAAGATGGAGGCTGTATTTTGGTCTGATCTTCGTGTATACCATTATTATCAACTTCAAGACATATTTGGGGTTCGGGAAGAATTAAAGGCTCAAGATGATGACCACAAGGAAATGAAAGGATTTAATGAATTGGTGGGACAAAATCATCCAAAATTTCGGGTTCATCAATCAAAATATCCCCAACGTCAATCACCTCATTCAAGTGAAGGTTAAAATTCTCAAACTCCTCATCAAAAGTATGGTTTTCGATCAGTTTTGGTTCAAGAGTGAAGGTGTAGAGATCACAAGGGTTGGGTATGGTTTCACTTGAAATGGACCCTTCACAGTCGGGTAAATCAAACACTATAAAGTTACACAACTTATCAGTCATTCTATTTGGTGTACTTGATGAATCTATGAAACTGGAGTTGTGGATTTCAGTTTGGAATGGGGAGGTTTGATTAGGAAGGGTGTACAGTTCTGTCTTACTACCCAAATCCTTCATAATTTGGTTCGACAGTTCCATAAATTTTTCTAATGTCTGCTCCAGACTCGTCTTGGGTTGATAAGGGGTTTCAGTATAAGATTGAAATTCCTGTGGATAATTAAAACTCCCAAATGACCGATTAGAAGAACTGTCTAGAGTAGGTGGAAAAGTCGGATTGGATTGATAGGAATAGAATGGTTGCAGAACTTGGGTAGGAGTAGGATCAATATTATGATAAGAAGAATATTGATATGGGTTGGTTGGTTGGCTATTTTCAATAGACATCTTATATGCCGCAAACCGCATATCAAACTCTTCTCTGGACAGTGGTGGTGATGGTTGATATTGGTCCGGGTTTAAACTTTAGCCTCTAGCCCTAGCTATGTGCTCAGCAATGGACATTCGTCTAGGGGCTTCCTCACTCTGGGTATCAACTGAAACAGGTGTAGGATTAGGATACGGTTGATAAGACCTAGACTGAGGTGGCCAACTGTTTCTTCCTGCTTATTCTATATGATCTCTTAAGGACATGGAAGAGCCGGACGGTATACCGAAGGGATTTCGAAAACAAGAGATATCTGGTTGTGGACAGCAAAGCTCGGCAAGTGTTCTTCTGTTTAGGTCACCTATTATAAGAAGAGAAGAAGGGGGAAGGGGTAAAATGGGGAGAAAATAATTGGTTTGTTTTGAAAAATGACGGATTTAGACAAATCACACAAAAATGCACAAACAGCCCTAGAACTAAGGTTACCTAGGTCCAGTCTCTAGACCGCTCCTAGACTTCCAAAGGACAATCCGCAGGATTAATTCTCTACCGCCTCCATACTACCCTTGTAATCAGGTAAGTGCCAGGTAAGTGGGAAGGAACCACAGTAGTGGGCCTAATTAAAAACCACTAGCCTTTGACACACTTGCCTAGGCACTACAAAAGTAATGCGGATAAACGATAGATTACCGACGACCTTCCTCTGTCCTTATTGAGCGCGACAGTCCTTAGAGTCTGGTCTAGATATTTTTTAAATTAATGAAGGGTTGATCTAGATGCTCGGTTTGTGATTTGTGGGGCTTAGGAAGGGTGATGAAATCCCTACCTAATCTTGATTTGGTCTTTGCCCCTTAAAAATCCGTATTAAAATATGCAAAAACAAACCGCAAAACAAAACTTTGCAAAAAGATTTTTGAGCGGCGAATATTTTGCAAAGAATCCTGCAGAAAATAGATTTTATTGGATTTGAGAGGAGAGAGAAGGAGTTAAGAAAGATACCAGAGAAGTGTGAAACCCTAGATCTCCTGTTTCCTCAAATCCGTGACTCCAGATTCCCTCGCAAAATTCACACACAAATCGTTAAATATGCAATTTGCAGTTTTGTTTTAATAATGATATGAATCGTCTAAGAATTCAACACAAATAGCAAGAATAAAAAATTACGCACGTTTCCCCGGCAACGGCGCCATTTGATTGATGTGTAAAAAGTGTTTGTAGAATAACCGCAATCAATAACGGTGTCGCATGTAGCTAGACCGAGATGAGTACGGGTCGTCCTCTGGGAAACGTTGAATCTTTTACTCTTACTTTAGATGTGTTGAGAAAGAGAGGAGGGAGAAAGAATTTGTTGAATGGTTTCTAGATCTACGTTAAGCAAGAATGCAAAAATATAGATCTAGATTATTTTAAGGATGTAGTTAATATAATAAGGGGGCTTGTAGGGTTCGTTAGGATTTAGTAGTTATGGACGATTAATTAAAAGTTACCATTTTTATCCTTTAATAGATTTAAAACTAGAACGACGGTGATGCGTGTAGATTAGGGTTTCTGGAGGGAAAAGGAATCCCACTCTTAACCTTTATCTCGACACGGAACTCCGTTCATATCTAGCCTTTACCAAAACAATCATTAATCTAATCTCTAATCGCGGTCGGAACTAACAAAGAATTGGTAGCGCGCCCGATTAGGATGTTAATGATTCTTTTGATAAAGTTCTTAAACTTTATAGGACTTAAAAAGGGTTTAGGGATGTTCATCGTCCATTAGCCTACCCTAATCCTACGAACCCTAACAAGCGGAGAATTACTCACGCATGTCGGGAGAAAAAGAGATGGAAAGAAATTGCATAATTAAACTACGAAGAAATGGAATAAGAAAAAGAAAGCTGCCTTTATTAATCAACAATATTCATTACACTTTGATTCCTTAGAAAATGATTACAAAGACTAGTTTGCTTGTCGACCTCTTCCAAGGAGGTAGACGAACAGTTGATGATCAGTCTGGATGCGTGAGCCGTCTGGGACTTCGTGATCGCATCGACTTGATGAATTTTCCAAGAGGCTCTCGGTTTCTTTTTATAGTCCAAAGCCAGGAACCCTTGCTTCCAAATTAGGTAAATAGTGGTAGAGATTTTCCCCAGAAAAGCGCAAATCCTAACTCCATAATCCTGCCGCGGATCCGCGGCCCAATGGGGGGTATGGCCGCGGATCCGCGGCCATATCATCTCAGCCGTTCATCATTTTCTTGGGTCTTCTTGTGTGTGACATTTGTCCCTCCTGAGAACTTTTGTATCATGGAAATCTTCTCGTGGTTGTTGCCAGACTTGGTCTCCAAGTTTTGCTTTCTTAATTAGGCAAGTTAGCTTCAACAACTTGATTTCCTTGATTTTAGTCTGGAAAATTCTGCACAACTTGGAAAGATTCTGCACAACAACTTAAATAATATTTAGTAGACTTAGTTCTACTAGAATTAGGTCAATGATATTATTTGCATACAATTTCCTACCAAATGCTAATTATAATATATCAACACATGGAAAATAGTATTTTTACACATAAACCCTCATATGTATGATATATTATAATAAAGTCCTTTTTTAATATGAAAATGGTAGAAAAAATGTAATAACAAATATGCAGTTTTATCAACTGAACAACGGCCTATGGCCCATCTGGTCCATTTGGGCTAGTTTGTCAATCAAGGCGTGGAAGATGGTCGGCTTGAAGAACATCATAAACTAGGATATAGTTGCCTGAAGATCAAGGGTCCCCACGAACATGCCCACAGCAGGAGCTTCTTCTATGCGTTGTTCACACTTCGACCATAGATTCCGCCACCGAATTGCGTACTGAACCCAGGTCTCTCTTGGTTTCACCCTGGCGTTGATTAATGCCGTGATCGGGATGCCCTCGCTAGCAGTTGCGAACCTTTGTGTAAACAGTAGCTCCATTTCTGCAAATGTCTTGATGGAATCATTCGGAAGCTCTGAATACTATTCAAATGTTGTCTCCACCAAGCTGCCAACAAATTGGCGAAGCAATAATTTGTCATCGCCCCCGGTGTTACCGTACAATGCTCTGAATTGAGCAACGTGTTGGTGCGGATTGCCCGTCCCCTTATACACATGGAATTTAGGGATCGTATATCGTGGAAGGTACTTAATTTGGTCGTACCGGCCTGGGTAAGGTTGCCTAGTTCTAACGACTTGGCCAGCTGCTTCTCTTGCCTGATGAGCTCATATTTATTGAGCTATGTAGTCGTCAAGGGTAGCTTTGGAGATTGTCTCCTCCCTGGCTGCTGATAGAGCCGGAGGAGGGTTCGATGTCTCCCCTATGTCGTCTTCAATGATTAATGGAAGGTCTTCAGCTGGAGGATCCGACTGGATCATCATCCCAACCATGTCTTGGAACAGAAGCGCCATCAGTTTTATATTAGCCGCTTATTCCGCGGCCTCTTTATCTTTCTTTTCAAGCACCCTCTATAGGAATTCGGTGCCGGTCTCTTGCTCCTGGTGTTGTTCAGACGATACTTCCGGACTTTCTTTCTGCCCAGTAAGTATGGCCATTCTTGTCAACATTTTCTGGAGCTTTTGTTGTTGCTCCTGAGCTTTTGTTACAAACCGTGTAAGTGGTCGATGACCCGCGGAAGTACGGCTTTCCATTTTGCTGGAAACCATGTATACCGTGTGCACTACCATGCCCTCAGACTTGGGGAGTTTGGGTCCACTGCCTTTGATATTTGCCGCCGGAATGGAGATCTTCTCCGGCCTTCTCCTCTTATGGGAAGTCGAAGTTGAGGGCGTCGTTGCGGCAGGCACCCATGCAGTTGATACCTTTCGTGGTATGGCGAAGGGATGGTCCTCCTCTTGCCGAGCCTTCATCTTCTTCAGTCGGCGAGAGTAATCTTTGTCAATTACAAAGTCTTGGACTCTCCGCCAAACTCTGTGGATCTTGGAGGACAACCGCTGAGGAGGCTGTTCTGGCTTCACCTGTGTTGTGTTTTCGACGGGCAGAGGAGGCTTCTTCAAGATGGCGGTTGGAGAGTTCTTGCGCACCCTCCCTAGCAGCTCGAAGCTGTTCCCAGTTGGAACAGCAGCATCAATTTCCACCATTGGAGCTGGTGGGGTAAGTCTAGAGGGGGAATTTCCCCCAGCCTTCCTTACTCAGCGCCAGTGGCGACGTCGAGCATGTTGTGCAGATGGGAATGGTTCAGTTATGGGAGTGGCCTCGTCATGCCCCTACTCTGATGGGGTGTTGTTGGTGTCATCCTGTCGAAGACCAATGTCTGCTGAGAGGGAACGGACAATCTTGCAAAGGCCGACTTTTTGGCAGGGGAAGCATTTTTGACGACCTCGCCTGCAGCAGGAGATGGAATGGCCAGTCTTGTGAAGACCGATCCCTTAAAAAGAGAAGCCCCTTTGACAACTGCGTCTACCAGAGCTGGAATGGCTATCCGCTTCGGGATAACCCCTTTAGGTATCGCGGGTCTCTTTGCGGGCCCACTTGAGCTTTGGCCCATCCTGTCGAAGACTGAAGCGGCAGACTTGGACGACCCGTTGAGAGGGGCCGTAATAGTTGCAAGTCGATCGAAGACCGACTTTTTTGGAGCCTCCTGTGATGATATTGAAGCATTGAAGCTCATTGGCGGAAGCATGGTCCCGAAGAACAGTCCAGTGGTGGCCTGAGTCACCTGTTCCACTGGCATTGCGAAGATGGAGGTCGTTTGGGGCCCATAAGTTACTTCTCCAGTGGGGATGGAGTGGGAGTTGTTGCTGCAATTGGGGCATTTGGAAGCCATCGATGTCATCTTCTCTTCTGCACGGAGCAAGACACCAAATCTTAGTACCTCGAATACAAGGGCAACCATATTAAACCGCAATTCATTCATGAACACGACACACGAAGTGTGGAGTGGAAAGAGGAAAAGGTCCCACCGGGCGTGCCAGAATCTGTTTACCGCCGAAAACAGAGACGAAACCGCGTAGGTCGTCTTGCCTGAATTTGGAGGCAGATGCTATTTGGGTTTATCCGTCCACATCTCCGAAGATGCCAAGTTGATTTATGGCACCGTGTATCAGAGGTTTGGACGGATGCGGCCGTTGTAGCGGACTTCGTCAGATTCCTCCTCGTTTGCGAGGGGTTTTTTATTGTGGGGACGCTCTTCCCTGCAGGCGCAAGCCCCTACAGTTAATTACGTTACCACGTAGCGATAACCACTTTCTCCTGCTCTAGAAGGTCACTTCGTGTCGTGCATGTTTGTTTTATTTTTGGTTGTCCGTGGATTGTATACGGAGACTAATTTGTGTTATCGCCCGTAGGGCGTGGATTAGTCCAAATTCGTATTTTCTTAGATTTGGGTTTGGTTTGATTTAAGGATCATTAACCTTGTTTGAGATTAAGATCGACTTAAATATTTGTTAAGAATACGTTAATCCGATATTGGACTAAAATCTACTTAACGGGGGTTCAGGATCATTTTTGATCCAACAAAAGAGCATTTGGCCACTATCGTTTAGTTTAAGGACGTTGCGGTCCACAGCTAGTTTAAGGACATTATGGTCCATGGGGTATGCTCATGGGTTCGAGAGTACCAAAAAAGCTGTTGGTTGTCAGGACCCTCCATCTCTCTGAAGACGTTGAAGAATTACAACGACATATATCAGAGGTATGGAGAGATGTACCCTTGAACCAAACTCCAGATTGAAGGGAGAGACTATGGTGGAAAGAACATCATTTTAGATGCCATGTGTCAGGAGATCATTAGTCATCTTTGGAACTAAGATCGATTTGGGGAAACCTGAGTATAAGAGGGCTTGGTTGATTGATGGTCAAAAGGTTTTTGGCCTCAGGAGACTTGGCTAATTAGGACTAGGGTTGGCCCCTCACAGTGTTAAACACTGATATTTGCTCATCGCTCACGTGCTCCCACGTGAGGCTCTTAAGCAGTGTTAAACACTAAAATTTGGAGCGCTCACGTATGGCACGTGAGGCACCTGAATATTAGGTACTGTTTCCTTTGGATTTATCTTCCTATTCTTTTCTAAGTGCTAAGCATTATTGGGGGTCACATGGGATCACGTGAGGCGCCCCAAAATGAGAACTTTCTTAATTTATTCCCCCTCCCTTTTTACAAGTGTTGAGCACTATTAGGGGTCATGTGGGATCACGTGACTCGAACTCAGTCATTCCGTTTTTATTCTTAGAAGTGCTCACGTGGGAATACGTGATCTGTCGTTATAGCGTTAAACGCTAATATGCATGGAGCTCTTGATCTAAGTCTTGATAATTTCAAGTCCTTTATTTTATAAGAATTAAATTCTTATGCAGGGTTAAACCCTAGTTTTATCAGAGAAATTAAATTCCTTTGTCTTTGGAAGAATTAAATTCTTCAAACCTAGTTCTTTTCTCCAAGTTTTGGGACTGCATAACAGAATCTCCCCGATGAGAATTAAATTCTCAACTTGTAGGGAGATCTGCTTCTGCGGAGATCTGCTTCTGCAGATCTCAACCAGAGGAAGAACTAAGTTCTTTTTTGGAAAAGTTAAACTCTTGTAAAAGGAGATAAAATGATCTATAGGTCTTTTCCCTCACCTAGGGTTTCTTTTTCTTCAAAGAGAACTCCTCTTCTTCTTTGTTTTCTCAAATCTTATGGGGGGTCTCCTCTCTTCTCTCTTCATTCTCGAGTCCTTTATATAGTAGAGGCAAGTTTGTTGATTTAGTTAAGAAAATCTCTCATTGAGAGATTTTTTGATTGATTCGGAGATTTTATCCACTGTGGGATCTTTGATCCAGGGACTTCTGTTTTACAGAAGACATTTTTCTTGTTTTTTTAACAAGATTGGGAAAATATTTTCCCATACAGAGCTTATTCTGTATCTTGGTGATTTTTAATCACCATTGGATCTTTAATCCAATGGTGCTCTTTTTTACAGAGCACAATCTTTCTTGTTTAGAAAGATTGGGGAAATATTTTCCCATACAGAGCTTATTCTGTAGCTTGGTGATTTTTTTTTAATCACCATTGGATCTTTAATCCAACGGTGCTCTTTTTAACAGAGCACAATCTTTCTTGTTTAGAAAGCTTGGGGAAAATATTTTCCAAATAGGGTTTTGATCCATCTTATTTAGAATTTAATTCTATCGGCTCAGAAGGTATTAGGACCCCTCACACGTAGCACGTGACCCATAGCATTAGACCAGTTTGCTTGTATGCAGCAGTCCCAGAGAAAAGCATCACGTGTTGGCACGTGAGCTTTTCTGGCCTGTTAGGCGCCTATATACTTTGTATATAGATGCCCACGTGCCTGCACGTGAGGCTCACTTTCAGCCCTATTTGTTAAGCGTAATGCCTATAATTTTTGCTCCAAGATGCATCACGTGTGGGCACGTGATGCTCCATCAGGGGAATTTTTCCCATCTCTTTTTATTTATTATTTTTTATTTTTTTATAAGGGAACAACGAGCAGACACTAAGTATAGGTAGACCGGTGTCCCTCCTTACCCCGGAGTAGAGGTGTAGCGTAAGTCGAGCGAACACCAAGTATAAGTAGACAGGTCTCCCTCCTTATCCGGAGTTGAGGTAACGTGGGGCGAGCGAACACCAAGTGTAGGTAAACCGGTGTCCCTCCTTACCCCGGAGTCGAGGTGACGTGAGACGAGCAAATACCAAGTATTGGTAGACCGGTCTCCTTCCTCACCTGGAGTCGAGGTGCGGCGTGAGTCCAGTGACCTTAGTAGAGCTCGGTGCTATCACTCCTTCGGATTCGAGTGGGGTTGGAGTTGAGCCGGCTATCGACAGAACCCGAGCTTTATTTACTTGGGCCATATTAGGAGTTTGTCTACTGTATGTACGCCGGGTTGAGGCTAGCTTGCTGGTTTTAACGCGGGGCCTTAGGAAGCTACCCGGTGGCCTCATGACGAGGGCTTTGGATCCACGGTGATGTTGGGCAGGAAGATGCCCATTGTGGATGGGCCGGGCAGGAAGCTACCGTTGGATATGTATGCCCTAGAGGCCATTATTGTATATGAATATATATAGTGGATGCTTTGACATATGTATATACAGGACAATCTTGCTCGACATGATAGTCTGTTATTTGGTTTGTCTTTATCTTAACATGTGTATATATTTTACTTATTATTATGTATCATTAATACATGTTGATAAAGCCCGTAGGATTATTGCTTGACTACCAGTGTTATGATGGCGATCATACATGTGGGGACTGGGTAGTCCATAAGCACATCCTTCAAATGTCTCTAGTCATGAGAGTATCGAGACCGGGCATCGATATTCCGGAGTAGACTGTTGTATGAATTTCTAGACCTCGATGAGGGGCAATGGTTGGTCCCACAGCCATTGGTAGGGAGTAATGTCAGGTTCCTCATACTGATGAGGATGCCATACTCTTGATAGGAAGTGATTCCTATACCACGTTCAGTCAAACATTGGTTGTCACTGTTTCTCCCTTATGGATTTTTATATATATATATATATATATATATATTATTCTGGTGACTAGATCTATAAATTTAAATCTAGTATGGATTTTGGGATTGTCCCAATTCAGGTATCTCAACACCATTCTAAAGTGATTTAGAATGGAGGACTCCTAGTGAGGTAATATACCTGGAGGTAATGGGGGCCACCCTCTCTAAAGAGATGTATTTCGGGACTGATGAAGAGAGGGGCTCGCATGAATGGCATTTGACATGCTTCGGCAGTGAGGTCAATCACAGATATTGCTTTTACACTTGGTGTAGTGAGCAAATATTAATCCAATCCTGAAGAAACATAGGAAGAGGTGAAGAACATATGAGATGTTCTTGGTGTATGGTAATGGCTGACCCTTTCGGGATGCGATTACCGATTCCATCTTCCGTGGTGACAAGAGTGACAAAGTATATGTCGCGAGTCATTAGTTTACCCTCTTATGAGGAGCAGTATATTAGAAGAGTTCCAAGCGGGATACTGAGGTAGTCAAAGCACTGGATGCTGATTTTGACTCAGTAGAGGATACATCCTAAGAAATTGTCTGGATAAATACGTTCATTTATGAACATGGTCCCATCAGCTATCCAAACAAAGTTTTATGGTAGGAATCGCTCATTTCGGGAGATAGTTGGTCTTCGTGAAATTGAGATTCAGAGAGATACAGATAGAAACCTTGCAGCGGATTCACTCACTAAGGCTATTTCTCGAACATGGTTTGTGAAACTGTTAGTACAGAAGTTGGGTATACAGTAGCACACGAGTTGTGTGTATGCGATACCGCAATAATTGGCCTTAGTTGAAAGTGGGAGATTGTTGGATATATATGCCCTCAAGGCAACTATCGTAGTTGCAAAAATGCAATTACTGAATTCATAATGACCTATACAGAGAACAATCTTACTCGAGATGATAGTATGCTATCTGCTTTCTATTTATCATTCATAAGTATACGTCTTACTTGCTATAACGTATCACTACTACATGATGATAAAACCCATAGGATCTTTGCTTAACCACCGGGATTATGATAAGGATCACACTAGTGGAGCCTGGGTAGTCTATAAGCATATCCTTAAAAGTCCCTAGTCGTAAGAATATCGAGACTGGGCATTGGTATTCCAGTTTAGACTAGTGTATACGTTTCATGACCCTGTACGGGGAAATGGTTGATCCCTTAGCCATTGGTTTTTGACACCGATAATTGTTTACAGGTGCTCATTGGATGAGTTACACTGGACGAACTCATCGAGAACTCTTAGATGGTATTATACCAATCGTCGGATAGCAGTTCTCTGGTGACATGAGTACAGGGTGGTCCCTAGACCCAAGATCGCCATAATGTCTTGTGTGTGTTTCCACTGTACTTAGATTACTAGCTTACCACGGCTTTAAAGAGCGGTACAAACAAGGTTTAGTTGGGTACAATCCCGAAGCACATGGAGGCAGTGAGTGGTCGAGAGAATTCGTCTTTCCCGGTATAGAGAGTTGATATCGCACTATACATAGCTAGCTATGACCATAAGTCCTTGGCCAAGGCAGTCGAAATCTACTGATAAGTGTTATCGGCAGTTTCTCTGGTGGTTATGAGCTTAACGTCAGCATGACTTATTGGGTTATTGGGAGTTTGACGGTTTCCAACTCTCAGACCCTGTATGCGACATTCTTAGACGAAGAGGCCGGACTGTATGGTGAATGTCACTGATAAGCTCTTGCACGGTACGGACGAGCTTGCTTGTCGACCGGTTTTCGTTCAATACCTGGGTAGCCGTTATGTACAGCTAGTACCGGTAACGTGCTTGTAGGTTAACCCGGTGGCGGATTGATCTGAAAGTGTTTCAGATCAATTGGATATGATCCTGATCTACTGCCAGCGTATTGTCAAGTCTTTAGAGTCCCACACAGAGAGTTTTCCTGTTCTGGCAAAATGATGTAGTGCACGTGTGGCGATACGTGCGGGGTCCAATTAAACATGTGTATATGATACTACATGTATTAATCGGACGGATCGTAATACTAGCCGGTTTATGATTGAACCAGGTCATTAAATCAAGTGTTGATTTAATGATATTATTTATATACAATAGTGCATATATAAACTAGTATTATTATGCTATTATCATTTTCTCTCTTTTATGTTATGTGCATACATGGTTACATGCTAAGAGCTTTTATATAATTATATGTAATGTACATATATTTATATATCTTTTTCTTTTTTCTTTTTCTTTTTGCATGTCAAGTGATGAGGTGGATGCAAGATGGCTATTTATCTTATCTCAAAATGACAAGTGGATGTAAAAAAAATTAATGGGTTAAATGAAGAAAATACGAGAGTATGGTTTTCATTCTAACCATACAATTTCTCTCTCATCCAAGGCAAAAAGAAAAGAGAAGAGAAGTAGAGAGCAAATAAAGAGAAAAGAAAGGTTGAAAGTTCATATCATTTTCTACATCTCTTTCATCTTCACATTTAGCAAATGGAAGTGAGAGTTTCTTCAATTTGATTGAAGATGAAGCTAGAGCCAATAGTCTTCGCGTAGATCATCTTCAACGGAGCCAATCGGAGATCAAGTGCGATCCAGAGCACTCGGAGCTTAGCCGAATTCCGAAGTACAACCATTGAAGCAAATGAAGAAACTTTAAAGGTTGTACATTCTCAACTAGCTCTTTTCTTTACAAGTTATAGTCTATAATAGATTCTAGGTTAGGGAAGTCTTGTTCGCTTGGAATTTTTCGTTTTTTCCGCTTCCGCAAATGTTTTTAAAACCCATCCAACGAGCAACCCTTACAGCTAAGACGGCGCAGTGTTAAAGGACCTGCAGAAAAATGGGCAACAACATTCGTCTGGGACCAAACAGGGGGAAAACCCTTACAGCTAAGAGGGCGCGGTGTTAAAGGACCTGCAGAAAAATGGGCAACAACATTCGTCCGGGACCAAACAGGGGGAAAACCACTTGGAAATTAGAACAAAGATCACCAACCTGGACGGCCTCCTGAGCTATCACCGCAACCTGGACCTTCATGGTGCCTCGGGATATCTTGGCCCCCGTTGCTTTCTCCATGTCCGCCAGCAGGCTGTCAGCCATGAAAATCCCCGACGGCACCTCGATGTAGAAGTCACCCTCCTGCACCTGTATCCCAGCCGGAGGCGGCTGGGAAACCGCCTTCTTGAGTCCCTTGGTCAGAGACTTGGTGGAGGAAGGCGCTTCCGGTCTCACCCGGAGAGCCTATTCCCGGGCATGTTTTTTCCCTCCACTCCTGCGCTCCTCGGGGACGGGCGGAGCGACGACAACCTTTATGGAGGGACCTTGGTGGGGCTCCGTGCTTGGCACGGACTTGGACAAGCCGCCGCCGCCGCCCTTCTTTCTTTACACCTTGGTGACCAGGACGGCCATGATCTTTGATCGATCCATGGGCTCTACGAAAGGAAACGAAAGAAAAGGTTAGCATCAGAAACAATAAACTATGCTAAGTCTATATTGATCGGTAAAGTCCTAACTTACCTATGAAGCGTGCGAGACTGAGTCCCGCCCGGCTCAGGGCCTACTCGGAAAGCAAGATGTCGGCACGCTGGATCGGCTCCCACCGCGACATAACCCCCGCCTCCGGGGCGCTTTACAGCTTGGTCCTCGGGAAATCTGCCATGTGCCACTTGGTGGGCACCGACCACTCCTCTCCCTCCGGAGGGCGTATGAACACGAACTTCTCCTTCCACTTATGGATGGAAGAAAGAACAACCACTACCCCCGACCCGGCCGTCCTACCCTTATGATTTTTAAAGGAGAAGTAAACCCAACTCGGCTCATCCTTGCGAGTACTGGGTGATTCTTGTAGTAAAGGAAGGATAGAAGAAGACCTAGGTTAAAGGGGATCCGATCAATTTTTAGCCGGACCAAGAATCCGAGGAGAATCCTCCACGAAATCGGTGCTAGCTAACCCGGGGCAAGTTGGAAACAATGAAGGACATCACAAATCGCGGGTGAAAAGAGCAGACGCATCCATGCTCGAAACGCTTCCAAATATAGAGCATTCTCATTGCCCTGTACCTGATCCGCCCGTTCACCCTCCCTGGCCAGATGGAACGAGTAGCCAGAGGGAATATGGAAACGATCCCGGATATTGGAAAGCTAGTCTGACCTGTTCAGCATCGAGACCGCGTCACGGGTATTCTCGATACACACCTTGGGGGCCTTTTGGCCCCCCGACGACGAGGAACAAGGGAATCGCCGCCCTTTGGGGGCGAACCCGACGCGGAGGAAGAAGAAGAACTTTCTCGGCTATCAGAAGCCGAGAATATGAAGATGACCTACTAGACTCGACTTCAGAGGTTGAAGCCCCATCGCCTGACTCAACCCGAACTACATCTACTAAAATATCAGAGGAAGACATGTGACCTGATTCAAGAGAAGAGTGGCTGGAGAAGGATTTTGACTAAGGATCCGACCTAAGATATGAAGCGCCGAGAAATCCTTAGATGGCAAAAGACGAGCGAAGCAAATGTGTTTCCTAGGGATAGGCCCCGCCTATTTATACACTCAGCAAAGGCCATCCGACGGCTCAGATCCGCTCCCGTCAGAATGAAGCATCGCGCCCTACGGTCCCGGTGGCGCTACGCGGTAGCCAACCATTGGATGCTTCCCCTTCATGCGGATCCAACCGGCGGAAGAGATGTCTCGCAATTCGCCATCCAATTACTGCCACGTAGCACAAAGTCAACGGCCCGAATGAGCGAAGCAACGTCTCCATTATAGCGCTGCCCTTTCAGTGATCCGCTGACGTCATCGAGAATACACGCGAAAATTAAGACGCACGGTAAAACGCCATGTAGACATGGAGATTGAAGAGACACGGCTGCCAGACGCTATGTCGTTCGGGGACAATCCACCACGAAGAATCCTTGGCACCCAGCTGAGCAGAGAAAGCCAAGCAGACCACTCTTGACCCGACCCATAAATGGGTCGGAACGAGAGTGGGGGGCTAATGATGATGCTCATAAGTGGGAATTCCCATATCACGACACGTAGCGGATGACGTGCCATCCATGTAAGCACGCTAGATTCCTAGGGGCTACGGAGCTGTAATAAGTATGATATATCAGGGACATCCCTCGGCGCCTCACCTTCGAGGTTCCACCCAACTTTTTAGAAGATCTCCCCGGAGTACGTTTCCCCTTCAGCTAACCGCCAGGTAATAGCTAGTCTCCGAGCTATCCTACAGCTGAGACTCCCCAGCTCACTCGCTCGTCTCCGAGCTATCACAGAGCTGAGACTCCTCAACTCACTTGCCCGTCTCTAGGCTATCCTGTACTTAAGATTTCTCATCCTCCCTGTTTGACCGGGAGCTCAAAGCCCGAAAGCCTCCGTAACAGCTCCACGTATCTCGCCACGACAAGATCTTCACCGCTTCACGTCCCGCATCTCACGGTAGCATATCTCGCCATTAATGGGCGTATCTCACCATCAACGCGAACGTGACGCAGGGGCGTAATGGACGGCGAGAATCTCGCATTGGCTTGCTCCATGCGACTGTTATATAAACCCTTTTTCCAGATGACTCGGGTATCTTGAACTCATTCCAATACGCCGCTACTCTGCCCTAATATTTCTCGGTACTCACTTGATCGTCGGAGAGTTCTACGGTGGTTTTCCATCCCGGGACTTCCCTTACAGGTAGCTCGGTGTCAATAACTACCACAATCTATTAAGATCCGCACGCTCAACTCTTATCTCAAATCTCAACCGTTCAGCACAGCTGGTAATAAGATCGACGGAGAACAACATCTGAGGGAGATTCTGACCTCCATCGGTTCTCAATATGGGATAATCTTACACATTTAGTTCATGTTCAAATAGAGCATTAGAGCCACATGGACATGGCCCACATCACAAGGCATTATGAAAAGGTATCTAGAGTATCTCCATCTTTTTGGTCTTATGTATTAACCACTTAAACTTTCTTTCTTAAGCTCTTTACATCAGCATGACACATATTTTCATTATCTACTGTTATAAACCAAATTCATAGGGTCCACCCGTGGTTCTTTTCATGCAAAAATCCAAATATGATAAAACTTTCTGTAACTTTTACTTTATTCCTATGTTCCTAAGCCCCCCTCTTCCTCTAAAATTTCTCTAATTAACCTCTAAATTAATTTCTAAGCATCTAGCGTATAATAAAAGGCAGCTCAGTTTCTCCTAGAAAAAAAAATAAATAGAAGGATTTGTTAATCCTATCCATTATTATTTTTTAAGTGAGTTGCACTATTCTTCTCTTAGGAGGAGCCTCTCATTTTTCTAGATGTTGGATCGTTTCATCCAGTGGTGAAAGAAGTTGGATAATGTCATCATCATTCTTTACGGAATATCATCAATAACTACTAATTTGCATCCAACGTACCCTCCAACTCACTTTAATTTTTTACTTATCATCACCTTAAAATATTTGAAAAGTAAGTTATAGTTTTAAAATATTTTTTTTTTAAAATTATATAATTTAAATGCATAGGCTTAATATTTGTTATAGCTATTGAAGTTTTCTTAACCATAATAATATCCTAAATATTTATTGTTTAAGATGATTTTCTAGGCTATTTTTGATTATATATGATTTTTACATCAAAAATTGATGGAGACCATATTAGAGTTCAAGTTTTCTCTTCTTTTCCTGAATATTTTCTTCGAATTAAATATGAGAATGCCACGTGGCCTCCTAGATTTTGATTTATAATAGCAGATAGATATGAATAATATAATATCACAACTTTTGGGATGATCATCTTCATTCATATTGATCTTAATGGTCTTTAAATACAGGCATACCATCTTCTTTTTTCTTTTTCTTTTCTCCTTACTTTCTTCTCATTTATCTACATTTTGTCAAATACTAGAATCTCTAATGTATATTATAACTAAACTTTGACCCCACGCGTAACGTGTGAGATAAAAAAACAATTCAATATATTCGTAGATGAATTTATACGGTACACAAAAGTTGTTACAATTTGAGATTTAAGTAACACGTGATAAAAAAAGTACATAGCCATCTTTTTTTAGCTCAAAATAATTGTTATTAATCGGATTCTTGATAGATTGTGTGATATTTCTTCATAAACATTAAAATTCTTACAAAAATAAATAGAGTTAGCATTTATTTTTAATTTAGTATGAATTATGAGCACGTAATACATTATTAGTTGTAATGGAACTATAATTATTTAATATAATTTATTAAGAAAGATAATTATATACGTTATATTATGCATAATAAATAATCTAATTAGTGAATATAATTTTAATAATTTTCTAAGCAGTCTATCTCTTTATTTTATTATCGAGATAGTATTTGATTTATTTTCTATAAGAAATATCATATGACAACTTAGATCTTATTTTAATATTTCAAGACTTTATAAAGGCTAAATTTTATTTAAATACCAAAACCTTTTGGTAATTTTTTAATATAAATACAATATACTTTATGACTTGTGAGTAGATACCAAAAATAATAATCATATATAAATAAATACCCTAATTTGGTGTTTTCAATTTACAATTTACAAATACGAACGTTTTATGTTATGTAATATGTCTATAACCAATATAAATAATAAATTATGTCAATATTTTAGCTAAAAAAATTATTTTTCAATAAATTCATTACCTAGTAAATTTTTAAATAGCGAGAGTTATTTGAGTCATGAAATTTTAGCATAAGTTTTAAAGCAATTATAATTTCTATAAATAAATGTAAACTAACTATTGTTATTTTAAACATTATTATTTCACTATATTTGAAAAAAATATATAGGATATTTTTTGTGACTATTTCTATACAAATATTATTATTTCTTCTCTTTTTTAAATTTTTGTAAATTCCTGTCAAATATTTTGAACTATAAAACCCAAGGATAAAAAAGAAAAAAAACTCCATTGCACTCATACTATAGAGATGAGACCCATAAATTGTACCCAAGGAAAGAAATGTCATGTTAGACAATGTGCAAGTTTTTCCCAATGATTTTGCATATCCTTTACATGAATAACAAGGGGATTATTAAGATTTTTTTCTTTCCAAATATACCCTTTCTAAGCCAAAATCCTTTAAGGCTTTCCTAAGGATTTTGCAAATCCTTTATGAAAACAACTTAGGAAATATGTTTCATTAAACATTTGGTTTTCCAAAAGTACCCTCAGAAAAAATTATTACATTCAAATCTATAAGGGTATTTTGGAAAAAAACTTGCCCAAAATAGTGTTTTTGGTAAAAGATTCCATCCTCTACAAAAAATTCCATTCCCATGACCCAATTTTATACTTGCTAATTAGATTAGATAGATGGATAGATTGCTTCATACAACATTAGCACAAAAGCAAGAACTTGCAAGAGCTTAAGATACCAAAAAGAAACACAATATACACTTCAAATTCAACATCTTGATATCCGGAAGCTGATTATAAATTTTTGACATAAATTAACAAAAAATAACGTCATCTACAAATTTACATTTATGAAAAAATCATTCGGGGAAAAAGAATGAACAAATGAAGGCGAAACAGAAAATATACATATCATAATTCATAATAGGAAAATTCACTACATATTTGGAAATTTTGCTAGACTTCTAGTTCAAATTCATTCTCAAATGAGAATTTAGGCGACGAAGATGGGGAATTACTTGCTGTTGAGGCATTTTTATTACTCGTTGGCGAGGCATTGTCGATTTGGCTTAACTCGTCTGCGATATCTTCGACATCTATATCTCCAAATGAGTGGAAAATGGGGTGCAAATATGCATCAGCCAAATAAGCTTTGAGATTTATATTTGCTTCAGAGGCTTGTTCCTTGGTGTCTTTAGCCATTGCTTCCTGAAAATTCACGAGGCTTGTTCCTTTGGTTCAGGTTTTCCATAAAATCAAGTATATGCCATTATTTTTTGTAACTGATCTTCTATGAACATAAATAATTTCAGCCCTGCACTTTTATATTTGCCCTTTCAAATCCATATTGTTACAAAGCTAACTGGCCTCACCAAATTTACAACCGATTGTGTAGCTAAGATAACGGCCTCTTTTTATTTTAAATAATAATAATAAACAAGAAAATTTCCATAATAATTGGCCTCTTTTTATTTAAAAAAAATAAAAAACAAGAAAATCTCACAATAATTTATTCACCTCTAGGAACCCATGCCAACTTTTCCTTTATTTAAAATTTTAAATAATATTCTATTCTCTGAAGAAAAACCTTCTCTCTCCATCCCCTCACGCCCAATCAAATAAAGCATCTTTCCCACCTATGTTTTCAAATTTCAAATATATATTTCCATCTAAAAATAATAAATGTTTATATTTCGAAATCCACATTCCACATGCATTGCACGTGCAACATACTAGACCATATAATCAAAACATTTTTTTAAAGGAAGAAGGCAGGGTTAGAATCAATCAAAATGCCACATAATTTACATGAAAGATAAAGGGAAGTTTATTTCTGACAATTGAAAAGGTTCGATAAGGTTATGCATAATAAAGCAAGTTTAGGGTAGTTAAGTGAAAAAGGACTGAAAATTTGTTATCCTTTGTTGCTGTTGAATGCAGGGCTTGAAAAGATACTTAACTATATCGGTTCCATGTACCATAAAAACCCATGAAAGGAAACAAGGGAAAGGATTTTTTTATAAAAAAAAAGAAGAAAAAACGGTGCTAATGCACTTGAAAAAAAACATGTTAGCATAATTACTTCTTCAATTCAAAATCTTGTTGTACCATCTTGTGACTTATAAATCTTTATAGGTTGAGTAAAGAACACAACTAGGATTTACATGTTAACACGCAAAACATTAAAAATACACATCTAAAAGGAAGAACAGAACAATGGACGTACCTCGAGAGACTGTTTTCTAAACGCAGGCTCAAATCGGTTTTTGCAGTACTTGTGAAAGCAAAAAGTCAATAGAGGTAAAATAAGAAGCAATGGAGTTGAATTTGCAGCTTTCTTTGTGCTGAGTAAACCAAGCAGTAGTATTTGCGATATCAGCGCGCTTGCTATAATGTGGGTATGAATATGTGGCCAAAATGCGCCTGCGCTTTCGTATTTCTGATTATATACATTGATTATCTGAAAATCACAAAGAAAGCATCAGCAGATATTTACCATTGCCATTGAAAGCTGAGAGAAAGGTCAATAGAAGAAACTTGCTGTTGAAAATGTAACTTAAGTTTTCTAAACCGTGGTTTCATCAAGTTAGAAAGACTTAACTATAAATTCCTAACTTTGCCATGTTTGGGGCTCATTTTGAAGTTGAGATCTAAACTCCAATCTGCTCAAAGTGTTGATAACTCCATTCTTGGAGTTTGAGACTTGCAAACCACAATTTGCATCTCTCTACCTCCACTTAAAAATAAACCATAGTTATCTAAACCAATGTTGAAAATAATGATAGCGTAAAGCGTAGCGCTTCGTTTAAAAGTGGAAAGCGCAAGTAGCGTTACGCAAATCGTAAGTTATATGGATTATTATCAATTAATCTTAATAATTATATTTATTCATTTTAAATCATAAATTTAAGTAAATTAGTTTTAAAATTAAAAAATAGATTACATTCTTTAAAGAGTTGAGAAAATAATGCAAACTTTCTAGAATTAACATAACAAATTCCTAATTTTCAATTTAACAAGTATACATTCATATTAGGTATTCAAAGTCATCAAGTGAAATTAGTTTTAATACATAATTACTAGATTTCCTTGATCCATTGTTCAAATTCAGTTTAATAACAAATATTGGTATGTAGAATCATATTTACAAATATAGACTATGCTATTGCTATCAATTTGTAGTGTAACGTAAGCTTTTTGTAAAAATAACGTAAAATAGCACCAGTTATTTTGTATTTAAGTTATTTGGTTGAGTTACGTAGCAAATAGCTTAGGTTATGCTATGTAGCACAAAATAACAAGTTACATAATGGGTTTTTTTCAACATTGATCTAAACTCCATTCCCAAACGGGGCCTGAAAGGTTTGAACCAAACAGTTTTAACTATGTAGAAGCAGCCTATGTTTTTGCTGCTCCATGCATGTGGCATTAGAAAATCATGAAGTGAGAAAGGTTCTTTTAGGCATGACTTGAATCTACCCAAATAGAACACACATTCTTCATGTTGCCAATGATAAAATCAATTCTAGCATCCCATGTTTTGCTGCCTTGTGTCAATGTGGGGATTGAAATGTCTTGAAGGCAGCATATAAGCCAAAGTCTGAAATGATATATTACAGGATTGCCTATTTAAGCATGGGTTTGATAGGAATGAAGTATCCTTCAGTGTGAAGTGATCAATTCTAGAACTTTATTTAAGAGGAATTGAAAATAGATAGTAGAAGAGTTTTGTGTACAGAGAGTGTTATCTCTATTCTCTTCTTTTGAGTGTGCTCTTTATCTAAGTGTTTCTCTTTGTCGAGTGTTCTCTTTGTAGTGAGGTTTGGGTCAGTGGGAGAAGAGTGCAACTTTTTTGTATTCTCCTCTTTGACATAGTGGAATTCGATGGCTGTCTTCGCCGGTGGACGAAGGCCAAGTTTGGTCGAACTATGCTAAATTGTGTGCGCGCTGTCAACTTTGTCTATTAGTTATTTCTGCTATTGTTCTGCATACTCTATTTTGTAAACAGTCTATTGTGTGTTGAACTTAGAGTGAGAAAAATAGAGAGCGGAAGAGTTTTCTGTAGAGAGTGTTTAGCTCTTTTCTCTTCTTTTGTGTGAGTGTTGTCATGGTTTGAGTGGTTCTCTTTGTTTTCAGTTTTAGATGAATGCGACGAGTGTAACTCTTCTGTATTCTTCTCTTTGACAAAGTGGAATTCTATTGTTGCCTCCGCCTGTGAATATAGGTCAATTATGGCCGAACCACATATAATGTGGGTGTTTTGTCCACTTTCGTATGTTAGCTATTTTGCTGTAGTTGTGTGCTCTATTATGCAAACCATTTATTGTTAGTGGAAACCCCGTTTCCTGTAACACTTATTAATGGTTGTTTAAATAGAATGGTGATAAATGCATTAAGATAAGCATCAGCATGCAATATTAATTTGCGGGGAAAAATAGCCTAACTGATAGCTAGGCAAAATACTGAATGACAAAGTGAATTCAAATATGAGAAAGATGTCATATCACTTTGAATAATGGATATCGTTTATAGAATGTTGTCACGTCAACATCACGACACTGTAAGACGCATCCTACAGAGACACTTTAAGCTCCATACCACATAAACTGCTACCTAGAAAAGTAAACTTATTTTGGGTATAAGTTGAGTCACTGACCTGATGTCTATAGACGAGGTAGGCAAAGGCGAAGGATACAATTATAAATGGAAGAAGAATTGGAGTGACCACAGCATAAACAAGCCCGAGAAGAAAATATAGTTGGACCATTGGAAGAGTCTCGGTAAGCTTAATGCGCGGAGGTTTCATTGCCTTCTCTCTATCCCTGTCCGTTTTCACTAGAAACATGTTTTTAACAGAGTACTTGAACATCGGTGTGATCCGAAGTATCTCACTGGAAATGGAAGCCCATCCATCGACCATTATATATGTGATGAAAAATGTAGCCTTCATTGGTATGGATACCCCTATGGTTCTTGGAATCCTGTAAGCAAAGGATGGAAATAGAATTCAGCATAGAAACTGGAAAGAGAATCAGATTACAATAATGCATGCAACAAAATGTTGTGAATCTAAGAAGAGAGCACACAAAAAAATTCGTCCATGCGAATCAATATATATTAATATAAGTTTTTTTTTTGAGATTAGGTGGGATAAATTAGCCACCCCGTGATAAATGGGAGATCCCGGTGTTGAAAATTGATGCAAATTAAAGTTTAGGGTTAGGTGCCACCTTTTGACATGCATGACATTGTTAGGTGATAATAATGTTAGGTGATGACTTTGTTAGGTGCTAATTTGACATGCATGATATTTTTGGGTGGTGACAATGATAGGTGGTGACTTTGTTAGGTACTACTTTTGACATGCATGATATTGTACTTAGGTGGTGACAATGAAAGGTGGTGACTTTGTTAGATAGTGATATTGTCCTAGGTGCTATAAAAGCACATTTTATGAGTGAGGCATTTTGTATCCATCATAAGCATCATCACAAGAGGCAAAGGCCAAGAGAGATTTGTATAGAGAGATTTGAGAGAAATCTCCTAGAGTTGTTCTTGTTTGCAAACTTGATTCAAATATAGTAGACGTTTGCAAATTCCGCTCTGCCGGGGACTAGCCATACGGTAGGTGAACCTCGTTAACAAATCTACCTTATTTGTGATTGATTACTTTCTTATTCCTGCATTTTTAATTTATATTGTCTTTCGTCGTTTAATTGCGTGATTGTATTTTTTGCGTGATTTGGGTTTTGTCGCGAGCACTGTTCCGTGGATCGACTCTCCCTCCCAACAACTGGTATCAAAGCAATATTAAGAGAACCTAGGGTTCTTCGATTCTATAATCTAGGTAACGGTGGATAACGACGCTTGTGTCCTCTTCCCCACTTTCTTAGATTGTCGTTTTGAAGGCGTTGGTTCAAATCTAGGAGGAAGTCGGGTTTGCTGCGATACAGACGAAAGATGGCGAAGGATAAGATAAAAATCGAGAAATTCAATGGTCATAATTTTGGTTGGTGGCGCATGCAGTTGGAAGACTGTCTATACCAAAAGGATCTATATCTTCCATTGCTAGGAGAAAAGCCCGAAAAGATGACCGATGAGGAATGGAAACTTTTGGATAGGAAAGCCCTGGTGACGATCAGATTGTCGGTGACTCCGCCGGTGGCTTTTAATATCTCAAAGGAGAAAACAACTAAGGCGCTAATGACGACGTTAGCGAAGTTGTATGAGAAGCTATCGACATCAAATAAAATATTTTTGATGAAGAAGTTTTTCAACATGAAGATGGTAGAGAATGGTTCGGTGATAGAGCACCTAAACGAGTTCAACAGCGTGACAAGCCAACGTGAGTCCATTTCAATCATCTTTGAAGACAAGATTCGAACCCTACTGTTCCTATGTTTGTTGCCAGAGAGTTGGGAGAACCTAGTGATGGCGGTTAGCAACTCTATCTCGGGGATTCTCACGTTTAATGATGCGGTAAGCTGCATATTAAACGATGAGATGCGGAGAAAGTCCATGAGTGGGAGTTCTGGAACTTCTGCACTTTCGGTGGAGAATCGTGGCAGAACAATGGAAAGGGGAAAGTGGAAAAAGGGCAAGTCTAAAAGCCGAGGTAAATCTCAAGGAAAAATCCAAGGCGCCTGTTAGAATTGCGGAAAGAAAGGGCCATAGAAGAAGTGAATGTAGGCTTCCGAAGAAAGGCTCAGATGAGAAGACGGATGAAAAGTAAGCGAATGTGGTATCTACACAAGAATAAAGGAAACAAGGTCTTTGTCTATTGGCGAGCGAGAACACAAAGGCGGATACTTGGTTCTTAGATTCAGGGGCTTCTTTTCATTGCACTTCAGGCAGACACCACTTTAGCGAGTATGTTCGGGACGATCTTGGACATGTAACGGTGGGAAACGGTCAATCGTGTAAGATCGTTGGAAATGGGACGATCATCTTGCAACCGTCAAGAGGTGGTCAAATCAAATTGAAGAATACTCGTCATATTCCGGATTTGAAGAAAAGCTTGATTTCCACAAGTCAGCTAGACAACGAAGTGTTTACTACAACGTTTGGGAATTCTCAATGGAAGATTTCCAAAGGGTCGTTGGTGGTCGCAAGGGACAAGCTGAGCGGTTCGTTGTACTCGTCCAATGGGAGCAGCGGAGGCTCGGTTGCATTGACAACAAGTTCGGAGAAAGATTCGGAGACTTCGTTGTGGCATAAGAGATTGGGACACCTCAGCGAGAAGAACATGAAAATTCTTCAAGCCAAGGGGGTTCTTTCGGGGCTGAAAAAAGTGGAGTTAGGGTTTTGCGAGAGCTGCGTTTGTGGGAAGCAAAACGCGCTCAGTTTTCAAATTGGAGGCGTAGCGAAAAAGACCAAGAAACTGGAGATGATGCATACGGACGTGTGGGGTCCGGCCTCGGTGGAGTCTTATGGAGGAAATCGGTACTTCGTGACGTTCATCGATGATACAAGTCGAAAGACATGGGTATACGCGATGAAGAAAAAGTCTGATGTGTTTGGCATCTTCAAACACTGGATTGCGCAGGTGGAGAACTAAACGGGGATGAAGGTTAAATGCCTAAAGTCCGACAATGGCGGGGAATACTGCACCCAAGAGTTCGAGAAGTTTTGCTCGCAAAAAGGTATTCGTTGGTTGAAGACGGTACCTGGGACGCCACAGCAAAATGGTATCGCTGAAAGGATGAACAGAACGATCCTAGAGCGAGTGCGAAGCATGACCTTAGATACGAGTCTGCCAAAATTCTTATGGGCAGCAGCGGTCGATGTTGCTGTATATCTGATCAACAAAAGCCCGGCGAGTGCACTTGATGGAGGCATTCCAAAAGAAATTTGGTCGGGTAAACCGGTCAACTATTCGCACCTTAAAGTATTTGGCTGTATCACGTATTCTTTGATTGATAAGGCAGAAAGGAGTAAGCTTAACTCCAAATCTAAGAAGTGTGCTTTCATCGGGTATGGTGGAGACGAGTTCGGATATCGGCTGTGGGATTACACAAGTAAGAAAGTAATACGAAACCGGAATGTTATCTTTGATGAGCAGCACTTATATAGAGAAGAAAAGCAAGCTAAAGATGGTGTTGTATCTGAGTTCGTGGAGTTAGATGGAACTCAAGAGAACAATCAGGTGCCCACAAGTAGGGATCAAAACATGAAAGAAGCTGCAGTGCAGGATCAGACTCAAGAAGATGATGGTGACCATGTTCAGCAACCAGATGTACCAGTTCTGAGGAGATCTACGAGAGAAATGAGACTACCTGAAAGACTTGTAACCGACTTCATTTTCTACACGGATTCGGGAGAGCCTAAATCCCTTGAAGAAGCGACGCAAGACGGTACTAGTAAGCAGTGGGAGCGAGCTATGGACGAGGAGATGGATTCTTTGAAGAAAAACCGCACGTGGGACTTAGTAAAGCTATCCAAGGGTCGAAAAGTGTTGCTGAATAGATGGGTGTACAGGATAA
Source organism: Agapanthus africanus (assembly GCA_030015575.1). NCBI lineage: Eukaryota > Viridiplantae > Streptophyta > Magnoliopsida > Asparagales > Amaryllidaceae > Agapanthus > Agapanthus africanus. Next base: position 490,111,298 of record CM057349.1, read on the forward strand.
AAGATGAGGACGATGGTGTGAAGTGGTACAAGGCTCGCTTGGTAGTCAAGGGATATGCGCAAAAGCAAGGAATTGACTATCAAGAGATATTTTCCCCTGTGGTGAAAATGACATCAATTCGAGTGATCCTTAGTATTGTGGCGGTGGAGGATCTGCACTTGGAACAGCTTAATGTGAAGACCGCGTTACTTCATGGAGATTTGGTGGAGGAGATCTATATGATGCAGCCACCGAGATACGAGGTGAAGGGAAAAGAAACTATGGTGTGTAGACTGCGAAAGAGTTTGTACGGCCTTAAGCAAGCTCCAAGACAGTGGTATCTCAAATTCGATCAGTTCATGCTAGAGACGGGATTTGTGCGTGGTGAGCCAAATCACTGTGTCTATATTCAGACTTTTGAGGATGGAGACTATATCATTCTATCACTCTATGTAGATAATATGTTGGTAGCGGGTCCGAACTTCGAAAAAATTCAAAATCTGAAGAAAATGAAGGCTGAAAAGTTTTCCATGAAAGATTTGGGAGCGGCCAAACAAATTTTAGGCATGAAGATCGTTTGATATAAGAAGCAGCAGAAGCTGTGGTTATCGTAAAGCGACTATATCGAGAAGGTTTTGAAGCGGTTCAATATGGATAAGTCAAAACCGGTGAATACGTCTTTAGCAAAACATTTCAAATTCATGAAGGAGTTTTGCCCGACAACTCAAGAGCAGAAAGACGAGATGACAAGAGTGCCTTATGCTTCTGCGGTGGGGAGTTTAATGTATGTAATGGTGAGTACGAGACCAGATATTGCACATGCAGTGGGAGTTGTAAGCCGGTATATGCAAAACCCGTGGAAGGAGCATTGGAATGCGGTGAAGTGAATTTTGAGGTATCTTAGGGGTACGTCTAGTCATTGCTTATGTTTCGAGGGTGACTCTCTAAAAGTACAAGGTTACGTTGATGCGGACTACTCGGGTGATCGAGATAGTGGGAAGAGCACAACAGGATACGTATTTACAGTTGGAGGAACAGCGGTGAGTTGGGTATCTCAAATGCAAAAAGTGGTAGCATTGTCAACTACGGAGACCGGGTACATGGCGATCACGGAAGCCAGCAAAGAGATGATATGGTTACAAGGGTTACTCGAAGAGTTAAGTAAGAAGCAAGATTTCAATGCCTTGTGGAGCGACAACCAAAGTACAATATATTTGGCGAAGAATGCAGCATATCATTCTCGGACGAAGCATATCAAGGTGCGATACCATTTCATACGCATAGCGTTGGAAGATGGTGAGTTGACACTGCAGAATATCGCGGGAGAAAAAAATCCGGCGGATATGTTCACCAAAATAGTAGACAGAGATAAGTTGGATCTCTGTTGCAAGTTGGTGAATCTTTCCATGAAAATTTGATGAGGAGAGAGCAGCAGCGGAATCGTGTGAAGTTTACTAGTGTTGAGAATCAAGCCAAAAAAAATACTTCAAGTGGGACTATGTCGAGATTGTGATGAATTTGCATCAAGGTGGAGTTTATTGAAAATTGATGCAAATTAAAGTTTAGGGTTAGGTGCCATCTTTTGACATGCATGACATTATTAGGTGGTAATAATGTTAGGTGATGACTTTGTTAGGTGCTACTTTGACATACATGATATTGTTAGGTGGTGACAATGATAGGTGGTGACTTTGTTAGGTGCTACTTTTGCCATGCATGACATTATTAGGTGATGACAATGATAGGTGGTGATTTTGTTAGATAGTGATATTGTCCTAGGTGCTATAAAAGCACATCTTATGAGTGAGGCATTTTGTATCCATCATAAGCATCATCACAAGAGGCAAAGGCCAAGAGAGATTTGTATAGAGAGATTTGAGAGAAATATTCTAGGATTGTTCTTGTTTGCAAACTTGATTCAAGTATAGTAAACGTTTGCAGATTCCGCTCTGCCGGGGACTAGCCATACGGTGGGTGAATCTCGTTAACAAATCTATCTTGTTTGTGATTGATTACTTTCTTATTCCTGCATTTTTAATTTATATTGTCTTTCGTCGTTTAATTGTGTGATTGTATTTTTTGCGTGATTTGGATTTTGTCGCGAGCACTGTTCTGTGGATCGACTCTCCCTCCCAACACCCGGGTCTCCCTCTTGGGCAATTCCAAGCCCCACCAATGGGCTACTCTAAGCCCCTATATTAATATAAGTTGAATATAATCAGAAGATAATCTGGCGTTATTGTTGACAATTGGAGAAGGAAGTCATTGTGCAACCTGACCTCTAGTCTATTTTGTTTCTCCTTTATTATTATTCTTCTTAATTTTATTTTTTTCAGGAGAGGGTGTATTTTTTGACGGTATTTTTTATTTTTACTTTTTGTACCTCTAAGTTGTGCTATATAAATTTTCTTATTTCATAATTCCGAAGAATATTTTATCTGGCTAGGGTCATCGACTGTATTCATATCTAAAATGATCAATTATTACCAAATAACAGAATCAAAATTGTTACTGCACTATTCTCGAGCCATTAAATTATTGTCGAAATTTAAAAGAGAAACTATTCTAAGAAGATCATATAATGTCAATATGAAACAGATGCGTCGACAAAATAGGCATTTATAATGATTAAAAAGAAAGTAGGAGAGAGTTACTGAGAAGGTGGCTGATGAAGTAACGATTCAAGCTGTTCAAAAGCTGTTCCGGTCACTATGCTACCCAAAAACACATCTATTACAATAAAGTAAAAATATATATCGGCAGCCCTTCTTTCGAGTGCCGACAATGAGAAGTGACCTTCGACTTTCGACATAATCATCAGGACTGTTGGAAGGATGCACATGAAAATTTTTAGTGCTAACCCAGGAAGAAATCCTTGCAAGAATGATTTTATTAGCTTCCTGCATAAATAGAAAAATTAATATCCATTATACTAATTGAGGCATATAGTCTTATCAAGTACGCAGGGAGAACAAATGAAAGATATACATGGTTATGAGCTAAAGAACAGGTCCCAACTCTCTTAAGACTTGCAGATTTGTTTAAAATCATATGCAACTTTAGCTCCCTTTCGAGCGCTTGATAGATATACTTACTGTTCAACCACAGGCCTGAGGAAAGGAGCATACTTCTCGAGAGTTTCAAGATTCGCAAGTGTTTGCACGGCAGTAATTGGAATCATGTAACCACAAAGCAAACCAAATGCCGCAAATGATATTAGTATCTTTCTGATGCTTAAAGAAACAAATGGAATAGCGAGATTCCTCCAATAAACGTCGTGTGGTTCAGGTGCCCAATAAGTTAACCAACATGTTGGATTCTTGCTTTGCTGTGTCTGTGCACAAACAGCAGCACCCCATCTTGAGTCAAATGCAACAAAAGCTACTCGCATTACAGCATTGGGATCTTTAAGAACCTTTTCCCGCTCGGCTGCTAACTGAAACAAAGGCATCGAGGAATTTCACCATCGAGGAATTTCAATAAGAAGGCAATCAATTTTGTGTCAAGGAAATGAAGTTCGTCTAAGGTAATGGTCATATTCATATGCTACACAAGATGCCCATCACTTTTGGTCGTATAGGGGGAAATACCCCTCTTTTTCAAACCTGCACTTTGCCCCCTATTTCAACAGACGATAAAATTTTTCGTAATTCAATTTTTATACCCAAAGTACCATATGAGAATACTAGTTATAAACCGTCAATAAAACCACAGCAGAAAAATAATATTAGTTTAGGGGTACTTTTGAATGAAAATTAAATTTACCAGAAATTTCAGCCAAACTCGAAGGGGGAAGTGCAGGTTTTGATAAGCAAAATGTATTTTCTGATATGCAGCCAAAAAGCCAGGGGGCATTTCTGCAATTTAGCCTTCAAAGATACAACAATCGTCCAGTATGGAGAGAGAAAAAAAACTTACTTGCTTATCAAGACATTTGATCCTTTCTTTGTAGTATGCAATTGGATCCACTCTTACACCGCAGAGGTCTAGAAACCCTTTCTGACGTAAAAAATAAATCAGAAGAGCGAAAGCGTATAATTAAAAGACAGTCCCATAAATACATTAACTAGAAGAACAACTAACTGGATGAATTTTGCTTCTTAACCTTTATGGTTAGCTTTTTATCTGGATTTCTCTCAGATTTGACACGGTAATAGTCCAGCCAGTTTTTGAGTTTTTTCTTTCTTTTCACAAGCCTGGCGAACCTGTTTGCATTGTAAACAACCTGAATAAGATCACATCCATGGTCATAAAAACTGTCGAATGATGTAAGAAAAATATACCGAATATGTCGTGGAAAAAAGAAAAGAGACCTTATTCATAAGATTGTATCACCTGGTGGCCAAGATAATGGTCGGGATGGTTTTTTTGGAAGTACTGGTCCACACATTCTGATACTGAATTCCCCGGAGTATTTGGGATGTTTCTCACTATGACCTACAGAAACAACGTAAAGAACGAATGAATATTTTACCTGTAAGACTAACAAACAACCAAAAAGTGTAGACAAGTACAATATGAAGTCTGTAATTTTCTACATGGCATTGAATATCCTTGAGTACACTAAGAAGGATGTCCAAGGAGATTGTAGCCTCAAAACAACACCAATGTACATGCAGAACAGGGAGATGAAGAAGATTCTTTTGCATCTCGACCCTAATACTCACTATCAAAATTTGTTTCTTTTCGTTTTTGAAATCGACCCCCTTCGGGGATCGAACTTGCGACCTCTCACATCGGAGAGGAAATTGGTACCAATTGAGCTAAGCGTTATCAAAATTTGCGTTAGATACAAAGCAAATGAGAGAAAGGGAGATTACCACATTGTGAAAAATCACTCTTAAATCTTAATATCCAAATTAAAGCGGCTTTAAGAGAACTCTCCTGTCAATATCCGGATAATCCTCATTTTCGGATATCTAATTAGACTAGTATACAGAGGAAAACAGGATTCCAGACAGAGAACAAGGTAAGCATAAATACTATTTAAATTATAATTTTAGTATATTAAATATCCTTATATTAATTAAATAATATAATAATATAACCATAGCCATTTCCTTATCAAACAATATACTAATAATCATTATATACTTTCTTACTAATAGAATTAATGCAAAGTTGGGGTATTTTCTACATAGAGACAAGCATCAATCATTGAAACATTATCGGAAGTCTATTTTGTTGTAATCTAGTTATGTTTTCAAGGTTAAACCTATAATCTCTCGTAGCGGTAAAAGCAAATTTGTGAAAATAACTCTCTGTTGGTTAATTGTCACATTTTTGAAAAGGTAACCTGGATAATAGAATATTTTTTCCCCCTAACAGTCGTTTGGACCAACGTCTAATAATAAGAAATAGAACTATGAACAGTTAGCAAGTTTTTCTAATAAGGAAAAAATAAGCACTTACAGTAAACTGATCAGCACGTCGATGTTGTGAAGCCTGAAAACGCAATCTCAAGGAGGCTACACTTCCATACTCCATGTAAAGGCAAAAGCAAGTCCAGATGGTGAAAACGTATGCCATTAATAAGTGAACCCAAAACCTAACATTTAACCCAAATTAACCACAGTACCACATGAATGATATAGATTCAACTTAGATGCTCGCATGTTATTTGGATGGATTTTCCATCCCTTTCGTCATATATAACAGTATATAGAATCAAGAGTACATTGAAGGGCCTCTGCGAAATGAGATTGTTTTTCAGAGAAGACTAAACTTACAGTTGAGATCCGGCTTCAACATTTGATATAGAGAGCTTATCAATGTCACTAAATACTATTTCTTTCTGAAGTTTGAGCAGTGTCCCATGATACACATTGACAGGAACAAGAACCAACAGTGCTAGGGTTGTTATTGGTATAAATATCTTCAACCTTTCGAGACCAAAAATAATACGAAGAAAAATAAGAAAATCATAATCATAATAAATAAACCTGAGATAGAAAACCAATAGTCGTCTCTTTTAAACAGAAAATAATGCATTTCTTCATACGACTAGAAAACCTTCGCCAAATGAACATATCATCAGGATTCATAATCACAGACCGATAGTTCCCAATCTCTCGTTGGCCCGATAAACTACACAACATGTTGCTAAATATTATTAGCAGCCATTTCCTTGTAAATGGTTGATAGTAGCCATTACGCTCAAGTTGTGTCGAGAATTCATCACGTTGAGATTTCAAATGTTTGGCGTAGGATCCATATTAATTTTATAATGCCAAATAATCTAAATCAATTGAGATACATCGAATTCTCGCTTTACCATATGATCAAACACTATATAATTTATGTTTATCGTTTGACAACAATTTGAACACTGACCACATGATATATGATGGACCGAGTCGGAAAGCGTTTATTTACGTCAATCTAGGAACAAAGTAAATAGAAACAAGCAATGGACACATACCCAAGAACATAAATCCTGAGAAAGATAACGGAATCGAGCCCGGCGTGCTTGATCAAATCGTCCTGGCTCATCTTCAGAGCTTGCGGCATCCAATTCAGGAACGTGAAGTAGGAGCACAGATTCAAATTCACAAACTTCCGAACCCGATTGGCGCCGCCCTTGATCTTCTTCCTAGGGCTCTCTCTTTGCCCCATGACATACCATTTCGAGAAATAGACTCGATCGTTTGCGGGTTGAATCTTCAAAATCGCAAACAATAGAAGAAATATGAAGCTGCTGCCTATGTTCATCAATGCCGAGACTCCAATCTCTTTGAGAGAATCCATTGATGCTTTGAGGTTGAAGAAGCGGGAAGAATGAAGGAGCAGGAGAAATCAAAATAGGTTTTTTAAAAATATTTTTATTATTGATAATAAAGAATTTGCTTGAATTTTGTTAGAAACAAGAAAAAATTATTAGAGTGGAAGTGAGAGAGTAATGAGGCGGAGCAGCGGAAGGTGAGCATAAAAAGATGTGACCATATCTCGGGGCAGGAGTCAATAGAGAAGAAACACGTGGCTGAATCGTTTTGGAAACTAGATTTTGCAGGTTATGCAATCCCGGGAAAATCCTACTGATCTAGCTACTAGGTGATTTTATTGTGTTTCCGCAAGTACTCTTGAGAAAATTAAATTTTGGGTTATTTTTTTTCCCCTTCATAGAAAATGAATCTTTAAATGTGCGATGTGCCAGTAGTATGTGTCAGATCATGACAGAAAAAGACATAACACCATAGATCCCACAAAGATTCCTAACTATCTTTCTCCTGGCTACCATGTTCGTTGCACCTAATACACTGAATAAAAAAGCTGCTTGTGAAAATATAATAAGATAATCTTAATCCAACGCCGATGGATATAACAAATAAATGGGTTTATATCTAACTATCAATAAACTTTGAAAATCAATCTGGAAAATTTTACATTTACAAGAAAGGGTGGACAAATAACTAAATCTTTTATCCCCCTCTCCAATAGCTCGGGTAACAACAACATTAGGAGGGAAGAAACACCAAGAATAAATTAGGCTGAGCTGAACTAAAATTATCAACTTCAGATTATGGACTTAGGATTCAAATTCATAGTGATATACATATCGAGGCGGCGATACATATTGAGGCGGCAGCGATGGAGAGCTGGTATCACTGGTTGAAGGCGAGGGAACACACGCTTCGTTTTTGTCAACTCTGACCTCCAGCGTCTCTATATTCTCATATGACATGAAATACGGGTGCAGATATGCATCGGCCAAGTAGGATTTAAGATTAAGGTTAGGCTCAGATGCTCGCTCCATATTGTCTTTCTCCATCGCTTCCTGAAAATTTGGAGCAAATCAAGTAAGGCTGGGAATTATAGAAATCTTGGAAAAAGAATTGAGGTATTTAGTTAGTTTGACACCTCTGGAAGATTGAAGGAAATAAAAATGCGATGTTGATGCAACTTCCAAAGGTAAAGTCTCTAGCATACCATAAACTACCAGATAAATACCACAAACTCCATAAGTTTTAGTCATTTAAAAATAATTACCCTGGATTATTATTAATTTAACAGTATACACCTTTTTTTCCAATCTAACTTTCAATGTAATATCACATGAACAGTTGCAACTGAAGTTAAACTATGACCTGTGAAATTTAATTGAAAACCTCAAAAGATGGTAGATTTATTTGCAAATGACTAAACTTCATGGTATTTACTTGTAATTTCTATAGTTTATGGCATTTATCTAAAAGACAACAATAGTTCATGGTATTTTCGTGAAACTTAAATAATAACGAGGAGAGTCCCATATTGCCTTTGAGTCTTGTGGATAGAGTCTCACATCATGTGCATCCATGGTTGGGCCCAAAACCAACCAATACACATAAAGGACTGAAAATTCCATATTAAAAAAATGAGACCAAAAACCCCAGTTGGCAATTTGTCAAAAGAAATTCAAGATGAGAAGAGCAAGTTATATGAAAGTACCTCCAAGGGGTATTTTCTGAAAGCAGGTTCGAATCGGATTTTGCAGTACTTGTGAAAACCATAAGTGAGTATTGGCAAAACAGCAAGTAATGGAGTGGAGTTAACAGCTTTTTTAGTGCTGAGCAAACCAATAAGCAGCAGTTGAGATATCCACATGCTTGCAACTATGCGTGTATGAACATGCGGCCAAAATGCACCAGCACTTTCATATTCTTGATTGTAAACATTAATAATCTGAAAAAATATAAGTAAATCACAGTCTGAAGCTTTTCTGAAAAGCGAATGACCAATAAATAAATATTTGGGTAATTCAGTATGCAATTATCAGAAGAGGTGAGTAGTAGATCCAATCTGATGGACTATAGAAATGCTAGCTAAGCTGACGGATAAAACTTGGGAACTCAAACCTAGTAAAGTCGAAGAAAACAATCTCCATGATGCCAAAATAAGCATTTATAACATGTTCAGGAAGGTCCTTTTTTCTTTTGAGTGCGCGCGCGTCGTGAGAGAGAGAGAGAGAGAGAGAGAGAGAGAGGCTGGTTTTAACTCGTGAAGCATTAAAATAATTGGTTGATTGCACAAAAAACATCCAGCAATTTACCCAGCATAGCACTTGTACCCCCTCAATTTATTTACTAGCGCAAACACCCCCTCTGCTCATCGACCAAAACCCTCATAAACACTCAAATTCAACTCTAGACAACTCAAATGATTGCCAGATTAAACTCAAATTGTTGTTGTTGTTTAGTGTAGAATTTGAGTGTTCATGAACAGAGGGGGTGCTTGAGCTGATAAATCACTTGAGTGGGCTAAATTGTATAAGTGCCATACATGGTAAACTATAGGTGTTTATTTATCCTTTTTTTCTTCTAATTAACCTTAAAATACTACCAATACTGTAAATAGATAGGCTTGTTTTTTCTGCATATGCAGTATGATCATAAATCGGCTTCAGTGGCATTTGCATTGACCTTGCAGCACCTTAATATTGTACCTTGGACCAAATTGTGAATGTTATAACATGCAAAATCAAATTTAAAATCTTCTACAGAAAATACAATAAATACTAATGAAAGAACAAAAGATTATACCGAGAGATCACTGACCTGATGTCTGTATACAAGATAGGCAAAGGCAAAGAAAACCAGTATAAACGGCAGAAGAATGGGAGTCACAACTGCATAAACAAGTCCAAGAAGAAAATATAACTGGAGTGTCGGAAGAGTCTCAGGAAAATCGATGCTTCCAGGTTTTGTTGCCCTCTCTCTATCCCTCTCCGTTTTCACCAAAAAAGCATTTTTCAGATAATATATGACCAGTGGCTTCAGTCTAAGGATCTTACTGGCAATGCCGGCCCAGCCATCAACCATTATGTAGGTAATGAAAAATGTAGCTTTCATTGGAATTGATACTCCTATGGTCCTTGGAATCCTAAAATCAATGAATAAACTTAGTATCTAGCAATTAAAGTGTGTAAAGTAGACCACACATTGTTGATACTAATTTTGAATCTTGTTAACTATGTGTGCTCAGTGTGAAGAAAATATAGACCAGAGAAACACCAATCTGAATTTTCATTTAATGATACAAACCCCTTCAAATTTATCTTGAAACATTTTTACAAATAAATGGATACTGCAAAGTGCATTTATTTATTTTCATTTTTTTTTTGGAATAAACATTCCCAGCAAAAGTGTTTAAAAAAGGTCAATAAACACAAATAAATCTAATCTCTCCAAAGAAACCTAAGAATTAGCTCATATAAAGCTAGCATTGTGCAAACATAATACAAACAAGTTGGAAACAGATCTGGCGTACATAAGCATGACGCGTGTAAGCGAACAGATTTGGCAACAGCATTCTTTCATGTAACTGAAATTAAATGCTTGTTTTGAGAAAAGTAGGATTCCTGATTAACATCAGCTCTCGTTATCTCAAAAATAGTGAGGATACTTATTCTGAAGTCCGATGTGTCATGAATTCAGCTATTCAATTCTATTTTACAGTTATGTATTCCCATGCATACATATATACAAGCAAATATTAAAAGAAATATGCTATCATATACAATTACACACTAGGTTTTTCTTACTATACTCTTTTTCCAGTAACCAATTTTATGGCATCACAACCTGTTATTGAAGGAAAATAACACGGGATAAAAGCAACAACTGGAAATGTAATTCCAAAAAAAAAAAATCTAAGGCTGTTAACCCACCACCCCCAAAAAAAGAAAAAAAGGATGTTCTCAAAACTAGAAATGCTAACAAAAGAAGGTGTATTGTTGTGTTGATGCCATATAGTTATGGTTATAAATCTTATGATATATGACTGCGGGATGTAGAGATATTGATATGAATAAATGGACAAAACACAAAGATAACAATCCACCAAAATTTAATCATTAATATTCAAAATTACGCATCAAATTTATTGTGAGATTTAAAAGTGCAATTTGGGCTTATCGCCAATTTTTACTGCTTGAGATCACTTATTATTCATTTTTGCATGATATTAGCTGATATATCTGTTAAATATGAAAGAAATTTAGTAATCCAGAAACAATATCTCACCACTAATACGCAACCTTTTCTTGACTATCAATATTGTTAAACATGCATGATTGCAAGTGCTAGTTCAACCATGGTTGATACAACAATGTGAAATGAAATTATAGAATTTATATTTAGGTTTCAAAAAATTAAAACAAGTCAATACTTTAAGCAAAAACATGGGCTTCAAGAGATCAGCAAACAAGTTAGATATCAAGAATAATCACAAAGAAAGCTAAAGCAATTTACTGGGTAGGTGGCTGATGAAGGAAAGAATAAAGCTGTTCAAAAGCTGTTCCAGTCACTATGCTACCCAGGAACACATTCACTAGCATAAAATAATAATATTTAGTTGCTGTCTTCCTTTCAAGAGATGATAGTGAGAAATGTCCTTCCATTTTTGACATTATCATCAGAACCGATGGAAGGATGTACAAGAAAAGTTTTAAAGCCAGTCCCGGAAGAAAACCTTGTATTAAGGATTTGATCACCTTCCTGCATAAATAAGTTGGAAAATTTTAGTATATCTTAATAGATAACTCCTAGTTCTTTATAACAATAATCAATCGATAAATAGAAATTGTTGAGAATGTGGTTAACATCTCGGGAAAATTGTGGGATGCATGTGGGTATAAAATATAAGTTAGTATAAACCTCCATAAGGCTTGAGTCTTTTGGATGGAGTCCCACTATATTGAATGCCCATGTGCATCCATGTGTGAACCCATGTGTTGTGGGCCCAAACCGAGTTTCACATGGTATCAAAGCTCTCAGTGTTCGGGTGTTTGTTTGTCCACGTTGCACATATAATGTTTGAGCCCTCGCACATGAAGTCCTCGTTGCACACTCACGTTTGCACACGAGGGAGAGTGTGGGGGAGTGTTGAGAATGTGGTTAGCATAGTAAAAATTGAAATTGTGGGATGCGTATGGGTATAAAATATATGTTAGGATGAACCTAAAGCCCATGTGCATCCACAATAGTAAAACTAAGAACGTTTATGGAAGGTCCCCAACATACAAACATGATGACTTGGATCCTTATTTCAAAATTCTTCATTAAGGCCACAAACTCAATCAATGGACATTCATGGAAAGAAAAATCTGTAAAAGTTAGAACCATGAATCATATTTTCAAAGAAAAGGGCAAAAAGCGAAACATATGGCACCAAGTTAGAAGTGAAAGGTGAGGTCAAGGTGACAAAGCTGTATACCGCCAAAGAATAGAGGCGCCCGAAAAGACAACCTGGACTCCTAAGCAGAGGGAGGCAACACATATTCAGAATAATCTAGCCTATACTTAGTGGTGTACTACAAGACCCAACTTATATAATTTGCAGATTTCCATCCACATGATGGATTAAAGACCAATCCTTCTACTTTGTTACAGTTAAAATCTAGGTATTGAAACTTTGAAAGTGATCAGATAATTTTAGTCAGTAAAAGCCCTTGAAAGAATTGATGTATTCTGTTTCATAAAATATTTTTTTTTAAATTGCTATAATTATTATCAATTTTATTTGCTTTTCTTTCAAGCTATTAATTTATTTCTCTTATATTTGTAACATTTCGTATTTCAACAACAAAATTTTCAACAAGAAGTACTTACAGTTCTACCACAGGCCTGAGAAAAGGAGCAACCTTTTCAAGGCCATCAAGATTTGCCAAGGATTGCACAGCAGCAATAGGTATGATATAGAAAAACACCAGTGCGAACACAGCCAATGATATCAGTATTTTTCGTACAGTGAGAGAAACAAATGGTATAGCTAGATTATCCCAGTAAACATCTCTTGGCTCCGGTGCCCAATAAGTTGACCATCGTGTTGGGTTCCTGCATTGCTGAGTCTGTGCACAAACAGCAGCAGCCCATCTCGAGTCAAATGAAACAAATGCTACTGGCATTGTAGCCTTTGGATCTTTAAGTATTCTCTGATGCTCTGCTATTATCTGAAGCAAACAATAAAAGACGTAATATATACTACTTCAGAAAAATAAGACAGGAAACTAATATTTGTAAATGCATTAAAAAAGAACATGGGACCATTGTAACGGACTTACATGCTTGTCAAGTTCCCTGATATATTCACTATAGTAGTTAATTGCATCCACTCTTTCACCACAAAGGCCCAGAAATCCTTTCTGATATACCAAAGAACCAGAAGGGTCATATACTAAGGGTAGATGAAATGCCATAGAGAAGAAAATTCACTGACTTAAGAACTCAGATTTAACGTAAGAAACCTTAATGGTTGGCCTTTCATCTGGACGTCTCTCATATTTAAGGCGGTAGTAGTCTAGCCAGTTATGAATTCTGTCCCTTCTTCTCACAAGTTTTCCAAATTTTTTTGCATCGAAAACAACCTAATATGGGAAGTCAAAAAAGAAAGAAAAAAGTGAAATAAGAAGAGCCATGCCGAAACATTGAAGTAGGGCCCAAAAAGAGAAAAAATAAGAAAACTGATATAATTAGCATAAAAACCAGGATGATGCCTGTGCAGGACTGCATAATACATCATAAAAATGTGCCGAGACACATACACATCCGCCCCCAACCCACACATATAAGAAATGAAACAAAATAAAATCACCATAATTATACACTCAACTTTCCAAAAGGCATATATGTACTACCTGTTGGCAAAGGTAGTGGTCAGGATGGTTCCGCTGAAAAAATTGTTCCACACTTTCTGGTATAGAGTGCCCAGAAATCTGTGGGATATTTCTGACGAGTACCTACAGAAAGATAAATAACCAAAGTGAATCCTGGAATAAAAACGCTAAGAGACTGAAGGAGATGGTTAACTTCAATAAGTTTAACCGCAAAAGCTTAACATACGAACAACTATTTTTATATCAAGTCACAAAAGGTAAAACTCAATAAGCTGATCTTGTACTGGTTTGCACTACCATCATATAAGAAATCTTTAATGGTTATCTGTAAGTTCATAATAAACTGTTCTTTTTGTTTGTCGGAGATCAATTAGCAAACTCATTTGTTTGTCGGTGATCAATTAATAAGCTCATTTATTTGTCGGTGATGCTTACAGTATGTGTTCATGCATCAGCATACTTTTTGTTTTTGTTATCCTTTTTTTCCTTTTCTACAAGCATGTACATGTCTATTTACTTGTGTATACTGGTTATGAGTGAGGGGAAGAGTGTGAACGGAAACCAAGCATATATAAAGAATCAGCACTAAGGAGAGAAAAATGGTTTGATATCATAATCAAAGAAATCTGGTTTGATCCATTAATTAAACAGATTTTGCAATACTAAAATTATGTCGCGTGAAATACAATACATCAGCATGCAATCACAGCGAAGAGAGGCGTATGATGTCATATAATGTGAGGCCCTCATATCAAATAGCATTAAAATGAACATGCAGCAGAGTGCACAAACAATAGGGCATCACCAGATACACTAGTACTTGAAGGGACTACTAAACCATGAGATGAAGTTTCTTTGTGCAATTGCAGAATCATTCTGAATGCATTAATCATGGAATATCGGTATTTCAAAACAAAAACAAAAAAACTTCCCCCCTGATATACAATTCTGTAATGTGTTGTGATATTTTTATGGTACTTATCTTCTTTGTCAGGAAAAAACACTAAAATAAAACTAAAGTACGAATTATGTCTGTGAAATGTCTCTTCCACAGCACCAAAACTCTGAAGTTATGATGAGAATTGAGGGAATATATTTTATATTCCAGCACGCCCCCGCGGGTCAAAAGCCTTTTGGGCTGAAACCTGGGATTTTGCGCAACGCTATTTTTAATTTTATAAATCCGTATTTAAATACACGTCTGGTGAGAATCGAACCTGGATTGCTCTGATACCATGTGAAATGTCCCTTCCACTGCACCAAAACTTCGAAGTTATGATGAGGGTTAAGGAAATATATATTATATTCTAACAATGCCTATTAAAGGAAACATTAAGAACTATAATGATATTAATTGATCTTTAACTCTTGAGCCAACACTTACAGTGAACTGATCAACACTTCGATCCTGCGATGCCAGAAAATGCAATCTCATAAAGGCTATATTGCTATACTCCTTGTAAAGGACATAGCAAGTCCATACGGTGAGCAAGTATGCCACTGATATGTGAAACCAGAACCTAAAATATAATCAAAGTAACTGTATTAACATGAAGTCCAATAGCATTTGCAAAGTATCAATTTTTCCACATCAACTAGTAAATTCTAAAACAGTACTGTTACTTATAAAAATAATAATGCGGCAATATGAAAGCAGTAACAATTCTCATCTTCTGATTTTCTCACTTTAATGTCTACGAATAGCAAACACACTTCGTAGTAAAACAACAATAACCATAAAGTTTGAATTAGATTTAAAAAAAAATCCTGAGCAGTTGTCCTCTCAAGCATACTGATTGTATATCCTGATATTCCAAATTCAAACACCCTCGTTATCAGGACAGTTACGAGCGTTTGCTATCTATTATAAACATTTAAATCACAAAAAGTTCTAATAGCAATCAGCAGTCCAGCGCTGTATTACTGGTAGTATCATATTAAAATCAATGCACAGATAAAGATATTCTATGAAATGCATGCTTTTCAATAAAATACTAGCCATCGGAAATACTTTTGACATAATTTTATGGATTGTAGAGAACTATAAAGTATGTGCACAAAAACGGAAGTAATAAAAGAAAGATGTTTGGAGAGAGAAACCACATAATTACATAGGCCTGAAATAGAGGATAGGTTTTTTTTTTTGAAATAGGGTAGTTTGAATTTAAAATTATAAAAATAAGGTAGTTTGATTTTTATTTGTGATAATAGGGCGGTTTGGTGGACCCCACCCCCTCCCCAGTTTAGAGGGCGGGTTCCCCCCTCCCCAGTTTAGAGCTCCACCTATTACAGGGGAGGATGGGTTGAGAACCCGCCCTCCCCTCAATTATGAAGAGGGCGGGTTCTGTTCTGAGAACCCGCCCTCTATTATAAAAAAAATTAAATTATGGGGAGGTGGTGGGGTCCACCAAACTGTCCTATTATCATAAATAAAAACCAAACTACCCTATTTCAAAAAAAACCTAGAGGATAACACCTGATAAATTGATATGTAGGGGTGTTGGGGCTCATATGACCACACATGGGCTTTCAATATAATTGGGTTTCATTCAAAAGGCCTAAGCCAATTTGTGGGTTCCCACTTATATTTTATACTAATATGCAACTCTGGTTATTCCCGATGAGGGACTATTCTCAACTCTCCCCCGCATGTGCAACGTGGTTGTTATGTGAATCATGTAGAGCTAAATCTCTCAAAGACGCGTGTAGAGCTAATCTCTCAGCGGCACCTCTTTTTTTTGGTTGCATGTAGACGTCTCTCTCAAAGGTGCACAACATATGTTGAGCTAAATCTCGCTGAGGTACTTATTTTTTGTGCATTCAGACGGCTCTCTCGGTGGTGCATCTAGACAGCTCTGTCAGAGGTGCTATTAAGGTCTCAATCGATCCGGGGCTTTGATACCATGATAAATGCCCCTTGCTGCACCAAAACTTTGAAGTTTTGATGAGGGTTGAGGGTATCAGAGCAACCCAGATTCGATTCCCACCGAATGTATATTAAATACGGTTTTATTCAAATTAAAAATACAACAACGCAAAACCCAAGATTTTGGCCCATAAGGCCTTCGACTTACGGGGGGCATGTTAGGCTATAAAAATTGAACCCTCAACCCTCATCAAAACTTCAGAGTTTTGGTGCGGTGGAAGGACATTTAACAACACCCGAAAACAATAAATCAATACCTGATGGATTTGTCCTACAATGAAGATGAACAGTTTTATGATATTCTATAATAGAGAGTGCACCCATGATCGCAGAGACATATTTTTATAGATAATTTATAATTAGATATGAGACAACCAACATTCAGTTCTTTAGGATGTAGGCTTTCTCCATCAACATAAGGAAATTATTTGAAAAGCAAATTGACTGTAACTAACAAAAATGGGCATAATGAGGAATGCAATCAAGTCTTACAACTTATAAATATTTTTAAAAAAATTATGAAGCTAAAAAATATATATTTTCTAAAATAAATATATTTAATAAAAAGTACCAACTTACCGTTGAGAACCAGCACTAACATTTGAAATTGACAGCTTATCAATATCACTGAAAGCTATTTCTTTGTGAAGATGGGATAATGTTCCATCGTATATATTGACTGGAATAAGAACCAATAAAGCTAGAACTGTCACCGGAATAAATATCTTCAAGCTGTGAAAGTCCAAGAAAAGGAGGAAGAAGTAATTAGAGTAACCGATAATAACCTGCCACAAAATACACAAAAACAAAATCGAACATGCTCTTTCGGAACAAGTTGTGATATTCAAATATGTGACTGATAGACTTCTGATCCTAAAAGCAATATCTGAATGATTCAAATCAAAACTGAAATTGGCCCAACTGAAACTCTCTTATGGGTTACTGTTACATAAATTGTTGTGGAAGGCTTTGAACAGTCCAGAAGAAGAGTATAAAACAGGAATGCAATGTAATTGTGATGTAACTAAAGAGGTACTAGCTCAACAAACAGGCATGTTGCCTCTATGAGAAAATCAACCTCAATGTGATGCAATACTATTTATCTGACTGGTGAAAATTTCATCACCATATCCATATGGGCCTTAATTTATAATGAGATTCAGAGTGCAGTCATCTGAAGTACCAACAATCTACTCTTTCTTGAGAAGCAAAAAAAAATGAAGTTACTATTGCATTTCTGTTCATTTTCATTAGATTACATATTGCAGTCATTTTAACCAAAACTTTATTTCGCCCAAAATTTCTCACACTCGTTTTAACCAAGAATATTACTGAAAACGGCCCGAATTTCGTCCAATTTTTTTTTTAAAAATCACTATAATCAAATAACAAAACGACAATTCTGCAGATAAAAGCAAAAATATACCCCAAAAATCTCACCCTAGAATATAAATCCTCAAAAGGATAGCAGAATCAAGGCCCGCGTGCTGGATCAAATCAGCCTGGCTCATCCTCAGCGCTTCAGGCATCCAATTCAAGAACGTCAGGTAAGTCCTGAGGTTCAGATTGACGAACTTTCCGATGAGGTTGCCGCCGGAGCGGCGGCGGGGGCTCTTGCGGGCGCCGGTGAGGTACCATTTGGGGAAGTAGACGCGATCGTTGGCGGGCTGGAGACGGAGGATGGCGAAGGCCAAGAGGAAGGCGAAGGACAAGAGGATGTTGATGAATGCTGAGACCCCGATTTCTTGTAAAGTCGCCATTTTTCTTCTTCTTCTTCTTCTTCTTCTTATTTTTTTCCCAGAAGAGAGAGAGAGAGAGATGAGATCAAAATGGGAGTGAGTGCTGAGCTGCTGCTGCTGCTTTTGGTTTTGGTTGCTTCCTTGCTGTTTTGGACAAAGTGAGGAGGCGAAGGAGCGTAAAGTGAGCGTAAGCTGCGGTGCGCTGATTTTGGAGGAGGGACCGTGGGTTTCTGTTCTGATGCTCCTGCGTAACAAAATAAAGCTTGATTAGCAAAGATGCCAGTTCATATTATCTTTTGGTTCGATTTCCGAATGCGTCACATGCAAATCACCAAAAAAAAAGACTTCTTTTGTAGATTCATTAAAGACAATTATTATTTTCTAAAGAAAAATGCTTAATCTTACCGCTTGAGATATCTACCAAACACCAAGGGCGGCTTGCAAGGTATTAGTATTTAGGTGTTGTGAATCCCACAATTTCATCTCTAAAGTAGGATTTCAAGCCGGTAGGTAAAATATTACTCTTCTTTAAACTGGTTAAATATCATATCTATCTCTTTTCTGAGGTAATCGTCAGATTTCTTAATTAATGTTCATAATAGCTTTTCTTTTAGTTGTTTTTAGCTATATAAGTTATTGCTTGGCATTCAATTGACTGCCTGTTGTTTATAATATCACGGCTTTAATAAATCTCTTGCGTCCTTTTTATCAGACGTTTTAGCGCATGAAAGGTTTGGGTTTTTTTTTTGCTAGCAAGCTCTTTCAACCAATCTGTCATATGCAATAATACCCCTACCATTTTATTCTAATTTTATCCAAATTTTAATTTTACACTTTCCTCGGTGCAATATATATATATATATATATATATATATATATATATATATATATATATGTATGTATGGAAATTTGAAGAATCTGAGCATATGGAAATTTGACACCTAGAGAGAATGGAGTAGCATTAGCGTGCTCAAGCAGAGTGTGAGTGTGGACATTTAAGTAAAAAGAATTAAGGGACCCGTATGAGCTGTAAATGGCAAAAAGGCGTGCACGTTAACTCGTGAATAGATTTACAAGCATGAGCTCAAAAACAATTGAAAAGGCTATAGAACATTAAAAGGGTAGCTGCATCATTCTCCATTCCCTAAATAGGAGCAAGTATTTTATAAGAAAAAAAGTTCAGAGTTTCATGCCGGTAAAGGGTTGTTTGGTTGCAGAATTAGAAAGGATTTTGCACTGTTTGGAATCAAGAATCCAAAAAAAGAGGGAGAAGCCTAATTGTTTGGTTGTGTAGGATTTTGGAGTTTTTGGATTTGCTTGTTTTTTGTGAGCGTCCCACCGTTTTTTTGGATTCGTGAATCCTTAAAAAAAACCTATGGATTTCAAAGGATTCAACACTGTTCATGTGGGACCCGTGTATTTTGGTTATTAAAAATCCCCTCTCTATTTCTCTAAATCTAATGCCAACCAAACACAAAAGTAGCTAATCCAAATTTTTTTTCCGATTGTAGCGTTTGGATATCCAAATTTCACAATCCCGAACAAACAGACCCTAAATCTAATTGTGGGCCCCGAAGGCTAGAGGTTCCTTTCTTGTATTGTGGAGAATTCTGTGGATTGGGAATCTTTGACGAAGCATGAGTCATTTGGTTTGGCTCATGATACTAAAATGCGCCTCGAGAGCCTTGGGCCCCCCAACCATCAGCGCGGCACATGGGGGAGCCAATTGGAACGGAATTGTTTTTGTTTGCGGGTTGCCTTGCTGTCCTTGTATGGCGGTTAGCTTTCTTTTTCTCTTTTTCTGTCTTTTTCTTGACCTAACGGTTATTTTAGGTAATTTTCAGTAATTATGTACAGAATAAAATTTGTGAATTTTAAGATATAATAGATAGATTTTAGAAATGGCATCACAGTGCATGACTGCTAGTTTCATTAACCCATTTAATTCACAAATGGACTGGATAACTTTAGAATGTCTTTGTGCATAACCTAAATAGCCTCCAAATTGACTAAATATAGTTTTTTTAAAACGAAAACGTCCTTTATTTTTTTTGTCTAAAATTCAAGGGTTCATGGCTATCTAAAGTTCAAATGTTTCTCAAAAATCCTGAAAGTTTAATTGTGCTTTATAAAGTTTACCGAAAAAAGGCTGCGAATGATGAAATCTATCATGTGTTCATACTCTACTTTATCTACGTGCACCGATATTTTTTCCCTATCCAAAAGATAATGGATAAGACATGCCATTTGAATAAAAGAAAAATGGGTCTAGCTCCCTAACTTAGAAAAGAAACATGTTTAGGTCCCTGGCCCAAAAAGGAATAGGTTTAGGTTACTATAGTACATTTACTATTATTTATATCGATACCGTCTTTTTGGGCAGTGTTAGCTTAAAGAATAGTAAATGTACTATAAAGACCTAAACCTTTTTGGGCCTAGAACCAAAACCTATTACTTTTCTAAGCTGGAGAGTTAGACTCATTCTTCCCTTTGAATAATGCGGATCAATTATTTCATGGACATACATGCACGAGAATGCAAGTTGATAGGATAAAAAAGATTTAAATTTTTATCATGTCTCAACTAATTTTCCAAATTATGTGCTGGGAAAATTGTCAATCCTTAACAACCCGTAAAAAGAGCAAATAAGGATAGACACTGTATATATGCCTTGAAAGTGAAAATCAGTTTGCAGTTGGAGCAATTATTCTTCCTTCATCTATATCCTATTCGTAGCTCTATCCAAGAAACAAACGGTATAACATAACATAATCGGTCTTAGCTCATATTAGAATACGATAGAGCTTGAACGGCGGAAAAGCAAAATATGCTTCTTTTTTCTTATCAAGTTCTAAATAACGGTATGGTCTTAGCTTTATTTAAATTCCCTTCTTGTGATTAGTTTAATTGACTAATCCTATGTTGTGAGCCGAGCTGAATGATTGCTTGCATCTTAGGGCGCTTGCCAAGCAGATTGGAAGATGCTTTAAGCAAAAGAAAAAAAATTTCATCCTCTAGCTTTCAGAATGATAACAAAAGCCAAATCAAATGACAAAATCCAATTCTGGTACCCTCATCATAATTTCTGAGTTTTGATGCAGCGCAAGGGATATTCCACATGGCATCAGAACCAATGACTCGTTCCATAATTTTTCTTCACCCTCCTACATAAACAAAAATCTTATTTTTATTTACCGTTATTTTCTTATTCATGTTCACTTCCAAGTTCTCTGCTATGTCAGTTCAACTGGTTCGTCGCCAATCCAATTCTTAATTCTTTGTCGGGTCACCATCAACCCGTTTCTCAATGCCATGCAGGATCACCACCGATTCATTTCTCAATGCTCTGCCGATCGCCATCGATCCATTTCTTAATTCTTTGTTGGGTCTCCATCACCCAATTTTTCAATGCTATATAGGATCGCCACCGATCCATTTCTTAATGCTATGCAAGATCGCTACCGATGTATTTCTAATCATTTGTTAGGTCACCACCGACTTACTTCTCAACTTCTATTTGATTTGTTATTAACAAATTTGATTTTTCTGTTATATTTGTTGAAAGTAGGCTATGCCTATATAAGTTTGTAAATGTAGAAGAATAATTGATGGATTTTAGACCGGTCCAATTTATTCAAAATTTCACATTTTCTAAATTTATTTTGTAACCCCTAAAAAAATCATCTGCCTCTATAATTCATAAAACACATTTTCTCATAATTTACTTTTAGAAAGACGAAATCTGGGCTTAAAACATCGCATCTGAGCTCGATCGATAAATATAGTATACTACCTATGGTGCAAAGTTACAGATTACATGGGAAAATTTCTCAGGGTCGAAAAAGAGCAACTACAAAACAACAGAAGAACTCAGGCCAAATTTAAGATCATTTGGATGCAAGCCGATCGCGGTTCCGCGGTCAGAACAGTTCTTCTGGACCGCGGTTCCACGGTCGTGTCACAACTGATTGGGCTCGAATTTGGGCCCATACCCCGTCATCAAACGGTTACACCCTCAAAACTTCAAGAATCTCATTGCAAATCTATATAAGGAGAAGATCTGAAGGGAACAAGAGAGTTTGAATTTTTCTTTTAATTTCGAATTTTAATTGTAATTTTATGATAGTTTTCTTCTTCCTCCTCTCTTATTAGCTTCCTCATAGCTATCAATTGAGATTGGAGCCTAAATTAGAATTTTTTTCTCTTTCCTACTTCAAAACTCATAAAGAATTATATTTAGATTAGAGATTAAGACTTGGACCAAAGGACCAAAGGTAAATTCGAAGATCAATAGGTGTTCTTTTCCCTTTTCCCTCTCATTTGCATTTAAATACCTTGTATTTTGTGATGTTTCCATTCTTCCCTTCTTATTGTTTCTTTATGATGTTGATGATGATGTGTTATGAGTGATTGTAATTTGTTGAGAAACTGAGGAGAGTGAATGGTGATTAAATGATCCAATTCTCTCTCTCTCTCTCTCGCTCTCGCTCTCTCTCGATTATATAATTGTGATGAAACTCTATGGTGATTGTTTTAATTGATTGCAAATAAACATATCTTCCTTAGTCCTTGTCGAGAGTGACGAGGTTACATAATTATGCGATCTATGTAGGGATTAATTAATCTTAATTAAGGTGGAGGTTAGATCAAGTCTTGAGAATGAAAATAAGGAAATTAAGCGACGGCTGTTGAGTAGGTTGGTTTAGCCACATCGCAAGCTATTCTGCTCAAGCCCCTTATTGACATCCTCAAGTATTGATTTAGCATCATCCATTTCAATTAGGACTTGAATCTAGGCATCAAATTTAACATGCCATTCTCCATTACCCGTTGTGGTGTATATTTGATGGTTTGTACTCATAACGCTTACATCAAGGCTAGATTGAGTTGTTACTTCACCAAATGCGAGAGATCAACCATTTGACATTCCATACTCCACCACCTACATGGTGAGTGTTTGATGGCTTATACTCTTGAAGATCGTTTGTTTTTGTTGAAAAATCAAGAGAGGGAGAGTAAATTAGGCTTACTTGAGATGCGTCACTAACTTCGCTTTCTTAGAAAATCATTTCCCCTTTGCATTCTCATCTCTTTTCAAAAACATTCACAAGAATATCTCAAAACCAAACCCCTTATAACTCGCGTTGATGGCTTGATCTTCACCTTCGATCTCTATTGGAACGACACGTGATTAACAACTCCGCTCACAAAGCGAAGTTGCTAATTGCATTACTGCACTATACTACGGATCACAATTCTGATTTCACTCAAATCTCTTTCTTATTACTTTTAAGAGTGTGATAAGAAAGTCTATGAAGCTTGGGAGATGGGCTTTTGTCAAAAACTCTAAAGTGCACTTAGGTACAACCTATACCTGGAGAAAGCTAAGATGTCTAAGATGGAGGCTGTTTGTTATTTGCCTACTTAAAGAAGGGTGGTGTATATATTTGTTGAGATGAAGTGAAGTTGAGAACTTCATTCGCCCGAGAAGCGTGTGAGGGAAAATACAAAGAGAGAATTGAAGAGCTTTTGTATAGAGAGTTGCTCTGCTCTTTTCATTTCTTTTGTTTGAGCTGCTCTTTGTATTGAGAGTTTCCCCTTTGGAGTGTTCTCTTTGTAGTGAGCTTTGTGTGAGTGGGAGAGCTTGTATAATCTCGTGTAATTATTTCTCCAGTGGAAGTTTTTCATCGCAGTTGCAGTAGGTCCAGTTGGATGTCGAACGTGAGTATATCTTGTGTTACTGGTTGCTTAGTGTGCTTTTTACTGAGTAGTTTGATCAGACGTAAGTTATATCTTTTTCATCCGATCCCGAAACACCGGATCTTGTTTCTTTTTCCGCTGCGCTATATCATTTGTTCGTTGGGTTGTGCTTGTATGACTCCTTCGCTGTCAGGAGGATCACCGTGCGGTACAGCAGTTTTTACAAAAAAAAAAAATCCCTCATATGGCCTCTTCACTACGTCGTTATTCTCAAATTTCTAAAATATTGTTACAAATATAGGTGGTTGCTGGAAAGACAAATTTGCCGGGAAGAACTAGTACGACTACTTAGCTTGCAGGGAATGGGCTACCTGCTGCAATGATCAGATCTTACAATAATTTGGTAATATTATTTGACATTTTTCCAATATTTCTTAGGCTGCTTGATGGCCAAACAAAGCAAATGAAAAATACCATTCTTACTGCGTTATGTGCTGCTTTTACGCCTAATGTTTAAGTCTGATAAGCTATAATTTTTGTTTACTTTAAATCAGCAATTCCTTTAAGTTTGTTAGAAGCCATTGAATTCGATAGAGGAAAAAGATTATTAACGATTAATCAAAATACAATGTACAATATAGCTCTCTATATATAGCCCACAAACCTAATACGTAATATACGTATAATACAGATAAACCCCAATACAAAAAGATAAATACAAAATGATATAAAACATATGATAAAAGATATGTATGTCCTAACAGCCCCTCAAACGTACGGTGGATCATAAACCGAGAGT
The DNA here is from genome assembly GCA_030015575.1 of Agapanthus africanus. Lineage (NCBI taxonomy): Eukaryota > Viridiplantae > Streptophyta > Magnoliopsida > Asparagales > Amaryllidaceae > Agapanthus > Agapanthus africanus. Next base: position 490,136,032 of record CM057349.1, read on the forward strand.
TTAGATAAGAAATGCATAAGTTGGGTACGTATTTGAGATTTCGTAAAGAGATAGGTCACTCGATCTGTGGAATGGATGTACGTAGAGTCGCTCCATCTGCTTGACGAAGTTTCAGATGAATCTCTATCGGCGTAGTTGTAGAAGTACTGTTAGTAACAGTAGAATCGTCAACCGTGGTTTGTGCAAGAAGATCACAAATGTACTTCTGCTGTGACAGAAAATAGTCACGGGGAGAGTAAAACTTCGATCCCCAAGAAACAGGGCAAATGTTCATAATATCTAATACAATTATATTCAGATATCTTATAATCTAACAGCCTCAAACTCACGGTGGATAACCGAGGGTTTGGATAACATCTTGAACCAAAATATGCAACTTGTAAAACGATGGAAAAGAACAACAGATCTAAAGTATCGAGCATGGCGGACTAATACCTTTTGGTCTCTTTCACGGGTTGTAAGATGGACCGAATAACCTGCAGTCTCTTTCGATCGAAATACTTAAAAGAAGAAGATCATGTTGCTAGAAGACATCATAAAAAATAGCTGCTTGGACTTGATATGATATTGAGCCAAGATCAAGAAGAAGTTCCACAAAAGAATAAAAATGATCAAAAAATCAAGAAGATGTCCTATCAAGAATATAAGAAAAAAATCAAGAAGAAATTATATCAGAATTAAGAGATCAAGGTGAAATTAGATCAAGGGGGAAAAAGACCAAGAAGAAGAAGAAGGATAAAAATAAAATCATAAAAAGAAGAAGAATGGTTGATAGGAAAAAAAGAAAGAGAAACAAATGACATCGCTCATACTGAAGTAGAAGTGCTAGAAAATGAAGGAAAAGGAAGAGGAGGAGAGGATATTGCCCACATTAAGGGTAGAAGAAAAAAAAACGAGAAGATAATATCACCAACAAAATAAAAGAAATAGAAGAACAAAATGAAGCAATTGCTCACTTTGTAGTTGCAGAAAAAGAAGACGAAGAAAAAGAAGATGATACGGTCTATAGAGAGGTAAAAGAAGAAGAAGAACTGCCAAAAAGAGGAGTTGATTATAACCATAAAAAAGTAAATATAGATGAAGAAGTAGAAAAAGAAGAAATAAGAGATAGCGTCATCAATAAATAAGTAAAAGCACCGGAGGAAAGAGAAGAAATAAATCGAGAAGATGACAATATGGCATCACACATATAGATGAAAAAGTAGTACAAGAAGAGGAAGAAGAAGGAGTAGATGACACTGCCCAAATAGAAGTAAAAGCAACGAAAGATATAGAAGATGACATCACCTCGAAGATTTTTTAGCAGAAGATGGTTTCGACGAGATCGGTGATGAAGGTGGTTTCGACGGTGATCTTGAGATCAGTGACGAAGGTGAGGGATTCGATGAGATCGGTGGAGAAGGAGACTTCGACGGTGATAATTTTGATGCGAAGTATCAAATTGTGGCAAATAAGTAAGAAACGAAGAGCAAGAAGAAAAAAATTTAGGTTCGAATAAAAGGAGAAGGAAAAATAGGTCGATGGTGGCGTCAGAGTTATCAGATGGAGAGAGATTCGACGATGGAAAGATGTGAAGACGATGAGGCGAGATGGTGGAGAGGATCAATCAACGATGATGGTAGCAATCAATGGTAGGATAAGCTCTGATGGTATGTTAGAAACCATTGAATTTGAGAGAGAAAAAATATTATTAACGATTGATCAAAATACAATGTACAATATGACTCTCTCTATATAGTCCACAAAATAAAATCCTAATACGTAATATACATATAATACACGTAAACCTCAATACAAAAAGATAAATACAAAATGATATAAAAGATATGATAAAAGATATGTGTATCTTAACAAAGTTAAAACTTTTGTTTACTAAATCAACAACTCCTTTGAACTGCTACTTTTGTGTTTGAATCATGTGCATATACTACTGCAAATAGAGTTGTCCCCACGGTTATGACCGTGGGGCAAAGCACTGTATACCCCCACGGTTGAAACTTTGCCTCTACGGAGATCACCATAAAGGCAAAAGCGCCTGCGGTTTAATCCGTAGAAACATTTTTTATTTTCAAATTATTTTTAAAAAATAGTAATATGTTGTCTTTACGGTTTATTCCGTAGGGGCATAAATTTGTCCCTAAGGATTACACCGTAGAAGTTAAGTTTAAAAAAATTTCAGTTTATTTTAAATATTTTTTTATTTGCCCCTACGAATGTAAATGAAAAGGCATATATTTGCCCCTACGGATTCAAACGTAAGGGCAAGTATAAAGATTATAAATTTACATTTTACAAAATATTTTTTATATGCCTCTACGGCTATGACCGTGGGGGCAAGCAAATGCCCCTACGTTGTAACCATAGAGGCTAAATATCAGAAAAAACTAATATTTAAACTAATATTTAGCCCCTACGTTACAACCATAGGGGCATTCACTTGCCCCCATAGTCATAACCGTAGGGGCATATAAAAAATATTTTTAAAATATATATATATAGTTCGTCCATTTTCTTTCTGTCCTGTAAAGGATAATATATATAGTACACATGAATACAGAAATATTTATCGATAACACCCCATGCATAATATATATATATATATATATATATATAACACCAAACAAAATGCAAAATCAGAATAAAAAATCGAGATATACAACAAACAATATCCAAGATATACAATAAGTATCAAATACAGTACATACATCTCAAAAAAATTCAAATACATCGCTACTGGCTCAGTCTAGATGCTCCATCTCCAAATATCTGGGAAATCCGGCGCAGCTGCTTTTCAGTGCAGCCCCGGGCCGACAAAATCTGGAAAACCGGATCGTTGGGAGTAGAGGAAGGCCGCGGAGCCGAACCACTGAGATGTGAAGCCGAAGCAGCGGCCTACGGAGCCGCAGCCGAAATAGTGGCCTTCCGAATCTGTAAAATTTAAAAGTTTGTGTAATCTAGGATTTGGGGTTAGGGTTTGGACTTGTTTATGTGTGTGCGTGTGTGTATGTGTGCGCATGTGTATGTTTGTATGTAAGTGTGTGTGTGCGTGCGCGTGTGCTCATGTATGTCTGTGCGTGTGCACGCGTATGTGTATATGTGTGTGCGCATGTGCGTGTGTGCACACACATACATACAGTATAGCTTAAAATTTGAATTGCTATAAAATACCTTAAGGTTTGATCAATGTAGAGGAGAATGATCATGATGAATTAAGTTTTGATCTTGTTTGATTTGTGAGATCATCGTCATTATCTCACACACACACATTTGAATTGCTATAAAATACCTTAAAATTCTTTACTTAACTGCCCTTGACTATGGTTGTATTTCACTAAACCCTGAACCTAACCAAAATCCTAACCATGATCCTAACCTTAATCCTAAATCTACCCCTAACCATTAACCCTAACCCTAATCATAACCCTAACCCTAAAAAAACCAAAGCCTAACACACAACCAATCTTCTTCTTCTTCTTCCCCTCACCACCACCATCAATCTCATCTAAAATTACTTTTCCCGGCCCTCACTCGACCTACCCAGTCCTCATCGACCTCTTTCCCTACCACCACAGCCGCCGCCTCCCACCACAGTCACCACCACAGCCGCCGCCGCCGCCTACAGCCCCAAATTAAAGCCCACCCACCACCACAGCCGTCGCCACCAATAACAGCCACCGCCGCCCACCACCACACCACAGCCGCCGCCACAATCCAAAATCCCCAAATTAACATTAACCCACAAGCCTACCACCAAATTCAATTTAGGAAAATTAAATTTTAATTTGAATAATAAATTAATTAACCGGTTGAGGATCTCGACGTTGACGAAGAAACCGGAGAGGAGCTTGTTCCCAAAATATTAAGTGGCCTCAATATGTTCAAAGGAATATAAAGCAGGTTTTTCCGGACTATATTTTGTCGTACTCCAAAATGAGAATCAGGTAGATTATGATAGTATCGAAAGCGTCTCGAAAAGTGCTTCGATTTGATATATTATGAAGCTCACACCTCTTCCAGAATCAAAAGTTGTGAGCAAACGTGCGATACAAGTATAGTTTAAGCAAAACTCTTTCACAGGAGGGGATGCATTATAATCCTACATCGGCCACACCAAAGAATTTAGAAGTGTTTATATAACATTTCCACATTTCATTGCATTAAGACCAATGAAAGAGGATATGGTGAAACTGCACGTGCGCGTCGCCGCCGCAGTGCCATGCCGAGCGTGCTACTATGATTCCGGTTCACAAAGTTATGAATACGTGCAATGCACATGCGCACACCTTTTAATGAATCAACAGTTGCGCTAACGATACGCGCAATGCACGTGCGCATTACAACAGATGCTTCGTGCTACTATGATTCCGGTTCACGAAGTTATGAATACGTGCAATGCACATGCGCACACCTTTTAATGAATCAACAGTTGCGCTAACGATACGTGCAATGCACGTGCGCATTACAACAGATGCTTCCAATTGCGCACCTATTAATCAACAGGTGCGCATCGATATGTGCAATGCATGTGCGCACTATTTTAAAGTGGAACAAAATCTTTTTCGTTGAAATGAATTTAACAAATCAAACTAAATTGATTTGAGATCAAAAATCCAATAGTGCGCATGTCACCCTTAATTGATATAAATATTTTTAAATCAATATAAATTCAGATTGAGATCCAAACAAACCATAATTTCTTCTCTCCTATAAATAGGAGCCTCATATGAAGAAATCAGACTCTGGAAAAAAAACCCTATAAGCTTGAGAAAAATATAGATCTCAAGTCTTCATTGTCTTCTTTCTCAACGAACAATTACGCAAGGTAGAAATAAAAGAGAAAAACTTTTCTTTTCCTCCATTAAATTTTTTTTGCTTTTATATAGAAGTCTCTGATTCTTCATCGAATCCATTGATGCACAAATAAAAGATCAAAATATCTTAAATTGAAGGTTTTGCTTCTTGAGAAAAAAAAGAACAAAAGAATAAAAAGAAACATAATCCATTACTTCTCTATGAAAGCTTTTGCTTTCTGATCCAGACGAGTGCACACTCAAACTAGTGCGCACTTAATAGAACTGTCCATGAAAAAGTCCCTGGAAATGCGTGTGCATCTGATATGCATGTATGCGCACTTGATAGTTATTTCCCACAGATGTGTGAGCATCACGTGATATGCACGTTGACCTTTAATCACATGCGCACATATATACCTGTCACGCCTCGCTTCCCAGTGAACGGAAGTGGTAATGTGGTAAGCCCGCAACGTATTTACTAAGAAATAAATACGTTAAGCATAAATAAGCAATATATGTATAAAATGCACAAGAATTGATAAGAGATATAAAATTAACAGCAACTTTTATTAACATTCATTTTCACAATACAACAGCTTTGAAAAGGAAAATATAATGATATAAAGCAATGCCTAAACAGTGGAATACCAAATGAAAAGTACAATAAGCTAGAAGTCATGCTAGGAAGTGAGCTGGTCCACGTCCTCCTGGTTAGGCTCTATCTCGAGAGAGTCATGTCCTTCTGACGAACATTCCAAAGAAAGAAATAGACAAAAATGTCGTCAACGAACTAGCGCTCGGTAAGTCCCAAAGGAAAGAAATGAATATAGCAGGTATTGAGAATTAAACTGGTAAGATGTACAGATATAAGATTTCTTTTGTAACGTAATTGTTTGTAGCTTGGTACAGAAGATATCAGTGTATACGAGAAGAGTCCAACTTGCCCTGTGGACTATGGTAACATGTAGTACAAGGCCCCATCAAAACCCACGGGACAACGGCACAAGAGTTCATGTAGGTGTCTTTTAAATGACTATCTCGTGCCACTTTTAATACATTCCGTACCAATCTATCCCGTTAACCCTGTAATGTATTGTATAGATTATATGTCTTGTTGAGACCATAAATACAAGTTGTTCAAGTAGTCAAGTTCAGGATATAAGCTTGTAGTCATGTCAATGTATAGCCGTGGTTCAGTCAAGTCAAGTCTGGTATTCAGGTTTGATATTCAGGTTCATGTTCAAATATACATGTTAGAGTTTGGATTCATATTTGAATTGGATTCTGGTTTGAGTTTGGATCGAAGCTTGATTTAGACTCAGACTTGAGTCAGACACTTATAACTGATTTAGATCATGAATTATGTTCGGGAGTTATCGGCAACTGCTGCACATGGACGGCGGGATTTGTGTCTTTTTCCAAGATAATTACCATTGATAACACCGTTAAGTTTTCTACCTTAAATAGGCAGGCACTCGCTTTCTCCGGCTCTCTGAGACTCAAGAGAATTGATCCCGCTTAAACCTATATTTATTAAAGTCCTTAACAATATTTTATATAGCTCGAAAGGGTTTTATGAAAAATATTTTTAATATATAGTTTCAAAATAACCTCGAGAAATTATTTATATTATTTAGGGTTCCATGGATGTGAATTTTAGGTATTTGAGGTATTTTAGTGATAATAGCTTAGCTTGAATAGTTCATGGTATTTTACTGTAAAGTTTGACTTTTGTTGGTATCTTGATGCTATTTTGATGAAACCTGTAATTATTTCCTTTGAAAAAATATAAGGTTATTATATTTTGAAAATATATGGATTTTATAATATTTATATAATTATTAAAAATTAATTTTATTATTAAGTAGAAAATTGCGTTTTTCTTAAAATTCGTATTAAAAACCTTTCGAGACCGAATGCTCCGTGAGGAGGTCTGCATCTCGCTCTACTAGTCCAAGAATGTGCGATAATCCATACCATCCAATAGCGGGTCCCCTAAAAAGGGTTGTAGAGGCTTATTTGCAAAGGAATTTTAAAATATAATTCCAAAAAGAACCGTTTTTCATAGTAGATGGTATTTTAATGAAATATATTGTAATCGCCACAAAAATATGTTCAAAGAGTATCGTGCTATGGAATTATGTGTGTTTGTGAGGGATAGGTCATTACCCCATGAAGTTTTCTAAAGGTATGTTTAAACAAAGGAATATAAGATGACATATCTAAAGTTCATGGTATTTTAATGTAAAAGTTAAATTAAAGTTATGTTTCATGATATTTTTGAGTGAAAGTTGGTTCTAAATATTAGTTTTATGTCAACAAGCAAGGTGTAGAAATATGAATAAGCAATGCTTAAGAAAAAGTGTAATTTCTAGGGTTTAGAATAAAATATCGGTATTAACTCCACTTACCGACATGTTTTGAAAAAAAAACTTTTCAAAGAAGGAGAAAAGGAATTGAAAGGGACTTACGAGTGAAGTGGTTAGAAGGAAAGGGTAGGAACAGAGGGCTTTCGTCATGACGTCGCGGGGTCGTCGGAACTTTGCTTCGATCATCGCCGGAAGTTGATCTCTTGCTAACTCCACTTGTACTCTTCTTGTGCTTAGAAAACTTTAAGAATTTTGGTTATAATTTTTAGAATGAGGAAGGGTTAGGGCATGGGGTCGTATTTATAGTGTGGGATTAGGGTTTTGGAATTAAAAAGATGAATTAAAATGCATTAAAAAGATGATAAATGGAGAATTGAGGGGTCTTTGTTTGATTGCAGAGTAATCAAACAGTGCAAGGGGGTTAGGGGTAGGCCAAGAGTCGAGTGTGCAAAGCCCGGGGCTTATTGCCCATGGTTGGACCGTCGGTGCAGGCGAATAAGGAGTTTCCGCCGGTCGATTTGTAGGGTTAGGTCTCTGGATTTTGGTCACATGTACTCGTTTGTATTTAAACCCTTTTCCACATGTTTATTTTTTCAGACTTTTCATTTTTATGTGCATTGAACGTGTAAACTTTTGGGCTTCCAAAAATTTTAAAAAATAAAATTAGGAAAAATAATGTGTCTTATAGGATTCGAACACATCAAAGTATATACTAACTTAGTTATAAACTAAGTAATCTAACATAACACTAAAGTTTAGGTATATAGTATAGGTATTCTAGTTAATTGGTTGCGGGGATGCTATACGTCATCCACCCGACTTCCTCCGTAGATGTAAATCTATTCACCGACGTCTCGAGCTAGTCGAAACCCACGATCGCCCCGTCCGTCCTAGCTGTCTCGGAAATCCCCGCGATCGTACTTACAATGGAAATCATGACACAACGGCATAAATATCCAAATCGAAAATGATATAACGAGCGAAGCGTACATAGTTTAGAACCTATGGCCATCATACGCTAAATATGGCCAAATACCTCCGACGTCGATGTACAAACGTCTACATAAAACCAAGTTTTAAAAATAAAAAAATGTCGCTAAAACCACACTAAAACACTCCCAGATTTCTCTACATGTAATCTGGAGCAAAAACCACAATACAGTGGCCTAATTACCACAAGATGAAGTTACAGAACAATCAAGACCTGACTCATCAGAGGGGCCGCAAATTGGGTTTTAGGGAATAAAACTGTGACCAAATTATGGAGTTAGGGTTTGGGCTTCAAGGGTAGTCTTCTACTAGTCCCATCATATCACAGTATTCCTAATTTATTTTTCAGAAAACCCTACTTGCTCCAGATTCAATTTGAACATCAAAAACTTCATGAAATCCATATTTTAAAACTCAAAACATATTCAAAATTTAATCTCCAAGCATCAAAACACAACCATCTCCCTCTAACAAGTAGTGATTAACAACTAAACTCTACTAAACTCGCTACAACAAGAAAACTAGAACAACATGGGATTTTTAGCTCTTGTGGAGAAGAGAAGAGGAATCAAGCTTAAGGGATGACTTGGTGAGGATCTTTGAAGAGGAATAGGCCTAGCTTTATGTCTTGAATGATATACGTGAAGGAACCATCAAGCTTCATGGTGATTTGGTGAAGAGAGGCTAGGGTTTGGATGAGGGTTAGGGACTTCGAGATATTTATGTGTAGAAAATAAATGAGAGAATGAGAGAGAGAGAGAGAGCGCCATATATGCAGAATATTATGTTAGGATATTTGTAAGGTGTTGTGATGTACATGAGGGTATAATATAAGTAACATATCCCCTCTCTTACTCACAAAACCAAATAAAATATACATAAATAATTTAAATCACATCTTTTCTCAAAAAAAATAAATGTCATCTTTAAAATATCTCATATTTTTCATTTTCCCCCAAGATAATTATATTTTTACGGACACAGATCCGAAAATCCAAAATCCATACATGATATTATTTTTGTAAACTCATAATATCCATATTTAAATTATAAAATAATATTTATGATTTTCAAAATGTTAAACTCTATCTCAATTCCTTCTCTCTCAACTCTCTCTCAAACCAAAACCACCGAGCTCCTCCCTATCGCCCCTCACTGCCGGCGATCACCTCGCTCCACCCTGCAACTCCCTTTCACCACAAGCTTAACCCCCGAGCCACCTCCTCCACTTCCACCAGCAACCCACTCACAGCAAGCACCCATCGACGACGTGCTCCCCTCGTTGCTGCCACTGGAGACGCCGGCCACCGCACGTCGTTGACGAGTCCCCAGCGCCATCTTCGACCCCTTCTCATCCTCCTTCTTCGACAACACCCCATCACACCCATGAGCCCCTCACTGCCACCGACAAGTACTGTCGACACCACCACCTTAAACCACAGACACCCTGTCTCACTTCACTGCCGTCTAGATCGTCGCACCACAGGAGCCTCGACGACGCCGGCTCCCCCAACCTCACCGGCGACCTCCTCTTACCAACGGCACCCCCGTACTCACCTCCATGCCGTCGCCGCCCTCGACAGCTCCAACCTCCATCGTCAAACACCCCCCAACTCCTCCAACAGCCACAGACACCTCCTTTTTGCCGCCGCCGTCAAGCTGCACCGCCGGCCACCTCTTATTCGTGGACCCCTTGCCATCGACCCCCTTGCCATCGCCACCAACCATGAGCAGCATCTCACCTTCAAACCCATTGACCCAACCCCTCTCGAGCTCACTGCACCATCGCTGCCGGCATCCCACTTCAACCCTCGGTCCACCATCTTCCCCTCCAAGCTCCCCGTTCAGCGCCTGAGCACCACGCCGGCCTCCTTCTTGCCATCGCCGTCACCATCGCCGACCACAAGCTCCAAACCCTAGCCAAGCCGAGACTCGTCCCGTGTTGGTGCTCGTGCCGTTGCTACCATTGTCGCTGCTGTGCCGTCCATCGCCGTCGTCGTGCTGTCGTCACAGGAAAGAGAAAACTCATCTCTTGCTAATCATGCTATTATATAAATAAGTTAATAATGAGAGATAAGTGTATATATATGCGCGCGCGCGCATGTGTGTGTATCTATATTGCGTTAAGTGATGATCGAATATCGGTGCATTGAGCCATCGTGATTGGTTGTATTGAATCGAACCCAACTCGAGTCCATTAATCGTATGTATATCATTTTAGAATTTACATAAATTAATTGTTGTCGACCGACACTCGTATACACATACCAAGTGTTTGATGTGAACCCCTAAACCAAAACCCATTTAAAATGGCGGAATTTGTGACCAATAAATTCCTTTACTGATAATGAATGTGTAGGGATTTGAGTTAAAAATACCCAAGTTATACCCATGAAACGTCGCCCCCAAAAGGCAACGTTAAATCTGGAAATCACCGTACATATCACGTTGTAAAATTATTAGTAAATTGGATATGATTCGTATTGTGACGTGCTTAGGCTCGTTCCGAAGCAGATTGGATAATCTATAAACCTCTGATAAAATTTTACTGAAAACCGCTTTTTTATGATATTGCAAACTTAGGGGAAATACGGCTCCGGACTGCAGTCCAGAGCAGTATCTTCCGGCAACACCTGATTTTAAATGCCTGAACATCTTTTTATAAATCTGAAAATACGTGGAGCCCTATATCATTGCGTAGATAATTAAGTTAGCTAACAAATGGTGTTGGTTTCATTTAATTTAAATACGGTTTGTTGTTTTAAAAGTATTTTAGATCGTCGACATGTCCTGCAGTTTTCTGCAGTGACAGTTTATACATATTGATCTTAAACTGAACATATCTCCCCGTATACAGCGGCTATTATTGATACGTCTGTTGCGTTGGAAACCTAACTGATAGTTCTAGGTTTTATTCAACTGTAGCGATTCTTGATTCTGATTATAATCTATAGAAAACTGCACTAGAAGTTGGACTTCCAATTCTAAAACTGGAATTCCAGCAGCACATCCCTATTTAAAAATGAACATAACTCCTTGATCGGAAAACCTATTGATATGAAACCAATTTAATTGCTTAGATAATCAAGTATACTTTATATGCCTTTTTTTATTGTTTTGCTCAATTCTGCACGTATGAATTACTATGAATTTTACAATCTGAATGAAACCGGTTGCCCATATTTTATTCATATCGTATTTGATTGCATTCTTATCGTACCACGTACTGTTATACCCTCATTGAATAGCGACCGTATACATTGATACCGAGAGATAAGTGTTAGTGATGGGATTATGGAAAGTACGTTAGTGTAAAAGCGTGATTGAATTGTGGAAGTGACATATACTTATGCACAATCAGCGAAACCATTTAATTATTGTATTGTCGACGTCTATGTGACACATATAAGTATAACTATAACTGGTATGGGACGGGTATGAAAGCACTTATATTAGTGTCATAGGTAAGATATCGAGAATTGTCCACTTGTCTCCGATTCCAGTCGAGACATACTTGATGGAGACCATATCTCTAATTCTCACGTACACTTGTCATGAAGCGACTAGTATTTAAATTCATAGTCGGTGCTTGATATAGACCACGGGGTGTGGGGTAGTTTGAGTGTGAGTTCGATCAACGGAATCTCAGGAGTCCTTTTACCGGTATATTTCGTGATTTCGTGTTGCTGTGATACCGAGCCGGAACGGTATATTTCGTGATTTTGTGATATTGTTACTGGTCGTGATTCGGGCACGTGTTTCCTTGCCCCTGGGAGTTACCCTTAGGTTGGGAATACTTCTGTGGTGGTTAACGCTCATAATCGGACTGACGATAGGTTTAGTGATATGAATCTTAAGACATGGAGACTTATAGATTTAGTGACATGGACATTACATTGATTACTAATCCGATACACATGCTTTATTGTTTACCTGTACCGGTTAATTCATGCTCGTATCATTATTTCCATGCCTGCTATTTCCTGTTTATTTTATCGCACTTATTATATATATATATATATATATATATATATATATATATTGCTATATTGTGTCGTCCTGACGACCTGAGTATGCATGCACAAAGTGAAAAGTGGACTTAGCCCAGATCAGGACTTACCCTCTTCGAAAATATTGTGAAGATCTAGATCGGCGACGTCAGATCTATCTTTCATTTATCACGATCTGGTTGGTTACATCTTTTATTTGTATCTGTTGTACTCTGATTCGTTTAAATGTGATACACTTAGTGACTGTATATCTTGTTATCTGTGTTAGATTACTGCTTACCATCAGAAACCGAAGTGTGACTACGGTAGGATCTTTTCTTGACCGTAAGAGCATGGCGGGTCTAGTCACCTATAGTATTCCGTATTTTGGGAAGCAGTGCGTGACAATTCTTACCATGATTCTTGGCAGAATATATCATCATTAACTTTGAGAAAAAAATATATAATTCATATATAATTGCACAAATCATCTCAAATATTACTATATCTATTTTTTTTATAATAATACTAATAATAGAAGATCTAATAAAATCACTAAAGATTTTTCACGATGTCTAAAATATATGCTACGTGCATCGCGGGTGCAAAAATTCTAGTTATCTTAAGTCCGTCTTACCAATAATATGATAGCTGGCTGATGACTAAATCCCACTTCCTCCATGTATTACATTCAAAATCTTAAACCTATATTTTGAGATTAACCACATGAATCTAGAGGAAATAAATAATTTCCAAATTTCAATTAAGGTAAAGGAAAAATGAGAATACATGCTTAGATAACCTCTTTCTCATGAGCTCTTGATATACCAGCACCTCTCTGCTATATTGTTGAGATGCAATAATTCGCAACTTCGCACATTCAACTTGGTAGTTGATATTTCCAGCTTTGAAACCCTTTTAAGTAGATGGTAGATGGAGACCTTAATCAATTAATATGCATGATTCCTCTACATTTAACAAGCACTTTGTTAGTCTCCATAATGGTAATAGGCTGTGGCAAGATCCGGATTCCTCGATTTTTCTTCTTGACGAAACCACATAATTTGCCAAAATAAATGCATTTTAAGAAATGATTTTTCTTTCATTATGTCAAGTTTTTAGTTTAATATGACCACTTAAATATTTATTATACCAATAGCTTAACAATTAGCTAACCCCTAATCAATCATCTTCTTATACTAGATACCAGTGGGGGAGCAGATTCTTATTTCACGGAATATAAGGGTGGTGAGAAGAATCATTAGCTCAAAGAATCGTAGGAGCAAAAGGCCTTAGCGTGCGAGATGTGATCGTATGTTCTTTGAAAAAGTGAATAAACTACTTTGAAAGATGCATTATCTTTGTGATTGTATATCATTCTCCAGAGTACTTCTGCTGAAGCTGAAAATTATTATTCCGTTGACAAAGTTTGAGCATATATTAATAAATAATAATTATAAATAAAGAAGATATCAAACTAAATCTATTATTATCTAAAATAAATATACTTAATATAAAGTAATAACTTGCAGATATAAGCCAGTATTAACGTTTGAAATTGAGAGATTATCAATGTCATAAAAAGCTATTTCTTTCAACAGGATATTGTTCCAGCATATAGATTGAGCAGAATAAGAACCAACAAAGCTAGAACTGTCACTAGAATAAATATCTACAAGTTGTCAATGTCAGAAACAATCAAGTAATTAAAGCAAAAAATAATAGGTCACCCACAAAATAAAGAAAACAACACATGAAATTCAATTTAAGAAACATGCATATTGTTTTGAAACAAGGCACGGTATTCAAATATACGACCGATAAACTTTCTGATCCTAAAAGCAAATATCTGAATGTTTCTACTAAAATATAAACTAACAGCAAGCTTTCTTATGGTTATGGGTTACAGACATCATTATGGAAGGCTTCTAAGTATAAGGAACGAGCATGTTTTTGCCAAGAGCATGTTTTTGCCCTGGTGTCTAGAGGGTAAGGGGATACTAAGGCGTCAGTTTCTGAAATTGAACTAGATCACTTAAGTTATCTGTACAATTCTAATCTAATATCCTAAAATACCAAAGTTTTAGCAATTGTAACCATTGGAACAGCAGGACACCAAACTTGGATTATTAATTAACCACCTAATATACTCCAATAGACTTAACCATTTGCTTGCTTAACTAAAATAGTTAATCGTTTTATTAAAAAAAAGGAGGAAAAGCAATAAGAGCAATCCCCAATTTGGACCAAAATTTCACTTGTACTCAGCTCGAGCAAAATTTATACTGAAAACGACCCGAATATCATCTAATTACAGCTGCTTCCAGGATTCTACTGAAACCAATAACAGAAAATAACATGCATGTGCATGCAGGCTTATGTTTGTCAATTTCTTGAATGCTGGTGGCTAATGGTTAACAAACTCAATTGTTACTGATATTACGAAATATTTTGAAGTCAAATACATCAATAGTGAACAGAGCAGTCATGGTTCCAATGGAAAAGAAATTACCATTTAGCAGAATAAAACTCTTCGTAATACTTCTAAACACTCGGGAGTTCCATATAGCTTGTAAATTCTAGACGAAGAAGCAAGAAGATGCTACTGAGGAAGAAATCAACAAATTTATGAAATTGTTATGTTCCGCAGGAAGACAACAAATACACCATAGAAATTTCCAAAGAAGCTTTGGAAGTTAAAAGAACAAAAGGTTAGGCATGCCTGGTCCATTCATTCATGTGCAGAAGTGATAAGGATTTTCCAGAATAAAGTGTATATATATAATCACTAATGGCATGCATTGTATCATACATTGTTCATATGATTTACCTGACACATGGGCATCGATGTTCATTGTCATGCATGGAACCAATGCCAAATGATTCTGAGCAATAATTATCAAATCTACAGAATACATTGCACTTTGCTCCAACTGTGAAACTTGAGCGGAACTTTGTAAAGGCCTGTACCTGAGGCATAAGTTTCTGAGCAATAAATATTGAATATACAATGATACATCATGCTTGCTTCATATGTATAAACAGAGGGGAATTTTGTGAAGATTTACCTGCCACATTGGTGTCTATATTCATTTCACACTCTTTTCTGCGGGTTAAGCTTCTGAACATTAAATACCGCATTTGCAGGATACATTGTACTTGCTTCAACTGTAAAAAGGAAGGATATTCCTGTCATTTCGAATGATTATAGAAATTGACCTTCTAAAGGAATATATAAACACACCCCTAAACAGCTCTCCCTTTGCCAATATCATAAGAAATAATTGCCGTGCATTATACTCAAGTCTTCTAAGGTACCTCTCCTTACACCTTTGTTATAAACTTGTCAATTTAATATCCCTGTTGCTAAATTGTATGTAAGAAAATGGTTTTACATGAGTAGTTTCCATAGCTTGAATGAATTATTTCCGCGTTCTTGTCATAAAGTTATCTCCAAAACAAGCTTTTCCAACTAAAGCATTAGAATGTTTTACAAAACCTGATTATTGCATACTGAGAAGGCTGCACAGGTATTATAATAACGGATATATTTCAGAAGATAAACAGATACAAAATACTAAATAATCATCAGCAATTGAAGTTTCAGGGCGACCTCTAGGAATAAGGAGCCTCTAGGGAATAACTTGTTGGATGTGTATAAGATGATAATTACTGAAAAACTAGTTAACAAAGCGCTATTTTTAGCAACTACTTAATCTAGTTATTTCATTGTTTAATTAATCTTCAAGAAAACATAGAATTTGGAGAAAAACACATAATGTCGTAAGTTCTTCCAAACCTCCAGAAACCATGTCAGGACCAACGTCCCCTTTCATTGGAATGGCTACGCTGATTGTTCAATTATGGTACGTAGATGCAATATAAATATATAGAGCAGCGGAAATACTATCTATCTACGCAAGAGATTTATGATATACCTTGTATTGGTTGTATGATCGTTTACCTTGCCCACGTCACGTAGAAGATCTCATCTTTAATGCCTTCAAGCAACGGCCGGAGGAAAACCACACTTTGGTAGAAAAACGAGAATCCTTCTCTTGATCACCCCATAAGCTAACCCAAAGTAGAAGAGGATGAGGGAAAAAAGACGACGACTTTCTTGTTTTTCTCTCAAGAAAAACTCTCTATATTGTATGCATTATCTACTCTTGAACCCTAGCCAATATATAGGATACCCACTCATATGGACGGATATTGGGCTGGATATGGCCTAATAGCTAACATACTCCCCCTCGCACATTCAAGTGGGTGCCGTCCATAGGTCCTTGAGCTGGTTCCCTGAACCATTGATTCACTGAATCAATTGTCTTCCTGAAAATCTCCTTTTCTTTCTCATTCATACCCATACTCATATGTTGGTGCGGCGTGGACCGTTGAAAATCTGCAAGCGGGTAGCCTTACAGCCAGATCCGTTAGGACCGGCATAAGAATTTCCCTAAAACAAAACAACATAAACCAAAATATAGTAGGCACGCGAAATCTCATACCCCAGATCTGATCAGACATGTCTGTCCAAGCACCTTCGATCCTTCTCAGAATTATACTTGAACACCGCGGTAGTTTCTCGATTTATCGCACTCTTGAACTTCGCCACCATGGCGTCAATAAGAGTTGGCCATGTGATACAATCAGAAGGCATTCCAATCGATCTTTCTCCGGCTCTGAATAGTTAGGTCTGCTATTCACCCGCTTTCCTGACACTGCCCCATATGTGTGGTATATCGTCTTCGCGGTAGGAAACAGCATCCGAAATAGCAGACGGTCATAACATGCCTATTTAGACAGCCCAATGTCATTAAGAGTATATAAATTGCCCGTCCTTCCGTGAAGGAGATCGTCATAAGGGCTCACACCATGAGAGAGATGGGATCCATCCCTCAACCTTCTTATGTGCACGATCCAAGCGCACGTCGTATGGTAACGTGCTACAGTATAAAATTCTTTCCTTGAAAGCGTACGCCATTAAAGTTATACCGTCCGGACCCAAGTCTAATCATCCTGTGATTGACTTGCATGGCCATCTCGCCCTGCGATATGCCTGGGATCTCCCGACAAGATCGCATCCCGTGCAACGAGTCAGACCCCTAATCCGGCTATATGTAAACAGGTAAAATGGCCATGGGATAACCACTTCGGTCGCTTGGCATATAGTGCATGGTAACCTCATCTTGACCTAGTTAAGACGACTCTTTTAGGTGCTCCTACTGTCGCCATACCCAGTATGGAACATCACAGTCACTACTTCGAGCAGATGACGTCTAGCACTTAGTCTCACCTTCGTATACTTCCCAAGCATAAAGGGGATCTCTCGCATGAGGGAGAGTTCCTACCAACTAACACATCTTTGTCAAATGTGTGCCCTGCACACACCGTGTACTCTGTACACTTCGTGCATCTTGTACATTTGTACTTAATGCCTGAAATAGTTAAACAAAATACAGAAATACATATCCCAGATAATCAAGAAAGAAAGCAGCATACAATCAATCTCAAAATATGCATCTATAAATGTCGCCACTCATATCTAAACATAATAGAAAGTCGCTACATGTCTAAATACATGTATGTCACCATAGACGTAACCCCAAGGCTTTAGTATGTTGTACAAAGCGCTCCTCGGGTATTCCCTTTGTCAGTGGGTCTGCGACCATCTGATCTGTAGGGATGTACCGCGACTTGACTTTCTCCTCCCCTTACTTCCTAATAAAATGGTACCGTATCTGAATGTGTTGTGACTTCCCATGGTACTTTGAATCCTTCGAGTACGCAATCGCCGACATGCTACACAATTAAGGATTACTTTATCTTTTGCATGTGGCACTATAGTCAGATTCTCCAAGAATTTTCGTAACCAAACTGCCTCTTGTACCGCTGTACTGGCCACCGTGTATTCTGCTTCCATGGTGGAAAAGGAAATGCAATCATGCTTCTTACTACACCAAGAGATGACCCCGTCATTGAGTAAGAAGGCATATCCTGATGTGGACGCTCGCTCATCTACGTCGCTGGCCCAGCCGGTATCTGTATAACCCCGTAGGCGAGTGTCTGATCCTCCATAGCACAAAGTATAGTAGGCTGTCCCACTTAGGTACTGCAAGATCCGCTTTACCCCTTCCAATGAGCAACACCGGGGTTAGACTGAAATCTGCTCATTAGTCCCACCACATAAGATATATGAATCTCGTACACACCATAGCATACATGAGACTCCCAATAGCACTTCTATAAGGAACATTCCGCATATGTATTTTCTCTGTTTCGTTCTTGGGAGACTGCTCTAAACTTAGCGCATGATTCTTTGCGATTGGAGTCCCAATAGATTTACTTTCGTTCATGCCGAACTGTTCCAAAATTTTCTTAATATAAGTCTCCTGAGACAAACCTAGAGTCCTTTTGGAACGGTTCCTCAGGATCCGAATCCCGAGCACGAACTGGGCATCGCCCATGTCCTTCATGTCGAAGGTGGAGGACAGCCAACTCTGAGTGGCATTTATAGTCTACATGTTGTTCCCTGCCAATAAGATATCGTCGACATACAACGATAGAATCTCGAAACTATTGCCAGCTTGTCGTAGGTAAACACAATTGTCCTCATCGATCATCTTAAAACCAAAACCCGGCACTGTTTTATGAAATCGAAAACACCGTACTCTGGAAGACTGTTTCAAGCCATAGATAAACCTCCTCAATTTGCACACGCGCTCGAGGCCTTTGGCTTTGAAACCAGTAGGCTGATCCATATAGATCTTCTCTTCCAGTTCTCCATAGAGCAAATCTGTCTTGAAGTCCAACTGGACTAATTCAAGATCCATTTGCACTACCAAAGCCAGAACCAGGTGAATGGAGACAATTTTCACCACCGAGGAAAATGTCTCGTCATAGTTCACACCATTTCTCTAGGTGAATCCTTTTGCCGCTAAGCATGCCTTGCAGCGCTCAATTGTCCCATCCGCCTTTCACTTAACCTTGAAAATCCACTTGTTCTCAATAATCTTGCGTCTGGCAGAAAGATTCACCTAGTCCCAAACTTGATTCTTCCTCATGGACTCAAACTCCTCTTCCATCGCGGCCTTCCACTCTTCTGCTGCGGGTCCGGAAATAGCGTCCTCGTAGGACTTGGGTTCTGCAACATTATGCGGTGCAACCATGAATGCTTCCCTCTCGATCTCAAAGCGTCGACGATGCACTTGTCAATGGGACAATCTATGAGGCTCTTGAGATTCTGCAAATGGCTCCAACTCATATGTCGGTATCTCACTCCACTGTCCTTAGCAGGTAGAGGAACAGATTCCTCTTCCAACTCTAAATGGTCGTGGTCTTCTCGACCCTGTACAAT
Source organism: Agapanthus africanus (assembly GCA_030015575.1). Classification (NCBI taxonomy): domain Eukaryota; kingdom Viridiplantae; phylum Streptophyta; class Magnoliopsida; order Asparagales; family Amaryllidaceae; genus Agapanthus; species Agapanthus africanus. The sequence continues at coordinate 490,155,530 of CM057349.1, forward strand.
CCCAAATCCCTAACTACTTCGCCTCTTCGCGGGAATTCCTTCTCGAGAAATTCGAAGAGGAATTCGACATCTCATGGCTCAATCTCGGTCACAGTCTCATCCTCATGCTCACCTAAGAACGCATATCCCTTAGAGTGCTTGGAATAGCGTATAAAAATATCCTTCTTCCCTCTATAGCCTAACTTCGCATACCGATAAAAAATTTTGTGCACATAGGCAGCGCATCCCATGGACATAAGTGATCCTACACTGGCTTATTGCCCGTCCATAACTCGCAGGGTATGTACTGAACTGATTTGGAAGGTACTCTATTAAGAACATAAGCAGCTGTTATCAGCGCATCTTCCCAAAACGTATAGGAAGATTGGCTTATGCCATTATACTCCTAATCATATCCAGCAATATCCTTTTTCGTCTCTATGCAACACCATTTAGTTGCGGAGTGTAAGTGTCACGCCGCGCTTCCCGGTGTACGGCGAAGAGGACGCGACGAGGTCCGCTACGTATATACTTAGAAGTACATACGCTAAGCGTATCTAAGCAATATAAAAGTAAATCACAAGAGACAAGAGATATAGAAATAACAACAACTTTATTAATAACATTCTTTTATACAATGCATGAAAAGTAAATACAACTGAAATGAAAAGCGATACCTAAACAATGGCATAACAAGAAATGAAAATACTGAATAGGACAAGGTACAATGTCTAGAGCTCGGGGTTTTCGTGAAACTGCTCCAAGTCTTCACCGGTGGGCTCGATCTCTGCTGGGTCCAAAGCACCCGACGACATTCAAAAAAGAAAGAAATAGAATGTCGTCAGCGAACAGATCGCTCAGTAAGTCCCAAAGAAAATGAAGAATTAGAAAAGATAGAATAAGAGGTATTTTCTAAAGAGCTTGTAAAATATTGTAGAATATTGTGTTAACGCTGTTGTTTGTAACTTGGTACAGAAGGATGCCAGTGTATACGAGAGGGGTCTCTATATGCTAGAGACCAGGGTAAATGGAATGTACAAGGAACCGTTAAGCCACGGTACAACAGCAACGGAATATAGGTTAGGTGTCTTAATCTGACCACCTCGTGCCACCTTTAACACCTTCCGTACCAATCTACCCCTTAAACTTTGTAGTGTTTTGATTGTATTGTTGTATTGTATTGTGTAAGTTGGATGACTGACCAAAACCATGATATCGGTGAACAGATCGTAACTGCATAATCAGGTAAATGGAATAACGGAATAATGGATGTATATCCATGGTTTGATTCAGTCAAGTTGAATAGATTGTTTACTGGATTCTGGGATTCATGTGTTCATACTGAGTTGGAATATTAAAGAATATAGATTGACTTGAATCATATTCAAGTCAGAAATAATCAGACTCAAATCCGAGTTAGATCAAAAGAAATGTAAGTCGAAGTTCTATATTTATTAGGGTCATTATTGTAATTTATAAAACTTGAGGGGGTTTTATGTAAAAATACTTTTGTATAGTTTTCAAGATACACCTCAAGTATTTATTATTCGTCTTTATTGTTATAATGAGTGTGATTTTATTTTGTGATATTTCTAGTGAAAATATCCTAATTACATAAATAAAGGTATTAATTTGTAATATTTATTTAATTGAAATTCATAGTATTTTAATGTAACTTTTAATCTTGTAATTTTTAGGAAAAGGTGGAAACTTTATCTTATAACAAAATAGGTGTTTAAATGTTAAATATACATACGTTTATACAAGAATAATTTTTAATAAATATTTTATTTTCCAAAAATCTCATTTTTCTTAAATGTCGTATTTTAAACCTTTCGAGACCAAATGCTCCTTGCGGAGGTCTGAATCTCGCACTACTAAACCTGAGAGTGCACGATAAACCGTACTATCCCTAACGAGTTCCCCAAAGATGGGTTGTAGTGGCGCTTTGCAAAGATTTAATAAATACTAATCATTTAGAAAACGGTTTTATAAAGATAAGGTATTTATTTGTAAAAAGGTGTAAATTTCCGTATTTTAGATTCTAGGGTTTCCTAAGCCAACTAGCCTATTTCTAAATGGTCTAAACGACAAGTCACTAGAAACCTCAAATCGCTTTTTTACCGCCAATTGCGGCCAGCTAAGTGCCAGGTGAGTGGGAGACTCTCCACTATAAGTAGTGGCCATAATTAAGTAACCACTCGCCTTAGACACACTTGTCTAGACACCACAAAGTCAGGTTTAGATAAACGATCGATGTCCACGACATATCGTATTTTCCTATTAAAAGATATTGTTTTAAAATTGTTTAAAACTTAGAACTTTTAGAAAAGGTTTTATTAAGAAAAGGGTATTTAAATATAAAATCTTGTATTATCGTATTCAAAGTTTTGATGATATCAATTAGGGTTGTATTTGCGTGTGTGTAGAGGTAGGTCATTACCTCGTGATCTACTTTAAGGTATAGCAATGTTAAAGGGTTAAATGTGCTAAACTAAACATGGTGGTATTAAAGTGAAAGAATACGATATATTAAAAAGGCTATCATTTCATGTGTGAAAACTTGTTCAAATTAATTTTTAAGTGATTAGTAATCAACATGAATATGTTTAAGCATTATGGAATTGGTGATAAGTGAGATTTGATAGAAAACAGAATCGGAAATCGGGTTGTTCCGATTTCCGTCGGGTTTATAAAGTCGTATTTTAATGGAAGAAAAGAAAGGTAGAAAAGAGGGACTTACGGGTTTGGACAACGCTAGAGAGTGAGAGGGAGGTAGAGGGTTTGCCGGCGCGTCGAAACGTCGTCGAGAGCTCCTAGCACGATCACCGGAAAGTCGCCGTCGATTTCGTCAGCGCTTCGCCTTTCGCTCGTTTTCCGACGTACCAAAGTTCTCTTGGGATTTTGGGAGAGTAGACTTAGGAATTTAGGATGAGAGGGTAGAGGGTAGGGGTGTTTATATAGAGTTAGGCTAGGGTTAGGGTTTTAATTAAAAAAATATAAAAATATATAAAAATTCATTAAAACTTCATTAAACCTAGGATTAAAAGGGATTTATTGGGCTTTCTGTAACCGGTCAAGAAATTTAGTGTATGCAGATGAGAAGACCAGGTCAACACGGAACTTTTCTGTGTTGACGACTCGGTCGTCCGGTCGGGTCCGCCGGCCGACTCGGCCGAGTCGGGCTGAGTCGAAGGCTCGTCGGGTGGGGTTTTTCCTGGGGGGAATTTTGGTGTATTCACTTTTTGTTGTCCAGTACATATTTTGGGAGTTATGGCCTTTTGACTGTTGACTTCCAAAAGAAATTAAAACAAAATAAATACAAAAATAATGTGGGGTATAGGATTTGAACTCTAGTAGCTTGATTCAGCAATGCAAGGTATTACCAATGAGCTACAAGCTCTTGCTTGTAATTATGGAGTGAAATAAATACTTAAAGAGATATCAGTCGCAATAAATACTCCAAGTATACATTGAATTTAAATCAATTCTTTGTACATTAAAAATGAAGTTGTTACAGTCTACCCTCCTTACAAAAATTTCATCCTCGAAATTTACAACTTTTATTTGAGGACTAGTTTACAAAGAGGTGTGGATATCTAGTACGCATTTCATCCTCCCTTTCCCAAGTGGACTCTCCTGGAGTGTCTTTCCTCCACATCACTCGAACCAAGTTAATTTCCTTATTCCGAAGTGTCTTCACTTTCCTGTCCAGGATCTCCACGGGCTGTTGCTCACAAGACAAGTCGAGCTGTATAGTGAGCTCGGAATGATCGAGAACATGGCTGGGGTCACTTACATACTTTCTGAGTTGGGATATATGGAACACATTATGTACTCCTTCCAATGAAGGTGGAAGCGCTAAGCGGTATGTCACTTCACCGACTCGTTCGAGTATGTCGAACGGTCCAATGTATCTCGGTCTCAACTTACCCCGTCTTCCAAAACGGATCACTCCGCGGTTCGGAGATATTTTCAGGAATACGTGATCTCCTGGCTGGAACTCCAAGTGTCGTCTCTTTGCATCAGCCTAGTGCTTCTGTCGATCTTGGGCTATGCGCTTCCTTTCCCTGATAGTACGGACCATATCAACAGTATCTACTATCATCTCAGGTCCAAGAAGTTCCCTATCTCCGACATCGTCCCAACTGTTCCCCTCCGAATGACGGCGCGACAGGGACGTCTTGCCTGAGATTCGGGGCAGACGCTAATTGGTGCTATCCGTCCACCTCTCCGAAGATGCCAAGTTGATTTATGGCACCGTGTATCGAAGATTTAAACGGATGCGTCCGATGTAGCAGACTTCGTCAGATTCCCCCTCGCTTGAGGGATTTTTGATTGTGGGGACGCTCTTCCCTGCAGGCGCAAGCCCCTGCAGTTAATTACGCTACCGCATCGCGGTAACCACTTTCTCCTTCTCCAGATGGTCACTTCGTGTCGTGTGTGTTTATTTTGTGTTTAATTGCCCGTGGATTGTATACGGAGACTGAGTTATGTCGTCGCCCGTAGGGCGTGGACTAGTCCAAATCCGTATTATCTTAGATTTGGGTTTGGGGGTTTGGGTTTAAGGATACGTTAGCCTCATTGAGGACTAAGATCAACTTAAACGTTTGTTAAGGATACGTTAGCCTAGTTTTTAGACTAAGATCGACTTAACGGGATCGTTTAGATCCAACAATAGAGCAATTAAGGGAGCCCTGTTGTTTAGTTTAGTGACATTGCGGTCAGTAGGTAGTTTAAGAACATTGCGGTCCAATGTTAGTTTTAAGACGTTGCGGTCAAGGTTAAGGACATCATAGTCCATGGATTTAAGGACTCCACAGTCCGATGTTAGTTATAAGACATCCCGGTCAAGGTTAAGGACGTCATAGTCCGTTGTTAGTTTTAAGACATTCCGGTCAAGGTTAAGGACATCATAGTCCATGGGTTTAAGGACCCCACAGTCCGATGTTAGTTTTAAGACATCCCGGTCAAGGTTAAGGACGTCATAGTCCGTTGTTAGTTTTAAGACATTCCGGTCAAGGTTAAGGACGTCATAGTCCATGAGTTTAAGGACCCCACAGTCCGTATCAATGTGTGGTCATCGGGACCCGTCACCTCTTTGAAGGCATTGAGGAATTACAAAGCCAAGTATCAAAGGAGTGAAGAGATGTACTCTTGAACCAAGGTAGATTAAATGGTCTTTGGCCCAATTTGGGACCAAGACCAATCAATTATGTTATGAGCCTATTGGCCCAGTTAAGTTTGGATTGAGGACTTACGGCCATCTTGGGCTAAGTCCAACCATGTTTGGAATATTGGCTTTCTGTTGGTCCATTGAGGGAGAGGCTTTGCCTCTAGAACTTAGCCAATTGGGCTGAAGCTAGTGTTAAACACTAAAGACCAATTAGTGTTGAACACTGAGAATGAGATTGACAAGTTAGTGTTTAACACTAAAAGATAGTTGGTGTTAAACACCAGCAATAGGGCTTTCAAATTAGTGTTTATACACTAAAGCAAATCAGTGTTAAACATTGGTAGTGGAGATTTCAAATTAGTGTTTAACACTAAGGCAGATCAGTGTTAAACACTGGAAACAGGGTTTTCCAAGTTGGTGTTCAACACTAAGAAAGTCAGTGTTAAACACTGTAAATAGAGTTTTCCAAATTAGTGTTTAAACACTAAGAAAATCAGTGTTGAACACTGGATATAGAAGTTTCAACTTTAGTGTTAAACACTAAGGCAAGAGGGGTCACGTGGTAGCACGTGAGAGCGCCCTCAATTCATTTTATTCTGCCAAAAGTATTGAATACTTTGGAGCATCACGTGCTGTCACGTGATGGGCATTTAAATGTTTGTCTGTTAGAGTTTCTGCCAAGGGGTCACATGGGGCACGTGAGGCATTGCCTCAAAGCTCTTCTCTGTGGAACTTTTCAGGGGTCACGTGGTAGCACGTGACCCTGCTTCTTTGCATGTTTGTTTATCTTTTAAGAATTAAATCCTTCATAGGGTTAAACCCTAGCTATAACTTTAGAGGAATTAAATTCCCACTTTCTTTTTGAAGAATTATATTCTTAGATGGAGTTAAACCCTGGCTTTTCTTCTGTAGGAATTAAATTCCTGATGTATGTGAAGAACTGAATTCTATAATAGGGTTAAACCCTAATTTCTTCTTTCTTAAGAGAATTAAATTCCTGTTATTTTGACAGAATTAAGTTCTTAACTAGGGTTAAACCCTGGTTCTGTTCATTTTGAAGGAATTAAATTCTTATAACATAGGGTTAAACCCTAATTTTATTTCAAAGGAATTAAATTCCTATAATTCTGTGAGAATTAAATTCTCAAACTTCCATTCCCTCTCTATGCTTTGGATCTGCATGGCAGGATCTCAACCCAATGAGAATTAAATTCTCAATTCATGGGGAGATGCGCACTTTGCAGATCCTCTACTAAAGAGAGAACTAAGTTCTTCTTTTTAATATAAGAGTTAAACTCTTTTGAGAATTAAATTCTCTTTTTTAAAAGCCTCTCCTTTCTTACCTAAGGTTTTCTTTTGCAGAAGATCAAATTCCTCTAAAGTCTCAAGGCTCTATTTTTCTTCTCTCTATATCTCTCTATATAGATCTCTGTATCTCCTATTGTCTCTCCCTTCTGTGTATCTCTTGGCTCCTATTTATAGGAGAAGGAGCAGAATCAATTAGTTTTAGTGAATCATTCATTGAGGGATTTGATTTGTATCCGTTAGAGATTTGATTTGCATTCATCATTCATTTGGACCTTTGGATTATTAGGTGAATTTTATTCACCATTTGATTTTGAATCCAAAGATATTCCTTTGTTATTTCGGTTAGATTTTAAGGGGAAATCTTTCCAAGTTCAAGATTTTTCCATAGATAGGTGATATTTAATCACCTTTAAATCTTTAATCCAATCGGTTCCAAATAATCATTCTCCTTTGGAAAGATTTGAATGCTGTTCAGAATTTAATTCTGTTAAATAGATAGGCTTTGAAAGCCGGTCACGTGTGGCCACGTGACCCCTGGTCACGTGTGGGTATGTGACCCTTGGTCACGTGTGGGCCCGTGACCCCTTGGAACGAGCTTTCTTCTGCTTTCTGCGCTTTGTCTTCTAGCCGCTTTTCAACCGTCACGTGCCAACACGTGACCCCTGGTCACGTGTGAGCACATGACCCTTTCTGGAGCCTTTTCTTTGATTTAGTCAGGGAACCGAATCTGCCTTTGCCGCTGCTTTTAATTGTCACGTGCCAACACGTGACTGCTGGTCACGTGCTAGCACGTGATGCTTCTTCCGTAGGCTTTCCTGATTTTAAATCAGGAAACAAATACCTCCACAACGTTGTTCTCACGTGTCTGCACGTGAGTGCAACGCTGTCATTCTTGTGACCGTTGGATTCCTCTAGAGATTTGGGGAGATGAAGCGTCTCCATTTCAGCCTATAAATATAGGGGTCATTTCAGAAACGCCTCCACTTTGCTTATCTTCCTCCTTTGAGAAATTTTTCTTGAGAATTTAATTCTCTTCTTCCAGAGCTTAGTTCTCTGCCTCAAAAACTTTCCAGAGTTTAACTCTGTTTGACCGATTCCTCTTCTTCAGGTAATCATCTTGAGTGGACGAAGAACTTTTATACATGAAATTCTCTGGATTTTAAATCCACTTCAAGGGTTTCACCCTTTTAATATGAACCCATTTTTCCTTTAAGTTTTTCAACCAAAGTATGAAATAGAACTTTCAACAGTAGATCTTTTTAGGGTTCATATGATCTTTAGGGAGATAATGGTGACGGTTAAAACCTATGGAATTTAATTCCATCCCAAAAAAAGTTTCTGGGAATTTAATTCCCTTTTTCTTAATAAGGAATTTAATTCCTATGAAGAACTCAATTTCTTCATATGGAGGCTTCTTAGGGTCTCTTGGCCCGAGGTTGTCCTTCTTAATTCTCTTGATCCCGTTTGATTTGTTGTAGAGTCCAAGGTAGATTTGTCTTCTAGAGGATGTGCAGGGCCACTTGAAACCTACTTTTTATTTAATGAGGGTATCCCCTTTGTCTTATTACAACTTCTTGGTCTCATTATTAACGAGCCGTCATCTTGATTCTGTGGGGCCCATGTGTTTTGTAGCCAACGGTCCCAAAAAAAAAGTCTACTGTTGTTTTCTTCAACTAGTCTTCATGTTCATGCATGGATATATATTGCTGACTTTGCTTTTAACGGTCTTCTTTCATTCGATTTCAGGTGCGATGGCTTCTGCTCCGTGTTTTCCCTTTACTCGTTCGGAGGCCGCTTTTCCTCAATCACCATCCGATGAGGAAGCGATGGCGATGATCCGGGCTCATGACCCGAACTGCACCAACTTGCTTCTATGGGGAACTTGGTACAGTCATATTATCCGGGATCGCCGGAGTTTCCTCTGCGCAATACCAACAGAGCCTACTTTCCCATTCTTGCCGATGGACCCTCCGAGAACGGTTTTTGCTGTGGAGATGCCCAACTGGACTCCAACGGGGAGGCTCGAGCCTTCGACGACCGGTATCCCGAACCATTCGATCCCGGCTATAGATATCTTGGGGCGGCGTATTTGCCAGGGTGAGGCCCACCCGTGGGGGAAAATTTATAAGATAGGGCTCACTCCTCGACATCCTACGGGTTACCTTCTCTGGGCTCGCTACATCCTTTCTGCTCATCGTGCGCGGCTGCAGAAGGTCGGGCTTTACCAGGCGATATATGCGTCGCTTTTTCACTACCAATCTCCGCATGTCTGGTGGGTTAAGGCGTTCTTGAACCAATGGAATCTTCCCACCAACACTTTCATTCTAGGAGATCGTGAGGTCTCGATCTCTCTGGCAGAATTTTATGAAATCTCGGGATTGCCGATCAGGGGTACACTATATGAGGAGTTGCTGCCTCCCGACGAGTACGTCTTTGAGCCTGAGCCTGCACCGGTTGACGGCTTGTCTGCCGAGAACGCTTTCCGCCACAAGCGCCCCAGCTTGATCAGGGCGCTAAGTATCTTTGACCGATTGTTCACCGAATCTGAGGAGCAGGGCATTACTTTCAAGAGCTTTATCGCTTGTTTCCTTCGCGAGGACGTCTTGTCGAAGACAGCTCCGAAGTTCGTCAACATCAAGGACCCCTTTGGGTTTGGTCCGAAGAAGCTGCCGACCACTGAATCGGATCTTCTACAGTATTACATCCCTATTATGTCGCCGATGTCTTTTGAATCCATTGCAGCTGCCGGCATGGATGAGGAAACGTTCTTCGTGGGGTTTGTCAGTGTCTGACTCAGTTGGTTTGTTATTCCCATGCATCGCCACTTCATGAGAGCTTCGGTTATCTACCCGGCTCATTGTATCACTGAGGGGACACGGTTGGCCATCGGCATCCCGGCCTTGGCGCACCTTTATCATGGGTTGGGCACCGCAGCTAATACCTCTACTCCCGGCGTGGATGTAGTAAACTTTTCGCTTCATTATTTTACGTCTTGGATCGAAATGCATGTCTTAGGTGCTTTCGCTATGCATCAACGGCCCGCATTCTACGACGCCTATACTTTCCCTCGGCTTATGCGATTGGTGGATGCTTCTGCCGCTGACCCGACTCAATTCGGGGCTATTCGGGCGCTGATTTCCCCTTACGCTACTGTTGGCGGGTTAGTATTTAATGACCGGGTTTTATCTTCTTCCGCGGGTTCGGCCCAACCGCTTTGGGACCGGTCAAAAGATAACGCGCCCTCTTTGAAGCCCCGGGAGGCTGCACGCTTATACGCAATCAGACTGGGTTACCTGGTATTCCGTCAAGATAGCGTGGCCCTTTTCATGCGGTACAATCCGCACCGCTTTGCCCGGCAGTTCGGCTATGATCAGGGTGTCCCGTTTGAGGCTTTCATAGTCGCGCCGGTTCCTTCGCTCGGGGCCGTTCGAGATGCCGTCCATCACTTTATGAGGCTGAACACCGGCTCTCAGTTTATGATCCCTGATGGTGATTACATGCCCCGATGCGTGGGGGCGTTTACTGGATGGTATCTCCATCGGGTCAACCCGATTATTCTTGAGGAAAGAAGGGCGCTTCTTGGTCATGATGCCCCTCCTCAGGTTCTGGGAGCTAAGCTGCGACCGAGGGCTCCGGTCCGCTTCCCTCTGAGGGAGATTGGCACCGCGCTCATTCCGGGGGAGTCAGGGGTAGACCTTACTCCAATAGCTGGTATGCCTCCAAGTACCCGATCGCGGGGTAGACGGGCCCCAGTAGCAGCACCACCGCCTGCGGCAGCATTGCCTCCTGTGGCATCGACAATGGCGGTGTCATCCTCGGTTGTGACACCAAGCGAGGGTAATAGGGACGATGGTGTTGAAGGCGACATGGGTCGCCGCCGCACCAAAGCTCCGCGAGGAAAGAAACGGTCGTCTTCGGCGGCCGGTTCTGGATCTAAGAGGCAGAAGAGGGTGGCCACCAACCTACTTGATTCTTTAACGGAGTCGGAGCCCCTACTTCTAGATGAGTCGCTGGCCGTGCAAGAGTCAGACGCTGGACTTCTTTTCCCGAGTTCAGCCGATGAGGAAGCCGCACAGTTGGCCGAGGCCATACAGCGTTCCAAAGACGCGTCTCATAACGCCAGGGTTCCGAAGAAGCCCTATCCCGCTGTAATCTTTTAAGAAGACCCCTCATGGATTCGGCGGCGGTTCATTGGCCCTTTGGAGGAATGGGGAGAAAAGGCCCTGAAACAGGCCGCTTCGGAGGATGCTGCGGACGCGCTTTCCTTGTGGACCGGCGGCCATGAGTCTACCCTCGAACCCCGGCGAGCACGCCTCCTTGAGAAGGAGCATCAGCTTGAAGAAGCCATACTGAAGGCTTCCCTGCGCATTGGTATGTTTTTATATTTCTTTACAGTTCTTCAGATTGCTTATGCTTGTATATATGTATCCTTATTTTGTGCGACTTGTGCACAGTCTTCGACGATGGGGGAGGTCCCTACGGGCTTATTGAAGCTAAAGCCTATCGACATTCCCGATGAAGCATTGCTCGATGTGGAGGGGACTGATGAGGCTGCTCTTCTTGCAATAGAACCTCCGGTGGTGGCTCTTGATTCCAGGGTACTCGCTCCTTTAGGAGAGGTTCCCTCGGTGGTCGCCGTCCCAACGACTCTACCCGAAGGCAGCCCAGAGGTTGAGATAGAGGTAGTCAGGACTACCCTCCCTTTTTTGGAGCCTGAGGTCGCGACAGAGGCCGTTGAAGCTGCTATCCCCCCGGCTCAGAATGGGAGGAGTGTCGAAGGTAACCTTCCATGTTTTGAGCTAGTAATCTTTCTGTTACCTGAACTCTTTTGTCTTTTCAGAATTGCATGGACTGGCGGCCTCCATTGTCGATCTGTCTCCTCGGTAATCCTTCCAGCGTCTTTTGGAAATGGCCGCTCCGTAGGCGATATCTCCTCAATGCGTCGTCCTCTCATCTGGACAAGGTGAGTGTTGTTCATCACTTTTCATAGCATCGTTGTTATTTTGCGTATTGACATTGATGTTCTCTATAGTTTTGGAGGCCGATGATGAGGTCGAGGTTCTCGAAGGGCCAGGGGCACCTTCAGCTCCTACTTGCATGACCGTAGGTAAGTGACATTCCGGTATAGCCTCACTTGTTCCTTTGCTTAAGAGTCTTACTAATATTTTTCAACTCTGAACAGCCTTGCCAGCTCCAATAGCATTGGAATCGCGTGTCGTTATGCCGCCCGGCCCTTATGCTTTGCGAGCTTCAGAACGCTTGGCCCAATTGAGCATTGTCTCCCTGTCGTCTTTGATCGAGGAACTTCGTGCCGGCAGTGCAACCACAGCTGAAGCATTTGCTGCCGAGGCTAACGGTTCTCTTCCTTTTCTTGCCACCTACCATAGTGAAGAGGTGGTGTGAGTCTAGGTGGAGTTCTGTTGGCAGGTGGAGGCTTGCTTGCACGCACTTGAATGTTCCCGTCTTTCCTCGGAGGTCATGGCTGCGAAGGCGGACTTGCGGGGGCTGATAGCGCGGTGCGCGGCAAACATGACATCGTGCGAGAAGAGGCTCGGCCGTAAATTCTCGGAGAGGGAGCTGGCTTCTAAAGCGCTGAGCGAGCTTCAGGCGAGTCTTACTGCCAAGGCCAACAAAGCGTATGAACTCTGGCGGGTGCTTCAAGAGTCTATCAGGGAGGTGGTGACTCTTGATAAAGCTGCCACATTCACTCGTGAGAGGGTCGAGGCTCATAAGGCCATCGAGAAAGAGCTTGAAGGCCGGCTCGCTTTGTATCAGGCCCAGCAGGCTCAGGCGGAGGCCCGTCTTTTGGCGATCTTAAATCATGAGGCCGTGGCCCAACAAAAGCAGTATGAGCTGACCAAGCTGCTAAATCGCCTACCGGCTTGAAACATTTATATCTTTTTCTTCCTTTTTTGTATATACTCATAGATGAGAGTATTTTCTTTTTGTTCTTTCAGGAATTGTACTTTGTATCCATTTTGGTTTATGAATAAAAGATACATTTTCCTTCTCAATGGTGTGCCTCTTTTATTGAATGTATTCTGCGGATAGTCTATCTTGATCTCTTTGCAGGGCAGCGATGGCTTAGGATTCAGGGTTAAGATCTGCTTCCTAAGACTTTTGCGCTTTATGAGCCACGGGGGTCTCATAAAGAGTTTTTCTCCCTACAGGTCGAGAGGATCCCATAGGTGTAAGTTCTTCTTAAGAATCGTGAGGATTCTTAAGCGGGTTTTCCCTTGAGAGTCGTAAGGATCTCACAAGAGAGTTTTCTTCCTTACAGGTCGTGAGGACCTGCAAGTGCTGGATGTGGTTGCCCTTATCCGTGTTTCACGGGGTCAGGGGTTGCTCAAAGTATCGTAGTTTAAAGACGTTGCGGTCAAGGTTAAGGACGTCATAGTCCGTGGATTTAAGGACTCCACAGTCCGATATTAGTTTTAAGACGTCACGGTCAAGGTTAAGGACCTCATAGTCCGTGGATTTAAGGACTCCACAGTCCGATGTTAGTTTTAAGACATCACGGTCAAGGTTAAGGACCTCATAGTCCGTGGAATTAAGGACTCCACAGTCCGATGTTAGTTTTAAGACATCACGGTCAAGGTTAAGGACGTCATAGTCCGTGGATTTAAGGACCCCACAGTCCGATGTGTGGTTGCGGGGACCCGTCACATCTTTGAAGACATTGAGGAATTACAACGCTAGGTATCAAAGGAATGAAGAGATGTACCCCTAAACCAAGGTGGAATCAATATAGACTCAGGGTGGTTGATCGTTAGTTTTAAGACATTACGGTCGAGGTTAAGGACATCATAGTCCGTGGATTTTAAGGACTCCATAGTCCGGTGTTTGCTCTGGATGCTTCATACGGGTTCACTGCCGTGCTTGGAGAGGACCAGGCTCCGCTCTGGGCATTTTCCGCGGGGTCAAAAAGTGAAGTTATCTGCGTTCCACGTGACCAGTAATTTTGCACTAGATGCTTCACACGGGCTCACTGCCGTGTTCGACGAGGACTAGGCTCCGCTCTGGATGCTTCACACGGGTTCACTGCCGTGCTCTGCGAGGACCAGGATCCGCTCTGGACGTTTTCCACGGGGTCAAAGAGTGACGTTATCCGCGTTCCACGTGACCAGGAATTTTGCACTAGATGCTTCACACGGGTTCACTGCCGTGCTCGGCGAGGACTAGGCTCCGCTCTGGATGCTTCACACGGGTTCACTGCCGTGCTCTGCGAGGACCAGGATCCGCTCTGGACGTTTTCCACAGGGTCAAAGAGTGATGTTATCCGCATTCCACGTAACCAGGAATTTTGTGCTAGATGCTTTACACGGGTTCACTGCCGTGCTCGGCGAGGACTAGGCTCCGCTCTGGATGTTTTCCACGGGGTCAAAGAGTGACGTTATCCGCGTTCCACGTAACTAGGAATTTTGCACTAGATGCTTCACACGGGTTCACTGCCGTGTTCGGCGAGGACTAGGCTCCGCTCTGGATGCTTCACACGGGTTCACTGCCGTGCTCTGCGAGGACCAGGATCCGCTCTGGACGTTTTCCATGGGGTCAAAGAGTGACGTTATCCACGTTCCACGTGACCAGGAATTTTGCACTAGATGCTTCACACGGGTTCACTGCCGTGCTCGGAGAGGACTAAGCTCCGCTCTAGATGCTTCACACGGGTTCACTGCCGTGCTCTGCGAGGACCAGGATCCGCTCTGGACGTTTTCCATGGGGTCAAAGAGTGACGTTATCCGCGTTCCACGTGACCAGGAATTTTGCTGATTGTATCCGCATTTCACGGAATGGAGGTTTGGCTGTTGGTGACATGTATATCACCGAGCCATGGAACTAGGGGTTGCCGCTGCTCCGCTTTGTTTGAAGTTGTGTCTGTCGTTACGAGACGAGTGTTGGGATGATCTCTAGGTCGCTTGCGGCCCGTCGAGATTTAGCTTCTTTCTTTGATGAAACCTGAGGGGAAGTATGATCACTTCTTTGTTTACGCCCTTGGATTGTATACAGGGTGTGATGGAACATCGCCTGTAGGGCATAAATTAATTTTTTTTATTTTGTTTCTTTTTCCGCGATGCTCTATCATTTCAGCTTTTATATCGCGGAGGTCGCAATTGCCCTATCATTTCGGCTATTTTTCGCGGTGCCCAATCATTTCGGCTATTTATTTCATTTTTTACTCGCTGTTTTTTATTGCGAGTTGCCCTATCATTTCGGCTATTTTGCGTGCATACATTTTTACTTGCTGCTTTTTATTGCAAGTTGCCCCATCCTTTCAGCTATTTCGTATGCACATGCGGCCTACTGGCTTTTCGCCATAAACCTGAAATTAGATACCGATTTCGGCATCAGCACCGCTATGTTTCCCCCAATCAGAGCAAGGCTCTGTTTGAATTTTGAAAATTCAAATTTTGAAGCAACGCTTCAAATCCCGTGCGCTGCGCGCAACGCGCCACGTGTCTGAAGTTGATACGTCAGTGCAACGCCCGAGGCAGTGCGTCCAATCAGAGCAGGGCTCTTTTAAAAAAAAACAAAAAGTAAAGGAAAGCAACGGTCAGTTGCGCAAACGCTGCACTGCGCGACACGTGTCTGCGCAGTTGCGAAAATGCAGTTGCGCCGACACGTGTCTGCGCAACTGCGCCGCACTGCGCGACACGTGTCTGCGCAGCTGCGCAAGCGCTGCTGCGCGAGCGCCGTGCTGCGCGACACGTGTCTGCGCAGCTGCGCAAGCGCCGCGCTGCGCGACACGTGTCACGCGCTGGGGAGTTGCGCAAAAAACAGAATGGAGATTTAAAGAGATCTTTTCTGTTCTTGTTAAAACAAGAAGATTTTCTTCTGTAAAGCAGGGGCCTTTGGATCAAAGATCCAACGGTGGAGAAAATTCCCCAAATCACTCAGAAAAAGATCTCTTTTAACAAATTTAACTAATTTATGGGCACTATAAAGAGGACCCCAGACCTCAATTCAAGATGAATGAACATCTGGTTAAAAAAAAAAGAGAAGAGAACTCCTTGAGAATACAAAAAAAAAGGTAAAAACCTTTAAAAGAAGAAAAAATTCTCTTATGAACAGATCATTGATCTAAGAACAAGATCATTGATCTTCAATAATAAATAAATAGATAAAAAAATATAAATAGTGCCTTGCACTTGTTATGAACCTTTGGTTCTCTGAAATAAGGAAAAACAAGGAAAAACTTGTTTTTCTTTGATCTAAATTTAGATCAAGAGATTAAAAAGTGCTTTGCACTTCTGTTCTTGAATCTAAAAAGATTCTTAGTGCTCTGCACAAATGCAATGCATTACTTGAAGGGCCAGGCCCAAGTCAAAAAGACCTAACAGGCCAAAATAAATTGTAAAGCAGAGCCCAAATGAAATTGATGCTCTGCATCATTTATAAAGGGCAGAGCTCAAAACAAATTGATGCTCTGCATCCTTTCTGGGCAAAGCCCAAATAAAAATAAAAAGAAATGCAATGCAAAAGCAGATAAAACGTTGGACATTTTCAACTGGACTTAGCCCAATTTTGGCCATAAGTCCTTAAATTAAATTGACTGAGCAAAATTGCTCTCCTAAACCAATTTACCCCCGGTTTGAGGGTACATCTCCGAGCTCCTCTGACACCTATCGTTGTAATCCTTCAACGACGTCAGAGAGGTGACGGGTCCCGACGACCACATATCGATATGGACTGCGGGGCCCTTAAAATATTGGACCGAAACGTCCTTAAACTAATATCGGACCGAAACGTCCTTAAACTAATATCGGACCGAAACGTTCTTAAACTAATGTTGGACCGAAACGTCCTTAAACTAATATCGGACCGAAACGTCCTTAAACTAATGATGGACCACCACGTCCCAAAACTGGCGATGGACCACCACGTCCCTAAACTGGAACATGGACCACCACGTCCCTAAACTGGCGATGGACCACCATGTCCCTAAATTGGAACATGGACCACCACGTCCCAAAACTGGAACAATAGAGCCTCCAAATGCTCTTTTGCCGGATCTAAACGATCCCGTTTAAGTTGATCTTAGCCCCAAACATGGCTAATGTATCCTTAAACATTCAAATGGACTATAAAACCCTAAATCAGCTTTGGCTCAAGGGTACATCTCCGAACTCCTCTGACACCTATCGTTGTAATCCTTCAACGACGTCAGAGAGGCGACGAGTCCCGACGGTCATATATTAAATGGATCACCCCGTTAAGTTGATCTTAGTCTCAAACAGGACTAATGTATCCTTAACGAACGTTTAAGTTGATCTTAGCCTCAACGCGGCTAACGTATCCTTAAACTAAAACACCAAACCCAAATCTAAATAAATACGGATTTGGACTAATCCACATCCTACGGGCGACGGTATTACTCAGTCTCCGTATACAATCCACGGGCAACCACAAGCAAAACAAACACACATGACACGAAGTGAAATTCTGGAGAAGGAGAAAGTGGCTACCGTGATGCGGTAGCGTAATTAACTACAGGGGCTTGCGCCTGCAGGGAAGAGCGTCCCCACAATCAAAAACCCCTCAAGCGAGGGGGAATCTGACAAAGTCTGCTACATCGGCCGCATCCTTCTAAACCTTCGATACATGGTGCCATAAATCAACTTGGCATCTTCGGAGAGGTAGACGGATAAAACCAAATAGTATCTGCCCCGAATCTCAGGCTTAGACGTCCTAGCGTCTCGGCCGCCGTTCGGAGGGGAACAGATTCTGGCACGCCCGGTGGGACCTTTTCCTCTTTCCACTCCATATTTCGTGTGTCGTCTTCGCGAACCAATCACGATTTGTTAAATGGTTGCCTTTGGATTTCAAGTTTACTAAGATTTGGTCTCTCATTTGGTGCAGAAGAGAAATCAAGCATCGATGGCCTCAACTTGTTCGAAGTGCTCCAACTGCGGTTGCAGCTCGCGTCCGGCCTCAACTGGGGGCATAACCTACGGCCCCCAAGCGGCCTCTTTGTTCACCATGCCAGTGAAACAGGTAACTCAAGCCACCACTGGGCTTTTCTTCGGGACTATGCTCCCGCCAACGAGCTTTAGCACTCCTGTGCCCGGACAAGAAGCTCCTAAGAAGTCGGTCTTCGATCGACTTTCAACTACTGCGGCCCCTGTCAACAAGTCGCACAATGCCAAGCCAACGACCTCTGTTTTCACCAGATTAGATCAGAACTCTAAAGTGGCTACCCCAAGGAGGGCAACGGCCGCTGCTCCAGAAGTCGTTAAGGCGGCTTCTCCCATCAAAGAGTCAGTCTTTGCAAGACTGACGATTCCCACTCTTGCCCCTGCTGGTCAAAGGACATCAATCTTCGACAGGCTGACATCGGCAATCGCCCCGCACTCAAACAGGGGGCAAAAAGAAATTATCTCAATCTCTGAGCCAATCCCAACGGCTCGTCATGCTCGACGTCGCCATTGGCAACGAGTGAGGAAGGCAGGGGGCAACTCCCCCTCAGGGCTAACTCCACCTGCTCCAGTGGTGGAAGTCAACGCTGCTGTTCCAACTGGGAACAGCTTTGAACTACTGAGGAGGGTGCGTAAGAACTCTCTAATCACTACCTTGAAAAGATCTCCTCCACCAATGGAGAAAGCTCCGGAGACAAAACAGGGACAGCCCCCTCAACGGCTGTCGTCAAAAATTTATAAAGTTTGGCGGATGGTTCAAGACTCCGTGATTGACCCAGACCACTTTCGTCGCCAGAAAAAGGCAAAGATGGAAAAGGACAAAGACCGCCCCATCAAACAGCAGGGGGCAACAATTGCTAGGATGCCCACTTTAACGGCTCCTTCAACCTCAATGGTCCACAAAAGAAGGAGGCCAGAGAAAGCTCCCGTGACAGCGGCAAAGTTTAAAAGTGGTGAACCTAAATGGCCCAAGTCAGAGGGCATAACAGTTCATACGGTTTATATGGCTTCTGGAAAAGAGGAAAGCCGCACTTCTACGGGCCACCGACCGCTCACCCGATCAGTGACCAAGGCTCAGGAGCAGCAACAAAAGCTCCAGGAGATGATGAATGCTATGGCCGCACTTACAGAGCCAAAAGAAAACCCTGAAACGTCCTCAGATGAGCGCCAGGAGGAAGAGACTGACGCCGAGTTCCTTCGCCGAATATTGGAAAAGAAGGACAAAGAGGCTGCTGAGCAAGCAGCCAACATACAGCGTATGGGCCTCCTCTTCCAGGACATGATAGGGATGATGATACAACAAGATCCTCCGGCTGAAGAACCCCCGATCGTCCTTGGAGATGATAGGGGAGAGGCATCAAATCCTCAGCCCGCTCTATCAACGGTTAAAGAGGATGCAATCTCTAAAACTGATCTGGACGAGTACATAGCCCAGCAAATAAGGGTTCATCATGCGGCTGAGGCAGCTGGCCATGTCGTAAAAACGGGACGGCCATATCCAAGCTGGTATGACCAAATCAAGTACCCGCCGGGTTACACAATTCCCAAATTCCATGTCTACAAGGGGACCGGCAATCCCCATCAGCATGTTGCCCAGTTCAGGGCGCTTTGCGGCAACACCGGCGGTGATGACAAGCTTTTGCTTCGCCAGTTCGTTGGAAGTTTATCAGATACAGCGTTCGAGTGGTACTCTGAGCTCCCTAATGACTCTATTAAAACCTTCGCGGAGATGGAGCTGCTGTTTACTCAACGTTTTGCGAGTGCCAGTGAACGTACCCCGATGACGGCACTGATTAATGCCAGGGTAAAACCCGGCGAGACATGGGTTCAGTACGCTATACGATGGCGTAATTTATGGTCAAAATGCGAGCAGCGCATAAAAGAAGCTCCTGCGGTGGGAATGTTTGTTGGAACCCTTGATCCACAAGCAACCATCTCACAATTCATGATGTTCTTCAGGCCGACCACCTTCCAGGCCTTGATTGACAAATTAGCCCAAATGGACCTGATGGGCCATAGACCGTCTCCTCCAAAATCAGATTCCCGAGATGAGAAAGGAAAAGGGAAAGCGATCGTCGTCGCCAATGCTCAACAACAGTCGAGCAACTCAAAGCCGGTCGTTCGCCCAAACAACGCGCGTCCATGCCCATCCCTCGAAGAGAGGCTAGGACGTTCTTACTCGTTTCCTCAGAATAAAACGGGAAGACTGTTCGAGCTGGCAGTGCGCAACAGACTCATTAATCTGCCGAGTCCAAAGCGTCTGTCGCAGCCAGGCGATCTTAATAATCTCAATTATTGCCCTTACCACCAAACGGTAAGTCACCCAATTGAGGATTGTTTCTTCTTTAAGGGATGGATCGAGGATCAATACCTACAAGGCAAGTTCGCGCTGTCTGAAAGCTGGAAGGTGAACCCACCACAGCCGCATACTCCAAAGAAGACAAACACGCCGGGGGCAACTTGTCATGTGATCTCTCACTCATTGGCAGATAATAAAGAGGCTCCTTGCGCCGAGAAAACGAGGGCGGACCCTGAAACAGAAATTCTGCGACCGTCAGACGAGTTGATCGATGCCTTCCTAAATGAAATTCGTCTGAAAGCAAAAGCCAATCAAGAGTATGAAATGGCCATACTGGAAAGAGCCAAGGCATTCCCGTCAAATCAGAAGCCATACACTGCGGGTAAAAACAAATTCAAGACGAGGAAAAGGTTTGCCAAAGCTCTGTCAGTAGGAATGAAGCTACCACCCTCTGAAGAAAATACTCTCGCTGAGGCAGAGATGCACCCTAACTTCTGTTTATATCATCAGAAGATCATACATCCTACCGAAGACTGCGAATCCTTTAACTGTTGGTGGCAAGGGTATGTCGCTCAAAATCAACACTTCGACGGGACAAAGTGTGAAGCTTGTGGACATCGGAAAAATGCGATATATGAGCGCAAAAGAGTCGCCGACGATTGCCATATAGCTGACTCTAAGGCATCGCAAATTATCACCTTTGGAAGCAACTCTGACGAAGAAGCTATCCCCAACTCTTCCCTCGGGGAATCTATTTCAAAAATAAAGGAATTGAGAAGCTGCGAGAACGTTCAGCCATGCAATCGCATGCTACTCGGAAAAAATCCCGACCCCGCAAACAACGGAGCGAACAAAAAGGATAAAAGAAAAGGAAAAAAAGGCCCTCGTCGCCAGCACTCAACAACAATCAGGTGACCCTAGACCGGTTGCTTGCCAAAGCAACAAGCGGCAACCCCTCCAGGAAAAGTTGAAACGTCCTTACTCGTTTCCGCAAGATAAAACAAGGGGACTGTTCGAGCTGGCAGTGTGCGACAGACTCATCAATCTGCCGGGTCAAAAACGTTCGTTGCGGCCAGGCGATGTTAATAATCCTAATTATTGCCCTTACCACCAAACAGTAGGTCACCTGATCGAAAACTGCCACGTCTTCAAAAACTGGGTTGAAGACCAATACCAACAGGGCAAGTTTGCGCTGTCTGAGAACTGGAAGGTGAGTCCGCCACAACCGCATGCTCCGAAGAAGATGGATACGCCGGGGGCATCATGTTCATTCATGGAGAAGGACTCATAGACCAAAAAGTCAATAAACCAGATATTCGCCTCAAATACGGCGACAATGGACCGAAATATCCTTAAACTAATAGCGGACCGAGACGTCCTTAAACTAATAGCAGACCGAAACGTCTTTAAACTAATACCGCAGCATCCTTAGGCTGACGAGATAAAAAAATAAAAATAAAAAAAATATAAAATAAAAAAAAACGGTATGTCCATAAGCAAAAAGGGCACGGGTGAAAACCCGAAAGGGCTCCGTGAGTAAAAACAGCAGGACTACCGGCGAGTGTTCGTGAAAACCCGAAAGGGCGCGACCTCGTAAAAAAAAAGAAGAAGAAGAAAATAAAAAGAATAAAAGGAAAAAAAAACGGTATGTCCATAAGCAAAACGGGCACGGATGAAAACCCGAGAGGGCTCCGTGAGTAAAAACAGCAGGACTACCGGCGAGTGTTTGTGAAAACCCGAAAGGGCGCAACCTCGTTAAGAAACACTTATAGGAGCCTCTCGACCCTATAAGGAGAAACCACCCGCGTGAGATCCTTACGACTCACAAGGGAACAACACGCTTAGGAATCCCCACGATTCCTAAGGAGAAAATACACTTGCGAGATCCTCACGACTCGTGAGGAGAAGGTTCTTATGGGACCCTCACGACTCGTAAGATTTGAAAGTCTTAAGTTACAGAGGCCTAAACCTGTGCTTAAGCAACCCCCACAACTTTCGACATTGCCCTACAAGTGGTCCTATATTGGCCCTTGTATACAATCCACGGGCGTGAATAAACATTTCCCAAACCAAGTCCCATCCGTGACTGGGGATATGTCCACACGGTGAACAACCCTTGTGAGTCCTCTCGACTCATAAGGAGATAACACTCTTGTAAGATCCTTACGACTTATAAGAGAACATACACTTAGGAATCCTCACGATTCCTAAGGAGAAAACGCACCTGCGAGATCCTCACGACTCGTAGGGAGAAATACCTTTGTGAGACCCTTACGGCTCATGAAGTCAAAAGCCTTAGTCGACAGAATCCTAACCCTGTTTACTAAGCCACCCTTTGTTCGATATCGACAAAGGCAAATAATGATTCGCTCCTGGCAATATCCCAGTTATAGCGATGCTGATGCCTAAAACGGTATCAAATTCCAAGTCCCTTCATGGAAAATGATGATTCGCTCCTGGCAATATTCCAGTTGTAGTGATGCTGATGCTGAGATTGGTGTCAGATTCCAAGTTCCACACTCGCGATAAAAAATCAGCGAGCCACACATGCATACGAAATAGCCGAAATGATGGGGCAACTTGCAATAAAAAGCAGCAAGTAAAAATGTATGCATGCAAAATAGCCGAAATGATTGGGCAACTCGCAATAAAAAGCAGCGAATAAAAATAAAATAAATAGCCGAAATGATTGGGCACAGCGAAAAATAGCCGAAATGATTGGGCAATCGCGACCTTCGCGATATAAAAGCTGAAATGATAGAGCATCGCGGAAAGAATAAAAAAAATGAAAGAATGAAACTTTTTGCCCTACAGATGAAATCGCATCGATCCCTGTATACAATCCAGGGGCACAGATAAAGAGGGAACCATACCTTCCCAACAGGCTCCATCAGAAAGCGAAGCCAAATCTCGACGGTTCATAGACAACCTAGAGACAATCTCGACATTTGTCGCAATATTACAGACACGATGTCAACAAATGAAGCAAACGAAGATCCCGAGCTTCAGGGTCTCGACGTCAACATCGACAACTTAGAAATCACCAACGGCGTTTCTCCTCACTCCAACTAGATGCAGACATGACGTCAACAACCGACCTCAGAATCGCTACGAAACGGAACCATGGCAAAGTCTCTAGTTCCAAATCTCAATGGCCATATCTGCAGCCTGGAGACCAACAACGGTGTGCCTCCTCATTCCAGCAAGACACAGATATTACACCATCAAGCGGAGCGATGGCAAAATCCCAGCTTCACCTCAGCATTCGTCTCGATACAGTAGACGCAATGTCAACAACAGCGTTCCTCCGCAGTCCAGCTGGAGGCAGATGCAACGTCAACAAAAGACCTCACGGTCGAAACAAAGCGGAGTAACGGCAAAATCCCAACTCCACCTTAGCATTCGTCTCGTTACAGCAGACGCAATGTCAACAACGGCGTTCGTAGTCCAGTAGGCCGCATATGCATACGAAATAGCCGAAATGATGGGGCAACTTGCAATAAAAAAAAGCGGCAAGTAAAATGTATGCATGCGAAATAGCCAAAATGATGAGGCGACTCGCAATAAAAAGCAGCGAGTAAAGATAAAATAAATAGCCAAAATGATTGGGCACCGCGAAGAATAGCCGAAATGATTGGGCAATCGCGACCTTCGCGATATAAAAGCTGAAATGATAGAGCATCGCGGAAATAAAATAAAAGAAAAATGATGATAAAACTTTGGCCCTACAGTTAAGATCACACCGATCCCTGTATACAATCCAAGGGCGTAAACAAAGAGGGTTCAAACCCCAAGGAAACAAATAATCCTTGGCGCTTGGGAAACAAATAATCCCTAGCAAACTTCTCGACTCACGGATACAAACACTCCTTGACGAGAGCCTCCTGATCCGCGTCGACTCGCAGAGCCACCAGTGCCTCCGTGGGAACCCTCGACTCATTTCAAACCCCAAGGAAACAAATAATCCTTGGCGCTTGGGAAACAAATAATCCCTAGCAAACTTCTCGACTCACGGATACAAACACTCCTTGACGAGAGCCTTCTGATTCGCATCGACTCGCAGAGCCACCAGTGCCTCCGTGGGAACCCTTGACTCGTTTCAAACCCCAAGGAAACAAATAATCCTTGGCGCTTGGGAAACGAATAATCCCTAGCAAACTCCTCGACTCACGGATACAAACACTCCTTGACGAGAGCCTCCTGATCCACGTCGACTCGCAGAGCCACCAGTGCCTCCGTGGGAACCCTCGACTCGTTTCAAACCCTAAGGAAACAAATAATCCTTGGCGCTCGGGAAACAAATAATCCCTAGCAAACTCCTCGACTCACGGATACAAACACTCCTTGACGAGAGCCTCCTGATCCGCGTCGACTCGCAGAGCCACCAGTGCCTCCATGGGAACCCTCGACTCGTTTCAAACCCCAAGGAAACAAATAATCCTTGGCGCTTGGGAAACAAATAATCCCTAGCAAACTCCTCGACTCACGGATACAAACACTCCTTGACGAGAGCCTTCTGATTCGCGTCGACTCGCAGAGCCACCAGTGCCTCCGTGGGAACCCTCGACTCGTTTCAAACCCCAAGGAAATAAATAATCCTTGGCGCTCAGGAAACAAATAATCCCTAGCAAACTCCTCGACTCACGGATACAAACACTCCGTGACGAGAGCCTCTTGACCCATGTCAACTCGCAGAGCCACCACTGTCTCCGCGGGAGAATTCCCGGTTCGTCTCAACTCGCAATATGAAGTCTCAGGCAGCAAGGATTGAAAAGCTTGCTTCCTGAACAATGGGGCCCTGCAAGTCAATCCAAAATGGTCTCTTGCATACTATTCACGGGTCTCACTCTCCAAAGTCGATTTTCGACAAGGAGGGAAACAACCGCTTACGAATCCTCTCGACTCGTAAGAGGGAAAATTCTCTTATAGGATCCTTACGACTTATAAGAGAAAACCACACTTAAGAATCCTCATGATTCCTAAGGAGAAAACCCACCTACGAGATCCTCTCGACCCGTAGGTAGAAAAACCTCTATGAGACCCTCATGGCTCATAGAGTTGAAAAGTCTTAGACGGTAGACCTGAACCTGTGGCCTAAGCCATCGCTATCTCTGGGAGAAATGAAGTTATCGGCCAATAAGGTTCATCAAAGATATCATAAAAAAAAGGGGGCGGAGAAATGACACAAGACATTACAAAAATGTGCATCTTTTATTCATAAATATTGATCGAGTACAGGATACATTGTACTAAAGAATAAAAAAATATATACATCTATTTTACAAGTACAAATGATACAAGGAGAATTACTGAGAAGGAAGCGTCTTGCATAGATTTAGCAATTGCTCACATACTTCCTTCCACGCCTTCTCTTGACCAGCCGCCACCGCCAGTTCGGCCTCTACTTGAGCCTGCTGCTGCCTGAAGGATGCAAGCTGTTCCCCAACAACCTGCTGAGCTGCTTCACGGCCTCGAGCATCACGCTCGGTGGCATCAAGTTTCCGCTTCAGTGCTAGCCCATTAGAAATACGCTCCAGAAGGCCTTCGAAGACAGCTTTCACCTCGGCAGCGTTCGTCCTAACTTCAGCGCGTAGGCGAGCAGTTGCGCTTGAAGATTCCTGACGCTCCTTCAACCGTAAAGCTGCTTCTTGCTCCAAATGGCGGAAGTAAGAAGTGCTTTGCTCGAGCCAAGCAGTCCGTTGGGTGCTTATGGCTAAAACTTCAGGAGAAGGGCGCGTCGACTCCAGCCGATGTAGGCAGGCCTCGATCTCCCTGCAGTGGTTAACCCAAGATTTGACGACGCCTTCGTTGTGAAAGTTTATGAGCGCCGCCAACATTGGGTTAACCTCGAAAGCGAAATCTGCAACAGAGGGGAGAGAGTCCGCGTTAAGCTCTTCGATATACTCGCTCAGCATGCCCAAACTCATCACGGCACCCTTTAAAGATGGACGTTTCAAGAAGGGACCTGCCGGTGAAAGGACACGAGACTCAAGAGGGACCGGAGCCGGAACGATAGCTGCAAAACAAAACATGGTTAAACAACGGTGCAAGAGATGTTGAAGGGTCATCAAAAAGGAAATTTACTATACCAGCTGCAACGGACGGCAAAGCCGGAAGGGCCGGTGGCGTGGCAGGTCTTGCGTCCCCTCCTTCGATTTGTGGCACTACAATAAGGAAGAGGAAAAGTCAGAAATAATCCTATTGCTAAAAAAGGGGAGGAAAACAAAGACATCAAAAGGAAAATGTACTCACTGGCACCATTAGAGGGAGAAGCGAGTTCGGATGGGAAGGAGAAGTGTGGGAGCAACACTTGGTATAGATGATCAAAGAGCACTCCTGAAAGGACACAGTGGTATGACGTTAGTACATAAGCTACACGTTTAAAAGATTAACTTGTGAGTCGCAAATCCATACCTTCCAACATCCGCGATGGCACAAGGGAAGGCTGGGAAGTGACCACCGCCAAAGCAGTAGTTGACGGTGCTCCTTCAAGCAATGGAGCATCGGCACTGGCCGCACCTGCGTTAAAAACAAAAACAAACTTGTTAGAAATGATCGCAAGATATAAAAAAAAGGGAGAGAATGATAGTAACTCGAAATTTACCCGACGAACTGCCAGCCAAAACTGAGGCAATTCCTTCCTCCATTGACATCAGACCACCGCCCGTGGCCTCGTCACCTGACTCAATGGGAACCGTTGTTGTGCTCGCAAGCCCTGGAGAAGACGGGGGATCATAGACGGGGAAGGCTATGATTGGAGCATTGCCCGATTCCTGAGAAAGAGCGGTTGACTCGTCCTCAGGAATCGTGGCCACCTCACCCGCTACTCCCTCGGGTTCTGCGGTCATGGTTGTCTCGTTCACCGTCACCGCGAGGTCTCCAGCCTCAAGCGCCTCGCCTACCACTACCCTCTGCTCGGTTATGGCGATCATTTCATCTGCCACCATTTCAGGTTGGGCATCCATGACCCTCTCGGCTACAGATGCCCCAACCTCTGCTTCGGGTCCCGTAGCCCCAACGACGTTGCCCACCGTCAGCTCGGGTTCGGCAGGCACCGCTTCCTCCGTTTCCCTGGGCTCAACGGTCTCCGCCACCCCCTCGGTTGGACTCGGCTCTGCAAGGTGGAATGCATAAGAGCCAATGGCTTTATAATTCTTACAACAAGGTTCTGAAAGAAATGCTACCTGAAGAGGATTTATCATTTGCACTTCGAACCGCGCGCGCCACTTGCCTATGAACAGTAGACAGGGCGGCAGGGGCCTCTTCAGAGGGAGTGTCAGCGTGAGGGATGGTGCTAGGGCCCGCTCCTGCGGCCAAAGCAGCTCTGCGCGCCTTTGCTTCGCGTCTCAACCGCTTCCTCTCCTCACGAGCCGTTGAGACGGATGCCACTAGTGCTTCTTTGATTGAGGCGTCTTCGTCCGTGAATAGGGATGCCTCCAGATTTTTCAAGGCATCCCTCGTCGTTTTGTCAAGTCGAGGCTCCTGCAGCAGCCTCGACGAGACCGGGACTTCAGTAACAGGCCTGGGGAGGATCCCCGCATCAACTGATACAGCCCCTGCAAAGAGACAAAAGAAGGTTAGGTCGACCATCAGAAAAGATAACAAATGTTTCTTATAAAAAGAGAAGGGGGCGGAACGTACCAACGCCTGCTAGAGCATGTTTCTCTTCCTCTTCTTGGAAGGTTTTCAAGGAAGCAGCAATAGCCTCTTCGGTAGAGACACTTGTTAAAAAAAAATGGGGCAAACATTAGTTAAAGAAAATGATAAAAAGCACAATAAAATGACGAGAAAAGCGGTTGGTGGTTACCCGACTCAGCGAGTTTACTTAACATCGCTTCAAGCCTCGCCGATCGCTCCGAAGCTGCAATGGCGGCCGCCAAGCTGGTGTCTGCAGGGTCTACCAAGAAGCCCTCGTTGCTGCCATATTCACTTAGTCCTTCAGTGAGAGGAGCCTCAGGCTCTAAGCTGAGGATCGCATCAAGGGAAAGGATGGACTTTTTCTTCTTTTGCCCGCCGGCTCTAGGTCCATCCGGAGTTGATTTGCGCTTGGCAGTCACCTTAGGGCGGCGGGTCCCGATGTCTGCTCCCGCGCCGGACTCTGGCGATACTACATCAACCGTCTTTGTGGGAGCGCGGGGCGCCGGTGGTGCATTCGCTGTAGCAGACAGTGGCAGGCCACGCGGGGGGCTCAACACGCGTGATTGATCGACTCCGGCATCTTTTAACGGAGAATTGACCGGGATCCTTGGCTGCAAGGGGGCCTTGCGATCACTGCCCGGAGGTGCACCCCTGCGGTCAACCAGCATACGCTTCTCCGTTAAGATAACGGGACCCATTGCATGCGCATACCAGGCTATGTACGAATTGAGCATCTTGGGGACACAGCTGGGTTCACTGATAAAGAAATAGGAACCTGTGTTAAGCCGTGTAATATGGTGCAGCGCATTCTTTATCCCCTCTTGGCTGACCGTGGGCTTCTCCAAGAAAGCTTCCATCGGAATCCCTTGGTTGTAGCTCGATTGCCGGGTGAATCGGTGCGGGTTATACCTCATAAACAGGGCTGTCTCATTCTGCCTAAACACTAGATAGCCCGGCCGAATGGAGTAGAGGTGGAGGATTTCCCGAGCCTTCAATACAGAAGCCCCGCCCTTAAAATCATCACGCAATGGCACCACTGACTTAGTGGTCTCTGAGCCTATGGTGATGACTTTATCCACAAAGGAAATCTTCGCTCCGACCAGATGTGGACGCAGGAGCAGTCCCCTAGAATCCCACGGGGATGCAACCACAATTGAAGCCCCGACCAACCGCATGACTCTCGGGAGTCTACATTTCTCAAAGAACGGAGGAGTCTTATGGGCACCAAATACCCCTTGCACGTGCATCTCCATCCAAGAAGTGAAATAGTGCATCAGGAAGTTGGCAGGCTGTGCCCCAGGCTCACTAGCGTCCGCCGCTACGCTAAGTCCATTGTAAAGGTAAGCCAGCCCGGCGATTCCTACCGATAATTGCAAACCAGCCACCATTCGATGCGCCGGGTAAAAGACGGAGGGCCGCATGAGGCGTGGCTGCATAGGGAGCGCGAAGCTGCATAACCATAAACCCAAGAACCCTATAAAAAAGGTCTCCTCGTCCATGCCAGGAACGGCGATCTCTGAGAAAGGAATGCTGGCAGTTCCGGGGAGATAAAAATCCCTTTGATCGTTCTCCGTTATGGGTCGGCGATCCAAACCGAACCCAAAAGGGTCAGCGAGCTGGGCGAACTTCTCGCTCCGCTCTGATAAGAACTCCGGTCGAATGAAGCGAGCGATGAAATCTGCGAAACTAACGCCCCGGTCGCCTGATTCCAAGTAGAGTCCCTCATAGATCCCCAACACCTTCACCAAGCCCGGATACTGATGCTAAATGGCGTTCTCCGGAGTTAAGTCAAACACCAGCGGCTTGGTGGCAAAGATGTATTCATCAGGAGGAAGCAGCTCCTCGTAGTGCTCCCCCCTCATTGGTAGACCCGAAATCTCAGCAAATTCCTCCAAGGAGATAGAGACTTCCCTATCCGTCATCAGGAAGGTGTGGGTGGGGATATTCCATTGTTCAATGAAGGCCTTGATCCACCACGTTGGAGGAGAGGGATACTCGAAAAGCGAAACGTAGATGGCCGAATATAAACCAATCTTCGTTAGATGAGTCCTCTTCGCCGACAAGATATACCGGGCCCATTGCAAATATCCGGCGGGCGGTCGCGGGATCTATCCAATATTGTAAGCCTGTCCCCAAGGGCGTGCTTCACCCTGACAGATCCGCCTCCCCAGAATGTCTATCGCCGGCGGCGGCTGCACAGGGATGGCACCGATTGCAGGCTGGAGGAGGTCGTCAGAATTCCAATTTTTAACCTCCACGGCATACTTCACCGGGGGTTCGTCCGCATAAGGGATCGTAACTATGGGTTCAGAAGGCGAGGCGGAGCTGAAACTGCGGCGACCTTGAATGATTTGACTGTACCATCTTCCCCACAGGTGGAGTTTCTTGCACTCGGGGTCATGATCTTTAATCAGAGCAAACGCCACCCGGTCCACTGGCGAATGGGGGAACCCTCCTTCCGAGCGAACAAAGGGGAAAGACAAGTCGTCAGACATGTTTCCTGTAGAAAGACAAAAATAACCATTAGTGTTCTAACGCTTGGCATTTTAAATCTTATTCCACACTGTGATGTAGTGGGTAGGGGACCAAAGGGGGACCCACAAAATCTGGATGACGGTACATCATTTAATGAGACAACCCCATCATTAGATGAGACTGTCAATTAATGAAAAGGTTCCCAAGAAAATACCCTCATTGATGGGACATCCTTAGAGACAAGGAGAAAATCTCCTCTTTTAGAGTAAAGCTCTGTCACAGAGTGACATTTGTCAAACTCTGGTCTCAGGGGAACAAGATTCCTTAAAAGAGCATAGCTCTGTGGTAAATAATGGAAAGATCCATGAAAACTTATAAAAAAAAATTTCTTATAAAAAAATTTTGCTCATTTTTCAGATCTAAAAAGATCTGCATTTGATTCAAGAGCAAAGCTCTGTTCATGGGTTAGAACCCATAGACCAGATCTATGTAAATCTGTAAGTTTTGAGAGCAAGGCTCTGTTGAAGAAACCCCAAAGGGGTTTTCTTTAGATCAAAGATCTGTAAGAGCAAGGCTCTGTTAATTAAATTTAATCTAGATTAATTTAAATTTTTTACCTAGAGTAATTCTAAGTTCTAAACTTTAAAGTTCTTGGGAAGAAGCAAGAGCAAGGCTCTGAAAATTCTTAAGCAAGAGCAAGGCTCTGAAAATTCAAATTCTTGAAAGTGGTAAAGAATTACCAAGGACCAAGGGTCCTATTTATAGGCGCCTGCGCCTTTTCACCTGACCCCTTTGATCCGACGGTCAGGATCTTGCCACCGCTGCACTCACGTGCGCGCCACGTGAGCGCAACGGTGGGGGAGCATTTGTTTCCCCCAATCAGAGCAAGGCTCTGTTTGAAATTTGAAAATTCAAATTTTGAATCAACGCTTCAAATCCCGTACGCTGCACGCAACGCGCCACGTGTCTAAAGTTGATACGTCAGTGCAACGCCCGAGGCAGTGCGTCCAATCAGAGTAGGGCTCTTTTAAAAATAAAAACAAAAAGTAAAGGAAAGCAACGGTCAGTTGCGCAAACGCGGCACTGCGCGACACGTGTCTGCGTAGCTGCGCAAGCACAGTTGCGCGAGCGCCGCACCGCGCGACACGTGTCTGCGCAGCTGCGCAAGCGGTGCTGCGCAGGCGCCGTGCCACGCGACACGTGTCTGCGCAGCTGCGCAGGCGCCGCGCCGCGCGACACGTGTCTACGCAGCTGCGCAGGCGCAGCTGCGTACGCGCCGGGCTGCGCGACACGTGTCACGCGCTGGGGAGTTGCGCAAAAAACAGAATGGAGATTTAAAGAGATCTTTTCTGTTCTTGTTAAAACAAGAAGATTTTCTTCTGTAAAGCAGGGGCCTTTGGATCAAAAATCCAACGGTGGGGAAAATTCCCCAAATCACTCAGAAAAAGATCTCTTTTAACAAATTTAACTAATTTATGGGCACTATAAAAAGGACCCCAGACCTCAATTCAAGATGAATGAATATCTGGTTAAAAAAAAACAGAGAAGAGAACTCTTGAGAACTCCTTGAGAATACAAAAAAAAAGGTAAAAACCTTTAAAAGAAGAGAAAATTCTCTTATGAACAGATCATTGATCTAAGAACAAGATCATTGATCTTCAACAATAAATAAATAGATAAAAAAAAATATAAATAGTGCCTTGCACTTGTTATGAACCTTTGGTTCTCTGAAATAAGGAAAAACAAGGAAAAACTTGTTTTTCTTTTATCTAAATTTAGATCAAGAGATTAAAAAGTGCTTTGCACTTCTGTTCTTGAATCTAAAAAGATTCTTAATACTCTGCACAAATGCAATGCATTACTTGAAGGGCCAGGCCCAAGTCAAAAAGACCTAACAGGCCAAAATAAATTGTAAAGTAGAGCCCAAATGAAATTGATGCTCTGCATCATTTATAAAGGGCAGAGCTCAAAACAAATTGATGCTCTGCATCCTTTCTGGGCAAAGCCCAAATAAAAATAAAAAGAAATGCAATGCAAAAGCAGATAAAACGTTGGACATTTTCAACTGGACTTAGCCCAATTTTGGCCATAAGTTCTTAAATTAAATTGACTGAGCAAAATTGCTCTCCTAAACCAATTTACCCCCGGTTTGAGGGTACATCTCCGAGCTCCTCTGACACCTATCGTTGTAATCCTTCAACGACGTCAGAGAGGTGATGGGTCCCGACGACCACATATCGATATGGACTGCGGGGCCCTTAAAATATTGGACCGAAACGTCCTTAAACTAATATCGGACCGAAACGTCCTTAAACTAATGTTGGACCGAAACGTTTTTAAACTAATATCGGACCGAAACGTCCTTAAACTAATGTCGGACCGAAACGTCCTTAAACTAATATTGGACCGAAACGTCCTTAAACTAATGATGGACCACCACGTCCCAAAACTGGCGATGGACCACCACGTCCCTAAACTGGAACATGGACCACCACGTCTCTAAACTGGCGATGGACCACCATGTCCCTAAACTGGAACATGGACCACCACGTCCCAAAACTGGAACAATAGAGCCTCCAAATGCTCTTTTGCCGGATCTAAATGATCCCGTTTAAGTTGATCTTAGCCCCAAACACGGCTAACGTATCCTTAAACATTCAAATGGACTATAAAACCCTAAATCAACATTGGCTCAAGGGTACATCTCCGAACTCCTCTGACACTTATCGTTGTAATCCTTCAACGACGTCAGAGAGGCGACGAGTCCCGACGGCCATATATTAAATGGATCACCCCGTTAAGTTGATCTTAGTCTCAAACAGGACTAATGTATCCTTAACGAACGTTTAAGTTGATCTTAGCCTCAACGCGGCTAACGTATCCTTAAAGTAAAACACCAAACCCAAATCTAAGTAAATACGGATTTGGACTAATCCACGTCCTACGGGCGACGGTATTACTCAGTCTCCGTATACAATCCACGGGCAACCACAAGCAAAACAAACACACATGACACGAAGTGAAATTCTGGAGAAGGAGAAAGTGGCTACCGTGATGCGGTAGCGTAATTAACTGCAGGGGCTTGCGCCTGCAGGGAAGAGCGTCCCCACAATCAAAAACCCCTCAAGCGAGGGGGAATCTGACAAAGTCTGCTACATCGGCCGCATCCTTCTAAACCTTCGATACATGGTGCCATAAATCAACTTGGCATCTTCGGAGAGGTAGACGGATAAAACCAAATAGCATCTGCCCCGAATCTCAGGCTTAGACGTCCTGGCGTCTCGGCCGCTGTTCGGAGGGGAACACGCTACAACTGGGATATGGCCAGGAGCGAATCATCATCTGCCTCTGTCGATATTGAACAAAGGTGGCTCAGCAAACCAGGGTTAGGGTCCTGTCGACTAAGGCTTTTGACTTCATGAGCCGTAAGGGTCTCACAAAGGTATTTCTCCCTACAAGTCGTGAGGATCTTGTAGGCGTATTTTCTCCCTAAGAATCGTGAGGATTCCTAAGTGTATGTTCCTCTGTAAGTCGTAAGGATCCTACAAGAGGGCTTTCTCTTATAAGTTGAGAGGACTTATAAGGGTTGTTCACCATAGGGACATACCCCTAGTCACGGGTGGGACTTTGCTGGGGAAATGTCTATTCGTGCCCGTGGATTATATACAAGGGTCAGTATGAGCTGCTTGTAGGGAATTGTCGAAGGTTATGGGGGAATTTTGCTTAAGCACAGGTTTAGGTCTCTGTAACTTAAGACTTTCAAGTCTTATCAGCCGTGAGGGTCCCATAAGAGAGTTCTCCTTGCGAGTCGTGAGGATCTCGCGGGTGTATTTTCTCCTTCGGAGTCATGAGGATCCCTAAGTGTGTTGCTCCCTTGTGAGTCGTAAGGATCTCACGCGGGTGGTTTCTCCTTACAAGGTCGTGAGGACCCTGCATGTGTCCTTTAACGAGGCTGCGCCCTTTCGGGTTTTCACAAACACTCGCCGGTAGTCCTGCTGTTTTTACTCACGGAGCCCTTTCGGGTTTTCATCCGTGCCCATTTTGCTTATGGACATACCTTTATTATTTTTTTATATATATTTTTTATTATATTTTTTTTACGAGGTCGCGCCCTTTCGGGTTTTCACGAACACTCGCCGGTAGCCCTGCTGTTTTTACTCACGGAGCCCTTTCGGGTTTTCATCCGTGCCCATTTTGCTTATGGACATACCGTTTTTTTTATTTGTTATTTATTTTATTTTATTTTTTTATTCATCTCATCAGCCTAAGGATGCTGCGGTAGTAGTTTTAAGGACGTTTCGGTCCGTCGTTAGTTTAAGGACGTTTCGGTCCGTCGTTAGTTTAAGGATGTTTCGGTCCGTCGTTAAGGATGCTGGTTACTACCTAGAGTTCGGGCTTAGGAAGATAGCGGGCGGACATAATCGTCGTCGTCTATTATTGACCTAAACCTTGACCCGTTAAGCGTCGTATTTCTTCAGGAAGCGGCCGTTCACTGGCCTGAAAGGCCTTTCACCGTGCATATCCATGAGTAGATAAGCTCCACCCTGGTAGACCTTGTCTATGATGTATGGGCTTTCATAGTTTGGCTCGAATTTTCCCCGCTTGACGCGATTGGGGATCATAGGTCTTCTGACAATTAGCACAAGTTCGCCTTGGCGGAACGTCCTTGGCCTGGTCAATCTTTCGTATGAGCGCGTCATCTTTGCTTTGTAAGCCTCCAGATTTTGTTGCGCTATGAGCCGGGTCTCATCAAGGGCATCAAGCTCCTCAAGCTGAAGGTGAGCATTTTCTTTGTCCGTCAGCTCGTAGTGGACCGCCACTCACAGAGAGGGTAACTCTATCTTGAGGGGGGGTACTGCTTCTGTACCAAATACCAATGCGTACGGCGTTGTGTTCATGGCCATTTTGAACGTAGTCTGATATGCCCAGAGAGCCTCTTGCAGTCTCTCGTGCCAGTCCTTCTTGTTTCGGGACACCGTTTTCTTTATGATTTTCGTCAAGGTCTTGTTGAAGGCCTCGGTGAGACCGTTAGCTCGCGGATTATAAACCGAGGAATATCTCCAGTCTATATTGTGTTGTTGCGCGAAGCGGCTGATCTTGTGGCTTTTGTAAGCCGGCCCGTTATCGGAAATGGTCCGTCGCGGAGTTCCAAACCGATAAATGACGCGCGTCTTGAAAAAGTGGAGGATATTCTCCATCTTCACTTCCCTCAGTGGTACTGCTTCTGCCCATTTGGAGAAGTAATCAGTCGTCGCCAAGATGAAACGATGTCCCCTGGACAATACTGGTTCGATGGGGCCGACTATGTCAGTTCCCCACATTTCGAATGGCCAGCTAGCCACCGTTGGATGTAGTGGATTCGGATGCTGATGGATGAAATCCCCATGGATTTGGCATGAGTGGCATTGCTTCGCATATTCGAGGCAGTCCTGGATCATCGTGGGCCAGTAGTAACCCATCCGTTTAATTTTTAACTTCATCTTCGGGCCTGCTTGATGAGAACCACAGATTCCGTCGTGAACTTCCTGAACGACCCTTTTCGCTTCGACAGGTCCCAGGCATCTCAACCACAAAGAATCGAACGACCTTTTATACAGAGTATCGTTGACGAAGGCGAAAGACAGAGCTCGTTTCATGAGCTGATGTCTTGAGGATGCTTCTTCGGACATTCGGTGGGACTTAAAGTAGTCTATGAAGACTTCCCTCCAGTCCTCAGCCTTCTCACGGTCTTTTATTTGTAGGGTCGTCTGCTCAGTCGCTCCCTTTTCTTCGGATGATTCCGGAGATAGTTCTGCTGGGGCGAGCACTCGACGGCTTTGTACCACGATTCTGACGTCATCGAGGTTCTTGTCAGCTAGTTCTTTAGCGAGCTTAGCTAACGCACCCGCTTTGCTATTTTCCGCGCGTGGTATGCTTTCCAAAGTATAGGAAGGAATTTGGGTCAGCAGTTGTTGCACCTTTTCACCGTACTTCACCAACTCCGGTTTGCACGTTTGGTAGTCACCGTTTACTTGACTAACGACTAGTTGAGAATCCCCGTATATGAGGAGGTTTTCAATTCCCATGTCGATGGCGATCTCGAGGCCTGCTATCAAAGCTTCATATTCGGCTTCATTGTTCGTCCTCGGTTCTGTTAAGGAGAAAACGAAGCGCATCATCCCTCCTTGTGGAGTTACAAAGATGAGTCCAACTCCCAATTTGATTATAGGGGTACTTTGTTTGCGCTTCTTCATAGAAGACGCTCCATCGAAATAAAGCTCCCATCGGGTATTACCACCGTCGATCGCATCAAACGCATGTTCGTCTGGCAAATTGCAATTCAGATGAGAACCGGCAGGTACTGGATGCTCAGCAAGGAAGTCGGCGATGGCTTGGCCTTTCACTGCCTTAAGAGGCTGATAGGTTATTGAAAACTCCATCAGGAGCAGGGCCCATTTAGCGAGTCTCCCTGTCAATATGGCCTTTGACATTAGATATTTTAGGGGTCCATATTTGATATAAGACGGATTTCATGTGCCAATGCATAGTGCCGGAGTTTTGTTATCGCAAAGATTAACGCCAGGCAGTGTTTTTCGATAGGGGAGTAATTGCTTTCTGCCCCCAGAAGAACTCGGCTGAAATAGTAGAGTGCTCTCTCCTTCCCTTGGTCATTTTCTTGTGCCCATAATGCGCCTAAGGAATTCTCAAGGTCTGTTGTATAAAGAATAAGAGGCTTTCCCTTGACTGGAGCAGCTAACACCGGCGGGTTCTGCAGGTACTGCTTGATCTCATCTAGCGCACTCTGGCATTTTTGGTCCCAGACGAACGGGGTTCCCTTCTTCATCAGGTGGCTGTAAGGACGGCACTTGTCTGACAGGTTAGCGATAAACCGCCGGATGTACGTGAGCTTCCCTTGGAGAGACCGCAGCTGTTTGAGAGTCCTTGGCGGTGGCATTTCCATGATCGCCTTGATCTTAGATGGATCTATTTCGATACCTCGGTGTCGGATGATGAATCCCAGGAATTTACCCGAGGAGACTTCGAACGCGCATTTGAGGGGATTCATCTTCAAATTATATTGCTGAAGGCGTTGAAATACGGTCTTCAGATACTCTAAATGCTCTTCATATGACATACTCTTTACTACGAGGTCGTCGATATAGCACTCGACGATTTCATGTATTAGATCATCAAAAATCTTTGTCATGGCCCTCTGATAGGTGGCACCGGTATTCTTTAATCCGAAGGGCATAACTTTGTAGCAGAATATACCCAAAGGGGTCCGGAAAGCGGTGTGCTTCTGGTCGTCGGGATGCATCTTTATCTGATTGTACCCTGATGAACCGTCCATGAAGGAGAAAACTTCGTGAGTGGACGTATTATCTATCATCAGCTCGGTGACCGGTACTGGGAAATCGTCCTTCGGGCAAGCTTTATTGAGATCCCGGAAATCCACGCATATCCGCACTGTCCTATTTTTCTTCATTACCGGGACGATGTTGGCGATCCAGTCAGGATATTGGACTTCTTGGATAAATCCAGAATCGATAAGCTCCTTGACTTCGGCGTTGATGCTCATCTCAAGCTCGAGCTGCATCCTTCTCGGCGCCTGCTTGACTGGCTTGACATCCGGGGATATCGCTAATTTATGCACGGCAATCTCTGGATCTAATCCCGGCATCTCGGAATAGTTCCACGCGAAGCAATCTCTATGCTGTAGAAGCACGTCCTTTAACGCAGCCACCCTTTCTTCAGATAGTAGCTCGCTGACGAATGTCGGTCGCGGATCGTCTGCCGATCCCAACTCAATCCTCTTGAGGTTATCTGCAGTAGTATGTATGCCATCTTCCAGTTCTTTCGGAGCCGGTGGAAATTCTGAGATTACCTCATTGTTGTTGTTTTCGAAGCACCAAGGGAGCTCATCTATGTCCTCGGGCTCTTCTTTTAATATTGTAATCATGTGACAGGTGCGAATCTGCTTCCAAGATCGATGTGGATCTGGTTCTGCTCTTGCGGCTGTGGATTCGTGTTTTTATGGCGGCGTTACCCTCCAGCTGCTGGATAAAGCAAATCTGCCTTGCTGGTACTGGTCTTCGACCCAGTTCTTGAAGGTGAAGCAGTCTTCGATAGGGTGTCCTATGGCTCGGTGATAAGAGCAGTAGTCCGGATGAGAAACTTTGTTAGCTTGCTCAGGGTGCTTAGACTCCGGAAGTGCGATCATTTGATATTTTATAGCGAGCTCGAGTAACTTCTTCGTCTTGTCTTGGGGGAAGGAATACGCTCGACTCATCTTCTTTATGAGGGACAAATCCGGGCCGCACAATACCCGATCACATGACTCTCTAATCCTGCGTCGTTGTTGGCGGCTCCTCTTTCCGCTTCTTGACTTACTTCTGCCTCTGCGTCGGGCTTTTTGTAGAACGGGTTGACAGGGAGGAGCATCTTCGTATTTTGCAGCCTATTGAAACAGACGTTGCGTCCTGGCCTTCTCGTAGATGGCCATCTCGCGATTATGATCTTCCCGAGCTTTTTGATCCGCTTTCCTGATAAGCTTGTTCATTCGTTCTTCAAATGGCGGACTCGGCACTTCGCTTGCGGGATCTGGTTTTGATGAGGGGTTGGCATTGCGGGACAGGGCATTTTCCTCCTCATCGAAGTTATATACGGCGTAGCTACCGTGGACTCGCTCCCATTTCTCGGATCTCACATATCCAAGCCCAAGTGTTTCCATTCTCCCGTTGGGCAATTTGCGCTGAGTCCCAGGGACCTCCCAAATCTTGTTGTAGAACCGAGCTTGTCGAACAGTCTGTTTTAAGGGTACTCCTTGGCGTTTCAATAGCCTCTTTAGTCCATTTGTGTAATATCTGGGCAAACGGATGGGCTGGAGCCTGTCGAGTGTAGCATCCGTGCCATGCCATATCTCTTTCTCCACTCTCGTTTCTGTGGATTGGTAGAATAGGATCACCTTTTCACCCTTTCGCCTGGGAGGGACGTAAAACGTCTGCAGGTCCTGCACATTGTAAGCTTGAAGTGCGTCGAGATCCTTGTAGTGTTTCCACGGCACCATGGTGATTTGCAAACTCTGATCATCGCTAGGGGATGCTTGTATTGACGGCCAACTGGAGAACACGGCATTTACCTCATCTTCCGAGTCACTTCCGAAGATCAACATGGGAGCGGACAGTCCTAGGTTGTTGCGTCGAGACAGCCCAGCGTAAACTATCTCTTCTTCTTCTTCAGTATCGCTCCCGAAAACAGGGATGGTGGCGGCGGCTTTGTTCTCCGGCTTGCGACACTTTTCTGTATCCTCGAAGTCTGGCAAAAAGTACTTTGCATCTTCATACTTGCAGACTTCGTTCACGGAGAATGGATTCAGCTCACCTGTTACGGTATACTCGAAACCATCCTTAAAGTACTTCATACACTGATGCTGTGTAGAAGGGATGATGTTGTACTCATGTAACCAAGGACGACCGAGCAAGGCGTTGTAGTAGGTCTTGGCGTCAATGACGTGAAACTTGATGTCCGTGACGAGCAGTTCAAAGCGTAATGTTAGTATTACAGATCCGAGAGTCCGTGATGACTGGGAGTCGAAACCGGAGATGGTAATTTTGTCATGAGCGAGGTGCTGTACGCTCATGCAGATTTCCTTCAACACCCGAACATTAAGAAGATTGATGGAGGATCCATTATCCACCAGGATCTTGCCTATCTTGATATCATGGCAGTATCCAGAGACATATAGGGGACAGTTCTGGTCGCACGTCCCGAGGAGAAGGTCTTCGTCACCGAAAGTGATGTCGGCCGTGTGCACTTCTTCCAGTTCATCCTTCATCCTTTCCGCAGCGAGGAAGGCTTGGAATTGCTCGGGTTCTTGTAACGCCTTGATTAATGAATCTCTTGCTTCTTTTGATAATAGTAGGGCGTCGAGAGTACTGAGCTGCGAAGGTAGCTTCCTTAGGTGTGCTAGGATGTTGTAGTCCACCTTACCCTTCCTGGGAGGGTCCTTGGCAGTCAACTCTTTAATGACTTGGTCATCTAAGACGATATCCTCAGTGACCTTTTCCTTTCCCTTTTCTTTTCTATTCGCGGGCCCGAGATTCTTTTCCGGGAGCGTGCGGTTGCGCAGCTGAATATTTTCGCAGGCCTCCGATTCTTCTTCTTTCCCTAAAACCGATTCTTTAAAGAGAGGGCCCAGAGCCATTTCCTCATCAGAGTCGCTCCCAAAGGTGAGAACTTGTGATCCTACGGCGTTGATCATGTAACAATTGCCGGCAGTTCTTTTGTGTCCTTCGGCCGTACTTCTTCGTTCCCGACGAGCTTTGCGTTTCATGCGCTTAAAATGTTGCCGGTGAGCAACATATCCCTGCCACCATATCCTGAAAGCGTCGCACTCCTCCGTAGGGTGTGAAATTTTCTGATGATATGAGCAGTAATTAGGGTGCCTCTCCGCCCCATCGAACGTGTTCTCTTCCGAGGGTGGTAGCTTCATCCCCATCGACATGGCTTTGGCGAACCTTTTCTTCGTCTGGAGTACGTCTTTATTCGCATCGGATATCTTTTGATTTGGCGGGAGTGCTTCGACTCTTTCATTTAGTCGCCTGTGCTTGGCTCCTTCCGATGCAGCCATCTTACGCTCCTGATCGGCTTTACTCTTCAGACGAATCTCGTCTAGAAAGGCGTTGATCATTTCATCTGTTGGCCATACAAGTTTTGGCTCAGGCTGTGCCCCCAGTTTCTCAGTGCCAGGAGTTTTCTCATCTTCCGAGTGGGAAATCACATGACAACTCGCCACATATCCCTCGGATTCATCTGACGAGCTCTCTCCATCATCTTCCTCCTGAAAGACGTGGTTGAGGAACTCTTGCAGTGTGACAGGAGTCCGCGCCTTTTGATTGTACTCCTCCAGCGCGTTAATCTGTTTCTGCAAATCCACGCGCTTGTCTCCAAGCTTCACGGGCTTCTTGGGTTTCTTTTTCTTTTTCTTCGAAGATTTTGACGGTTGGGTGTGAGTACTTGGGCCATCACCATCGATTCTTGTAGTTGGACGCGGCTTCAGCATCCCTTCGATAATTTGAGGTTCAAGCGGGTTCTTCCATTCGACCGCCGGGCACGCATGAAGATCACTCAGCATCCTTTTGGTTTTGGTTGATAGCACAACCTCCCAGGGAGCTTCTTCAATAAAGGAACAGGTTGCCCCCGGTGTATCTACTTTCTTAGGAGTATGCGGCTGTGGCGGGTTCACCTTCCACTTTTCGGACAGTGCGAACTTTCCCTGGAGGTATTGATCTTCAATCCATCCTTTGAAGACGAAGCAGTCCTCAATCGGATGACTTACCGTTTGATGGTAAAGGCAATAGTTGGGGTTATTCACCTCAGTGGGTTGTGGCGGTCGCCTTGGGTTTGGCAAGTTTATAAGCCTGTTGCGTACTGCCAGCTCGAATAACCGTTTCGTCTTGTCTCGCGGGAACGAGTAGGGACGCTTCATCTTCTTATTATAATACCGCCATCTTTCTTCCAACTGATCCGCCAGCTTTGAGGTACTGGTTTGCTGCTGAGCGTTCGCAACGAAGGTTGCCTTCCCTTTACCCTTGTCATTCCGAGGTTCTGGCTTTGGGGGAGACGGTCTGTGACCCATCTGGTCCATCTGGGCCAACTTGTCGATCAGAGTCTGGAACGTGGTTGGTTTAAAGAACATCATGAACTGTGAGATGGTTGCATGAGG
Source organism: Agapanthus africanus (assembly GCA_030015575.1). Classification (NCBI taxonomy): domain Eukaryota; kingdom Viridiplantae; phylum Streptophyta; class Magnoliopsida; order Asparagales; family Amaryllidaceae; genus Agapanthus; species Agapanthus africanus. The sequence continues at coordinate 490,197,022 of CM057349.1, forward strand.
ATCTAGTATACCCACAAACATGCCCACCGCAGGCGCTTCCTCAATGTGTTGTTCGCATTTCGACCACAGGTTTCACCAGCGTATAGCGTACTGGACCCACATCTCACCTGGTTTCATCCTGGCATTAATTAACGCTGTTATCGGGGTACGTTCGCTGGCGCTTGCGAATCGCTGAGTGAATAGCAACTCCATTTCAGCGAACGTCTTGATAGAATCATTCGGGAGTTCCGAATACCATTCGAACGCTGTTTCTGATAAGCTGCCCACGAACTGGCTAAGCAACAGTTTATCATCACCGCCGGTGTTACCGCAAAGGGCCCTGAACTGGGCAACATGTTGGTGGGGATTGCCGGTCCCCTTATACACATGGAATTTCAGTATTGTATAACCCGGCGGATATTTGATTTGGTCGTACCAGCTCAGATACGGTCGCCCCGTTTTTACGACTTGACCAGCTGCCTCAGTCGCATGATGAACCCGGATCTGCTGGGCTATATAGTCGTTCAAGTCAGCCTTAGAGATTGTCTCCTCCTTGGCCGCTGAGAGAGCCGGTGGTGGATTTGATGTTTCCCCTCTATCATCTTCGAGGATGGTCGGGGGATCTTCAGCAGGAGGCTCTTGCTGGATCATCATACCCACCATGTCCTGAAATAGAAGGGCCATTCGTTATATATTGCTGCTTGTTCGGCAGCCTCTTTATCCTTCTTCTCCAATATCCTACGAAGGAACTCAGCGTCAGTTTCCTGTTCCTGGCGTTGATCAGATGATGCTTCAGGGTTTTCTTTCGGCCCAGTGAGTGCGGCCATCGCGTTCATCATTTCTTGGAGCTTCTGTTGTTGCTCCTGAGCTTTGGTCACTGACCGTGTAAGCGGTCTATGACCCGTGGATGCACGGCTGTCTTCTTTTCCCAGCGCCATGTATACTGTATGCACCATTATGCCCCCAGACTCAGGGCGTTTTAGTTTATTGTCCTTGATTTTTGCTGTGGGAGCGGGGACTTCCTCCGGTCTTCCTCTCTTGTAGGCCGTTGAAGTTGAGGGGGCCGTTGCTTTGAGCACCCAATTGGTCGTCACCTTTCGTTGCTTGATCGGGGAATTTTCTTCTGGCCGACCTTTCGACTTCTTGTGTTGGCGAGAGTAATTAGGATCAATCGCAAATTCTCGAACTTGTCGCCATGTCTTGTAGATTCTGGAGGACAGCGATTGAAGGGACTGCTCCGGCTTTTCGGCTTCCATGGCAGTCTCTACCGGTGGAGGAGATCTTTTGAGCGCCGCAATTGGCGAGTTTCTGCGTACCCTGTTCAGCGGCTCAAAGCGGTTCCCAGTTGGGATAGCAGCATTAACTTCCACCGTTGGAGCTGGCGGAGTTAGCCCAGTGGGGGAGTTGCCCCCAGCTTTTCTTATCCGGCGCCAGTGGCGACGTTGGGCTTGACGGGTTGTTGGGAGTGGCTCAGCGATGGCTGCGTCTTTCCCTCTGTTCTGAGGAAGGGCTGCTGCCGGTGTCAGCATCTTGAAGACTGACGTTCGTTGAGAAGCTACAGTTTTCTGAGCGGGAGCGGTAACGGAGGTAGTCAGTCTCGCGAAGACCGACCCTCTAGGAAGAGAAGCCGTCTTGACGACTTCAGGAGTAGCTGTCTTCTTTGGGATGGCCTTCTCAGGTATCATGGGCTTTTTGGCGGGCCCATTGGAGTTCAGGCTCAGTCTGGTGAAGACTGAAGAATTGGACGACCCATTGAGAGGGGCCGTGGGAGTAGCAAGTCGATCGAAGACCGACTTCTTCGAAGCTTCCGGTACGGGCATTGGGATATCAATGTTCACCGGCGGGAGCATGGTCCCAAAGAATAGACCGGTAGTAGCTTGGGTCACTTGCTCCACAGGCATAGTGAATAGGGAAGCAGCTTGCGGTCCATATGCTACACCTCCAGGTGAGGCGGAGCGTCGGTTGCATTTGCAGTTCAAGCAGTTGAACGCCATTGATTCTTTGTTTTCTGCACCAAGCAAAATGCCAAATCTTAGTACCTCGCAACCCAAGGGCAACCATTAACGAACCGCGATTGGTTCGCGAATCACGACGCATGAAGTATGGAGTGGAAAGAGGAAAAGGTCCCACCGGGCGTGCCAGAATCTGTTCCCCTCCGAATGACGGCGCGACAGGGACGTCTTTCCTGAGATTCGGGGCAGACGCTAATTGGTGCTATCCGTCCACCTCCCCGAAGATGCCAAGTTGATTTATGGCACCGTGTATCGAAGATTTAAACGGATGCATCCGATGTAGCAGATTTCGTCAGATTCCCCCTCGCTTGAGGGGTTTTTGATTGTGGGGACGCTCTTCCCTGCAGGCGCAAGCCCCTGCAGTTAATTACGCTACCGCATCGCGGTAACCACTTTCTCCTTCTCCAGATGGTCACTTCGTGTCGTGTGTGTTTATTTTGTGTTTAGTTGCCCGTGGATTGTATACGGAAACTGAGTTATGTCGTCGCCCGTAGGGCATGGACTAGTCCAAATCCGTATTATCTTAGATTTGGGTTTGGAGGTTTGGGTTTAAGGATACGTTAGCCTCATTGAGGACTAAGATCAACTTAAACGTTTGTTAATGATACGTTAGCCTAGTTTTTAGACTAAGATCGACTTAACGGGATCGTTTAGATCCAACAATAGAACAATTAAAGGAGCCATGTTGTTTAGTTTAGTGACATTGCGGTCAGTAGGTAGTTTAAGGATATTGCGGTCCAATGTTAGTTTTAAGACGTTGCGGTCAAGGTTAAGGACATCATAGTCCGTGGATTTAAGGACTCCACAGTCCGATGTTAGTTTTAAGACATCCCGGTCAAGGTTAAGGACGTCATAGTCCGTTGTTAGTTTTAAGACATTCCTGTCAAGGTTAAGGACATCATAGTTCATGGGTTTAAGGACCCCACAGTCCGATGTTAGTTTTAAGACATCCCGGTCAAGGTTAAGGACGTCATAGTCCGTTGTTAGTTTTAAGACATTCCGGTCAAGGTTAAGGACGTCATAGTCCATGAGTTTAAGGACCCCACAGTCCGTATCAATGTATGGTCATCGGGACCCGTCACCTCTTTGAAGGCGTTGAGGAATTACAAAGCCAAGTATCAAAGGAGTGAAGAGATGTACCCTTGAACCAAGGTAGATTAAATGGTCTTTGGCCCAATTTGGGACCAAGACCAATCAATTATGTTATGAGCCAATTGGCCCAGTTAAGTTTGGATTGAGGACTTATGGCCATCTTGGGCTAAGTCCAACCATGTTTGGAATATTGGCTTTCTGTTGGTCCATTGAGAGAGAGGCTTTGCCTCTAGAACTTAGCCAATTGGGCTGAAACTAGTGTTAAACACTAAAGACCAATCAGTGTTGAACACTGAGAATGAGATTGACAAGTTAGTGTTTAACACTAAAAGATAGTTGGTGTTAAACACCAGCAACAGGGCTTTCAAATTAGTGTTTATACACTAAAGCAAATAAGTGTTAAACACTGGCAGTGGAGATTTCAAATTAGTGTTTAACACTAAGGCAGATCAGTGTTAAACACTGGAAACAGGGTTTTCCAAGATGGTGTTCAACACTAAGAAAGTCAGTGTTAAACACTGTAAATAGAGTTTTCCAAATTAGTGTTTAAACACTAAGAAAATCAGTGTTGAACACTGGATATAGAGGTTTCAACTTTAGTGTTAAACACTAAGGCAAGAAGGGTCACGTGGTAGCACGTGAGAGCGCCCTCAATTCATTTTATTCTGCCAAAAGTATTGAATACTTTGGAGCATCACGTGCTGTCACGTGATGGGCATTTAAATGTTTGTCTGTTAGAGTTTCTGCCAAGGGGTCACATGGGGCACGTGAGGCATTGCCTCAAAGCTCTTCTCTGTGGAACTTTTCAGGGGTCACGTGGTAGCACGTGACCCTGCTTCTTTGCATGTTTGTTTATCTTTTAAGAATTAAATCCTTCATAGGGTTAAACCCTAGCTATAACTTTAGAGGAATTAAATTCCCACTTTCTTTTTGAAGAATTATATTCTTTGATGGAGTTAAACCCCGGCTTTTCTTCTGTAGGAATTAAATTCCTGATGTATGTGAAGAACTGAATTCTATCATAGGGTTAAATCCTAATTTCTTCTTTCTTAAGGGAATTAAATTCCTGTTATTTTGACAGAATTAAGTTCTTAACTAGGGTTAAACCCTGGTTCTGTTCATTTTGAAGGAATTAAATTCCTATAACATAGGGTTAAATCCTAATTTTATTTCAAAGGAATTAAATTCCTATAATTCTGTGAGAATTAAATTCTCAAACTTCCATTCCCTCTCTATGCTTTGGATCTGCATGGCAGGATCTCAACCCAATGAGAATTAAATTCTCAATTCATGGGGAGATGTGCACTTTGCAGATCCTCTACTAAAGAGAGAACTAAGTTCTTCTTTTTAATATAAGAGTTAAACTCTTTTGAGAATTAAATTCTCTTTTTTAAAAGCCTCTCCTTTCTTACCTAAGGTTTTCTTTTGCAGAAGATCAAATTCCTCTAAAGTCTCAAGGCTATATTTTTCTTCTCTCTATATCTCTCTATATAGATCTCTGTATCTTCTCTTGTCTCTCCCTTCTGTGTATCTCTTGGCTCCTATTTATAGGAGAAGGAGCAGAATCAATTAGTTTTAGTGAATCATTCATTGAGGGATTTGATTTGTATCCGTTAGAGATTTGATTTGCATTCATCATTCATTTGGACCTTTGGATTATTAGGTGAATTTTATTCACCATTGGATTTTGAATCCAAAGATATTCCTTTGTTATTTCGGTTAGATTTTAAGGCGAAATCTTTCCAAGTTCAAGATTTTTCCATAGATAGGTGATATTTAATCACTTTTAAATCTTTAATCCAATCGGTTCCAAATAATCATTCTCCTTTGGAAAGATTTGAATGCTGTTCAGAATTTAATTCTGTTAAATAGATAGGCTTTGAAAGCCGGTCACGTGTGGCCACGTGACCCCTGGTCACGTGTAGGCACGTGACCCCTGGTCACGTGTAGGCACGTAACCCCTTGGAACGAGCTTTCTTCTGCTTTCTGCACTTTGTCTTCTAGCCGCTTTTCAACCGTCACATGCCAATACGTGACCCCTGGTCACGTGTGAGCACGCGACCCTTTCTGGAGCCTTTTCTTTGATTTAGTCAGGGAACCGAATCTGCCTTTGCCGCTGCTTTTAATTGTCACGTGCCAACACGTGACTGCTGGTCACGTGCTAGCACGTGATGCTTCTTCCGTAGGCTTTCCTGATTTTAAATCAGGAAACACCAACTTAATGGAGATTGACACTTCCTTCCATACAATGCTGCAAAATGTGCCATTCCTATGCTTACTTGGTAGCTGTTGTTGTACGAAAACTCCACAAGATGTAGGTGATCTTCCCACGATCCTTTGAAGTCTAACATACATGCTCTGAGCATATCCTCCAAGATCTGAATAGTTCGTTCCGACTGACCATCTGTTTGTGGATGATAAGCCGTGCTGAAGTTCAGACTTGTTCCCAAGCTTGCTTGCAGACTCTGCCAAAATTGCGATCGGAACCTGGTGTCACGATCGGAGACAATGCAGACCGGTACTCCATGGAGTCTCACAATTTCCTGTATGAGTTCATGGGTATCAGAGATAGTACATTATGAAGAGTTTTAAATCTAAATTAGATTATTACCTCCATGTACTTCTTTGCTAGTGTCTCATTTGATTGGCCAACTCGAAATGGGATGAAGTGAGCCGACTTTGTGAGTCGATCCACAATGACCCATATGGCATCGTTACCCTTTGTGCTGCGAGAAAGAGCAGTCACAAAGTCCATCGTGATGTGTTGCCACTTCCATTCTGGGATTGGTAACGGTTGAAGCAATCCAGCATTCCTGTGATGTTCAGCCTTTACTTGCTGACACACCAAGCATTTTGCGACGCTTTTGACTACTTCACGCTTCATCCCATGCCACCAATAATTCTGACGTAGATATTTGTACATTTTGGTACCTCCAGGATGTGCTGAATAGGGAGAGCTGTGAGCTTCTTTCATTAACTCTTCCCGAACAGGACCTTTTGGTACACACAATCTGCTGCCGTATCTCAAAGATCCGTCTTCATGGATGATGAAGTTTGTTCTGAGTCCATTCTCCACTTGTTCTCTGATCTTTTGCAACTTAGCATCACTTGCTTGAGCTGCTTTGATCTGATTGACAATGGTTGCTTGAACTTGTAAATTCATCAAACTTGAAGCATTACCTGGCATGACTACTTCAATCTCCATCTGATGCAAGTCTTGTTGAAGCTTCCACTGAGCGGTGAGATTCATTGCTAATGGTTGGCGACTAAGGGCATCAGGTACTACATTCACCTTCCCTGGGTGATATTGCAAGTTGATGTCAAAATCCGCCATGAGTTCTAACCATCTTCTCTGCCGCATATTCAACTCCTTCTGAGTAAACACGTACTTCAGGCTCTTATGATCTGTGTAGATGTTCACTCGTTCACCAAGTAGATAATGATGCCAAATCTTGAGAGCAAAGATGACGGCTGCTAACTCCAGATCATGCGTCGGATAATTGCGCTCATGAATCTTCAGCTGTCTTGAAGCATAAGCCACAACCTTACCGTGCTGATGTAGAACACATCCTAATCCCTTACCGGATGCATCGCAATGCACTTCGAATCCTTCAAATTGATCCGGTATGACGAGAATAGGTGCTGATGTCAACCTTGACTTGAGTTCTACGAAAGCTTGTTCGCATGCTTCTGACCACACAAATTCTTCATCTTTACGTGTGAGCTTGGTCAGGGGCGTTGCTATCTTCGAAAAGCCTTCAATAAACCTTCTGTAATATCCAGCTAAACCCAAGAAACTTCGAATATCCTTCACTGACTTTGGTATAGGCCATTCGCTAACTGCCGAAACTTTCGCTGGATCTACAGAGATTCCTTCTCCTGATACGATATGTCCAAGAAAACCAACTTGATTTAGCCAAAACTCGCACTTGCTGTACTTGGCATAAAGCTGATGTTGTCGAAGAGTTTCTAGGATAATTCGTAGGTGTTCTGCATGCTCTTTCCGACTCTTAGAATACACCAGGATGTCGTCGATGAAGATGACAACAAACCTGTCTAAGTACTCTCGGAAAACTTGATTCATAAGGTTCATGAATATTGCGGGTGCGTTGGTCACTCCAAATGGCATCACCAGAAATTTGTAATGTCCATAGCGAGTTTTGAAATCTGTTTTATGAATATCAGCTTCCTTGACCTTCACTTGATGATAACCTGAACGAAGATCTAATTTAAAGAAAACACAAGATCCACTTAGCTGATCGAATAAATCATCGATGCGCGGGAGTGGATACTTGTTCTTTATAGTGACTTTGTTCAAGGCTCTGTAATCGATGCACATTCTGTATGAACTTTCCTTCTTCTTCACAAGTATTACAGGTGATCCCCAACTTGAAGTGCTGGGACGAATCCATCCTTTCGCCAGTAATTCGTCCAACTGTGTTCGGATTTCCTTCAAACCTTCCGGACTTAAACGATAGGGTGCTTTGATCACCGGTTGTGCTCCTGGTACTAAATCAATACTGAATTCAAGAGCTCGATCGGAAGGTAAACCTGATATATCGTCAGGAAATACATCGTCGAACTCTCGAACTACATCTGGTCTTGATTCTTCCTCCGCTTGAGCTGCTGCAACTACTGCTTCTCTTGGCTTCGCTTTGTAGGTACTTGGCTCCAGTGTATGGTCTCCGCTTTTGAAATAGAAGGCCGGATGGTCTGGGATCTCGAATACTACCCTCCTTTGACGACAGTCGATGGTGGCATAAAAAGTTCCAAGCCAATCCATTCCTAGAACCACATCGAAGTTCGGTATGTCCAGTACTTTGAAGTCAGCATAAAACTCTCGACTGCAGACGACGACTGGACACAAGCTGTATCCCATAGTTGCCTTTAGAACGCCATTTCCAGAACTGACATTCCAGCTAGATACAAGCGGTGAGACTGGAATCGCATGGGTTCGGACAAACCGTTGCGACATAAAGCAATGTGATGCTCCAGTATCAAACAGTGCAAGTGCAGGGATTGAGGATACTAAGATGGTACCTAAGGTATGTGGGATTTGTTTTAGGTATAGAAAATATGTAACTAAGTAGTAGAATAGAAAAGCAAAGTTTGAAAAGAAAAGTTTATCAGTGATGACTTGGCCAGTGGCCTCAGCTTCTTCCACGGACATCGTGAAAGCCTGGCGCCTTGGTACATTCCTCCTGGCCTGAGGAGCATTCCTCGGAACGTTCCTTTGAGCTTGATGGAACTGACGAGGAGGTGGTGCAGCTTGTGGTCCTCTGGGTGGTGCAGGTAGTGCAGGTCTGGGAGCAGGTGCCTGAAGAGCTGGTCGCTGCGGATAAGTAATTGCTGGCCTGGGTGCAGTAACTGGGTTCTATCTTTAGGGACAAGACCCAATATCGTGAGTAGCTGAGCCGCAGACTAAGCAAAGGCGGTTGGCTCGACGGCAGTCCTTCATCATATGTCCAGTTCTCTTGCAGTAGGTGCAAAAGGCTGGGCTGGGACGATGGGTTGGTACTCCGGGTCGCCTTGGCACGAAAGGTGGCCTGGACGAGGCTCCACCTGCCATCTGGTTGGCAGGGCGTTTGATTCCTGCAGACTGAGGTCTGCCCCTTGCTTTTATCACTGCCTCATAACTGCGGGCAGCTTCCAGAGCATCCTCATGAGTCAAAAATTTTCCCGTGGCTAGAGCAGCCTGAATCTCCGTGTCCAGTCCTTGTTGAAAGCGACGGGCTCTGATCTCGTCCGTCGGTATCAAGTGTGCTGCGAATCTGTTTAAAGATTGTGTTAGCTGTGTAGTATGTGATATTTAAAAATTGAACTATTGTGACATATCTTACCGGCTTAACATGGTGAATTCAGCGTCGTATTCATCTACTGATTTGTCCCATATTGAACCCTGTTGTAGATGAATGAACTGCTGCTCCATTGCAAACCTGGCAATCACAGGGAAGTATTTCGCGTCGAACTTCTCGCGAAAAATCTTCCATTCAATCGGCTGTACCAGACGGCTTTCTTCCGCCTTCCACCAGTTGCGAGTATTATCCGTGAGTTGTAGTTTCGCCACACATACCCAAGCGATGTCTGGCACTTGAGCTGCTGCCAGATCGTCATCGATACTTTGTGCCCATTCTTCAGCTTCAAGAAGGCTTCCTTTTCCAGAGAACTGCTTGGGATGCAAAGCCCTGAATTGCTTTACCCCTGGTGCGTCGGTCTCAAGACGGTTCAGGAGTTGTTGTTGTCCCTCAAGAAGGCTCCGGATCGCTTCAAGTAGCACTGTTTGCTCGGTGGGTGGTGCAGGAACAGCTGGTGCAAGAGGTAGTGCTGGAGGTGTGTTGTTGACGTTGGTGCTGGTGTTGTTCGGGGAATCCATAACCTTGAAGAAAATTTTTGGGTTAGGACAGATTCAAATATATGAAATGATAAGATTCAAGGAATAGAAATTTGTAAGATTCAAGAAACATGAATTGTAAAGAATGTTTTAGTTGCTGGTTCTTGTGTTATATTGCTTAGGTTTTTCACGCAGACCAGAACTGCATGATAGGGATTCATACAGCTCTGACCTGCATGGGCCACCAACAAAACCTGTCACGCCCCGCTTCCCGGTGTACGGCGAAGAGGACGCGACGAGGTCCGCTACGTATATACTTAGAAGTACATACACTAAGCGTATCTAAGCAATATAAAAGTAAATCACAAGAGACAAGAGATATAGAAATAACAGCAACTTTATTAATAACATTCTTTTGTACAATGCAAGAAAAGTAAATACAACTGAAATGAAAAGCGATGCCTAAACAATGGCATAACAGGAAATGAAAATACTGAATAGAACAAGATACAATGTCTAGAGCTCGGGGTCTTCGTGAAACTGCTCCAAGTCTTCACCGGTGGGCTCGATCTCTGCTGGGTCCAAAGCACCTGATGACATTCAAAAAAGAAAGAAATAGAATGTTGTCAGCGAACAGATCGCTCGGTAAGTCTCAAAGAAAATGAAGAATTAGAAAAGACAGAATAAGAGGTATTTTCTAAAGAGATTGTAAAATATTGTAGAATATTGTGTTAACGCTGTTGTTTGTAACTTGGTACAGAAGGATGCCAGTGTATACGAGAGGGGTCTCTATATGCTAGAGACCAAGGCAAACGGAATGTACAAGGAACCATTAAGCCACGGTACAACAGCAACGGAATATAGGTTAGGTGTCTTAATCTGACTACCTCGTGCCACCTTTAACACCTTCCGTACCAATCTACCCCTTAAACCCCGTAGTGTTTTGATTGTATTGTTGTATTGTATTGCGTAAGTTGGATGACTGACCAAAACCATGATATCGGTGAACAGATCGTAACTGCATAATCAGGTAAATGGAATAACGGAATAATGGATGTATATCCATGGTTTGATTCAGTCAAGTTGAATAAATTGTTAACTGGATTCTGGGATTCATGTGTTCATACTGAGTTGGAATATTAAAGAATATAGATTGACTTGAATCATATTCAAGTCAGAAATAATCAGACTCAAACCCGAGTCAGACTAAAAGAAATGTAAGTCGAAGTTCTATATTTGTTAGGGTCATTATTGTAATTTATAAAACTTGAGGGGGTTTTAGGTAAAAATACTTTTGTATAGTTTTCAAGATACACCTCAAGTATTTATTATTCGTCTTTATTGTTATAATGAGTGTGATTTTATTTTGTGATATTTCTAATGAAAATATCCTAATTACATAAATAAAGGTATTAATTTTTAATATTGATTTAATTGAAATTCATGGTATTTTAATATAACTTTTAATCTTGTAATTTTTAGGAAAATGTGGAAACTTTATCTTATAACAAAATAGGTGTTTAAATGTTAAATATACATACGTTTATACAAGAATAATTTTTAATAAATATTTTATTTTCTAAAAATCTCATTTTTCTTAAATGTCGTATTTTAAATCTTTCGAGACCGAATACTCCTTGCGGAGGTCTGAATCTCGCACTACTAAACCCGAGGGTGCACGATAAACCGTACTATCCCTAACGAGTTCCCCAAAGGTGGGTTATAGTGGCGCTTTGCAAAGATTTAATAAATACTAATCATTTAGAAAACGGTTTTATAAAGATAAGGTATTTATTTGTAAAAGGGTGTAAATTTCCGTATTTTAGATTCTAGGGTTTTCTAAGCCAACTAGCCTATTTCTAAATGGTCTAAACGATAAGTCATTAGAAGTCTCAAATCGCCTCTTCACCGCCAATTGCGGCCAGGTAAGTGCCAGGTGAGTGGGAGGCTCTCCACTACAAGTAGTGGCCCTAATGAAGTAACCACTCGCCTTAGACACACTTGCCTAGACACCACAAAGTCAGGTTTAGATAAACGATCGATGTCCACGACATATCGTATTTTCCTATTAAAAGATATTGTTTTAAAATTGTTTAAAACTTAGAAATTTTAGAAAAGGTTTTATTAAGAAAAGGGTATTTAAATGTAAAATCTTGTATTATCGTATTCTAAGTTTTGATGATATCAATTAGGGTTGTATTTGCGTATGTGTGGAGGTAGGTCATTACCTCGTGATCTACTTTAAGGTATAGCAATGTTAAAGGGTTAAATGTGATAAACTAAACATGGTGGTATTAAAGTGAAAGAATACGATATATTAAAAAGGCTATCATTTCATGTGTGAAAACTTGTTCAAATTAATTTTTAAGCGATTAGTAGTCAACATGAATATGTTTAAGCATTATGGAATTGGTGATAAGTGAGATTTGATAGAAAACCGAATCGGAAATCGGGTTGTTCCGATTTCCGTCGGGTTTATAAAGTCGTATTTTAATGGAAGAAAAGAAAGGTAGAAAAGAGGGACTTACGGGTTTGGACAACGCTAGAGAGTGAGAGGGAGGTAGAGGGTTTGCCGGCGCGTCGAAACGTCGTCGAGAGCTCCTAGCACGATCACCGGAAAGTCGCCTTCGATTTCGTCAGCGCTCCGCCTTTCGCTCGTTTTTCGACGTACCAAAGTTCTCTTAGGATTTTGGGAGAGTGGACTTAGGAATTTAGGATGAGAGGGTAGACGGTAGGGGTGTTTATATAGGGTTAGGGTTTTAATTAAAAAAAAATATAAAAAAATATAAAAATTCATTAAAACTTTATTAAACCTAGGATTAAAAGGGATTTATTGGGCTTTCTATAACCGGTCAAGAAATTTAGTGTATGCAGGTGAGAAGACCAGGTCAACACGGAACTTTTCCGTGTTGACGACTCGGCCGTCCGGCCGAGTCGGGCCGAGTCGAAGGCTCGTCGGGTGGGGGTTTTCCTAGGGGGAATTTTGGTGTATTCACCTTTTGTTGTCCAGTACATATTTTGGGAGTTATGGCCTTTTGACTGTTGACTTCCAAAAGAAATTAAAACAAAATAAATACAAAAATAATGTGGGGTATAGGATTTGAACTCTAGTGGCTTGGTTCAGCAATGCAAGGTATTACCAATGAGCTACAAGCTCTTGCTTGTAATTATGGAGTGAAATAAATACTTAAAGAGATATCAGTCGCAATAAATACTCCAAGTATACATTGAATTTAAATCAATTCTTTGTACATTAAAAATGGAGTTGTTACACTAAGCCATCGTCAGCTGTCTGACAATCCCTTTCTCTTCACACAGTTCCCTGAACTGATCCGACAGATATTATCTACCACGATCTGTGTGCAAAACCTTAATACTTTTGCTTAATTGATTTTCTACCTCGCTGATATAGTGCTTGAAACAATCCAAGGCTTCAGACTTGTGGGAAATCAAATACACATGCCCGTAACAGGAGTAATTGTTTATGAAGGTGATAAAATAAAGAGCACTGCCACGCGCGCCTTCTCATTTACTGGTTCACATATGTCAGAGTGAATAAGTTGCAATGGAGCAGCTGCTCTCTTTGCCATTCCAAATGGCTTCCTTGTGGCCTTATCTGCAAAACAATACTCGCACATAGATAGGTCGACCTTGGCAAAAGTGCCAAGTACGCCGCCCCTGGCAAGCTTAGTCATCCTATTATGTCCAATGTGACCTAATCTGTTATGATATAATTTAGATTCATTCATAGAACTATTTACAGCATATGAATAAGCAAATAAAATATTTTTATTGCTAATAAATTCACAATCCAAAATAATAAGGGCATTAATAAGGCGTCCAACACAAAACAAAGAATTATTTAAAATAAGTTTAACAAAATTATTCTCAAATAAAACGCTAAATTCTACGCTAACTAATCTAGCAACTGATAAAAGTTCCGCCGCATCCTTGGAGCATATAAAACATCATGGAGAATCCACTCGTTCCCAGAACTCACAGTTAGCTTATACGTTCCGATGCCCTGCACCTCGACATATGACTCGTTCCCTATGTAAATCTTCCGGCTCCCGGCGGATACTCTCCTGTACTCTACGAACCCTTCTTTATCTCGAGAGATGTGGTCCGTGGCTCCAGAATCTTTTTAAGCCCCTAACAGTCACGAGCAAAATGACCTGGTTGCCCACATTTGAAGCAACCATCTCTTTTAGCTGATCTTTTCCCGCGTCGCTTCGCAGGCTTTTTGGGATTCATCAGTTCGCTTTTCGTCTCATTGTTCGATCCCTTAAAAGACCCCTTGCATCTAGACCTCTTGGCCTTGGACTTAGAGTCTTCAGCTGCCATAGTCATGGATGATGGCCTCTTAGGCTTGAGATCGTCCCTACGCTCTACTTCAAACTCAACTTTAGCCCTCACATCCTCGAACGTTTTCACGTTCTCAGCAGGGGATAAAAGTAGTTTGAGATCATCACAGGAATCGGGAAGAGTCCGGATGACGGCCTGAATCTGCTGCTCATCAATAAGTTTCGAGCCAGCAAGTCTGAGATTCCTGATCATCGATACCATCATACGAAGATGAAACATGATGTCCTATCTAGCAGGCATCTTATACAAATCCAGCTTAATGGTCAGCGCCCGGATCCTCATTGGTGAAACATGTCCATAGCGAGTCTCTTCGTTGTTGGATAATTCTCAAACTCACCAATGAGATCGTTCCTCATCGCGGCTAACATGATATACCATGCTGAACGATCCTTTTGGACCCATTTCTTGTACTTCTCTGCAGCCCTCCTATGCTGCTGAGTGAGGCCATGCTCCGGTTCAGGCTGCCTCAGTACAATCTTGCAGCTCTTACTCATTTAGTAGGAAGCGGATCTTTCAACGCCGGTCGAAGAAGTTATCACCGTTCAATTTGTCACCCTTGGTGAGATCGGCAATAAAAGATTTGGAAGACATCGATAAGGAGAAAAAAATATTTATGAGTGCGTTAAAACTATAGACAATATAATGGAGTACCGTTCTTTCCAAAAAGAACGCTTCGGCTTCAATCCATCTTAACAAAAATAATAAATTTCACTCCAAAGAAGGAGAAGAAAAGCTTAAGGCCCTAACCACATCCTTCAGAAGTATTAAATTTAAAATCTTGTTAAAATGATTGAACAACGGAATATAAATTTCTTAGAAACGGAGTAAATTGGGTAGTTAAATCTAGACTCCCGTCTCCTTTCGAAATCTCACACTTGAAATTTGTCAGATTAGTACAGCATGCGACTTTTATATAATCTAACATAATTTCATTTTCTGATTAAACTATCTTATTTAATCTTATTCGTTTTATTAGGGTTTTCATTTTATTCGTGAAATTCGCACATGCCCCAGGCACTCCCACTGGAACAACTACCTCACAAATCTCCAAGATTTTGTGTGAGAATAAATTTAGAAATTTTTGGTAAACAAACAAATTTTTTTATAAAAAAATATAATTTCTAGAGTTAATAGCAAAACGCTTAATTAACCCAAAACTTGAGTAGAAAACTCCCCAAAAATAAGAAGACTAAAAAAAATTTGGAATTTTCTAGAATATTTTAGGAATTTTTTTATATATAAAAAAAATTCCAGCCGGCTTGAGCCCTGCTTGGCGCCCAGCCGGCCCGAGCCCGGCTCGAGCCAGGGGCTGCCCAAAAAA
This sequence comes from Agapanthus africanus, assembly GCA_030015575.1. NCBI lineage: Eukaryota > Viridiplantae > Streptophyta > Magnoliopsida > Asparagales > Amaryllidaceae > Agapanthus > Agapanthus africanus. The sequence goes on from CM057349.1 coordinate 490,212,122, forward strand.
ACTTTTTTTTGTTTTAAAAATTTTCTAGATTAAAAAAATCCGAAAATAATAATAATAATAATAATAATTAATTTTCCAGAAAAATTTTTTGTTAAAAAAAAATTGGTTCGAAACCAAAATCCCAAAAAAATATTTGGCGTTGTCGCCAAAGTCCAAAAAAATCTTTTTGGTCCAACCAAAAATCAAAAAAATATTTGGTCCAACCAAACTCCCAAAAAAATATTCCGCAAGTTTCCTTTCATAAAAAAAAATATGGTTAGGGTTTACAAAAAAAATTGCGACGTTGCCGCCATTAATGCTCACCAAAAGAGAAAAAAATAATTTTTTTACTCAAAAAAATCCAATCTTTTAAAATAAATTTTATCTCACCTATTGTTCATGGGTAATTTCACATCAACGAACAAAATAAAACTACATCATAAGTGTCATAAAATTAGATCTAATCTATGGTGTAAGAGCAAAAGGAATGTGTGTATTTATGGTGTAACAGCTAGACAATAATAAAAATTGTTAAGTAAGAGCAAAAGGAATGTGTGTATTTATGATATAGCATTCTAAATCAATATACATACACTATATGATATATAAACATACCTGGAGGAGCGGGGGTGGCCTCTGTCCCAGATGTGGACGCATCACCAACAACTAGACAATCAAACATTGACAATATAAGTAATTTTGACATAAACATGCATGAATATCTGTAATATTACATTCAAAATGGATATGCGTACAGTATACCTGGAGGTGTGGCCAAATCAACACGGAAGGAGGCATCCGAAGGGGTCTCCGATCTGGGTGCAAGGCGTTTGCTTTATACATTCTTAACTTGTCCACACGGGACAAATCTATGGGTTACCATACGATTGAATTTTCTCGTCGCGTAGACTATACGACGGTTGTTAGTATCGAGCTATACTGTCCGATATTTAACAACCTTCGTATAGTTCTAGGTCACGACGAGCATCGCACGTATGTTAACCGATAGACGGGGACTAAGTGGCGCTTTTAGTTTCATATACGAGTATCGATGGGAATATGAAGGTTTCATATTATTATCGAGTATCATATATTGGTTTTAACCCGAACATCTCGAGTCGCTCTCTAATTATGCGTTTGTTGTGTATTCTTGTTGTGTGTGTGTGTTCCGGCTGTCGGGGTAGGCTTCTATCCCATTAAGAATGTATAGAGCGAACGCCCATCACTTGTGCTTTCAACCGTTTCGAGTAAATTTCGGCAGCACCTCCCCGCTGTTCTCCGAGTACACTGTAATAGAATAGATAATCATTTCAAAGCTGTGAAACAACGTTGAAATGAACATCTAATCTATCTTTGTACACGGAGAACCAGCGGAAAGGTACCGACGAAATATCTCGAAACGGATGAAAACACAAGTGAATGAAGGCGTTTGCTTTATACATTCTTAACTTGTCCACACGGGACAAATCTATGGGTTACCATACGATTGAATTTTCTCGTCGCGTAGACTATACGACGGTTGTTAGTATCGAGCTATACTGTCCGATATTTAACAATCTTCGTATAGTTCTAGGTCACGACGAGCATCGCACGTATGTTAACCGATGGACGGGGACTAAGTGGCGCTTTTAGTTTCATATATGAGTATCGATGGGAATATGAAGGTTTCATATTATCATCGAGTATCATATATTGGTTTTAACCCGAACATCTCGAGTCGCTCTCTAATTATGCGTTTGTTGTGTATTCTTGTTGTATGTGTGTGTTCCGGCTGTCGGGGGTAGGCTTCTATCCCATTAAGAATGTATAGAGCGAACGCCCATCACTTGTGCTTTCAACCGTTTCGAGTAAATTTCGGCAGCACCTCCCCGCTGTTCTCCGAGTACACTGTAATAGAATAGATAATCATTTCAAAACTGTGAAACAACGTTGCAATGAACATCTAATCTATCTTTGTACACGGAGAACCAGCGGAAAGGTATCGACGAAATATCTCGAAACGGATGAAAACACAAGTGAATGAAGGCGTTTGCTTTATACATTCTTAACTTGTCCACACGGGACAAATCTATGGGTTACCATACGATTGAATTTTCTCGTCGCGTAGACTATACGACGGTTGTTAGTATCGAGCTATACTGTCCGATATTTAACAACCTTCGTATAGTTCTAGGTCACGACGAGCATCGCACGTATGTTAACCGATAGACGGGGACTAAGTGGCGCTTTTAGTTTCATATATGAGTATCGATGGGAATATGAAGGTTTCATATTATCATCGAGTATCATATATTGGTTTTAACCTGAATATCTCGAGTCGCTCTCTAATTATGCGTTTGTTGTGCATTCGTGTTGTATGTGTAACATGATTTTAAACCATCGAGATCAAGATTGATAGAACTGATCATCCTACATTGCAATAGCATTCATCAACCAAAAACTATTATTGCAATAGTATTCATCTATAACAATCAACAATTAAAACTACAAATGTAGGATACTGATATCATAAAGCGTTATACGCAACATTGATAGAACTGATAAATAAAAAAACGAAACACAAACCGTATCAAGATTTAACAACTTTGATTATGTCATATACGCGGGCCGATATTTTCATATTAGCCAATAGGCAAAAATAGATTGCGGTCTGGATATGGCATATTGGCAGATGTTACCTATATGCATACATGCATGTTGTCTCCCTATTTTTTCATAAATCAAACCAACTACATACATCAAACTAGTCTATGCCACCAATCGGAAACTCAACTATGTTTTTGAATTATTATTTTTCCAAATAGCATTGAGCTCCTATTGACATTGTCCCATCCAACAAATTTGTTGTGCTTGCCTCGACCTTCATCTACCTTTCACATGACATACACATTATATGAGTAATATAGTTATAAATTATGGTATTTTGTTATCATCAATCCACCTAACCCTAACCCTAACCCCAAGTTGCTTAATAATTCAAGCAATTCAACAGCATTTAGTACCAAATCACTAGCCTTCGGCAACAATACTTGTCCAAACTAAAAATTTAAATTTTGAGAAAAAAAAAATTCTTCGGAGGCATGATCCTCACAGTTCACTACAGTCAAGGTATATTATAACATATGTACACTCTTCTCTAACTCATACACAAGAATTCGTTAACCGGGGGATACTACAATTACAACCGTTCAATAATTATAAACATGTATAATCACACCTCCCACTTATGTACAAATAATGATAATGCGCCGATAAATTGATCATCACCTCACTTCTAAAATCCATGATGTACAATCCTGTAACAATCGAAAGTTTTGGCGAACGACTATATCCTAAAACACCTGCATTTTGCTTAGAAATTCAGACAAAGGTTCTTTGCACTTGAATAAGCCACCACATACACATTGCTCAGCCAAATGCACGACATTAACTTGTCTGCATCCAAGGCACACTAGGTCTTGCAGATGGTACAGCCTCTCCCTTAGCCAAACAATTTGAAGGAGAGCATTCTCCATTTCCTCAGGGTTGTATGGCTGCCCACATTGAGGAACACTACAATGCCGCTTGTAATCCAAAAGTGTAGTGTGACAACATAAATCAAGGTCACGGTGGTCATTGAAATAACTACATAAATGGCCAATGTGTGAGAATGTGTATATGCATGCAACCCTCTTTCATTTTCTTGTTTTTTTCCAACTCCCCACCACTTAACCCCAATCCAGCCCCAGCCCCCGCCCCCAGCCCCAGCCCCAGCCCAGCCCCAACCTAACCCTAAACCCAGTGCGGCCAGCTAAACCCCAACACCAACCCTAAGGCAAACCCTAACCCCAGCCCCACCCCACAGCAGCCAAACCCCAACCCTAACCCTACCCCGACCCCGACCCCGACTGCGACCGCGACCCCTGCCCAACCCCAACTCCCGAGCCATGAACCCTAAGCCCAAAATAATCCCAAAATTCTTTAATTTACCTCACCTGAACCCTAAGCCCAAAGTAATCCAAAGATTTACTCACCTGAACCGCTGCTGCGCTGGGGCTGGGGCGACGACCTGAACCGCGGTGGCGACGAGAGCTGAGGTGGCGACGAAATCGGCGGTGGCGACGAGGAGAACGACGTTGGCGACGACGGCGTGGCGAATTGGGGAATTTTTTCGCGCGCGATCGAGAGAGAGAGAAAGTGATCGAGCGTAGGCGATCGATCTGGGTTTTTGTTAAATCGATATTTACTTGCCCCTACGGATATACCCGTAGGTCCTTTGTTTGTGGCTCCGTAGGGGCAAACACCAAATTAAGAATTAATATTTTTATTCTTGGACGTCTGTGCCCGTAGGGACAACCTTTTAGCCCTACGGATTAATCCGTAGGGCCAAGTTAAATATGCCCCTACGGATTCCAATATCCGTAGGGGCAACCCCCTATTTTACTAGTGACAATATGATGCAAAATCAATAGATCTATGAAGATCTATCAAAACGATAACCCCAGAAAATATAGATTTGTCATAAGAAAATTTTTAAAACAAACTTGATCTAAGTTTAGATAAAAAAAAAAACAAGTTTGGATTAAAAAAACCTCAACTTTTGAGTTGCAAATATTTTAAACGTCATATATCTATAATTCTACGATCGTGGGATACATGGCTCGGATACCAATGTTCAACTATGGTGCGTAGATGCAATATAAACATATAGAGCAGCGGAAATACTGTCTATCTACGTAAGAGATTTACGAATAGTTTGTATTGGTTGTATGATCGTTCACATTGCCCACGTCACGTAGAAGATATGATCTTTAGTGCCTTCAAGCAACGGCCGCCAGAGAGAAACCACACTTTGGTAGAAAAGCGAGAATCCCTCTCTCGATCACCCCGCAAGCCAACCCAAATTAGAAGAGGATGAGGGAAAATATATGACGGCTTTCTTGTTTTTCTCTCTAGAAAAACTCTCTATATTGTATGCATATCTACTCTTGAACCCTAGCCTCCATATATGAATATATATGGTACCCACTCATATGTCCTGTCCACATGCTCCTTGCCTCCAACAACGATGTACTTTATCAAGAAGCACTACGACGCATTTTTGGTAAGTAAAGCTTCAGCAAAACATAAGCTCTCTAAATCTGAAATTAAGCTAGATTTTAAAATATTTGTACAAATGTATGTGGTTACAGGGCAGACAAATTAGTCGGAAAGAAATGGTCCGACAACTTAGACAGCTAGTAGGGGATCCACTCCTCACTATGATTATCACATCGTACAATAACTTGGTAATGCATTTTTAACACTTAATAATAGTTTTTTGTTTACTTGATAACTAAACGTCAACGCAACTAAATATTTTGTGTGTGTGTGTGTGTCATTCTTAGTGTTGTGCTTATACGCCAAACTTCCAAGATCATAGGCTATAACTTTTCTCTAATAACTCAACACCATCCTCTAAGCTATTTCTTTTTATGATTATATCACGTACTTGCTGTGAAAAGTTCATTAAAAATACGTGTGGCTGAATTCTACTATTTATGATTAGTAAATACTTCATGAATTTTCTGATTATTGATACAACACATGCTTCACTTCTTATCCTCTGGTATCATGTCAACAACCAGTTCACCTGCTAGCGTAACCGTCATATAGTATTTAAAGATCATCATTCCTACAAGTCTGATAGCTGCCTAATGATAAAATCTTGCATCTTTGGCATCCACCATAAGAACAATAGGCAATACCAAAAGAACCTCTATTTCAGATTTGAAGATTGGCTACATGATTATTAATTCTTCATCTTATTTCTTATAGGAAACAAATTATTCCAAAATTTAAATTAATACTCAGGCAAGATGAGGAAACGTACTTGGGTGACCAATCTGTCATGAGCTCTTGATATATTAGCACTTGTCTGTTACGGTTTAGGAATGCTGTAATCTATTCTGAGATATATTTGCTTGTCCAATTTTTCAAGCCTTTAACCTATGCTTAAACTTATTAAACTATCGAAACCTTAACTGTTATTTCTTAACTAACAAAACTTCATAACTTACAAGTGTCTACTGAAAAGATTTATATAAAAATAGTAAAATACCTATTTTTTTCAGTAATTTACAACAGTTGATTCTACTAATTAACACAAAGATTACAATGAAGTTTGTAAAATGCTTACTATGATAGTTTCCTAAAAAAGACTTTGAGAATTTGGCAGCAGCTTCTGATTTACAAACTT